>CM055127.1:225184994-225868619 GCA_029206835.1 Rana muscosa | reverse complement strand
TCTGCATGCACGTTTTTGACGCGTTCCAGTGCATTTTTGATGCATTTTTGGCGCGTTTCTGATGCTGTCAAGGGCTTTTTTCCCCCCTCTTTTCACTTAGGACAAGTGTGTTCCGGTGCGTTCCAGTGCATTTTTGGTACGTTCCGTAGCGTTTTTGATGTGTTTTACTGCGGTCCAGTACAGTTCTGTACATAAAAAATGCAGCATGACCAATTATTTTTTTCCTTTCTGAAACACACTGGAATGGACTGCAGTAGTGTGAAATATGCCATTGGCATTAATGTAATCAACTTTCTTTGCGTTTTTCATGCATCAAAAAATGCACTGCATCCCTTGTGAAATGGCCCTAAATATCATATCTGGGGGGTGTCTATAGTATGCCTGTAAAGTAGCGCATGTTTTCCATGTTTATAATAGTTCGAGAGCAAAATTAAATTTCTAAGGTAAAATAATAGTCATTTAAAAGTACTCGCGGCTGTAATGAATTGCTGGTTCCCGTCAATACAGATAAGTCATTAAAAGTCTTTGACAAAAAAAAAAAAACGCGTGGGGGTTCCCCCAAATTCCATTACCAGGCCCTTCAGGTATGGATATTAAGGGGAACTCTGCGCCAAATGTAAAAAAAAAAAAATGACGTGGGGGTTCCCCTCAAAATCCGTACCGGGCCCTTCAGGTCTGGTATGGATTTTAAGGGGACCCCCGTGCCAAAAAATGGCGTGGGGGTCCCCCTAAAAATCCACACCAGACCCTTATCCGAGCACGCAACCTGGCAGGCCACAGGAAAAGAGGGGGAACGAGAGAGCGCCCCCCCTCCTGAACCGTACCAGGCCACATGCCATCAACATGGGGAGGATGCTTTGGGGGTCTGTGTTGATGGGGACAAGAGCCTCATCCCCACGACCCTTGCCCGGTGGTTGTGGGGGTCTGCGGGCTGGGGGCTTATCGGAATCTGGAAGCCCCCTTTAACAAAAAGGGACCCCCAGATCCCGGCCCCCCCCTGTGTGAAATGGTAATGGGGTACAAATATGCCCCTACCATTTCACAAAAAAAAGTGTCAACAATGTTAAAAATGATAATAGCCGGTTTTTGACAATTTCTTTATTAATGTCTTCTCCTTTCTTCCTCCTTCTTCTTCTTCCACCTTTTTCTTCCATCTTCTTCTTTTCTCCATTCGGGTTTCTTTCTTCATCTTCTTCCTTCTTCTTTCTTCCGGCTGCTTGTTCCCCTCTTCTTTCTCCGGCCGCTCCACTTGAATTCGAGGTTCCCGCTGTGTGACGCTTCAGTTCATCAGTTCCCCTCTGGGTCCGCTGCCACCCGGTGACCCCGCCCCCTCCTGACGCACATGGATTTCAAGGGGACTTTCCCCGTGGTGTCAGAGGGGGGCGGGGTCACCGGGTGGCAGCGGACCCAGAGCAAAACTGATGAACTGAAGTGTCACGCAGCGGGAACCTCAAGGAGAAAGGAAAAGACATTAATAAAGGAATTGTCAGAAACCAGTTATTGTCAATTTTAACATTTTTGACACTTTTCTTTGTGAAATGGTAGGGGTACATTTTTACCCCATTACCATTTCACACAGGGGGGGCTGGGATCTGGGGGTCCCCTTTGTTAAAGGGGGCTTCCAGATTCCGATAAGCCCCCCGCTCGCAGGCCGTCAAACCATCGGCAAGGGTTGTGAGGATGAGGCCTTTGTCCCCATCAACATGGGGACATCCTCCCCATGTTGAGGGCATGTGGCCTGGTACGGTTCAGGAGGGGGGGCGCTCTCTCGTTCCCCCCCTCTTTTCCTGCGGCCTGCCAGGTTGCGTGCTCGGATAAAGGGTCTGGTGTGTATTTTTAGGGGGACTCCACGCCATTTTTTTTAAGTTTGGCGCAGGGGTTCCCCTTAAAATCCATACCAGACCTGAAGGGTCTGGTACGGATTTTGAGGGGGACCCGCACATCCTTTTTTTTTTTTTAATTGGCACGGAGTCCCCCTTAATATCCATACCAGACCTGAAGGGCCTGGTAATGGAATTTGGGGGGACCCCACGCATTTTTTTTTTTAAAAGACTTTCAATGACTTTTCTCTATATTGACGGGAGCCGACAATTCATTATAGCCACGAGTGCTTTTAAATGCCTTTTTTTTCCCTTTAGAAATTTAATTTTGCTGTCGGACTGTTATATAACGGCAAGTTTAGGAGGTGCACCTGTTCAACTTATGCAAATGCATTTACGTGACTTGACATTTACTAAGATTTTGCCGGCGCAGTGAACCGGTGCATTTGAACGAGTGAAAGTGCAGCGCAGAGCACAAAAAAACCTCTCGCAGTTATAAACGGAATTGCCGGTGCAGGCTGGTTCAGAAAAAGTTACTTTCTCATTCTATTTTGGGCATGTTTGTTACTTAGGCAGTTGTCACTAAACTTTCTCACATCACCCCATGTCACACCATTATATTGGCACTTCCAGCTTCTTTATATTTTTATTTGAAGATGCCGTGCGCCAGGGAGCGCCTCCTCCCGTGCGCCGAGAGCACTATAGTAAATGGGGAATAGCACTGCGTTACCGGCGCAAATGTTTCGTAAATACCAAAACTGCCGTTGCACACGCAGATGCGCCGATACTCATGGCGCAAACGTTTCGTAAATCAGCCCCAATGTGTGCATCTTCCAAATTTGGCTTGTTAAATCACACAAAAATGTAGAAACTTTTAGGCCAAAATAACTTGAAATGGTGGCAAGAAAAACATCTTTATACTCTCCCCAAAACATCAATCATGTTTTTAATTCGTTGGTCAAAACAATAGAGTTTGTGTTCATAACCATGAGATCCTGGATTATGATTTGTGCGCTCTGGATTATGATTTGTGTCTGAAAAATATGCATGCATGCATCTATTCCCTGAATCTGTGGTGTATGGCACTGACCTGTTGTGGTGACAATCTCGCACACTTCCTCCACATCTCCTTTCTCCACCTTTTCTTCCTCCACCTCTCCTTCCTCCACCTCTCCTTCCTCCACATCCTGAGGTTTGGGTTCTCTCTGGTCCCCTTCTTTCTGAGATTGGGGTTCCCTCTGTTCTCTCCGAGGTGTGGGGTTCCTGGCCTCTTCAGAGTGGTGTGCTCCAAGTTTCCGCTCCCCTATGAGAATGAAACAAAACATACTTATCACACAGATTTTTTAGGTCAGAAATAGGAATATGAAACATTGCTTGGAAGTGGGGTGAAGTTGTCTTTTTTGGCAGAGTTACAAGCTGTAGACATGTTTAAAAATGTATTTCTAAACTGGAATCCCGACCTTTTTTGACCAAGTTACACACATGGAGACACCCCCAAAGTATCCACTCTAGCACCTGTGTGGGACACTCTAAAAAAGGTTGTCCTGGGGTCCCACACAGGTGCTCCAGAGTACAGCTGTGGAAACAGCTGCTGAGTGTCCTCTCCTTTACACTGAATAAAGTTTGCATTTCACATTCTAGTTAAAAAAACATCATCTAGACAACAATGTTTATAAACATTGTTTTAATAGAAATAGGCATGACCAAATGTGGTTTACCTGTATCTGTGCAAAATATCTACTTTGGAGGAGGATTGATGTTTACTACGAACGATTATACTTTGGCCACTACCCTGAAAGTGGCCATTTTCAAATATTCAACCAGTCAATCAAAGCACATGGAGAAAAACATGCAAGTATAATAATCAAATTATTAATAACACAGGAGAAATACTTATTTTAGTAGCATTCTTTTGATCTTCCTGTACTGCTCCGGCTCCCTCAGCTTCAGGTCAGACCACCTTTTACGGAGCTGCTCCTTGGATCTCCGGACCCCAAATGTATGGTACAGACTCCTTGCCACTTTGCCCATTATTTTGGCCTTCCTGAGATTAGGGGTGTTATATGGCCCATGCTTCCCATCGTAATCTCTCCTCCGCAAGATGTCCACCATCTTCGCCATCTCAGCAAAGGACATATTACTGGCCTTGTATCTTGTCCTGGATCGGGACGTTTCCGGCTTCGGGCTTTCCTCGTCGGAAGTTAAAACAACCCGCACCTGCTGTGTCACCGCCATGTCGTCTCCCACTGGGCGTCGAACAAGAAGGGGCGGGGAATATCCGAGGAAGAACATCAGGGGCGGGAACGTCAGGGACGGCCGACGTGGGCGGAGTTTCACGCATGCGCAGGGAATATAATGATAACGACATTGTGTGCGCGGAGTAAGGAGGACCGGAAGTTCTGAACGTCACTGACGAAGGTAAAAATTAAAGTTGGGGGAACAGTGGCCTATACTGATTCATGATTTTAAAGGGCTAGATTGGGATAATATTAGGACAGTTTAGGCTGACCTAGTATTTTTGTGTTGTGTTTTATCTTGCAGCAAAAATGCAGAGTTTCAAGGATTCGGTAATCTTCAGAGCTTTCATAGATAAATATAGAGAGCTCACCAATTTATGAGAGCTTAAAAACCCATTATACCACAATCGTGAAGTTAGGAGGGCAACAATTGAGAAATTTGTGGAATATATGAAGACCTGGATCCCAGAGGCAGACTATAACATGATTAAAAATAAAATCAATAATATGAGGAACAGCTACAAAAAGCAATACAAAGAGGTCTGCGAATCCCGGAGATCAGGAGCAGCAGCAGACCAAGTACATGTCCCCAAGCTGTGGTATTACAAACACCTGCGATTTCTGGGCGACCAGATGGAAGCCAGGGAATCACTTTCCAGCCTTCCCTCCCGCCTTCCCTCCACCCTTCCCTCCAGTGTTCCCTCCACCCTTCCCTACAGCATTTCCTCCACCCTTCCCTCCACCCCTACAGAGGATACCGAGGAGCTGGCTGACCTCGAAGAGCCGGATCTTCAGATCTATAGTCAGGTATAGTATTTAAAAAAAAAAAAATTGTCATAGAATAATTGTTGGGAACTAGATGTTATTATTAAAAAATATATATATAGTGGGCAGAATTGTTTGAGACAAGAATGAAAAATGCTGGGATCAGAATGATAGTCTTTTCTATTTAGTAACATTTAATTTGCAACAGTCATGAGCTGGAAATTGTGTGTGATTGATGAACCAAAAACTCAAACTATGTCCCTTTTTTATACACAGTGTGAACTTTTGGGGATTATAGCTCCACGGGACTAAGTGCATAAACCGTTGACTTTTAAACAGAAAGGCTTTTATTTGTGAATAAAGCAAAAATAACGCTTAATTCAGCACACAGAAAAGTATAAACTAAAGTCCACTTATCTTCCAGCATAAATCAAAAGTCCTGCTTGTCTTCAGCACAAAAATAAACCAAAGGAAAGACACATACAGTTTTGTAGGGGAACTTCCAGAGCCCTTGCTGAATCTTTCCAAGCTCCCAGCAAACAGACAGCTCCTCTCCACAGGTGCAATCCTCATACTCCTTCCCCACACCTCTAGCATCACTTCCTGTTTTATGAGCTGTCTTCCTGGAAGCCCTTAACTCCCTGTGTGCTGACTCCCAGTGGTCAGGAGTGGAGGCTCTATCCCACCCGAATGTCACTTTAGAGCCTCCGAAATTCCAGGCCCCAAATACCTCTCTATTAAGACAAAGAGGACTGTGAGCCAGTCCTCTCTGGACTATTTATTTTGCCAGAAATTCCTCACCCATTGGGTGACCTCCTGAACACTATTACCACTCGTTAAAGGGACCATAACCCAAATATTGGTGCTACATAGCACCCGTCCAGGACCCAACCTTGGCGTCCTGTACATTTCCCCCCCCTCTGCCTCAACGCGGAGGTGTTGGAGGCACCACTCGACACCATACAATGGACTCGGGAGAGGGCATCGGCATTCTGATGTTGTCTCCCGGGTCTGTGTTCTACCACGAAATTGAACTCCTGGAGAGAAAGGAACCACCTTGTCACCCTGGCATTGGTGTGCTTGTTTTGCCTCATCCAGGTAAGGGGAGCGTGGTCTGACATCAAGCGAAACTTCCTACCTAGGAGGAAATATCGTAGGGAGTCCAAAGCCCACTTGATGGCGAGACACTCCCGCTCTACCACAGCGTAGTTTTTCTCAGCTGCTGTCAGCTTCCTACCAAGAAAAACTATGGGATGCTCTTCTCCATTGCTTTCCTGCGACAGGACTGCTCCCAATCCCTCACTTGAAGCATCTGTCTGCACTACAAAATCTTTTGCGAAATCCAGAGCTACAAGCACCGGATCCTGGCACAATGCTGTCTTAAGCTTTTGAAAAGCTTTCTCGGCCTCGGCATTCCACTTTATCATCACTGACTTTCTGCCCTTGGTCAAGTCCGTCAGCGGTGCAGCAATGGTGGCGAAGTTGGGGACAAACCTCCTATAATAGCCAACTATGCCCAGAAACGCTCTGACCTGCTTCTTGGTTAGGGGATGGGGCCAGTCCTGTATGGCTTCCACCTTACTCATTTGGGGCTTCACCAACCCCCTACCCACAATATACCCTAGGTACTTGGCTTCCTCCATCCCAATGGCACACTTCTCCGGATTGATGGTGAACCCTGCTCTTCTCAAGGAGTCTACCACTGCCTGAACCCGGGGAAGATGGGACTCCCAATCAGTGCTGAAGATGACTATGTCATCTAAGTAGACGGAAGCGTACTGTTGATGTGGGCGCAGAGTTTTGTCCCTGGCCCTTTGGAACGTGGCAGGGGCAGAGTGTAGACCAAATGGCATCCTTTTGTATTGGAAGTGGCCTTCCGGGGTAGAGAAGGCCGTTTTCTCCCTGGCTTCCTTGGTCAGGGGAATCTGCCAGTACCCTTTTGTGAGGTCCAGCGTGGTGATGTACCTGGCAGGACCTAACCTCTCAATTAGCTCATCTACTCGTGGCATGGGATACGCATCAAACTTGGAGACTTCATTAAGTTTTCTGAAGTCGTTACAGAAGCGGAGGGTGCCGTTGGGTTTGGGTACCAACACGATTGGACTTGACCACTCGCTTTGTGACTCTTCAATGATTTCAAGTTCGAGCATTCTTTTAACCTCGTCAGATACCGCCACCCTATGAGCTTCTGGGATACGGTAAGGCTTTAACCGGATTTTTACATTGGGTTCGGTTACAATGTCATGCTTGATGACATTGGTGAGACCAGGCAATTCTGAAAACATGACCCTATTTCTTTGCAGAAACTCTTTTGCTTGCTGGGTTTGGGGTCTAGTCAGGGTGGCAGCAACCTGCACCAGTTTGATCCCTGCATGGTCCCCTGACTGTACCCCTACCACCGCAGATACCTGTTCCCTGTCTCTCCAGGGTTTCAATAAATTCACGTGATAGATTTGGTAGGGTTTTCTTTTCCCTGGATTGGTGTATCTTGTAGTTCACCTCACCTACTTTCTCTACTACCTCAAATGGGCCTTGCCACTTGGCCAAGAATTTGCTCTCCACCGTGGGTATTAGAACAGCCACCCGGTCTCCTACTTGAAACTGTCTAATTTTAGCCGACCGGTTATACACTCTTCTTTGGGCATCCTGAGCCTTCTGCATGTGCTCCCTCACCAGCGGCATCACCTTAGCCACCCTCTCTCGCATTTGAGAGATATGTTCTACCACAGTTTTATGTGGTGAGGACTTACTTTCCCATGTTTCTTTTACTAGGTCGAGCAACCCCCGGGGCCTTCGTCCATACACTAGCTCAAACGGCGAGAAGCCCGTGGATGCTTGTGGAACCTCCCGGATGGCAACCAGCAAGGCAGGGAGTAACATATCCCAATCCTTCCTGTCTTTCTGGACCACTCTTTTCAACATGGACTTTAGAGTTTTATTAAATCTCTCGACTAGGCCATCGGTCTGCGGATGATAAACGGACGTCCGCAACTGCTTAATCTGAAACAGTTTGCATAAGTCCGCCATCACCTTTGACATAAAAGGGGTGCCCTGGTCCGTCAGTATCTGTTTGGGGAACCCAGTCCGTGAGAACATTTGAAACAGCTCCCGGGAAATGGCCTTAGAGGAAGCTTTCCTCAAAGGGATTGCTTCTGGATACCTAGTTGCGTAATCTAGTATGACCAATATGTATTGGTGCCCCCTTGCCGACTTTACCAGGGGTCCCACCAGATCCATAGCGATCCGCTCGAATGGGACCTCAATAATTGGCAAGGGTACTAGAGCGTTTCTATAGTGGGGCATCGGGGCAGTTAACTGGCAAATGAGACAAGATGCACAATATTTTTTAACCTCGGCCTTCACTCCTGGCCAATTAAACCGGTCGGTTATCCTGGCCTCTGTTTTCTCTGCCCCCAGGTGTCCTCCTAGTGCGTCGTTGTGGGCTAGATCAAGGAGCATCCACCGATATGGTTGGGGAACCAGCAACTGCTCTACAGTTTCCCCTCGGCTCTCAGCTACTCGATATACCAAGTCCCCCTTCAATGCAAAATGAGGAAACCTCTGATCTGCCCCTGGCATTTGTAAGACCCCATCAATAACCGAAACCTGCTCTTGAGCATTGATCAAGGTAGGATCCTGTAATTGGGCGGTGCCGAATGCACCCCTGGATACATCCAGGTCTGGATGCACTGGCCTCGAGGATGTTTCCCCCTCATCCTCCTCAGCCGGAGAGAGCTCCTCATCTTCCTCCCCCAGCATGACTTGTAATGGGAAAACTTCCCCCCCCCTCAGAGATCAACTCGGTTTTAAGACCTGGAACAGAAACATTATCACCCACATTAGTATTCTCTGTAACTTCACTATCAGTGACGGGTATCTCCATATTAGAGGGGTGTGTTGTGGGGGTTTCAGGCCCGGATCCCTCAGACTCTGTCCCTTCCAGGCCCTGTGTCCCCAGTACTCCGGGCAGCCCCATCTGTACCTGGTTCCTCCATAGTTCAAGAAATAGTGGACAGTCCCGCCCCACTATGATGTCATGTATTAAGCTTTTCACCACCCCAACCTCTTGTGTAACTGAAATATGGCCATAGGAAACCGTTACTGGGACCAGGGGGTACTCCCTGGTGTCCCCATGGATACACACTACCCGTAGAGTCTTATTCACTGGGCCGAGTCTCCCGAGCACCCTGGCATGTACCAGTGTTATCATGCTGCCGGAGTCCAGGAGCGCCTTGGCAGGAAGGTGGTTCACCCACACTTCACACTCGAACCGTCCTTCAGCCAGATCAAGATGAGTGGCACACACTCTTTGCACATAGAAGGAGCTTCTCCGACCGGTCCCACAGTCCATAGGCTCCTCCTGCAGCGGGCACTGTGCCCGGGTATGCCCCCAGGACCGACATCGCCAACACTGTAGGTCCCCCATCCGTGGGACAGGAACCAACCTTCGTGGTTCTGCGGAGGATGATGCAGGTTTGCGGGTTCCAACGTCAGGCAGGGCTTCTCTCCTCTGTGCTGTGGCTGGTCTGGTTGCCCTTGGTGTGGGTTCCCGACGCTTGGCTGGCCCAAGTAGGTCCTCTACCATGGTGTACCTTTCGACCAACTCAACCAGCTGGTCAGCAGTTGCAGGGTCTCCGTGGCTTACCCAGCGCTGTAGGTCATCTGGCAGGGACCGCAGGTACCAATCCATCACCACCCGTTCCACCATTTGTGGGCCTGACAATTTTTCCGGCTGCAGCCATTTTTTCACCAGCTGCACTAGTTCGTGCATTTGGGACCTAGGTGGTCGGTCAGGTTTGTACCGCCAGCGATGCACCCTCTGAGCCCGGACGGCTGTGGTCACTCCCAGGCGGGCCAGGATCTCTGCCTTCAGCCGTTCATAGTCGCTGATGTGCTCAGATGGGAGATCAAAATAGGCCTTTTGCGGGTCACTGGTGAGGAAAGGGGAGATAATGCCGGCCCATTGGTCACGGGGCCACCACTCTCTCTCCGCTATTCTTTCAAAGGTGGTGAGAAAGGCCTCTACATCATCGCTGGGTGTTAGTTTTTGTAAGAAATGGGTGGCTCTCACGGACACTTGGTTGCCAGCGGCAACGACCGCTTGCTCTCGTCCCTGAGCCAGCCGCTGTACTGCCTCCTGCAAGGCAGCCACCTGTGCTCGAGTGGACTCCTGCTGGGCCGTAAACTGGGTAGTTAGCAGCAGTGTGCTTTCCTCATGGCGACGGTTTGCCTCTGCTAAAGCTTGCTGTTGGGTTGCAATGGCTTGTTGCTGGGTCGCAGTGGCTTGCTGCTGGGTCGCAGTGGCTTGTGCCAAAGCCTTGATGACCTCCTCCATGCCTTTGTCTGCTGTTTGCAATGTCTGAGCTGACTTCACCCAAGACATGCCATAAGCCCACTGTTTCTTTAAATGTCAGTTTGTTTTTTAAACGGTTTTTGCAGCTGCAAATGCACTTTGCACGCATCCAAGGCACCAGTTGTGAACGTTTGGGGATTATAGCTCCACGGGACTAAGTGCATAAACCGTTGACTTTTAAACAGAAAGGCTTTTATTTGTGAATAAAGCAAAAATAACGCTTAATTCAGCACACAGAAAAGTATAAACTAAAGTCCACTTATCTTCCAGCATAAATCAAAAGTCCTGCTTGTCTTCAGCACAAAAATAAACCAAAGGAAAGACACATACAGTTTTGTAGGGGAACTTCCAGAGCCCTTGCTGAATCTTTCCAAGCTCCCAGCAAACAGACAGCTCCTCTCCACAGGTGCAATCCTCATACTCCTTCCCCACACCTCTAGCATCACTTCCTGTTTTATGAGCTGTCTTCCTGGAAGCCCTTAACCCCCTGTGTGCTGACTCCCAGTGGTCAGGAGTGGAGGCTCGATCCCACCCGAATGTCACTTTAGAGCCTCCGAAATTCCGGGCCCCAAATACCTCTCTATTAAGACAAAGAGGACTGCGAGCCAGTCCTCTCTGGACTATTTATTTTGCCAGAAATTCCTCACCCATTGGGTGACCTCCTGAACACTATTACCACTCGTTAAAGGGACCATAACCCAAATATTGGTGCTACATAGCACCCGTCCAGGACCCAACCTTGGCGTCCTGTACAACAGGATGAGGTCAGCCAGGAGGACGAGGCTCTGGATTGTGGCACCCAGGAGGAGGCAGGGGTGAGTGGCAACCAGGAGGAGGCAGGGGTGAGTGGCACACAGGAGGAGGCCGGGCCAAGTGGTAGCACCCAGTCACAGGTGCTTCCCCTCCAGGTGAGATGGAAAAGGCCCAGGAGGTTGACTCGGGTGGAGGAGGAATCCCTGAAAATAATAAGGGAAGCAGTTGAGATCATGAGGGCCTCCCTCAACCCAGTCGAGTCCTATGGGTGCTATGTGGCCGATAGACTCCTTAAAGTGGAGGAGGGCCAACGTGCCCTCTGTGAGGAGCTGATATCTACGGCCCTTCACAGGGCGGGGAGGGGCCAGCTGACAGAGGCCACACACCTTTGTGATCTGGCCCATCCTTCTCCTCCTTCTCCTCCTGCCAATTTGCCACCACCAGAGCCACAGCCTACATGGGGGCATGGAGGGAGCCGTGGAAGGAACGCTGCAGGGAAGCATGGAGGGAACACTGCAGGGAAGCGTGGAGGGAAGGCTACAAGCAAGACCAGAAAGTTATTCCCTGGCTTCAAGCTGCTCTGCCAGAAGATGCAGTTTTTTGGAGTACCACAGCTTGGGGACATGTATGACATCTGCTGCTGCTCCTGATTTCTGCGATTCGGGGACCAGATTGTGATCCCAATTCGAGGGACTCCTCATGTTATTGATTTTATTTGCCTTCATGTCTGCCTTTGGGGTCCAAAGTCGGCATATATTCCACTAATTTCTCAATTGTTGCCCTTCATCTTTAATTTTTTTCCAGAATAAATGGATGTTTGATTTAATTTAAATAGTTGCCTATGTGTTTTTCTTGTGAGTAGGAAGGTACATTTCATAAATACAATGTGTAATTAACAAGGGACACCAACACCAACCTCCTTGAGGGAAAAAAAAACAAGATAATAATGTTGTTGTGATAACTTGACCATAAAAAAATATGGACATCACTATAAAATATTAAAAGGCCAGAAAAATATTAGATCTTGAGTAAAAAAAAAAAAAAAAATTAGAATCCTGCCTTTAAAATAAAATACGAAGATTCATGAGAAATAATTTTGTCCGAACTCTGTGTGAATATCCGCAACGATAATTTTTTGGGGAAAAACCGTTTATAGAAAGAATAAAATAATGCGCTACATTTAACGATACAAAAATTTGCAGCATGACAAATGTGCTATGTCCATTACGAACGCTAGTTTTACCAGAACAAGCGCTCCCGTCTTGTAATTTGGTCTGAGCATGCGTGGATTTTTCTCTGATGGAGTTTCCCACAGACGATCGGAATTTGCTATTTTTTTTTTTCCATCGGTAAAATTTAAAATAGGTTCTATTTTTTTATACCGATGGGGCCCACACACGATCGGTTTGTGAAATGAAAAAAGTCCATCGGTCTTTTTTCATCAGAAAAACCGATCGTGTGTACGCGGCATTAGAATTGTTAGGGACACACTGCAACTGCCTGTTTTGGAGGGGGGCCTTGCAGTTCCCAATTTCCAAACCTATTACATTGCCTCTCAATTAGCTTCTGCCCATTGGTGGTTCTACCCTGAAGTCAATAGGACAGCCACAGCCCTGGAGGCAGCTATTCTCATATCCTATGAATCCCTACATAATTTAATTTGCAGGAAGGGTACAAGTAATTTATCCATGATGTTACGAGTTTTTAAACTCTCCAATTTACTCCCATCCGGCGCAGCTTTTGTACACTCACCCACCGCTCCTTTGTGGAATAATCCACAACTGAGAGTTTGTTCAGAGGACAGACAGGGCGTTCTGGTTTCGGCATGAAGTAAAATGAATCACTCATTTATTTTTATCTGACGCCTATCGCTCTTTTTCAGAATTTCGTAGAGACTTTAACCACTTGACCTCCGAAAGATTTACCCCCCTTCCTGACCAGGCCATTTTTTGTGATATAGCACTGAATTACGTAAACTGACAATTGCGCGGTCGTACGACACTGTACTCAAAATTTATGTCCTTTTTTTCCCCCACAAATAGAGTTTTTTTTTTGGTGGTACTTGATCACCTCTGCTTTTTAGATTGAAAAAAGACCAACAATTAAAAAAAAAAAAAAAAGTTTACTTTCTGCTATAAAACATATCATGAAGAAATTAGATTTTCTTTTTTTAATTTTATATCAATTTAGGCCAATATGTATTCTGCTACATATTTTTGGTAAAAAAATCCAGATAAACATATATTGATTAGTTTGTGCAAAAGTTATAGCATCTACAAACTATGGGATATGTTTATTTGTTTTTTTACTAGTAATGGCGGCGATAAGCAACTTATAGTGAGACTGCGATATTGCGATGGACATTTTGACACTAACTGATGCTTTTTGGGAACCAGTGACACTAATACAGTGATCAGTGCTAAAAATATGCACTGTCACTGTACTGACACTGGCTGGGAAGGGGTTAAACATCAGGGGTGATCAAAGCGTTAACTGTGTGCATAGCCTGTGTTGTACTACAGTGTGGGAGGTGCGATTACTAGGGGAAGACATGGTTTATTGTCCCTGCTTTGCAGAGACACAGGATCCATGCCTTCCCTCCTGTCAGAACAGCAATCTGCCTAGTTTACATAGGCAGATTGCAGTTCTATCTCCGTGACTGCTGATCGGCGGGTGCTGGCGGACATCGAGTCCATGGTACCCGCTGATCGGCTCCCACTGTGTGTAATCACAGTGGGAGCGAGCCCCCGGCAGTGCCCATTTGCGACCCCCTAACCAGAAGTGCAGGATCACGTATTTATTACACACTATATTGTCAAAGTATTGGCACACCTGCCTTTACACGCACATGAAATTTTATTGGCATCCCAGTCTTAGTCTGTAAGGTTCAATATTAGGTTGGCCCACCCTTTGCAGCTATAACCGCTTTAAAGTGGATGTAAACCCAATTCATGAAATTTGATCTGGTCACATATATCTGCGGTATTTTGTTATCTCTTCAAAGAGCTAAGTCCCGTAGCTCTCTCCTTACTCGTTCCTCTGTTATCAGCCTGATAACTCCTGACAAATTCTCCAACACATCAAATAAAAGCAGCCTGAAATTTCTGTCAGGGGAGGTTGCTAAAATAGATTAACAGGGAGCTGGCCCTATTACAAAACACCTCTGAGAGTCTCTGCCTATGATGAGAGGGGGTGTGCGCCTTTCCTCCAATCAGCAATTTTAGCTATCTTGGCTGTATGCCCAGACATTACACTCTGTGTTAACCAGGAAGAGAAAATTTCCATATACGATCTGAATTTTCTAAACAGTATATAAATGTAAAGACAGCAGATATACATGTAAAACCTATGTAGGGAGATTTGGTTCATCTCAGTGTATCATCTGAGGCTGTTCACTTCACTGGGTGTATGGAGGGTTTACAGAAGAAAACGTCACTGGTTCAGAGTTTGGCCAGAAATTACGTCTAAATTTCCGGCCAAACTCTAAACCAGTGATGTTTGCTTCCGGTTCCCGTGGAACGCACGCTGTGTGTAACCCGGAACACACTGACGCTCATTTTTCTAAGAAGTCTCGTGAGTCTTTCAAAGAACAGCGTTATGTTTTATTGTTCCTCAGCGGTACTTCACAGGTTGTTATTTATTTTTTCCCTCATATGACATCTTGATCATTGCTGTTACTGAGTCCAACTGCTGAATTACATCGTATCTATCGAACGCAGCCAGAAGCTGGGTGATGTTTTCATTTTTTCATTCTGCACTTTTTCCTCATTCACTCTCTTGTCTGATGAACTGCTGAACTTTAAATTAGCCTGTTATATACGGGTCATTATCAACAATTTTGGTTGGCTGTACTTTTCAGTTGGTGGGGTCCTAAAGACGAAAATATCCTAATTGCTACCAGTTTTTGATTTATTTCATATGCCGATGATATATTCATTTATTATCATTATTTATCACCATTGTATTTAAGTGCAGACATGTGCTAATAATATTGATTATAATATTTTCTTTGTAAGCACAGACATGTGCTACTATCATTGATCATACTTTATTATTTTCACCATATTGTATTCAATTTTGGATGGTGACAACATCTCCAGGATTGATCATTAGGTGTCACAATTGTTGTTTCACTTAATTTAATTAATTTTCCGCTAGCGCTGCATTCATTAATTTTTTCATGTTAGCAACAATGCCATCTTTACTTAAAGTAATTTAAATAACAGAGAATGTTCCAGTCATCCCATTTACATCCATTCTATTCATCTTACAAAATGCCAACATAGTCCTGGTGCCCCTGCCCATTGAGGTAGTCATACCTTTTAAATTGTAGAAAATGTCCTTAGAATTCTTAGAGCACTTGTACAAGTCCATTAGTCCATGTCCTGGAGCCCTGACTGGGTCCCTGCTGAGGGGTGAATACAATTAAAGTGTATGTCAAGGAAACATAAAAAAATAAAAATAGGCAGTACATCTCTGCATTACATGCGTATTTCCCCATGCTTTATCACTTTAAAGCGGACCTTCAGTCATGTTTTCAACTTTCCTATTAAATCTTCTGCCTTTGTTGTTTTTTTTTTAAATATATTAACTCTATATTTATACGTTTTTTTTTTAAATTTACAGCCCATCAAAATCGGTGTCCCCACCTTACGCTTCTATTTTATATCAATCAAACATATACCTTCCCTCCCCCCCCCCTAACAAAAGAAAATAAGAACAAATACACCAAAACAACCCCAAAAAAACCCCACCTACCCCGCCTCTCTCTCTCCCCCCCCCCGATTGCCTCAGATAACAATCAGTTCACCACATACCACGTCCCCTTTTTCCCCCCTCGGGACCCTAGCTTCGATCATTTCCCCTACTTCTCTTAACCCTCCAACAGCGTTGTATGTTCTCCCACCTTTTTAAACTCTATCCACTTCCCCCATACTTTGTTATATATTTCTATAGAGTCTTCCCTTCTATGTATTGTTTCCTCTATTGATCTCAGCCAATCTATTTTGGCTACCCATTCTTTCATTGAGGGGGCTTCAGAGTTTTTCCACCATCTTGGGATCAGACTTTTAGCTGCATTCAGAAGGTGTGGTACCAGGGAATTTTTAGATTGTGCTGCCTTTTTATCTGTGTCATGAAATAGACATGTCCACAGGTCTTTCTGAATTTGTTCCCCTGTTATTTGATATATGTTCTATATTACTCTCTCCCAGTAAGACCGAATCTTCCCGCACTCCCACCATAGATGTGCGAAGGTCCCAAGAGCCCCAACAGCCCCTCCAACACGTTGGTGAGATCTCTATGCTCACCCTATTCGCTCTCTGTGGAGTCACATACCACCTCGCCATTAGTTTGTAACACATCTCTACCGTCTTGATATCACTAGAAGTAAAGCAGGCAGTCTTCAGGATCTTATTCCTATGTTTTTCCCTCTGTAAGGCGCCTATTTCTTCCTCCCATTTTCCCAAATAGGGGGGATATTTAGGTCCTATTTCTTCCATTAATATTTTATAAATTTTAGATACACTCTGCCTTAGGCACCGGGGGGAAGAGAGGAGTCTCTCAATTGAGTTCATCTCCCCCTTTCCCCGCAGTGGCCGGGGGAGTGTTTGTGCAAAGTGCTGTATTTGTGCATATCTCCACCTATCCAATGTTCTGCTCCCCCATTTTTGTGTTAATTCTGTGAAGGTGCATAACCTGTTTCCCATCATCACGTCTTGTAAAAGTATTTCATCTTTGACCATCTGGTAAAATATATGTGCTCATCTTTCCCCTGTTTGAAATAACTTGTGTCTAATAAAGAAATTAAAGGTGAATTATATTGCCAGTGATATAATCTACTCAATTCGTCCCATGTCCTAAGAGTGTGTTTAGTTAATGGATTTGTGTTTTTTGCCAGTTCCCGATACTGTCGTGGGATCCACACCCTCTTCCCTAAGTCTACTTTACTTTGTGCTTCTTCAATTTCCACCCAACCCTTTCCCTCCTTATTATGTATCCAACCTGTTATCCGTGAAATGACGATTGCCTGATAATACTTCTTAAAGTCTGGAGCTGCTAACCCCCTAGCTTTTTCCCTTTTACCAATGTTGCATAAGAAATTCTAGGGTGCTTGTGTTTTCAAATGTATCTCAAAGCTAAGGTGCTTAATTTTGCAAAAAATTCCTGAGGGACTCTTATTGGGATCATTTGAAATATGTATGTTAATTTAGGCAGGATAATCATTTTTAAGGCGTTTATCCTCCCTAACCAGGACAGGGGTTTGTATCTTAGATAGTTAAGTTGATCTTTTACCTTATTTAATACAAGAATGTAGTTTGCCGCATACAAGGACTCCCATGACGCTGTTAGCTTTACCCCCAAATATCCTAGTTCCTCCTTACACCAGGCAAAGGGAAAAGTAGGCTGGATTGCCCTTTGCTCCTTTTTTGCCAAGGTTATGTTTAAGATCTCTGATTTTTATATATTGATCTTAAAGTTTGACATTTTCCCATATTTACTTAATTCCTTTAGTATGATAGGTATAGTTGTCCTAGGATTGGAGATAAAGAATAACACGTCATCAGCGTATGCGGCTACCTTATACTCCCTGTCTCCAGCTCTCACTCCTTTTATGTCCTTATTTTCCCGGATTGCAGCCAATAATGGTTCCAATGCTAATACAAACAACATTGGTGACAGGGGGCAACCCTGCCTTGTGCCGTTAAATAATTCCAGGGAAGGGGATAGAGTACAGTTTATCCTAATTTTAGCTGTTGGATGAAAATAAAACTCAGATATCCATCGCATCATCTTTTCTCCAATTCCCAGAAATGTCAGTGCTCCCAACATGAAGCCCCAGTCCACTCTATCGAAGGCCTTTTCGGCATCAACCGACAGAAATACGACTGGGGCCCCACTCTCTCTCGCCTCATGTATCAAAAACAGAGACTTGAGGGAGTTATATTTCCCCTCCCTCCCTGATACAAACCCAACCTGGTCACTATGGATCCATTGAGGTAATAGGTAATAGTGGCTTTAGTCTTCCTGCTATTATTTTTGAGAAAATCTTTATATCAGTGTTTAATAGTGATATTGGCCTATAACTTTCCGTTGCCATTGGATCTTTGCCCTCCTTTAAAATTGGGTTATATGAGCCATCAAAGCCTCTTCTCGTGGATTCTCACCTTCCGCTAGTGCATTAAAGTATTCGCATAATTTAGGGACTGTCATGGATATGCATTAATGTCTGTCTGCCATCTTACCTTCCTCCTCATGTGTTCATCTAGAGACCAGACCTCCTTCACCTGGCTTCCTTTATAATCTCCTCCCAGCCTGACTCCACCCCAGGCCCTATCACTGAACACTATATTTACCTGTGCACTGCAAGCCTGCTTTGCTGATCAACGTGTTTGTTAGGCATTGTGTGTTTGGGTTCCTGCCTGCCGTGTGCTACGTCTGTCTCTCTGTTACGTTATTGGCTTGTCCCCGACCATCCCTGTCTGCTCGTGACCCTTGACCTTCGGCTCGTTCTTCGTTATCCTTGTCTGCTTGTGGCCCCTGACCTTCGGCTTGTTATTCGGTTCTCTCTATCGTGTGCTGCTGCTTCCCCTTATCCTACGGGGCGTGAGCTAGGAAACTCCAGGGGCCGCGACCTGGTCCCAGCCTGCAGCGTAACATCCTCACCACTAGAGGCCCTGGAGAAGACCAGCTGGGTCTTAGACTCCGCGCCCTGGGGAATCTTGGCTCTCGCTTCCGTTGGGATCCCGGTTGTGCTCCTCTGGTCCCGCTTTCCACAACCACCCAGTTTCCTATCCACAGAAGCCAGCCATAGGGTTCACTACCTCGCGGTGCACTCCTGTCCCCCTACGGTGTGCATCTGTCACCTGGCCACAGGTGACCCTGACAGTTTGATCAGCCATGAACCCGGCTGACATCCCGCTTCCCGCGGATGATCCATTGCAGGGCATAGTTCGCAGACTTGAGACCCAGGAATCAAATCAGACCCAGGTGATGCGATTCCTCCAGGATCTGGCTTCTCGATTCGAGCAGCTTCAGGTCGCCCTGGGAACCCCGAATCCGCAACCCCAAGTACAACCAGCGGCTGTACCTATCGCACCAGTCGCAGCCTCACACTCACTAAGATTGCCAGCTCCGTTCCGTTTCTCTGGGGACTCCAAGGCCTGCAGGGGGTTTCTCAGCCAATGCACTATTCATTTTGAGCTTCAGCCTCAAAGCTTCCTATCTGACCGGGCTAAGGTAGCCTATATCATTTCCCTCCTCTCCGGTGAAGCTTTGGCCTGGGCTGCCCCCCTGTGGGAGAGGAACGATCCGGTGGTTTCCAGTCTGTCCGAATTCTTGAAGCTCTTTCGTAATATCTTCGAAGAGCCGGCTCGGGCTTCTTCAGCGGCTAGTGCTGTCTTACGTCTTCGCCAAGAATCTAGTTCAGTGGGGCAATATGCTCTTCAGTTCCGTATCCACACAGCTGAATTGAGCTGGAATAATGAGGCCCTGGTCGCTACCTTTTTACATGGCCTCTCTGACCGAGTGAAAGACGAATTAGCGGGAAGAGCCATTCCCGTCGGTCTGGACGATGTAATTTCATTATGCAACCAGATCGACATTCGTTTTCAAGAGAGGTCCTTAGAAAAAAGACGCCAGCACTCTCTGGGTCCTAGCCAGTCTGAGCTCCCCTCCCTTCATTCCGTGGAGCATCCTCTACCTGCTGAAGAACCTATGCAGCTGGGCCGGACCAGACTAACCCCCGAAGAACGTGCTAGGCGCAGAACTCTGGGCTTGTGCCTCTATTGTGGGGGCAAGGGTCATTTTCGTGACTCCTGCTCGCTTCGTCCGGGAAACGCTCGGGTCTAATACATTTGGAAGGTGGAGTATTGGACCCAGAAACATCACCTTCTCGCCTGCTCTTGCCGGTGTCCCTTCATGTAGGCACTTCTCCTCAGTCAACCCTTGCATACCTGGATTCCGGGGCTGCCGGCAATTTCATGGATTGGAGAACTGCTTCTTCTATGAAGCTTACCCTTTCACCTCTCACTACCCCATTGGTAGTCTCGGCAATTGATGGCACTGTTCTCCCAGGGGGCCCTATTCGCTTCCAGACGCTACCCATTAGGATGTCGGTAGGGATTCTCCACCAGGAGTGGATATCCTTTCTTATTCTACCCAAGGCCTCTACCCCAGTTGTATTGGGCCTCCCTTGGCTACAGCTCCACTCTCCACATGTGGACTGGGTCTCTGGGCAGATCCTGGCCTGGGGTTCCTCATGTTTCTCGTCGTGTCTTCTCAAGGTGACCCCCAAGGAGAGTCTTCCGGTTGCTGCCACTTCTGTTTCTTCTGATCTTCCCGCCGCATACAGCGATTACCGGGATGTGTTCTGTAAAAAATCAGCTGAGGTGCTTCCTCCCCACAGGTCTTTTGACTGTGCTATTGATCTTGTCCCCGGAGCAACTCTACCCAGGGGTCGTACCTACCCTCTGTCCATCCCAGAGACCCAGGCCATGTCGGAGTATGTAGCAGAGAATCTGGAGAGAGGGTTCATCCGGAAATCCTCATCGCCTGCAGGGGCAGGGTTCTTTTTTGTTGCCAAAAAGGATGGTACCTTAAGACCCTGCATCGATTATCGGGGTTTAAATGCGGTTACTATTAAAAATCGATACCCCTTACCCTTAATATCTGAGCTATTCGATAGGTTGAAGGGTGCCTCCATTTTCACCAAGTTGGATCTCAGAGGCGCGTACAATCTCATTCGAATACGGGAGGGTGACGAATGGAAGACTGCATTTAACACTAGAGACGGGCATTACGAATATCTGGTGATGCCTTTTGGTCTGTGTAATGCTCCAGCCGTGTTTCAAAACTTTGTCAATGAAATCTTCAGAGATCTGCTGTACCAGTTTGTTGTCATCTATCTGGATGACATTCTGATCTTTTCTGAAAATCTGCTCGTCCACAGAAACCATGTCCGCACTGTACTTCAACGTCTTAGAGAGAACAATCTCTATGCCAAGCTGGAGAAATGTTCCTTTGAATGTTCTGAGGTCCTGTTTTTGGGGTGCTTTGTCTCATGTTCGGGGCTTCGTATGGACCCTGGGAAGGTCTTGGCTATCACCAACTGGCCTCTTCCTGCTAGCCTCAAGGCCACACAGCGCTTTCTTGGCTTCACTAATTATTATAGGCAGTTCATAAGGAATTACTCTTCCATTGCCGCGCCTATTATCGCTTTGACCAAGAAGGGTGTGAATGCCAGAGACTGGCCTCCCGAAGCTGTCTCTGCATTTCACAACCTGAAACAGGCCTTTGTTTCTGGCCCCCTCTTGAGGAGACCAAATCCTGGGAATGCATTTTTTATTGAAGTGGACGCTTCCTCAATGGGGGTGGGAGCTGTGCTTCTTCAAATCTTTGAGAAGAGACGCCAACCATGTGCGTTCTTCTCCAAAAAAAATTCTCAGGCAGAGAGGAATTATGCCATCGGTGATCGGGAACTTCTCGCAATTAAATTGGCGTTAGAGGAGTGGCGTCATCTCTTGGAGGGTTCCCCTCACTCCATAACGATCTTTACCGATCACAAGAATTTACAGTATCTACAGAATGCTAAACGTCTGAATCCTAGACAGGCCAGGTGGAGTCTCTTCTTTGCCCGTTTTAATTTCACGATTACCTACAAACCTGGTTCCTGCAACGGTCGGGCTGATGCGCTCTCTAGGTCATTTGACACTTTGGACGAGGAGTCCGCCCCTGAACCTGAGCCGATCATTCCCACCTCATGCATTGTTGCCCACTCTACCACCCTGAAGTCTAAAATTCCGCCTGGTAAGACCTTTGTCCCCACTGAGCTAAGAGCTAAGATCCTTCGTTGGGGACATGATTCCAAGGTGGCAGGGCATTCTGGATTCCTCCGATCCTTCCTACTCATCAGTCGTCACTACTGGTGGCCTAATCTCCGCTCAGACGTCAAAGACTACGTTAAAGCTTGTCATGTCTGTGCTCAGTCCAAATCCTCCACACAAGCTCCTGCTGGTCTCCTCATGCCCTTGCCTATTCCTAAGGAACCCTGGGCCCATATTGCCATGGATTTTATCACCGATCTCCCACTGTCTGAGAATAATACAGTCATTTGGGTGGTAATCGATCGATTCTCCAAGATGGCTCATTTTGTTCCTCTTCCTGGTCTTCCTTCTGCCCCTGCCTTGGTTCCCATTTTCATTCGAGAAATTCTCCGCCTACATGGGGTCCCTTCTCATATTGTTTCCGACAGGGGAGTCCAATTCACGTCTCGTTTTTGGAGAGCCTTTTGCAAATCCCTCAATATTGTCTTGGATTTTTCTTCTTCTTACCATCCCCAATCCAATGGACAGACTGAGAGGGTTAATCAGGAGTTAGAGGTCTTTCTTCGCACCTTTGTGTCTTCTCACCATGACGATTGGTCCTCTCTACTCCCGTGGGCAGAATTCTCCCATAACAATCATGTGAATACCAGTTCGCAGAAGACACCCTTTTTCACAGTTTATGGAAAACACCCTCAACTTCCTCTTCCTATGATCTGTTCTCCAGACATTCCAGCTTTGGCTTCGGTTCAGGAGTCTCTCAATTCCGTTTGGGGTCACGTTCATGATTCCCTCCGGGCAGCTGCTGAAAAATTCAAAGGCTTTGCCGACCGCCGCAGGCGTAAACCACCTTCTCTTCAGCCAGGGGACAAAGTCTGGCTCTCTACCAGGAACATCAAGCTCCGAGTTCCTTCTCTGAAGTTTGCTCCACGATTCATCGGTCCATACACGGTAACTGCTAAACTGAATCCGGTTTGTTTCAAACTCCAGATTCCTAAGAGCCTTAAAATCACTAACTCCTTTCATGTTGCTCTTCTAAAGCCTTTAGTCCTCAATAAATTCTCTCGTCCTCTTCCTACCGTGGCGCCTGTCTCGGAGGATAATCAGGAGTACGAGATCAGTCAAATTCTGGACTCCCGACTCTGTAAAGGCGTTCTTCAGTACCTCGTTCATTGGAAAGGGTTTGGTCCTGAGGAGAGGTCTTGGATCACTGCATCTGAGGTCTTTGCACCTCGTCTGTTAAAGGAGTTTCATCTGAAGTTTCCCTCTAAACCTGGGCCCAGGCGGGGAAGGGGGAGGCCTCGTAAGAGGGAGGGTACTGTCATGGATATGCATTAATGTCTGTCTGCCATCTTACCTTCCTCCTCATGTGTTCATCTAGAGACCAGACCTCCTTCACCTGGCTTCCTTTATAATCTCCTCCCAGCCTGACTCCACCCCAGGCCCTATCACTGAACACTATATTTACCTGTGCACTGCAAGCCTGCTTTGCTGATCAACGTGTTTGTTAGGCATTGTGTGTTTGGGTTCCTGCCTGCCGTGTGCTACGTCTGTCTCTCTGTTACGTTATTGGCTTGTCCCCGACCATCCCTGTCTGCTCGTGACCCTTGACCTTCGGCTCGTTCTTCGTTATCCTTGTCTGCTTGTGGCCCCTGACCTTCGGCTTGTTATTCGGTTCTCTCTATCGTGTGCTGCTGCTTCCCCTTATCCTACGGGGCGTGAGCTAGGAAACTCCAGGGGCCGCGACCTGGTCCCAGCCTGCAGCGTAACATCCTCACCACTAGAGGCCCTGGAGAAGACCAGCTGGGTCTTAGACTCCGCGCCCTGGGGAATCTTGGCTCTCGCTTCCGTTGGGATCCCGGTTGTGCTCCTCTGGTCCCGCTTTCCACAACCACCCAGTTTCCTATCCACAGAAGCCAGCCATAGGGTTCACTACCTCGCGGTGCACTCCTGTCCCCCTACGGTGTGCATCTGTCACCTGGCCACAGGTGACCCTGACAGGGACCAATAATTTTTGAAACTTTTTGTAATACATGATTGAGTACCCGTCAGGGCCAGGATTCTTCCCTGTAGCCATATCTTTAATTGCTTTAGATACTTCTTCCTGTGTGATTGACGTTTCCAGGAGCTCCAGCTCCTCTTTAGGCATCACTGGAAGATCCAGGCCCTGCAGGTACTCTTGGACTTCTTCCTTTTCCCCCTCTTATCTTCTTTTTGTCTAACATTGTACAACTGGCTATAGTACCCATGACCTTTGCTATTTCGGGGGATGAGTGCATTATTTCTCCTTAATTGTTTTTAATTTTAGCTATAAAAGATGTTTTTTTTTCCCCTTACTACCTTTGCTAACCATTTCCCTGATTTATTGCCCCTCTGATGGGTCTCTTTATCGACTATATGAAAAGCTTGTTTTTTTCTCCTGCTCTAACAATGTCCCTAGTTCTTCTTTTTTTTTTTGGGACACAGGGGAGGAGGGGGGTGACACAGAGGAGGATGGGGGTGACACAGAGGAGGAGGGGGGGGGTGACACAGACAAGGGTAACACAGAGGAGGGGGTAACACAGAGAAGGAGGGGTGACACAGAGGAGGAGTGGGGTGACAGAGAGGAGGAGGGGGGTGACACAGAGGAGGGAGGGGGGTGACACAGAGGAGGAGGGGGGTGACACAGAGGAGGAGGGGGTGACACAGAGGAGGAGGGGGGTGACACAGAGAAGGGGGGTGACACAGAGGAGGGGGGGTGACACAGAGGAGGGGGGTGACACAGAGGAGGGGGGTGACACAGAGGAGGGGGGTGACACAGAGGAGGGGGGTGACACAGAGGAGGGGGGTGACACAGAGGAGGGGGGGTGACACAGAGGGGAGGGGGTGACACAGAGGGGAGGGGGTGACACAGAGGGGAGGGGGTGACACAGAGGTTGGGGGTGACACAGAGGAGGGGGGTAAGTTGACAGAGCAGATGAGACCTCAGGAGACACACATCGTGAGGCAGGACTCCGGGAGCAAACAGGCGCGATTATCGAATCCACAGTCCCGCCCCACCCCCACCTCCACACGTGACCAGCACCAGCTCTGCAGGGCCATTCATAGACCCCCATGTCTTCTTCCCGGCCCGCCCCGCTAGGGTGACCACATTTCCCAACTGCCATTCAGGGACACCCCCCCCCCACTCCCTTCCCGAAAAAAGATGATTGCAAAATTCTCGCCGACAAAGGTTTTAGAGCAGAGGTCCCCAAACTTTGGACTGGGGGGGTTAGGTTGGGGGATGGAAGAATGTAGTCTTGGGGTTGATGGGAAATTTAACGTCGGGTGATTTGTTGGGCGAATGGCTGGTGTTGGCACTTAAATCATCCCGACACCATGCTTGATATGGTGTCGGGATGATCAAATCACATTATTTCTATTACTATATTGTAATATATAATGAAATAGTTCAACTCACCAGTATGCAGAATCAGTGGAAACCCTGAGCTGGTCACTTGCCACCAGATGCAGCGTGCCACCGTCGCCTGCCACCAGGTACAGCGTGCCACCGTCGTCTGCCACCAGATGCAGCTTGTCACTTGCCACCATCGCTTGCCACCAGATGCAGTGTGTCACTTGCCACTGTCGCCTGCCACCAGATGCAGTGTGTCACTTGCCACTGTCGCCTGCCACCAGATGCAGTGCGTAACTTGCCATCATCGCCTGCTGCCAGATGCAGCTTGCCACCATCGCCTGCTGCCAGATGCAGTGTGTCACTTGCCACCAGATGCAGCTTGTCACTTGTCACCGTCACATGCCACCAGATGCAGTGTTACTTTCCATCCGCAGCCTGCCCACTGTGCAGTGTCACTTGCCACTCGCAGCCTCCACACTGTGCAGGGTCACTTGCCACCCACAGCCTGCCCACTGTGCAGTGTCACTTGCCACCCGCAGCCTGCCCACTGTGCAGTGTCACTTGCCACCTGCAGCATGCCCACTGTGCAGTGTCACTTGCCACCCACAGCCTGCCCACTGTGCAGTGTCACTTGCCACCTGCAGCCTGCCCACTGTGCAGTGTCACTTGATCCCACAGCCTGCTTTGAATGCAGGGAGTCATGGCCATGCACGTCACTGGTTGTTAGATGCCAGGCGGCTCTAGCAACCAATGGCCTGGCCAGTAGAAGAGTCTCTCAGGTGATGGTGGAGGCGGACCAAGTGCCAGCACTATGGCAGGGTCAGCTTCATTCCGGGACCCTGTATTGTCCCGTAATGAAGGTGCCCAGGATCTGGGACAGACCTGCCAATTGCGGGACTGTCCCGGGCAATCCGGGACATGTGGTCACCCTATGCCCCGCACATCGGACTTGGCCCGTTCGGCCAATCACAGGGCACCCGATGGCTCAGAGCGCATCGGACTGACAGTGATAGCGGGCACGGGATCATGCGCGCCGCCCATCTAGATGTATCAGCCGGGAACAGAGATGCGGCTGCTACTGGCCACATGACAGTGGAATGTGTGCCCGGGTTTCCAGCGGGTGGAAACCCGGGCACATGTGTCAAAACCCGAACTGTCCGGGTCAAAACCGGACAGGTGGCAACCCTACCACGGACATACACAGCCTGGCTTGGGAGCGTGTGTACATGGGTGCCCCCATAGAACCTTGAGAAGAGGAGCAGAGAGCGGCGGTGTGGTAATTCCAAATTGGAGGTAAGGGACCGCTCTGTGCAGTACCATTGCACAAAACAGGCAAGTATAAGAGTTTCAATCTGCAGCACTGTATTTTCCTGTGAAATTCAATGCAATATGGCAATCTGGAGATGCTCTGTACATCGTTGGTGTACAGAAATGTAATTTCATGCTTGTGTGATTGGTTTAATGATTTTCCCAGAAGTCTGCACAAAGATACAAGTAAAATTTTAGGCATCCCCTATAGTAGAAATGCTAGTTTAGGTGAGATACTGTACAAGGGGTTAAATGCGGAAGGCCTGATTCACACTTATGCATTTTTAGTGTTTTTTTACATTTTGCAGATTTGCACTACAGTCCATTTAACATGGTTTCCTATGGAACACGTTCTGTAGTGCAAATCTGCAAAATGCACTGAAAATGCATAGGTGTGAATCAGGCCTAAAGGGATGCAGACCTTGCAGCTTTTCTCACTGGAACACTGAGAGCACACCAGATTATTATAATGAACCAGACTTTCCCATTCAGAGTCAGTACTCAAAGGACATAGTGGAAAAAAAACTGTTGTTTTTCGGAGCAGAATGTGTTTTGAGGTATACCGTATTTATCGGCGTGTAACACGCACTTTTTTCCCCTTAAGATCAGGGGAAAATCGCGGGTGTGTGTTATACGCTGATATGTATAAAAAAAAAAAAAAACAAGCTACATACTGTATATTGATCACATGGCGAGTGGACAGCATTGGAGACACCATCGGAGACAGACTGCTTTACAGATCTCCGGCAGCCATTCCCCACTGCAGTGCACAGAGGAAGCCAGTCTAACGCTCTCGCTCTAATTCTGACGGCCGTTGTCCTGCCGAAAAAGGTCCCCCGGTGGATAATGACCCCCCTGTACTGCGCAGGCGCATCGCTTGCGCAGTACGAACCACAACGGAGCCGCCAAAAATAGCCGAAGATGTACAGCTGTGAGTCAGCTGTACACGGTGCCTGCGCAATGACGACGAGGGGCGGGCGTATTACTGTTATATCGTGTAAGGGGCGGGTGTATTACTCATATATCATGTAAGGGGCGGACAAGGGGTGGGTGTATTACTGTTATATTGTGTAAGGGGCAGATGGCTACAAAGACGTGTAGTTTATTGCTAAAACCACCCCCAAGTTATCAGCTCTGCCCATCAATTTTAAATTTGGCTTCTTTTGTAGCCATCCGCCCTTACATGATATAACAGTAATACAGCCGCCCCTTTTCCGCCCCTTACAGAGCGCAACCATGGTAACCCTCTGCATGGCTAGCAGGAGTTATGCTGACAGGAATCTGACAGGAATCTGCCGTGAGTCGTGACAGGTACTTCAAATGGCAGGGTGTGAAAAAGAGTATGGGGGGGGGGGGTGATTAGGGGGGGGGGGGGGTTGAGCAAAGATACACACTGTCTGACACCCCTTGTCCAAGCCCTGAATAACTAAAAAAAATAATTCCAATTAATCAAAATGCCACCTAAATAATGGAAAAGGGAATTGTTAGTTCCCAATAATGGGGGAGAATATGAAATCTGTGATCAATGAAATGAGAGAATGTAAAAAAAATAAAAAAAAATATATCTCACTGTGGTTCACATTTGTGCGCTCTGTGATATTGCATGTGATTTGCACTGCAGTGTAAATCACATGCGATGTTGGTGCGATGCGATTTCAGCCAAACAGATTGTATGGCTGATATCACATTGCATTCGGACTAAACTCGCACAGGACCCTTTTTGTGGTCCGCACCAGAATCAGATCACACCTATGTGATCCGATTCATGTCCGAACTATCAGTTCGCAGTGCGATATGCGAGCTGAAATGGGGGTGTCATTAACAATGTATTGACACTCCCCGCAGATCGCATATGGCAGTGTAAACTGCTGTGTTAGTTTGGTGCAATTCGGGAACCTGTGAATCCACTGCGGGTTCCCGCATCGCACCCAACTCGCACAGCAGTTCACACTAGGGTTGCCACCTTTTCTTCAAGCCAAACCCGAACACTTTAGCGGCGTATGGCAAAAATTTGTGTGCTATACTCTATAGGATTTTAAAGACCTGGAGGAGAGCAATAATGTGGCATGCTTAGCACGCCACGGCAAACAGTTGGTGTGCCCAATTTTAACAGGTGGCAACAGATTGGTGTCTGACTATCTCGGTTACTTGAGAAGCCACAGTCCGGTCTGAATAATGTGTCTGGGTTTTAGACAGACTGAAATCCAGACACACGATTCAAAACCTGAGCTATTCAGATGGACCCCGGACAGGTGGCAAGCCTAGGCGTCATAATACAGGCGTCATAATACAGGGGTCAGTATCACCCCCCTTTGTAATACAGGGGTCAGTGTTACCACCCCCCCATAATACAGGGTTAGTGTCACCAACTTAATATAGGGGGTCAGTATTACGCCCTCCATAATACAGGGGCCCCCCCATAGAGGAACCAATTAGATCAGAATCCCCTTATATCAGTGCTCCCCTTAGAGACCCAAAAAAATAAAAATTGAAAAAATGCAGCAGAACCTCAATAATTGTGAATGATGGTGGAAACTCCCAAGGATAATCCAAGTATTAATACACTCCAATCTTATTTAAACATACATATTGTTTAATCTCCACACACATACAACAGTGTATGAATAGTGGTGTAAATCCATTCCACAATGTGTTGTGCTAATATCCAATTTATAAACACCTTTTGAGTTAGATACAGTACGTTGGATATTATCACAGTACATTGTGGACTGGATTTACACCTCTATTCATACAGTATATGTGTGTGGAGATTGAACAGTATATATTGTATGTTTAAATAAGATTGGAGTGTAATAATACTTGGATTACCCTTGGGGGTTTCCACCATCATTCACAATTTATTTTTTCACATTTGAATTAATATAATTATAGGGGGAGGTTGCACTGCATGTTTAAAAATTATTATAATTTTTTTAGGCGTTTTTTTTGGGGTCCCCTATATGAGATTCTCTTTAGAGACCAGTCTCTAAGGGGGGTGTTGATGTGAGGGGACTGTGAAATACTGGGTGTCTCTAAGTAATCAACAGTAGTCAGAACCCCCCTCCCCACAGACTCCCCCCCATTAGCTCAGATTCCCCTTCCCTTATAATGGCCCCCACCTCGATTAGATCAGGGACCCTCCATCAGTGTCCCCTGTCCTGAAACACCCCCATTAGACTGCCTTACCGGGAGCCACTTTGAGACAGGAAGTGTGGGAGCTGGAGCATTCACTCACAGGGCTGCTGTTAGGAATTATTGGGGCCCCCACCTCCTGAGGAGAGAAAGAGGTGGGGGAGGGAGGTAAAAAAAGGGGGAGGTGAGAGAGAGGCGGGCAGGAGAGAGAGAGAGAGAGAGAGGCGGGCAGGAGAGAGAGAGGCGGGCAGGAGAGAGAGAGGCGGGCAGGAGAGAGAGAGTGAGAAAGAGAGAGGGGCAGGATAGAGAGATAGAGGCAGGGGAGAGAGAGAGGCAGGAGAGAAAGAGAGAGAGAGGCAGGAGAGAGAGAGGCGGGAGAGAGAGAGGCGGGGGGCAGGATAGAGAGGGGGCAGGAGAGAGGGAGGCAGGAGAGAGAGAGGGGGCAGGAGAGAGAGGGGGCAGGAGAGAGAGAGGCAGGAAAGAGAGAGAGGCAGGAGAGAGAGAGGCAGGAGAGAGAGAGAGGCAGGAGAGAGAGAGAGGCAGGAGAGAGAGAGAGGCAGGAGAGAGAGAGAGGCAGGAGAGAGAGGCAGGATAGAGAGAGAGAGAGAGGCAGGAGAGAGAGAGAGGCAGGATAGAGAGAGAGGCAGGATAGAGAGAGAGGCAGGATAGAGAGAGAGGCAGGATAGAGAGAGAGGGTGGGCAGGAGAGAGTCAGGAGAGAGAGAGGGGGCAGGAGAGAGAGGGGGCACGAGAGAGAGAGAGGGGGGCAGGAGAGAGAGGGAGAGAGAGGCAGGATAGAGAGAGGGAGAGAGAGGCAGGAGAGAGAGGGAGAGAGAGGCAGGAGAGAGAGGGAGAGAGAGAGGCAGGAGAGAGAGGGAGAGAGAGGCAGAGAGAGAGGGAGAGAGAGAGGCAGGAGAGAGAGGGGGCAGGAGAGAGAGGGGCAGGAGAGAGAGAGGGGGCAGGAGAGAGAGAGAGAGGGGGCAGGAGAGAGAGGGGCAGGAGAGAGAGAGAGGGGCAGGAGAGAGAGAGGGGGGCAGGAGAGAGAGAGAGGGGCAGGAGAGAGAGAGAGGGGCAGGAGAGAGAGAGAGGGGCAGGAGAGAGAGGGGGGGCAGGAGAGAGAGAGAGGATCAGGAGAGAGAGGGAGAGAGGGGCAGGAGAGAGAGGGAGAGAGGGGCAGGAGGGAGAGGGAGAGAGGGGCAGGAGGGAGAGGGAGAGAGGGGCAGGAGGGAGAGGGAGAGAGAGAGAGGCAGGAGAGAGAGAGAGGGGGCAGGAGAGAGAGGGAGAGAGGGGCAGGAGAGAGAGGGAGAGAGGGGCAGGAGAGAGAGGGAGAGAGAGAGAGAGGGGGGCAGGAGAGAGAGGGAGAGAGAGAGAGGGGGGCAGGGAGAGGGAGAGAGAGAGAGAGAGGGGGGGCAGGAGAGAGAGGGGGCAGGAGAGAGAGGGGCAGGAGAGAGAGGCAGGAGAGAGAGAGAGGGGGCAGGAGAGAGAGGGGGGCAGCAGAGAGAAGGGCAGGAGAGAGAGGCAGGAGAGAGAGAGAGAGAGGGGGCAGGAGAGAGAGTCAGGATAGAGAGAGATGGGGGGGCAGGAGAGAGAGAGGGGCAGGGGAGAGAGAGAGAGAGAGAGAGGGGCAGGAGAGAGAGAGGGGGCAGGAGAGAGAGAGGGGGGGCAGGAGAGAGAGAGGGGGGCAGGAGAGAGAGAGGGCAGGAGAGAGAGGCAGGAGAGGGAGAGAGAGAGGGGGCAGGAGAGAGAGAGAGTCAGGATAGAGAGAGGGGGCAGGAGAGAGAGAGAGGCAGGAGAGAGAGAGGGGCAGGAGAGAGAGAGGGGGCAGGAGAGAGAGGGGGGCAGGAGAGAGAGAGGCAGGAGAGAGAGAGAGGCAGGAGAGAGAGAGAGGCAGGAGAGAGAGAGAGAGGCAGGATAGAGAGAGAGAGAGGCAGGATAGAGAGAGAGGCAGGATAGAGAGAGAGGCAGGATAGAGAGAGAGGGTGGGCAGGAGAGAGTCAGGAGAGAGAGAGGGGGCAGGAGAGAGAGGGGGCACGAGAGAGAGAGAGGGGGAGGAGAGCCGGGGGGCAGGAGATAGAGGGAGAGAGAGGCAGGATAGACAGAGGGAGAGAGAGGCAGGAGAGAGAGAGGGAGAGAGAGGGAGAGAGAGAGGCAGGAGAGAGAGGGGGCAGGAGAGAGAGGGGCAGGAGAGAGAGGGGCAGGAGAGAGAGAGAGAGGGGGCAGGAGAGAGAGAGAGGGGGCAGGAGAGAGAGAGAGGGGGCAGGAGAGAGAGGGGGGCAGGAGAGAGAGGGGGGGCAGGAGAGAGAGAGAGGATCAGGAGAGAGAGGGAGAGAGGGGCAGGAGAGAGAGGGAGAGAGGGGCAGGAGGGAGAGGGAGAGAGGGGCAGGAGGGAGAGGGAGAGAGAGAGAGAGAGGCAGGAGAGAGAGAGAGGGGGGCAGGAGAGAGAGGGAGAGAGGGGCAGGAGAGAGAGGGAGAGAGGGGCAGGAGAGAGAGGGAGAGAGGGGCAGGAGAGAGAGGGAGAGAGAGAGAGGGGGGCAGGAGAGAGAGGGAGAGAGAGAGAGGGGGGCAGGGAGAGGGAGAGAGAGAGAGAGAGAGGGGGGCAGGAGAGAGAGGGGGCAGGAGAGAGAGGGGCAGGAGAGAGAGGCAGGAGAGAGAGAGAGGGGGCAGGAGAGAGAGGGGGGCAGGAGAGACAGGGGCAGGAGAGAGAGGCAGGAGAGAGAGAGGGGGCAGGAGAGAGAGTCAGGATAGAGAGAGATGGGGGGGCAGGAGAGAGAGAGGGGCAGGGGAGAGAGAGAGAGAGAGGGGGCAGGAGAGAGAGAGGGGGCAGGAGAGAGAGAGAGGGGGCAGGAGAGAGAGGCAGGAGAGGGAGAGAGAGAGGGGGCAGGAGAGAGAGAGAGAGTCAGGATAGAGAGAGAGGGGGCAGGAGAGAGAGAGAGGCAGGAGAGAGAGAGGGGCAGGAGAGAGAGGGGGCAGGAGAGAGAGGGGGCAGGAGAGAGAGAGGTGGGAGGGCAGGAGAGAGAGAGAGGCAGGAGAGAGAGAGAGGGGGCAGGAGAGAGAGAGGGGGGGCAGGAGAGAGAGGGGGCAGGAGAGAGAGAGGGGGGCAGGAGAGAGAGAGAGATGCAGGTGAGAGGCAGGATAGAGAGAGAGAGGGGGCAGGAGAGAGAGAGAGGGGCAGGAGAGAGAGAGAGAGGGGGCAGGAGAGAGAGAGAGGGGGCAGGAGAGAGAGAGAGAGAGGGGGCAGGAGAGAGATAGGGGGCAGGAGAGAGAGAGGGGGGCAGGAGAGAGAGAGAGTCAGGATAGAGAGAGGGGGGCAGGAGAGAGGAGGGCAGGAGAGGGAGAGAGAGAGAGGGGGCAGGAGAGAGAGAGGGAGAGAGAGAGAGGGGGCAGGAGACAGAGAGAGGGAGGAGAGAGAGAGAGGGGCAGGAGAGAGCAGGGGGGCAGGAGAGAGAGAGGGAGATAGTCAGGATAGAGAGAGAGAGAGGGGGCAGGAGAGAGAGAGAGGGGCAGGAGAGAGAGAGGGGGCAGGAGAGAGAGAGGGAGAGAGTCAGGATAGAGAGAGAGAGGGGGCAGGAGAGAGAGAGAGGGGCAGGAGAGAGAGAGAGGGGGGCAGGAGAGAGAGAGAGGGGGCAGGAGAGAGAGAGAGGCTGACAGAGGTCACAGAGCAGATGAGAGAGACTGACCTCGGTCCTCAGGAGACAGTGACACACACAGCGCGATTTAGGACTCCGGAGCATGCAGGGCAGGCGCGATTATCCACAGTCACAGACAGCCCTGCATCCACACGTGACCAGCAGCTACGGCTCCACTGCTCCAAGCGAATCATTTACAGACGCTCATGTCCCCTTCCGGTCCGTCCCGACTCCCGCACATGACCTGCAGCCTGCTCGGCCAATCACAGGGCACCCGCCACTGCCCTTTGCTGAGCTGGGCTCAGCCTCAGACACACAGAGCGCACCGATGTTTAGGCAGTGTGTGAACATTGATAGCAGGCACTGGATGATCATGCACCCCTGTAGATGTTTGTTGCGGCCGGAGCCAGAGATTCGACTGCCACAGGACAGTTGATATGTGTGCCCGGGTTTCCGGCGGGTGGAAACCCGGGCACATGTGTTCAAACCCGCACTGTCCGGGTCAAAACCGGACAGGTGGCAACCCTAGTTCACACTGTCCTATGCGATCTGCGGGGAGTGTCAATACATTGTTAATGTCACCCCCATTTCAGCTTGCATATCGCACTGCGAACTGACAGTTCAGACATGAATCAGATCGCATAGGTGTGAACACCCATGCGATCCAATTCTGGTGGAGACAAAAAAAAGGGTCATGTGCGAGTTTGGTCCGAATACGATGCAAATTCAGCCATACAATCTGTATGGCTGAAATCGCATTGCTCGGACATCGTATGTTATCTGCAGTGCGGTGTGAATCAGATTTAGCCCCTACTAGTCCACTAGGGATCTTACCAGTGGCAGCTGGTGCTCCAAATTTTTGGGGGGCGCAAACAAACTGAAACAAAAAAACATCAATGGCAGCTACTGTGCCATCAAACGCAGCCACTGTGCCATCAAACGTAGCTACTGTGCCATCAAACGCAGCTACTGTGCAATCAAACGCAGCCACTGTGCCATCAAACGCAGCCACTGTGCATATCAAACGCAGCCACTGTGCCCATCAAACGCAGCCATTGTGCCCATCAATTTCTGCCTGTGATACCATTAATTGCTGCTACTGTGCCCCATCAAATTCTGCCAGTGTGCCCATCAATTGCCGCTACTGTGCCCCATCAGATGCTGCCAGTGTGCCCATCAATTGCCGCTACTGTGCCCCATCAGATGCTGTCAGTGTGCCTCATCAATTACTGCTACTGTGCCCCATGAGATGGCCGCCAGTGTGCCCCATCAGATGCTGCCTGCACTTACCTGTCTCGGAGTGGGTCAGAGGTGGTCTCCTGCACGTCCTCCATGTCTTCTTCCGTCCTCTCTCAGGTGTCCAATCACAGCGCCTGACGCTTCAGCCAATCATGTGACCGGTAACAGACCCGGCAACCTGATTGGCTGAGAGGCGGATTCACTGTTAGCAAAGCGAATTCCTTCGCTTTGCTAACACACAGCTGAGTGAACAGCGAACGCCCAGCATTGTGCCCGCTGTTCACATTTTTGGGCGCCTTTTAGAGACTATGGCTCTAATCAGGTGCTTCCCAAAAACACCTCTGACGCTGTAATTCAGGTGCCCGGCACCCGAAGAGGGGCCGGACACCTGAATAGGGAGTGTCAGCAGTGACCATAGATGGATTCATGTAATGCATGTGTAGCGGGGGTCTAAATCTAGGGGGAGCACCTGGGTGATAGTATGACCCAGGATGTACCAATCATGAGAGGGTTTAGACCATTTAAGTCGTGGAGGACTTTGGTACTGTGCTGTTCTCCTTGACCTGTGGGTGGTGATGTTGTCCCGAGTCGAGGTAGAACCGCTGCCGTAGTGCTACACCCTTTTTGTCCTGCTCTGGCAGTGGTACAGTGGGGCGGGGAACCTGCTGTGCCGGCTGGGGGGAGGGCATAAAAGGGGGCAGACGCCCTCGCCATGAGGTCTTTTTGCTATCCCGCGCCCAGGCACCCTTGGCCTGGGTGCTGGCGGTCCGGAGTTCCGGCCCAGGTGCCCATGGCCTGGTCGGAGCAGTGTTGGCGTCCATCTCAGGCACCTTAAGCCTGGGGTGAGGTACTACACCGGAGGCCTGGGGCCCAGTGACTTGGACTGGGCTCTGCAAGGGTGGATGAGTCTGAGGGACCCTGAGGTGGATGGGGCCCGTATCTGAGGCGAGGAGGCCGGAGAGGTTACCCTTCTGAAGAGCACGGAGCAGCATCAACCCGGTGACAGAGGGGCCTCTGGTAACTCCCTTGGAGGGACATCTTCCCCCTGACAGGGGCCGCAACGCAGCGAAGGTACTCCAGTTCATGTTCACTAGAGTCGCTGGTAGAGACTCCAAAGATTCAAGTTCTCTCTCAAGCCGATGGCTGTAGCAACCGCTGGTGAAACCACAGTGGTTTTGTTTGATTGTTAGGACTGTGCCTCGACCTGCTCACCCCACCGTATTGAACTGTTTTATGGGTCCCAACCAGTCGGCTGACAAAGGACTGTTTATTCATGTGCTATAATAAACAAGTGTTGGACCCTTATCGGTGTGTGGTACTCTGGTTAATGGGAGCGAAGGGAAGTGTCAGCACAACAGACTTGGCTTTTAAAGAAACACACAGGCCCGAGGAGAACAACAGGTACTGGCCTTCACCTCACCCGCTGTAATGGGGAGGACATGGGCCGTGGCGCATCTCACTCTTGCATACAAGATACCCCTAGACAAGAGCTATCGGATAACCGATTCACGAGAGAAGGGAGTGAGGCCGCTACATGTGGGGGCTTGGAAGTCCGGGATCGTGTGTGTTTTGACTATGGAACTGAGAACGTCTGTGTTTGAACTTCGCTGCCCGGAGGAGTTCCGAGTGGGTCGGCCATGTTACTGGCCAAAGTGCATCCCTGCTCGAAGTCGTGGACATGACCCTAAGACGGGAAAGGCCCATGCGGAAGAGCGAGAAGAGGGAGAAGTCCAGCCGTGTGACGTACTACATGTGGGGGCTTTTACTGCACTGCGCAATGAGGCACCCCGTAACTGCGCAGTTCATGGGCGGAGGCTGGTGAAAGCCCACGAAAACGTGCAGATTATGGGAGGAGTCTGGCAATGTGGGGAGATACATGTGGAGACTCCGGTGCGAGGTCAGTGCGTGATGGAGCAGCAGATAGTCGGGATGACCTCAAGTTCCCAGTGGATTCCGGTTCCCTACCCCACGAAGATGACTGCTTTTGCTGCTCCCCTTACAGACACGGGGATAAGACTTAGACCCCGAGGGCAGTTGGCTCTGTACACTTGCAGAGACACGGAGGCCCTCAACGTGATCTGTCCCGGATGTTCGGGACTGGTGGTCCACCTGAAGCCATTCGGGCGTTGCGAGGCATGCAAAGAGTTCTTGTTCGAGGTGGAGCCATCCACAGTAAGGCCCCGTGCCCTTCGCCTCAACTGCCTCACAGGTACCGCTACTCCGGAAGGAGAGATCCAGGCCTTTGCGGAGGTCCCCGTACGCACTGACCAGGGCGACGTGACTGCCCAACCAGAGACTGAGAAAGAAAAATCAGAGGATGCTGCTTCGGTCGCCACAGATTCCCTGCTCCCACCTCCGAAGAGGAAAGTCGGCCTGGTACAGGCGTCCTGTGCAGAAAAAGGGCGTGTGGAATGAATGGACAGCCGCACTCCGAAAACCATGAAGGTTGCCTTTATTGGGTAAAAAAACTTACAGCACTGCAAGTCACAGCAAGAAATGGGGGGGTACAGCCGACGCGTTTCACACTGAAAACTAGTGTTTAGTCATGGCTAACACACAATGAAAACATGCTTCAAATAAATACAAAAAGTGCACAAAATCACATGACCCAAAGTAGCCAATAAACATAGAGCATTAATTAAGGATGAGTGGTGTTAATGGTGAAATGTGCAGCTGTGTATAATGGCTAAGTGGAAACAAATGTGAAATAGACTATTAAATAGAAAGAAATTCATATTATGACATGATTTAAAGGAAAAAACCCGTTAAATATGTTAAAAAATGCATGTATGTATAAATATGTAAATAATATGTGTGTATGTGTCTATGAACTTGAAAAAAATATTTTTATGAATAAAAATGTGAGAAATATTTAATATTATGTTTATATAAAAAGGGGGAATGATTTCTGTGTTGTTTCTGAGTATAAATATAACCTAGTATGAAATTATAGAAAATGTGAAATATCATGATCATACCATTGCAAGTCTATGTTAATACAAAACAAAAGTTTTTATGTGAAATTCTTTTGAAAAAACTTTTGAGAAAACTTTTTGCACATATATATGATAGAAATAAATTGTTAAGTATATATCACATAAATGTGGAGGTATTAAACAAATCTGTTATGATCAAAAAGTATGGAATATTAATTAAAAATATTATTGGACACAAATGTGACAAGAAATACATACAAATTGATGTTGTGACTGAGCAGGTCAGTGTGTAGATATGACCACACACAGAGGCAACATATCATATGTTGTATGCGTCAGATGTTCCCTCAATTTAAAAGAAATCAGAAATAGTATAAAATAATTCATAATATGCAATTATTCATAGATGTATAAGAACGTACATATAAACGTACAGCACATAATGTCATGTATAACATGAAAAAATAATGGAATATATAAAAAATGTCTACACTAGATGAATGAAGATGATCATCATTAAACGATAAACTTATGAATATAAGCACACACACTACAACAGCATAAAAAGATCGATAGAGTCAATGGAACAAGAAATTAATGTATGATGCAAAGAAGAAAAAATGCATAAAATGCAAATAGTTTAAAACAAAATCTCTTTTTAGAAGATAATCACAATATGACTATTGTGTCATACATTTGTTCCGATAGTAAACCCAAATAAGTGCTGTTGCTTCTATTAAAATGATGTTTGGTAATCCCTGTAAGGAAGGGAAAGCAAGAGTAATTTAGAGAAGAAAAGACACAATTTAAAGAAAAACTAAATCGATGTGTTGAGTGTGTTATATGGTGCATTAAATATATATCGTTAAGTGTATTATAGAAAAACCCAATAGGACCCTCTGGCTGATAGTGATGAGCCGAACACCCCCGGGTTCGGTTCGCACCAGAACCCGCGAACGGACCGAAAGTTCGTACGAACATTAGAACCCTATTAAATACAATGGATGCGAACGTTCGAATTCTAAAGTGCTAATTATAACAACTATTATGCATGTTATTGTCCTAAAAAGGGTTTGGGAACCCGGGTTCTGCACCAGGGGACATGTATCAATGCAAAAAGAAGTTTTAAAAACGGTCGTTTTTCGGGAGCAGTCATTTTAATGATGCATAAAGTGAAAAAAAAAAGTCAAATATTCCTTTAAATATCGTACCTGGGGGGTGTCTAAAGTATGCCTGTGAAGTGCCACGTGTTTCCCGTGTTTAGAACTGTCCCTGCACAAAATGACACTTCTAAAGGAAAAAAAAGCCATTTAAAACTTCTTGCGGCTTTAATGTAATGTCTGGTCCCGGTAATATGGATGAAAATATTTAAGAAAAATGGCATAGCTACCCCATGACCCCCCCACCCCCCCCCCCCTACCCCAGCCCATTACCAGCCCCTTTGGGTCTTGTATGGATATTAAGGGGAACCCCGCACATAAAATAAAAAAGGCCCTATATACTCTGAACAGCCGTATACAGGCGGTGCATACAAGACAGGGACTGTAGGTTTGTTCTTATGTAGAATGTGTTTGTAATTTTGAACAGGTACATTGTTGAACTGTAGCTCCAGCCCAAAAATCTATTTTTAAACTTTTTGGGAAACATAGGTAAGGGTTATCACCCCTGTAACATTTGTTTTGCTGTCTGTGCCCCTGTTCAGAACATTTCACCTCACTTTCCGTCCCAATGACAACTGTTTTTGAAATGTGGTGTTTTTCTTGAAACAAGGATTGCTGATAAAGCATCAGTACAGAGGAGACACCTTTCTCCCATATTTATTCTTACAGGAGAGAATTTTCCTTCCTAGGGGTAGATTTCCTCTCACTTCCTGTTGTCTTCTTTCGTTTGCAAGTAGGAGTCGTTTGTAAGTTGGATGTTTGAAAGTAGGGACCTGCCGTATATACTCTGCAGAAATAGGCCCCTTAGTTGTTGGTGTTGGCACAACACTGTAAGCACTCACAGTTACTCTTGGTTGGTGCTGGAACGCCCTGCTGTCAACTATTATATCAGGAATTTTAATTACATATAATTGTTGAACAGTGGTAGTAAAAATTGGGGCTTTGATGGTGGTGCTGGTGCCACAACACTGTAAGCCCTGACAGTTACTCTTGGTGGGTGCAGCAATGGGCCCTGCTGTGAATTATTAGATCAAGAATTGTAATTGCATGCCCCTGTTGAACAGGGGCTGAAAAATTGGGCTTTTCGTGGTGGTGGTGGTGTTGCCACAACACTGTAAGCCCTCAGAGTTACTCTTGGTGGGTGCAGGAATGGGCCCTGCTGTGAATTATTAGATCAAGAATTGTAATTACATGCCCCTTTTGAACAGTGGCTGAAAAATTGAGCCTTTCGTGGTGGTGGTGGTGGTGGCGTTGCCACAACACTGTAAGCCCTCAGACTTACTCTTGGTGGGTGCAGGAATGGGCCCTGCTGTGAATTATTACATCAAGAATTGTAATTGCATGCCCCTGTTGAACAGGGGCTGAAAAATTGGGCCTTAGGCACTGGTGGCACAACACTACAACCCCTCACAGATACTGTACTTGGAGCACAGCAATGAGCCCTATGGCAAATTATTGCTAAAAAAATTGTAAGTACACGCCCCTGTAAAACAGGGGCTGAAAAATTGGGCCTTAGCCACTGGTGGCGGCACCCATAAACAAAAATGATCTTCCAAGCTATCATCATCAATCGTATCATTGAGGACTCGGAGGAGGAGGATAGCCAGTCAACATAACAGCACAGGCACTCAGCATCAGCATCAGTCTTGAAGGGACGTGACATGTTAAAATCAATTAGTCTGTTATATCAGCATCAGGTGTGTGGTAGCTGGTGGTGATCCAAGACTGGTTCATCTTGATGAAAGTCAGTCGATCAACCGAGTCGGTGGACAGGCGCACCCTGTGATCCGTGACAAATCCTCCAGCAGCACTGAATGTGCGTTCCGAAAGAACGCTGGATGCAGGACAGGCCAGTAGCTCAATTGCATACTGTGCAAGCTCTGGCCAGTGATCCATCCTCAAGACCCAGTAAGCCAGAGGATTTTCGGTGGGGAAGGTGTCCAAGTCTGACCTTGCCCCTAGATATTCCTGCACCATGTTTATCAGACGCTGGCGATGGTTGCTGGAACCAATCATACTTTGGGGCTGCGGACTAAAGAATTGTCTGAACTCATCGGTCAGACGGCCACCTTCCCCACCGCTCCTTCTTTGACTGGCCGAAGCCTCAGCAACTCGTTGTCCTGGACCAGGAGTTTGTAACCTCCCAGTCTCTGGGAACGCGTTGCACAGACCTTTCTGCAAGGCCTCCCGGAGTTGTCTCATCCTCTGCTCCCTCTGCGACGGTAACATAAGGTCCGCAACCTTACCCTTGTACCGTGGATCAAGGAGAGTGGCCAGCCAGTAATGGTCCCTCTCCTTGATCCGAAGAATACGAGGATCCTTCCGCAGACTTTGCAGGATCAGGGAGGCCATGCAGCGTAGGTTTGCTGAGGCATTCGCTCCGGAGTCCTCTGGGTCACTAAGGACGACATGATCCGCAGTCACCTCCTCCCAGCCACGTACAAGTCCACTGGTTTCTTGGGACTGTAAATCATCCCTAAAAGACTGCTGCTGATGATGCTGAGTGCCAGCCTCCACCTCCATGCTGACACAATCCTCCTCCTCCTCCTCCTCCTCTTCCTCTTCCTGTGCGATGGGTGGGACAGAAGGAACACTGTCTGGGTAAAGGGGGCCTTGAGAGGCAAGGAAGTCCTCCTCTTCCTGCCTCTGTTCTGCGTGTGCTCCAACAGGTGGACAAGAGGTACAGTGTCACTGATGCATGCACTGTCACTGCTCACCATCCTCGTGGCCTCCTCAAATGGTGCCAGGACAGTGCATGCATCCCTGATCATGCCCCACTGGCGTGGAGAAAAAAAACCAAGCTCCCCTGACCCTGTCCTGGTGCCGTAGTCGCACAGGTACTCATTGATGGCCCTCTGCTGCGTGTGCAGCCGCTGCAGCATGGCCAACGTTGAGTTCCACCTGGTGGGCATGTCACATATAAGGCGGTTCTTGGGCAGGTTCAACTCCTTTTGCAGCTCAGCCAGGCGAGCACTGGCATTATAAGATCTGCGGAAATGCACACAGACTTTCCTGGCCTGCCTCAGGACATCCTGTAAGCCCGGGTACCTGCCCAAGAACCGCTGCACCACCAGGTTAAGGACGTGAGCCACACAGGGCACATGGGTCAGTTGTCCCTGTCGGAGGGCGGAGAGGAGGTTGGTGCCATTGTCGCAAACCACCATTCCTGGCTTAAGCTGGCGTGGCGTCAACCACCTCTCGGCCTGGCCCTGCAGAGCAGACAGGACCTCTGCCCCAGTGTGGCTTCTGTCCCCCAAACACACCAGCGCAAGCACGGCATGGCATCTTTTTGCCTGCGTACTTGCGTAGCCCCGTGAACGGCTACGGAGCACCGCTGGTTCATAGGACAAACCACAGGAAGAGGCCATGGAGGAAGAAGAAGAGGAGGGGGTGGAGGAGAGAGGTGTGTCACAACCAGTAGTAGCATTTTGGAGGCGTGGCGGTGGGACAACCTCCAACACTACTGCACCTTGTCCTGCATCCTTCCCAGCTGCCAAAAGAGTGACCCAATGGGCCGTGAAAGAAAGGTAACGTCCCTGTCCATGCCTGCTGGACCATGAGTCAGCGGTAATATGCACCTTACCGCTGACCGCCCTGTCCAGCGAGGCCAAGACATTGCCTTCCACATGCCGGTAGAGAGCCGGAATAGCCTTCCGTGAGAAAAAGTGGCGTTTGGGAACCTGCCACTGAGGAACCGCACATTGCACAAACTCACGGAAGGGGGCCGAGTCTACCAACTGAAAAGGCAGCAGTTGAAGCGCTAGCAATTTAGCCAAGCTAGCATTCAACCGCTGGGCATGTGGATGGCTGGGAGTGAACTTCTTTCGACGGTCCAGCAGCTGGGGCAGGGAAATTTGCCTGCTAGAATCGGACGTCGGTGTACTGCTAGCAGAGTGGCCGCAAGTACTTGGCTGTGACACACCTAATTCTACACCTTCATTCCTCTCAGTGCATGTTTCAGAGAGGACTGAAGTTATAGTGGGGTTGGAGATCCCAGCTGATGCGGTGCAAGGAGAGGTCCGCTTTGTTCTTTGGTGTGGGTCTTTGAGGTAGGCTTGCCAACGAGCTGCATGGCAGGTCAACATATGTCTGGTCAGGCATGTGGTACCCAAGCGGCTGATGTTTTGGCCACGCGATATACGCTTGAGACATATGTTGCAAACAGCAGCTGTGCGATCTGATGCACTAGCCTCAAAAAAGGCCCACACCAAGGAACTTTTTGAATGACGGGCAGAGGCAGCGCCCTGCACAGGCGGAGCTCTGCGGTGTGATTCCGTCGGTGTACTGCCCTTACGCTGGCCACCAAAGGGCATCCTGTCTCGTTGGAGATGTGCCTCCTCCTCATCCTCCTCCTCCTCCTCTCTCCTATTAGGCACCCACGTGGAGTCAGTGACCTCATCATCCCCTCCCTCCTCATCACTGGAGCCAATCTGGCAGTATGCTGCAGCTGCTGGAACATGACTGCCAGATTGGTGTCCTTCTTGAGCATCCCCTCTGTCTGCTCTCACCCTACTGCCTTCCTGTAGCTGGGTTTCATCATCAGACCCTTCGAAACGCTGGGCATCCTCCTGGAGCATGTACCCAACACTGTGCTCAAACAGTTCGGGGGACTCCTCAGGAGGAGGACATGGTGGGTCTAGGGAAGGAGTGACTGATGATGAGTCTGACATTGATACCAGGGAAGAGGACGCTTTGGCAGCTGCTTTGCCAGTACCCTGAGCCTGGGTGAGAGAGGATGAGGAGGAGGAGGAGGGCTTGGTCATCCACTCTACCAAGTCTTCGGCATGATGTGGCTCAACATGTCCAGCTGCGGAAAAGAAGGACAAGCGTGTCCCATGGCCATGTGCTGATGACAATGCACCGCGTCCACGACCAGCACTGTTGCCCCCAGACACAGAGCCTGCTTGCCCTCTTTTATTGCCTCCTGACTGTCTGCCTCTCCTTGTTTGCCTTCCAGACATTCTAATAGATGGCCTGCAGGGAGATGGGAAAAAAGCAATAAGGGCTACCTTCAGGTGTCCTTCTCTGTCCCTTGAAACAAGGACTTGCACAGTGAAAGAAACTGACACTCTCCCTACCTACAGTTTTCTGTCCCTAGAAAAAATGTTTTTTTTAAGCACAATATAGCACAAGGAGAATTCACTCACTGTCCTTCCAGGTCCCTAGAAACAAGGACTTGCACAGTGAAAGAAACTGACACTCTCCCTACCTACAGTTTTCTGTCCCTAGAAAAAATGTTTTTTTTAAGCACAATATAGCACAAGGAGAATTCACTCACTGTCCTTCCCAGTCCCTAGAAACAAGGACTTGCACAGTGAAAGAAACTGACACTCTCCCTACCTACAGTTTTCTGTCCCTAGAAAAAATGTTTTTTTTAAGCACACTATAGCACAAGGAGAATTCACTCACTGTCCTTCCAGGTCCCTGGAAACAAGGACTTGCACAGTGAAAGAAACTGACACTCTCCCTACCTACAGTTTTCTGTCCCTAGAAAAAATGTTTTTTTTAAGCACAATATAGCACAAGGAGAATTCACTCACTGTCCTTCCAGGTCCCTAGAAACAAGGACTTGCACAGTGAAAGAAACTGACACTCTCCCTACCTACAGTTTTCTGTCCCTAGAAAAAATGTTTTTTTTAAGCACACTATAGCACAAGCACAAAACACACTGACACTCTCCCTACCTATCCTTCTCTTTCCCTAAACTAAAGGAATCCAGGTTAAGCAAGAAAGAAATAAAAGTCACTGTCCCTGCCTATGCTGCTCTATCCCTGCTCCGGAACACACTACACTAGGCCGCCGTGCTGGCGGCCTTTTATAGTGTGGGGCGTGTACTAAACACCCTCAGCAATAATTGGCCACAGGCATCCTGCCTGTGGCCAATCATTGCTCTCCTCGCTGCCGGCGCTGTGATTGGCCAAGCATGCGGGGTCACAGTGCATGCTTGGCCAATCACAGCGCCTGGATGACACTGCGATGGCGTAGTGCATTGTGGGCCGTTCGCGTCACTCGAATTTGGCGCGAACGGCCCAAATCGTTCGATCTTCGTCGAACGATCGAACAGCCGATGTTCGAGTCGAACGTATGTTCGACTCGAACACGAAGCTCATCCCTACTGGCTGATATAAATATGAATAAATGAATAGGCGCATATGCAGCTAAATGCTAGAGCCGCCTACAAAAACCAGTCCATCTCTATGTGTGTGTATAATGTCAATACATTTCTTGTGTATAAAGACCACACTTAGACAGAAATGGATATAGGTAAGAAGGCGGCTGTAGCTAAATGAGATAATATGTAAAGAAATGGAGAAGTCAAAAAGACATCTCCATATTTTAATCGTTGGACCCATAGTAGATATGATTGTCTACTTAACTCACTGATGGTATACGTGGCAGTCCCATATATATGGTGTATACCAACTGTGAGTAAGACAAAATAATGTAATATCTCGGAATGCGATGTGTGGAGTAATCTACATCCCCATTAGGAGAAGGAATAAAAATGACAAGAAAAACGGAAAAATTATGAAAATATGCAACGAGATGGTGTGGAGACAGGATGGTGGCAGATAACATTATTTATAGAAGTGGGATACATCCCACTCAAAATTTAACCCTTTCGGCAGCCGAGTCTGGAGAGTGAAAATCCAGAAAACCTCCTGTCTACACAGCTGTTTAAATCTACTACCTCCCCTGATGGGAGTGGAAATCCTCTCAATGCCCTGGATAGATAAGCTGGACACATTTTTATGATGTAAATTGTTCCAGTGGTTGGCCACATTGGTGTTATTATTTTTCTGTATGTCATATAAGTGATCATACAGTCTATCCTTTAATCTTCTGATAGTGCGTCCGACATATTGTATCTGGCATATGTTACAGTTGATTACATATACAATATACTTTGTATTACAATTTATGAATTGCTTGATTTCAAAGCTTTTTTCCGTGGCATAGGAATGTATGAACTGGCCCGTTTTTATATGATGACAGTATTGGCAGCCATTGGCTCCACATTTAAAAGTACCAGAAAATTGTAGCCAATTAGCGTTGGCTGTTTTGCTTGAAACAAGACTGGGTGAAAGTGTGTTGCCTAATGTGGGGGCTCTGCGTGATACTGTTTTAATGCCTTGTTTCAAAATATCTTGATATATGATATCGTTATAAAGTACAGGTAAATATTTTTTGATGGTGTTTTTAATCTGGTCGAATTCGGTACTGTAAGGTGTAGAGAAAACAGGGATATTGTTAAAGGATGTGCCCAGTTGTATTTTGGTCGTGTTTCTATCAATATGGCACAACAGAGAATCTCTAGGTGTTTTATTAGCTTTAAATAAAGCTTTATTAATCAATTTTGTGGAATAACCTCTATCTTTAAATCTGTGTGACATATCTTGAGCTTCCCTACAAAAATCCTCTGTTGTGCTGCATAAACGTTTGAGCCTCAGGAACTGCCCATAAGGTATATTTTTGATAGTATGTTTAGGGTGTGATGAGTCTGCTCGTAGGAGAGCATTGCCAGCAGTACTTTTTCTGTACAATCCTGTAGATATTGTGCCATTGGTACCAGAAAGTTTTACATCCAAAAAATCTATATTTTTGTTCTGCATATTGCCTGTGAATTTGAGATTAAGTATATTATTATTCAAGTATGTTAACCAAACATCTAAACATATGACATCATCAGATACTATAAACAATAAATCGTCGATATAGCGGCAATAAAACAATGTGTCCAGGCGGCGGGGGCTACTAGGTCCAAAGATGCGGGACCTCTCCCACCAACCCATGTAGAGGTTGGCAAGAGAGGGGGAGAATTTGGCTCCCATGGAAGCACCGCATCTTTGGAGGTAGTAGCCCCCGTCAAACATAAAATAATTATGAGTGAGAAGGTATTCCAAAGCCTGTAGTATGAACTCCTGTAAGATAAGAGAAAATTTCCCTGATTCTCTGAGGAAGCTGGCAACCACACATAGCCCCAAGTCATGTGGAATGCAGGAATAAAGGTTAGTTACATCACATGTGATCCATCTATGGGTGTCAGACCAAAAAAAACCCTGTAGTTTAGTTAATAAATCTTTGGTGTCACGAAGGTAACCAGGGAGGTTTACTACAATGGGTTGTAACTGCCCATCCATCCATTCTCCCAAGCGCTCGTTAAGGGAGCCGATACCGGCCACTATCGGTCTCCCAACAAGGGGGTGGAGGCCCTTGTGTATTTTGGGTAGATGATGGAAGATGGGTGTTATGGGGTCTGTGGGTATGAACATGTCCCGTTCTTTGCTAGAAAAAATGCCCACATGTACAGCCCGATCTAATAAAGCAGTGAGTTCTTTACAGAAAGGAATGGTGGGGTCTGACTGGAGTGACTGGTAAGTATTAATATCTGATAATTGGCGTAATGCCTCATTTTTATACATGATAGAATCCAGAACAACAACAGTACCCCCCTTATCCGCATTCTTAATAGTGATGCTACTATCCTTCTGTAAATTATTTAGAGCATGTAGTTCTGCATTGGATAAATTACTCACAATGTGTCCCTTGCGACAGGTCCGAGATAAACGGGTGAGATCTCCCTCAACTAATTTTTGGAACAGATCCAAATTTTTTCCCCTCGACTCAGTTGGATAGAAGTCCGATTTTAATTTGAATGATATATGGCTGTGTGTGTCAGTTGGGTCAATGGGGTTAAGGTTTGACTCTGCAGCCAAATCAATCAAATCATGTAAAGCACATACTTCTTTAAAGAGTACTGGAGAGGGGATTAACTCACCGTTATCCGGACCAACAGGAGAAGAAAGTTCAGATTCCTGCCTGGAAGTGTAATAATGTTTTTTTAAAGTAAGACTTCGGGAGAATTTATTTACATCCAATAAAGTTCCAAAGAGGTTGAAGTGTTTGGTTGGGCAAAAATTGAGGCCTCTAGAGAGTAATTTGTTTTCCTCGGTGCTGAGAATTCTATTGGAGATGTTCAAAACATTGGAGATTATCGTTTCGCTTTTCCCCTTAAGGCATAGTGGGTTTTTTTTACAGTCCTTATGCCGTTTACCTCCTCGTCTTGTTTTCCTATGGTGCCATTTTTCTTCTTGGTTCGATGGTCTGATTCGTGAGGGTGTCCTTGAGTGTGTGTATCATTGTTGTTGGATGATCGTATTGAAGATGTAGGGGTCGATTCGGGTGAAGATTCTGAATCGACCGTGACTGAGATATCATCCGCAAACTCACTCTCAGGGTCAGAAAAACTGACTTTTTTCACACGGTTTTTGTTGTTACGCCTGAATGGAAATTGGGATTTTCTCCAAACATAGACAATGTCACTTTCGTAATCAGTGCGATCACGGCTCATCTTGTTTTTTTTATTCTCCATGACGAATTTCTCTAGCTTGTCCAATTTCCTATTTAGGCGGCCGTCAAGTTCTGTGAACTCGGTGTGGGTTTGAAGCGGAGTTAGATCTCTCTGAATAGTGGCCATCTCTGTTTGCAGTTTTTCTATATGTTTCTGATTAGATTGTATCAGAATGTCCATTAGTTTGAGTGAACACATGCTCAAAGTGTCTGTCCACAGTTTTTTAAGATCATCATCAAAGAGATCTGAAGATGGAAATTTTTTGATACGTAACCCTCGGGGAATGTGGGCCAAAGCGATGTATTCCTGAAGAAAATGGGTGTCCCAATAGGATTTGATTTCTTTAGTCATTAGCTGTTCCAATTTTCTGAGCATCTTAATTAACGAGATTTGGTTATCTTCATTAGCTGGCATGCGCGTTTGTGAATGGGATCTGAGAGGATTCTCAGAAGGCGCTTTGAGGGTCCTACTGTAACCCTGATCTGCTGTGAGCTGTGCAGGCATTGTAGTATCCATAGTTAGGCTGGTATCCTGGATGAAGAAAGAGTCTGGATGTATAAGACACGCTGACAAGCACTTCCGAGCTGGTGTTCAATGGATGCAAAGTCCAAACAATGAAACGAGGAGAGAAAAAAGATCACCGCTCCAGGTAAGTGCAAGTAGATGGTCAGTGTCTTCCTAGGAACCAGGGTGCTGGCGATGCAATTGATGCAGAAAAAGGGCGTGTGGAATGAATGGACAGCCGCACTCCGAAAACCATGAAGGTTGCCTTTATTGGGTAAAAAAACTTACAGCACTGCAAGTCACAGCAAGAAATGGGGGGGTACAGCCGACGCGTTTCACACTGAAAACTAGTGTTTAGTCATGGCTAACACACAATGAAAACATGCTTCAAATAAATACAAAAAGTGCACAAAATCACATGACCCAAAGTAGCCAATAAACATAGAGCATTAATTAAGGATGAGTGGTGTTAATGGTGAAATGTGCAGGTGTGTATAATGGCTAAGTGGAAACAAATGTGAAATAGACTATTAAATAGAAAGAAATTCATATTATGACATGATTTAAAGGAAAAAACTCGTTAAATATGTTAAAAAATGCATGTATGTATAAATATGTAAATAATATGTGTGTATGTGTCTATGAACTTGAAAAAAATATTTTTATGAATAAAAATGTGAGAAATATTTAATATTATGTTTATATAAAAAGGGGGAATGATTTCTGTGTTGTGTCTGTGAGTATAAATATAACCTAGTATGAAATTATAGAAAATGTGAAATATCATGATCATACCATTGCAAGTCTATGTTAATACAAAACAAAAGTTTTTATGTGAAATTCTTTTGAAAAAACTTTTGAGAAAACTTTTTGCACATATATATGATAGAAATAAATTGTTAAGTATATATCACATACATGTGGAGGTATTAAACAAATCTGTTATGATCAAAAAGTATGGAATATTAATAAAAAATATTATTGGACACAAATGTGACAAGAAATACATACAAATTGATGTTGTGACTGAGCAGGTCAGTGTGTAGATATGACCACACACAGAGGCAACATATCATATGTTGTATGCGTCAGATGTTCCCTCAATTTAAAAGAAATCAGAAATAGTATAAAATAATTCATAATATGCAATTATTCATAGATGTATAAGAACGTACATATAAACGTACAGCACATAATGTCATGTATAACATGAAAAAATAATGGAATATATAAAAAATGTCTACACTAGATGAATGAAGATGATCATCATTAAACGATAAACTTATGAATATAAGCACACACACTACAACAGCATAAAAAGATCGATAGAGTCAATGGAACAAGAAATTAATGTATGATGCAAAGAAGAAAAAAATGCATAAAATGCAAATAGTTTAAAACAAAATCTCTTTTTAGAAGATAATCACAATATGACTATTGTGTCATACAGGTGTTCCGATAGTAAACCCAAATAAGTGCTGTTGCTTCTATTAAAATGATGTTTGGTAATCCCTGTAAGGAAGGGAAAGCAAGAGTAATTTAGAGATGTAAATTGTTCCAGTGGTTGGCCACATTGGTGTTATTATTTTTCTGTATGTCATATAAGTGATCATACAGTCTATCCTTTAATCTTCTGATAGTGCGTCCGACATATTGTATCTGGCATATGTTACAGTTGATTACATATACAATATACTTTGTATTACAATTTATGAATTGCATCATACATTAATTTCTTGTTCCATTGACTCTATCGATCTTTTTATGCTGTTGTAGTGTGTGTGCTTATATTCATAAGTTTATCGTTTAATGATGATCATCTTCATTCATCTAGTGTAGACATTTTTTATATATTCCATTATTTTTTCATGTTATACATGACATTATGTGCTGTACGTTTATATGTACGTTCTTATACATCTATGAATAATTGCATATTATGAATTATTTTATACTATTTCTGATTTCTTTTAAATTGAGGGAACATCTGACGCATACAACATATGATATGTTGCCTCTGTGTGTGGTCATATCTACACACTGACCTGCTCAGTCACAACATCAATTTGTATGTATTTCTTGTCACATTTGTGTCCAATAATATTTTTTATTAATATTCCATACTTTTTGATCATAACAGATTTGTTTAATACCTCCACATTTATGTGATATATACTTAACAATTTATTTCTATCATATATATGTGCAAAAAGTTTTCTCAAAAGTTTTTTCCACATAAAAACTTTTGTTTTGTATTAACATAGACTTGCAATGGTATGATCATGATATTTCACATTTTCTATAAATTTCATACTAGGTTATATTTATACTCACAGACACAACACAGAAATCATTCCCCCTTTTTATATAAACATAATATTAAATATTTCTCACATTTTTATTCATAAAAATATTTTTTTCAAGTTCATAGACACATACACACATATTATTTACATATTTATACATACATGCATTTTTTAACATATTTAACGGGTTTTTTCCTTTAAATCATGTCATAATATGAATTTCTTTCTATTTAATAGTCTATTTCACATTTGTTTCCACTTAGCCATTATACACACCTGCACATTTCACCATTAACACCACTCATCCTTAATTAATGCTCTATGTTTATTGGCTACTTTGGGTCATGTGATTTTGTGCACTTTTTGTATTTATTTGAAGCATGTTTTCATTGTGTGTTAGCCATGACTAAACACTAGTTTTCAGTGTGAAACGCGTCGGCTGTACCCCCCATTTCTTGCTGTGACTTGCAGTGCTGTAAGTTTTTTTACCCAATAAAGGCAACCTTCATGGTTTTCGGAGTGCGGCTGTCCATTCATTCCACACGCCCTTTTTCTGCATCAATTGCATCGCCAGCACCCTGGTTCCTAGGAAGACACTGACCATCTACTTGCACTTACCTGGAGCGGTGATCTTTTTTCTCTCCTCGTTTCATTGTTTGGACTTTGCATCCATTGAACACCAGCTCGGAAGTGCTTGTCAGCGTGTCTTATACATCCAGACTCTTTCTTCATCCAGGATACCAGCCTAACTATGGATACTACAATGCCTGCACAGCTCACAGCAGATCAGGGTTACAGTAGGACCCTCAAAGCGCCTTCTGAGAATCCTCTCAGATCCCATTCACAAACGCGCATGCCAGCTAATGAAGATAACCAAATCTCGTTAATTAAGATGTTCAGAAAATTGGAACAGCTAATGACTAAAGAAATCAAATCCTATTGGGACACCCATTTTCTTCAGGAATACATCGCTTTGGCCCACATTCCCCGAGGGTTACGTATCAAAAAATTTCCATCTTCAGATCTCTTTGATGATGATCTTAAAAAACTGTGGACAGACACTTTGAGCATGTGTTCACTCAAACTAATGGACATTCTGATACAATCTAATCAGAAACATATAGAAAAACTGCAAACAGAGATGGCCACTATTCAGAGAGATCTAACTCCGCTTCAAACCCACACCGAGTTCACAGAACTTGACGGCCGCCTAAATAGGAAATTGGACAAGCTAGAGAAATTCGTCATGGAGAATAAAAAAAACAAGATGAGCCGTGATCGCACTGATTACGAAAGTGACAATGTCTATGTTTGGAGAAAATCCCAATTTCCATTCAGGCGTAACAACAAAAACCGTGTGAAAAAAGTCAGTTTTTCTGACCCTGAGAGTGAGTTTGCGGATGATATCTCGGTCACGGTCGATTCAGAATCTTCACCCGAATCGACCCCTACATCTTCAATACGATCATCCAACAACAATGATACACACACTCAAGGACACCCTCACGAATCAGACCATCGAACCAAGAAGAAAAATGGCACCATAGGAAAACAAGACGAGGAGGTAAACGGCATAAGGACTGTAAAAAAAAACCACTATGCCTTAAGGGGAAAAGCGAAACGATAATCTCCAATGTTTTGAACATCTCCAATAGAATTCTCAGCACCGAGGAAAACAAATTACTCTCTAGAGGCCTCAATTTTTGCCCAACCAAACACTTCAACCTCTTTGGAACTTTATTGGATGTAAATAAATTCTCCCGAAGTCTTACTTTAAAAAAACATTATTACACTTCCAGGCAGGAATCTGAACTTTCTTCTCCTGTTGGTCCGGATAACGGTGAGTTAATCCCCTCTCCAGTACTCTTTAAAGAAGTATGTGCTTTACATGATTTGATTGATTTGGCTGCAGAGTCAAACCTTAACCCCATTGACCCAACTGACACACACAGCCATATATCATTCAAATTAAAATCGGACTTCTATCCAACTGAGTCGAGGGGAAAAAATTTGGATCTGTTCCAAAAATTAGTTGAGGGAGATCTCACCCGTTTATCTCGGACCTGTCGCAAGGGACACATTGTGAGTAATTTATCCAATGCAGAACTACATGCTCTAAATAATTTACAGAAGGATAGTAGCATCACTATTAAGAATGCGGATAAGGGGGGTACTAGGCTTGTGCAATTCGTTTTGTAACGAATCGAAGTTCGTCCGAATTTAGCAACTTTTGGACATTCGGAAGCATTCGAATTCCCGAACAAAGCAATTACGAATAAAACCGAATCCGAAATAAATTATATCGCAAATAGCGAATGCCCGAATGTCTTCGGCATAATTCGTTATGAAAAAAGTTACGAATGTACGAATCCATTCGAAGCACAATAACGCTCTGCTCTGCTCTCTGCTTCTCCCTCACCGTGCTGAACTCCCTCTCAAAATGGTGTACAGGGGCGGAGCCTATAGCCGCATGTAAAAAACGAAAGTAAAATACGAGATTTCGAAACGTTACAAATAACCGCTATGTATTTTGAAAAGTACAAATCCATTCGAAGCACATTAGGCATAATAGGCAGCGTCGTTGTGAGAGAGACACGGAAAATTACGAATCAACAAACTCAAAAAAGTTACGAAAGTAGGAGTTGTGTCCAGAATCAACGAAAAACAATGTACTCTACCGAAAGTACGAATTAGTCCGAACACGAAAAATCCCGTCTAGCAAAATTACGAATGATTACGAATCAACAGGACCGAAAAGAAACAAACCGAAACTAAACAAATTTTTCCGTTGTGCACAAGTCTAGGGGGTACTGTTGTTGTTCTGGATTCTATCATGTATAAAAATGAGGCATTACGCCAATTATCAGATATTAATACTTACCAGTCACTCCAGTCAGACCCCACCATTCCTTTCTGTAAAGAACTCACTGCTTTATTAGATCGGGCTGTACATGTGGGCATTTTTTCTAGCAAAGAACGGGACATGTTCATACCCACAGACCCCATAACACCCATCTTCCATCATCTACCCAAAATACACAAGGGCCTCCACCCCCTTGTTGGGAGACCGATAGTGGCCGGTATCGGCTCCCTTAACGAGCGCTTGGGAGAATGGATGGATGGGCAGTTACAACCCATTGTAGTAAACCTCCCTGGTTACCTTCGTGACACCAAAGATTTATTAACTAAACTACAGGGTTTTTTTTGGTCTGACACCCATAGATGGATCACATGTGATGTAACTAACCTTTATTCCTGCATTCCACATGACTTGGGGCTATGTGTGGTTGCCAGCTTCCTCAGAGAATCAGGGAAATTTTCTCTTATCTTACAGGAGTTCATACTACAGGCTTTGGAATACCTTCTCACTCATAATTATTTTATGTTTGACGGGGGCTACTACCTCCAAAGATGCGGTGCTTCCATGGGAGCCAAATTCTCCCCCTCTCTTGCCAACCTCTACATGGGTTGGTGGGAGAGGTCCCGCATCTTTGGACCTAGTAGCCCCCGCCGCCTGGACACATTGTTTTATTGCCGCTATATCGACGATTTATCGTTTATAGTATCTGATGATGTCATATGTTTAGATGTTTGGTTAACATACTTGAATAATAATATACTTAATCTCAAATTCACAGGCAATATGCAGAACAAAAATATAGATTTTTTGGATGTAAAACTTTCTGGTACCAATGGCACAATATCTACAGGATTGTACAGAAAAAGTACTGCTGGCAATGCTCTCCTACGAGCAGACTCATCACACCCTAAACATACTATCAAAAATATACCTTATGGGCAGTTCCTGAGGCTCAAACGTTTATGCAGCACAACAGAGGATTTTTGTAGGGAAGCTCAAGATATGTCACACAGATTTAAAGATAGAGGTTATTCCACAAAATTGATTAATAAAGCTTTATTTAAAGCTAATAAAACACCTAGAGATTCTCTGTTGTGCCATATTGATAGAAACACGACCAAAATACAACTGGGCACATCCTTTAACAATATCCCTGTTTTCTCTACACCTTACAGTACCGAATTCGACCAGATTAAAAACACCATCAAAAAATATTTACCTGTACTTTATAACGATATCATATATCAAGATATTTTGAAACAAGGCATTAAAACAGTATCACGCAGAGCCCCCACATTAGGCAACACACTTTCACCCAGTCTTTTTTCAAGCAAAACAGCCAACGCTAATTGGCTACAATTTTCTGGTACTTTTAAATGTGGAGCCAATGGCTGCCAATACTGTCATCATATAAAAACGGGCCAGTTCATACATTCCTATGCCACGGAAAAAAGCTTTGAAATCAAGCAATTCATAAATTGTAATACAAAGTATATTGTATATGTAATCAACTGTAACATATGCCAGATACAATATGTCGGACGCACTATCAGAAGATTAAAGGATAGACTGTATGATCACTTATATGACATACAGAAAAATAATAACACCAATGTGGCCAACCACTGGAACAATTTACATCATAAAAATGTGTCCAGCTTATCTATCCAGGGCATTGAGAGGATTTCCACTCCCATCAGGGGAGGTAGTAGATTTAAACAGCTGTGTAGACAGGAGGTTTTCTGGATTTTCACTCTCCAGACTCGGCTGCCGAAAGGGTTAAATTTTGAGTGGGATGTATCCCACTTCTATAAATAATGTTATCTGCCACCATCCTGTCTCCACACCATCTCGTTGCATATTTTCATAATTTTTCCGTTTTTCTTGTCATTTTTATTCCTTCTCCTAATGGGGATGTAGATTACTCCACACATCGCATTCCGAGATATTACATTATTTTGTCTTACTCACAGTTGGTATACACCATATATATGGGACTGCCACGTATACCATCAGTGAGTTAAGTAGACAATCATATCTACTATGGGTCCAACGATTAAAATATGGAGATGTCTTTTTGACTTCTCCATTTCTTTACATATTATCTCATTTAGCTACAGCCGCCTTCTTACCTATATCCATTTCTGTCTAAGTGTGGTCTTTATACACAAGAAATGTATTGACATTATACACACACATAGAGATGGACTGGTTTTTGTAGGCGGCTCTAGCATTTAGCTGCATATGCGCCTATTCATTTATTCATATTTATATCAGCCAGAGGGTCCTATTGGGTTTTTCTATAATACACTTAACGATATATATTTAATGCACCATATAACACACTCAACACATCGATTTAGTTTTTCTTTAAATTGTGTCTTTTCTTCTCTAAATTACTCTTGCTTTCCCTTCCTTACAGGGATTACCAAACATCATTTTAATAGAAGCAACAGCACTTATTTGGGTTTACTATCGGAACAAATGTATGACACAATAGTCATATTGTGATTATCTTCTAAAAAGAGATTTTGTTTTAAACTATTTGCATTTTATGCATTTTTTCTTCTTTGCATCATACATTAATTTCTTGTTCCATTGACTCTATCGATCTTTTTATGCTGTTGTAGTGTGTGTGCTTATATTCATAAGTTTATCGTTTAATGATGATCATCTTCATTCATCTAGTGTAGACATTTTTTATATATTCCATTATTTTTTCATGTTATACATGACATTATGTGCTGTACGTTTATATGTACGTTCTTATACATCTATGAATAATTGCATATTATGAATTATTTTATACTATTTCTGATTTCTTTTAAATTGAGGGAACATCTGACGCATACAACATATGATATGTTGCCTCTGTGTGTGGTCATATCTACACACTGACCTGCTCAGTCACAACATCAATTTGTATGTATTTCTTGTCACATTTGTGTCCAATAATATTTTTTATTAATATTCCATACTTTTTGATCATAACAGATTTGTTTAATACCTCCACATTTATGTGATATATACTTAACAATTTATTTCTATCATATATATGTGCAAAAAGTTTTCTCAAAAGTTTTTTCAAAAGAATTTCACATAAAAACTTTTGTTTTGTATTAACATAGACTTGCAATGGTATGATCATGATATTTCACATTTTCTATAATTTCATACTAGGTTATATTTATACTCAGACACAACACAGAAATCATTCCCCCTTTTTATATAAACATAATATTAAATATTTCTCACATTTTTATTCATAAAAATATTTTTTTCAAGTTCATAGACACATACACACATATTATTTACATATTTATACATACATGCATTTTTTAACATATTTAACGGGTTTTTTCCTTTAAATCATGTCATAATATGAATTTCTTTCTATTTAATAGTCTATTTCACATTTGTTTCCACTTAGCCATTATACACACCTGCACATTTCACCATTAACACCACTCATCCTTAATTAATGCTCTATGTTTATTGGCTACTTTGGGTCATGTGATTTTGTGCACTTTTTGTATTTATTTGAAGCATGTTTTCATTGTGTGTTAGCCATGACTAAACACTAGTTTTCAGTGTGAAACGCGTCGGCTGTACCCCCCCATTTCTTGCTGTGACTTGCAGTGCTGTAAGTTTTTTTACCCAATAAAGGCAACCTTCATGGTTTTCGGAGTGCGGCTGTCCATTCATTCCACACGCCCTTTTTCTGCATCAATTGCATCGCCAGCACCCTGGTTCCTAGGAAGACACTGACCATCTACTTGGACTTACCTGGAGCGGTGATCTTTTTTCTCTACAGGCGTCCTGTGGTCGTGGTCGAGTTTCACCCCGCCGCTTGCCGGGCCTGGATGGATCCGGTCGGAAGAGTCCTGGACATCCCTGTTCTTCCAAAGGTCCAGGTGAGCCAGGGGCTGGGACTGTGGTGTTGGTTGGAAGTGTCGGGAGTCCACAGTCGGTGGAGCATGCCAGAGAGGGTGGTTCTGTGTCTACTGGGAACTACCTACCCGCAGAGATGTACGACACCTCCGACCTAGAATTGCTGTCGGACTGTGGAGATGATGGTGAAATTGATGAACTCTTTCACCGCAAGGGCTTGGACAAAATGCCATTGCTTGCGCTACGTGCACCACAGGATCCGCCCATGTCCACAGGAGACAGTACGCCCCGGGCGGAAGCCCCGGAGTTTACGAGGAAGCCTAGTCCTCTGCTTGTCTTTCCACCACCCGCAGCATCACCCGTTCCGGTAGCGGGAACACAGCACGCATCACTGCGGGCACCGAGACTCAAACCTCAGGAGGTGGTTGGGGTACCTCGGCATCCAGAGGCTATTGTTCCGCCTGGAGAAGGTGAGCGGGCCACGATGCCACCTTTGGCCCGACTACAGTGGCTCTTTTGTCAGAGGGTTGCCCGTGAATATGGATGGGAATACCCCTATTTGCCTCGGGACTTACTTTTTGAAGTCGAGGTCTTGCGGCAGTGATGGTATGACGAGTTTGTCTGGGAAAAACTCAAAGTGCCTCATGCCCGCCGGTACTTGTCCTGTTCACCATCAGTGTCTAAACAATTCAGGGACTGCAAAGCGGAGTGGATGCTGGGCCGTCACCTCCATGCAGACAGCGTGCTTATCTGCCGGAAGGATGGAGAGAACATTGAATATAATGTTGAAACTTTTGATAAGCATCTGAAGCCCCTGTTCTTGCCGCATCCGAAGTTTTACTTGTAGGAGAAGAAAGACTCCTGTGTGCTGTTGCACTTTTGTTTACTGCAGAACTCCCTTGAACACAAGGACTGTGCCCTAGTTTTTTATTTGGGCTTTTCTACTCTTTGGAGAAATGGGAGCTGTTTTTGTTTGTTCTCCCTTTTTCTTCATGCATCAAAGGCAAAGACTTTTGGGGTAGAATCAGAGTAGGGACACAGCCAGAAGGAAGGTTGTCTGGAAGATTCAGCCAAGTGGCATTACCGCAGCACTGTCACCAGGTGGCAGTGTTGTGCAACGGTTGTTTTTTTTTTTTTTACACTTGCAGCACCTTACTTATTGGAGTGAATGGGCCTCTCGGCTGATAGACCCATTCATTCCAAGTCACACAAATGTGTTAGGATGTTGTGTTTTTTTTGTTTCCCTTCTGCAGGAGATCCATCTGTCAAGGCTACTGAGTATGGGGTGGTTCTTAGACAGTTATGGGAGGGATTGTATATGTGTACATGTTCAGATTGTTTATTGGAAAGTTTATTACTTTATGTTCCCCTTCCCTCGAGCAGGTCTTGGCACAAATTGGGATTTAAGTTTGAGGGATGGCCTCTGGGGTCAAGCTTATGTTACCACTCCTTGGGAGACATGGGTTTGCGCCAGACGCTGGGGACCAGCGTCAAATCACTAGGGGGAGAGTGTAGCAGGGTCTAAATCTAGGGGGAGCACCTGGGTGATCGTATGACCCAGGATGTACCAATCATGAGAGGGTTTAGACCATTTAAGTCGTGGAGGACTTTGGTAGTGTGCTGTTCTCCTTGACCTGTGGGTGGCGATGTTGTCCCAAGTCGAGGTAGAACCGCTGCCATAGTGCTACACCCTTTTTGTCCTGCTCTGGCAGTGGTACAGTGGGGCGGGGAACCTGCTGTGCCGGCTGGGGGGGAGGGCATAAAAGGGGTTAGACGCCCTCGCCACAAGGTCTTTTTGCTATCCCGCGCCCAGGCACCCTTGGCCTGGGTGCTGGCGGTCCGGAGTTCCGGCCCAGGTGCCCATGGCCTGGTCGGAGCAGTGTTGGCATCCATCTCAGGCACCTTAATCCTGGGGTGAGGTACTACACCGGAGGCCTGGGGCCCAGTGACTTTGACTGGGCTCTGCAAGGGTGGATGAATCTGAGGGACCCTGAGGTGGATGGGGCCCGTATCTGAGGCAAGGAGGCCGGAGAGGTTACCCTTCTGAAGAGCACGGAGCAGCATCAACCCAGTGACAGAGGGGCCTCTGGTAACTGCCTTGGAGGGACATCTTCCCCCTGACAGGGGCCGCAACGCAGCAAAGGTACTCCAGTTCATGTTCTCTAGAGTCGCTGGTAGAGACTCCGAAGATTCAAGTTCTCTCTCAAGCCGATGGCTGTAGCAACCGCTGGTGAAACCACAGTGGTTTAGTTTGATTGTTAGAACTGTGCCTCGACCTGCTCACCCCACCGTAGTGAACTGTTTTATGAGTCCCAACCAGTCGCTGACAAAGGACTGTTTATTCGTGTGCTATAATAAACAAGTGTTGGACCCTTATCGGTGTGTTGTACTCTGGTTAATGGGAGCGAAGGGAAGTGTCAGCACAACAGACTTGTCTTTTAAAGAAACACACAGGCCCGAGGAGAACAACAGGTACTGGCTTTCACCTCACCCGCTGTAATGGGGAGGACATGGGCCGTGGCGCATCTCACTCTTGCATACAAGATACCCCTAGACAAGAGCTATCGGATAACCGATTCACGAGAGAAGGGAGTGAGGCCGCTACACATGAATCTATCTATGATGATTAGAGCAGTGCAGGAGAGAGGGGGCGTCGCTCCTACGCCCTTTATGGACGCACCGCCACTGGATCTTACACCAGTAAATAAACACCAGTATGATAATAACACCAGTATTACCATACCATACTACACACATTACAACAGAGTACTGGTAAATTTACACACCGAATACTACCTTACTTATTTTATTTAAATTTAGGTAAAAAGAATACCACTGACTCGTCCTGCCATCCCATCGATGCACTCTGCACTATCATAAGTGCCCTCAGGTAAACAACTGCATTCACTACCATACTTACGGTATTTCACTACTACTGGTATCCCTAATGGAATCAAAACAAAAGCGTGGAGCATATACAGCTGGTTTCAAGTTAAAGGTTGTGGAATATGCCAAACAACATGGAAATAGGGCTGCAGCAAGGTATTTTGGAGAGCCACCAACAGAATGCACAATACAAGGGTGGGGAAAAATGGAAGAAATACTCAAGACATTATCAAAAACAAAATGCAATTTTCACAGCGGTATTGTTAAATGGCCAACATTAGAAGAACAGGTGAAGGAATTTGTACTAAATCATAGAAAATCTGGCATTGCTTTATCAACAAAAATGATCATAATTCAAGCAGTGAAAATCAGCAAAGAGTTGCAAATACAGGATTTCAAAGGGACAACATCATTGTGCCAAAGATTTATGAAGAGGCATGAGCTTCGGATGCGAACAAGAACCAGGATTGCCCAACGTATGCCGGATGATTATGAAGAGAAGATAATACATTTTCATTGCTTTATTATCAAACAAAGGAAAAGACAACATTTTGAAATTGGTCAAATCGGCAACATGGACGAAGTACCCCTTACTTTTGATGTTCCTTCAAATAAAACTGTGGAAGCAAAAGGTGCCAAGACCGTAACGATTAAAACTTCAGGGCATGAAAAAAATCATTATACCGTGGTCCTTGCCTGCACTAAAGATGGAAACAAGCTGCCACATTAGTCATTTTTAACCCCTTGAGGCCCGCGCTATAGCCAAATGACGGCTTCAGCGCGGACCTGAAAATCCGGGAGGCCGTCAATAGACGGTCTCCCCTTTGCTGGTTCCCCGTGCGCGCTTCCGAGCGACGACACAACGAATCACAGATCGCTGTGATTGGCCAATCAGAGTGGCCATTTACTATGCGATCTGTGCGGCCAATGAGAGATGATCTCAAATGTAAATGTAGCGGGTGTTTGAATTTATGTGAGGACTCTGGTGGTGTGGGGTTCTTTGGGGCCTACAGGTGGCGTTGTTGCCTTGGGCCGGAGCTGAACTCACACCGCAAACTGTGCCTTTTTTGTCCTCCCCTGGAGCTGGTACAGCGGGGCGGGGAACCCGCTGTGACGCAAAGGGAGAGGTCATAAAAGGGGCGGATGCCCTGACCTTAGGGGCAGAGAGTTAGAGGACGCGGCCGCACCCAGGCACCTTTAGCTTGGGTGCTGGCATTCCGGTGTTCCGGGCCTAGGCGCCCTTGGCCTAGCCAGAGCGGAGATGGAGTCCATCTCAGGCACCTTTAGCCTGGGGTGAGGTACTATGGCGGATGCCTGGGGCTCAGTACCTTCGACTGAGTTCCGCGAGGGTGGAGGAATCCGAGGGGGCCCTAGCTCCTTGGGTGCCCGTGTCTGAGTTCGTGAGGACTGGTGCGCAGTAACTTCTCCGAAGAGCCCGGCGCGGCATCGCTGGTGACAGAGAAGCCTCCATTTCTCCCTTGGATGGATTTCTTCCTCTGACAGGGGCAAAGTGAGCGAAGGTAATTCACGTTCTATATTACATAGTCAGTGGCAGTGACTATTCACCACTGGTGACAGCACATTGGGCAGCAGCAAGAAGGGAAAGGATTGTGCCTCGATCTGTCCCCATTTTCCAAAGGAGAAAGATTGTTTTATTGCTTGGCAAGAAGAATAAAACTGAGTTGTACCTATTCACTGTGTGGAACTTGGGTTACTAAAGCAAAGGAGTCAGGGACGAAGGACTGGACTTGACTCTAGGACACCTACACAAAAGCCCAATCTTCTGGCCTTCACCTCTTAGTTATGGAGGACATGGGCCGTGGTGTGTATCATCTCTCTCTCCCAGGTACCCCTAGACAACAGCCATATAACCGATAAAGAGAGGAAGAGGGGTGAGGCCGCTACACGTGGGGGCATCGTATCCGGGATATGTGTATGGTGTCTGAAATTGAACTTTGCTGCCCGGAGGAGTTCCGAGTAGGTCGGCCATATTGGCCAACGCGCCACGAGGCAACCCATAACTGTGTAGTTCATGGGCGGGGCAAGGGAAAAGCCAGCGAACAAGTGAAAAGCCCGCGAACAAATGCAGAAGGTGGGAGGAGTCTGGCCACGTGGACGTACGCACGTGGAGATTCCGGCGCAGGTGGGTCAGTGCGCAATGGAGCAGCAAAGAGAGAGGATGGCTTCAAGTGCTCCGTGGATTTCCGTTCCTTCCTTTGCGGATATGTCTTCTCTGGCTGCTCCGATTATGGATACGGGGATAAGACTAATGACCCGGGGGCGATTGGCTCTCTTTACCTGCAGAGACATGGAAGCCCTCGGTGTGATCTGTCCCGGCTGTTCGGGACTGGTGGTACAGCTGAAGCCGTTCGGGCGCTGTGAGGTCTGCAAAGAATTTCTCTTTGAGGTGGAACCATCCACAGAAAAGCCTCGGGCTTTCCACCTCAACTACCTCACAGGGACTGCCACTTCGGAGGGAGAGATCGATGCTGGTGCGGTCCCCGTGCGCACTGATCCGGGCGAAGTGACTGCCCAAGCGGAAGTGAAAAGAGAGAAATCCGAGGATGCTGCCTCAGTCACCAGCAGCTCCCTGCTCCGGCCACCGAAGAGAAAAGTCGGCCTAGTGATGGCCTCGTGTGGTCGTAGAAGAGCTTTGCACCACTGCTTGCCTGGCCTGGATAGCTCCGGTAGGAAAAGTCCTGGACATCCCTGTTCTTTTAAAGGCCCAGGTGAGCCAGGGGTTGGGACTGTCTGCATGGTTAAAAGTGGCGGTAGCCCACAGTCAGTAGAGGCCGTCAAGGGGGATAGTTCCGTGACTGGGAATTATCTGCCCGCTGAATGCTACGACACCTCTGACCTGGATTCATCGTCTGACAATGGCGATGATGGGGATATAGACAAAATCTTCCACCAGAAGGGATGGGACAAGATGAAGCTACCCTCGTCCTGTGTTGCAAGGGACCTGCCCATGTCTACTGGAGATAGTATACCTCGGGTAGAGGCTTCGGTGCCAAGGGAAGAAGCTGGTTCTCTGTCTGAAGTTCCCCTTTTGGATTCAACATCCATTTCACCTGCTCCTGTTGCGGGAGTGCAACGTCAATCACTGCGGGCTCCTAGGCCCAGGTCTACCGAGGTGGTGAATGCACCTCGCCACCCAGAAGCGATTGTTCCACCTGGAGAAGGAGACCGAGCTACTATGCCACCTTTGTCAAGGCTGCAGCGTCTCTTTGGCCAGAAGGTTGCTCAGGAATATGGGTGGGAATACCGTATCTGCCTCGGGAACTGCTCTATGAGGTGGAGGTCTTTCAGCAAAGTTGGTAGGATACCTTTGTATGGGACAAACTGAAAGTACAGCAAGCACGGCGGTACCTTTCCTGTTCACCAACGGTCACCAAGAAGTTTCAGGACTGTAAAGCTAAATGGATGCTGGGAAGACACATTCATGCGGACAAAGTGGTGATCTGCCGCAAGGAAGGAAAGAGTGTTGAGTACCATGTGGAGGCTTTTGATGATCGTCTGAAGCCTATATCATTGCCTCATCCAAGGTTTTACCTGTAAGAAAAAAAAAAGAAGAGAGGGAAAAAGACTCCCGTGTGCTTTTCTTTTCTATTCCTGGCTGAACTTTCCGGAGTGCCTTTCCTCGAACACAGGGACTGTGCCCTAGTTTTTTTTTGTATTTGGGCAGTTCTACTCGTTGGAGATATGGGAGCTGTTTTTGTTTGTTCTCCCTCCTTCTCCTGGCACTCAAAAGAAATCAGTGACTTTGGGTTTTAGATAGTGTAGGGTCACAGAGAAAATGATCAAGAGGAAGGTTCATCTGGAAGTGATGAGTGTCTTGACCGCGGCACTGTCACCAGGTGGCAGTGTTGCTCAACGATTGTTTTTTTTTTTTACATTATGCAGCACTTATTGGAGTGGATGGGTTTCTTCTAGGATAGACTCATTAATTCCAAGCAAACACACATGTTGGTAGGATGTATGTTTCTCTTCTTTCCCTCTGCAGGAGACTTGTCTGTCAAGACTACTGAGAATGGGTGGTCCTTAGATAGCCAGAGGGAGGGAGGAATGTAAATGTGTGAGATATTTAAAGTGTTTTATTGGAAAGTTTTATAGTTATATTGTTTTAAGTTTTCCCTTTCCCATTCAGGTCTTGGAACAATTCAGGGCTAAATTGTGTAGTTTGGTTTCTGGGCTGAACTTATGTTACCACCCTTGTGGGATATGAGTTTGTACCAGACACTGGGGACCAGTGTCAAATCACCAGGGGGAGAGTGTAGCGGGTGTTTGAGTTTATGTGAGGACTCTGGTGGTGTGGGGTTCCTTGGGGCCTACAGGTGGCGTTGTTGCCTTGGGCCGGAGCTGAACTCACACCGCAAACTGTGCCTTTTTTGTCCTCCCCTGGAGCTGGTACAGCGGGGCAGGGAACCCGCTGTGACGCAAAGGGAGAGTTCATAAAAGGGGCGGACGCCCTGACCTTAGGGGCAGAGAGTTAGAGGATGCGGCCGCACCCAGGCACCTTTAGCTTGGGTGCTGGCGTTCCGGTGTTCCGGGCCTAGGGGCCCTTGGCCTAGCCGGAGCGGAGATGGAGTCCATCTCAGGCACCTTTAGCCTGGGGTGAGGTACTATGGCGGATGCCTGGGGCTCAGTACCTTCGACTGAGTTCCGCGAGGGTGGAGGAATCCGAGGGGCCCTAGCTTCTTGGGTGCCCGTGTCTGAGTTTGTGAGGACTGGTGCGCAGTAACTTCTCCGAAGAGCGCTGCATCGCTGGTGACGGAGAGGCCTCCATTTCTCCCTTGGACGGATTTCTTCCTCTGACAGGGGCAAAGTGAGCGAAGGTGATTCACGTTCTATATTACCTTGTCAGTGGCAGTGACTATTCACCACTGGTGACAGCACAGTGGGCAGCAGCAAGAAGGGAAATGATTGTGCCTCGATCTGTCCCCATTTTCCAAAGGAGAAAGATTGTTTTATTGCTTGGCAAGAAGAATAAAACTGAGTTGTACCTATTCACTGTGTGGAACTTGGGTTACTAAAGCAAAGGAGTCAGGAACGAAGGACTGGACTTGACTCTAGGACACCTACACAATAGCCCAATCTTCTGGCCTTCACCTCTTAGTTATGGAGGACATGGGCCGTGGTGTTTATCATCTCTCTCTCCCAGGTACCCCTAGACAACAGCCATATAACCGATAAAGAGAGGGAGAGGGGTGAGGCCGCTACATAAACATATGAGATCATCTCTCATTGCCTGCTCTCCCTCCTCACACAGAGATGCGTGTGAGGAGGGAGAGCGAATCTGCTACATTGTATCCACAGTGTATCCACAGTGAGTCAGTCAGAGAGTGCCATACAGTGCCCACAGTTGCCCATACAGTGCCCACATTTGCCCATACAGTGCCCACAGTTGCCCATACAGTGCCCACAACTGCCCACAAGTGCCAGTCTGTGACCACCTGTGCCAGTCTGTGACCACCTGTGCCAGTCTGTGACCACCTGTGCCAGCCTGTGACCACCTGTGCCGTCAGTGATCTGTGCAATCAGTGCCCACCTGTGCCACCTCAGTGCCTACCTGTGCCACCTCAGTGCCCACCTGTGCCAATCAGTGCCCACCTGTGCCATCAGTACACATCTGTGCAATCAGTCAGTGCACATCTGTGCCGCCTCATCAGTGCACATCTGTGCCGCATCATCAGTGCCCATCTGTGCCGCCTCATCAGTGCCCATCTTTTCCGCCTCATCAGTGCCCATTTGTTCTGCCTCATCAGTGCCCATCTTTTCCGCCTCATCAGTGCCCATCTGTGCCGCCTCATCAGTGCCCATTTGTTCCGCCTCATCAGTGCCCATCTGTTCCACCTCATCAGTGCCCATCAGTGAAGGCTTAGCACACTGTGTAGTTGCACCACCACCAGCAACCAGGAACCATGTCAAAAAGATTATTTTCCGCCGAGGAGGCATACCAAATCCTTTCCGCGCCCGACGAGAGCAACGTGGAGCTCTCTCTTTCAGATTCCCTTTCCAATTCCGATTCTGAATCGGACGTCAATTACGAGCCAGTCCTCAGTAGTGCAACACTGAGTGACTCAGAGGAGGAAGCTAGTCGGCCCGCCAAAACAAAGGCGTTCTGGTGAGGAGGCAGTGCCATCCACCAGCACCGCAGTGCCATCCACCAGCACCGCAGTGCCTCAGCAAGAAAGGCCAAGGACCCATGCCAGCCTTCCCTATGCCCTTCAGAACCCCTTGTGGCTTCCTCCTAATTCAGGAGAAGCCAACATTCCCCCTTTCACTGCCCAGCCAGGAGTCCAAGTAAACACGGAGAATTTTACCCCAATCGATTTTTTTGATCTTATCTTTACCGAGGACATGCTATCCAACATTGTCACCCAGTGCAATCTATATGCCCAACAATTTATTTTGAACAATCCTACAGAATATTATGCCCGTCCCTACGAGTGGAGAGACCTAACGGTAGAGGAGTTGAAGATTTTTTTAGGCCTCACATTTTGTATGGGACTCAACCCAAAAAACACTTTGCGTTCCTTTTGGTCAAAACGCCCCATCTATCACATGCCAATATTCTCCAACGTAATGCCCAGAACCAGATACTTCATGATAATGAGATTCCTACATTTTAACGATAATACCGAGTGCCTTCCCCGAAATCACCCAAATTTTGACAGGCTTTTCAAAATTCGGCCCTTACTGAATTATTTTTCTTAAAAATTCCCCCAGTTGTATACCCCGGACCAGCACATATGTGTGGATGAGTCCCTTATTAAATTTAAATAAGCAATTCATTCCCAGCAAAAGGGCCCGCTATGGTGTGAAGGTGTACAAGCTATTTGACCGAGTCACAGGGTACACGTATGCCTTCTTAGTGTACGAAGGGAAGGACACCCAGCTAAATCCCTCTAATTGCCCAGACTACTTGGGATCAAGTGGGAAAATTGTTTGGGACCTCATATACCCCCTACTGGAAAAAGGCTACCATCTCTACGTTGACAACTTTTATACATCTCTTCCCCTGTTCCATAACCTTCACCGGATGCAGACGCCAGCATGTGGCACAATCAGAAAGAATCGGAAGGGCTTTCCTCAGAGTCTTGTAAATAAGAATCTGAGAAGAGGAGAATCGGCAAGTCTGAGAAACAAGGAGGTTCTGGCAGTGAAGTGGAAGAACAGAAGGGATGTATACATGTTATCTTCCATCCACAACGACACCTTCGTGGAAATCCCCAGAAGGAATGGCCCCATCCGAAAGCCCACTTGCATCCAGGACTACAATTTGTTTATGGGGGGAGTCGACTTCAATGATCAGATGCTGGAACCCTATCTTGCCACAAGACGGACATATCATTGGTACAAAAAAGTTGCAATTTATTTTTTTCAATTGGCCATTCATAACTCGTATATCATATACCGCAAATCCACCCAAAACCCCAAACGCTTCCTTGGCTACCAGGAGGACCTTATCACTGCCCTTATAGTCCCGAACGGCTCACCCCAAAACATCTGATCTGATGTTATGAGTCGACTCTCCGAACGTCACTTTCCCGATAGAGTCCCTGCCACAGCAACAGGCCGACGACATCAAAAAAAATGTAAGGTGTGTACCAGTGGAGGAGTCAGACGAGACACAGCTTATCATTGTGCCGAGTGTCCTTCCCAACCAGGCCTCTGTGTAGTAGACTGTTTTCGCCGTTACCATGCTTCACTAAATTATTAGTGAAGTATGGTAAACGTAATCCTCAGTTTCTGCCTTCATACACCTTCACACCCCTTATGCCACTGCCTGCTCTGTAAGTGACCCTGGCTTGTTATTCGACCACACTTCTGCCAAACGATTTTGTACTACCTCTGCCTGATCTGGAACTGACCCTGGACTGTTTTTCGACCATACTTCTGCCTAACGATTCTGTACATACCTCTGCCTGATCTGGAACTGACCTTGGACTGTTTGACCGTGCTTTTTGCCTGCCTCTTGGATTGATCTTGTACCCTGCTACTGGACTAGTGGGATTCAACACAGGGGTCTCACATATGTGAGGGGCTCCAGAAAAGTTTTTCTGGATGAAGAAAACAATTTGTTTTGTTTTCTCATCCTAGATTAGGGTCTGGAGACTCGGAGGCTTCAAAAGAGATTTGGGTGGGAGAAGCCTCTACCCCTGTCCCCATTCTGTCCTGAACAAGGCCCTACTTCTGCCTGCTGCCTGTAGGACCTATGGCATCATGCCTCTGCCCGTCGCATGAACTGACCACACCACATGGACCTGCCTACTACCAGAACAAATATTTTTGGCTCTGCTGACATTATCTCTGCCTGCACTGACCCTGGACTGTATATGGACAGTATCCCTGCCTGCTGCCTGGACAATTGTGTATGCCGTTGCTGACCAAGTCCCTGCCTGCTGCCTGGACCAGTGCTATCCTGCTGTGTAGAACTGCGCTACTAAAACCACAGGTAATCTTTTGTTTACGCTTTGCTCAGCATAATGTATTTTGGGGTGTAATTCTTGGTATGTGCATGCTATGAGTCCCTAGAACATCTGATGGTGTTCCTTGCATGTTGGGCCTCTGTATGTGGACAGGCTGTGTAAAAGTCCCACACATTTGGTATCGCCATACTCAGGAGGAGTAGCAAAATGTATTTTGGGGTGTCATTTTTGCTATGTAAATGCTACGTGTTTGAGATATCTTATAAACTGACAACTTTGTGTAAATAAAATGTGTTTTAATTTTTTTTCCACATTTCCAAAAACTTCTGGAAGAAAAATGAACCCTTCAAAAGACTCATTATGCCTCATAGATTATACGTTAGGATGTTAGTTTTCCAAAATGGGGTCATTTTGTGGGTGTTTACATTGTCCTGGTGCTCCAGGGCCTTCAAAAGTGTAATAGGTGGTTGAGAAATGAGATGTGTAATTTATGCTCCTAGAACACCTGAAGGTGCTACTTCAATGTAGGTCCTCTGTATGTGGACAGGCTGTGTAAAAGTCCCCCACATTTGGTATCGCCATACTCAGGAGGAGTAGCAGAATGTATTTTGGGGTGTAATTTTTGCTATGTACATGCTATGTGTTGGAAATATCTTATAAATGGACAACTTTGTGTAAAAAAAATGCGTTTTCATTTTTTTTCCACATTTTCCAAAAACTTCAGGAAAAAAATGAACCGTTCAAAAGACTCATTATGCCTCAGATTATACGTTAGGGTGTGAGCTTTCCAAAATGGGGTCATTTTGTGGGTGTTTCCATTGTCCTGGTGCTCCAGGGCCTTCAAAAGTGTAATAGGTGGTTGAGAAATGAGATGTGTAATTTATGCTCCTAGAACGCCTGAAGGTGCTACTTCAATGTAGGTCCTCTGTATGTGGACAGGCTGTGTAAAAGTTCCCCACATTTGGTATCGCCATACTCAGAAGGAGTAGCAGAATGTATTTTGGGGTGTAATTTTTGCTATGTACATGCTAAGTGTTGGAAATATCTTATAAATGGACAACTTTGTGTAAAAAAAAATGCGTTTTAATTTTTTTTCCCACATTTTCCAAAAACTTCTGGAAAAAAATGAACCGTTCAAAAGACTCATTATGCCTCATAGATTATACGTTAGGGTGTTAGCTTTCCAAAATGGGGTCATTTTGTGGGTGTTTCTATTGTCCTGGTGCTCCAGGGCCTTCAAAAGTGTAATAGGTAGTCAACTAGTTAGATGTGTAATTTATGCTCCTAGAACACCTAATGGTGCTGCCTGCATGTTGGGCCTCTGTATGTGGCCAGGCAGTAAAAAAGTCCCACACATGTGGTATCGTAATACTCAGGAGGAGTAGCAGAATGTATTTTGGGGTGTCATTTGTGGTATGCACATGCCATGTGAGAGAAATAAGCTATCACAATGAAAATTTTGAGAAAAAAAAAAATCTTACTTTTGCAAAGAATCGTGGGAAAAAATTACAACTTCAAATAACTCACCATGCCTCTTACTAAATACCTTGGAATGTCTACTTTACAAAAAGGGGTTATTTGGGGGCATTTGTACTTTCCTGGCTTGTTAGGGTCTCAAGAAATGAGATAGGCCGCCAGTACATCAGATGTGATACATTTTTTATGATTTGCACTATAGCTTGTAGACTCTAAAACTTTCACACAGACCAAATAATTTCCCAAAATTTGGGGTTATTTTTTATCAAAGATATGTAGCAGTATAAATTGTGGGCAAAATTTATGAAGAAAAATTAATCATTTGCAAAATTTTATCACAGAAACTAAGAAAAATTATTTTTTTTTCAAAATTTTCGGTCTTTTTTCATTTATAGCGCAAAAAATAAAAAACCCAGAGGTGATCAAATACCACCAAAAGAAAGCTCTATTTGTATGAAAAAAGGACAAAAAAATCATTTGGGTACAGTGTTGCATGACTGAGTAATTGTCATTCAAAGTGTGACAGCACTGAAAGCTGAAAATTGGTCTGGGCTAGACATGTGCATTTCGTTTAGTTCTGAATCGAAATTTGGACGAATTTTTCATTATTCGGACATTCGGATGCATCCGAATTACCGAATTACAATACTAACGAATTTAACCGAATCTGAATTTTTTCGAATCGAAAAATCGCGGACGAAATTCGAATCGAATTCGAAATATTTTCAAATCGAATTTGAAATATTTTCGACTCGAATTCGAAAATAAATTTGAATCAAATTAGAAAATATATAAATCGTTTTTTAAAAAAGAAGAATACAATAAAATAGATTATAAAAATAAAAAAACAATAGAATAGAAATAAAAGAATAGTAGAGAATAGAATAGAATTGAATAGAATGTAATAAAATACAATAGAATATGACGTCTATATATTTTTTTATTCTATTCTTTTCTATAGTTATTATATTCTAAACTTTTCTATTCAAATTTGAATTCATTCTGCATGAATTTCGAATTTCAGAAGATAGTTATATGTATAAATATTTCGTGTAGAATGAATTCGAATTCGAATAGAAAAGATTAGAATAGAAATAGAAAAAAGACTAGAAAAACAATAGAATAAAATATATATATATATATATATATATATATATATATATATATATATATTATATTTTATTATATTCTATTGTTATTCTATTCTAATCTTTTCTATTCGAATTTGAATTTATTCTATACTAAATTCGAATTTCGGAAGATGGTTATATATATATATATATATACACATACATATAAATAACCATTTTCCAAAATTCGAATTTCATATACACTGTAGAATAAAATCGAATTTGAATAGAAAATATTCTAAAATAATAGAAAAAAAATCATAAAAAAAACAATAGAACAATAAAAAAAAAAATATATATATATATATATATATATATATATATATATATATATATATATATAACCATGTTCCAACACTCAAATTTTGTATAGAATGAATTTGAATTCCAATTAGAAAAGATTAGAATATAAATATAATATAGACTAGAAAAACAATAGAACAGAATATAATAAAATATAATATATATATATATATATATTTTATTCTATTCTGTTCTATTGTTTTTCTATTCGATTCTTTCAAATATTTTCTATTCTATTATAATCTTTTTGATTCGAGTTTGAATTCATTCTATACGAAATTCGAATGTTGGAAAAACAATATATATAACCATCTTCCGAAATTCGAATTTAGTATATAATGATTTCGATTTTAATAGAAAAGATTTTATTAGAATATAAAAGAATAGACTAGAAAAACAATAGAACAGAATAGAATAAAATATAATATATTCTTCTGTTCTATTGTTTTTCTAGTCTATTTTCTATTTTATTATAATCTTTTCTATCCAAAGTTAAAATTAATTAATTAATAATTTTTTTTTAATTCCTACTATTCGAAATTCGAATTTCAGAAGATGGTTGTATATTCAAGTGACCCCCAGATATGGGCGATATGTCAAGTACTTTTCTGCAGCAGAGAATGACATTTTGTGACCCGAATTTGGGGCCACATATTTGGGCTAGAAACCCCCAATTTGGTATGGAAACACAATTGAACTAGCACTACAACATCTCCAATTTTGCGGTTTCTATCACTAAGTAACCCAGAGATACATGGACCCAAAGTCGGGTCGCAAAATATTTTCGAATCCGGTTGAAATACTATCAACATGATTGGAAATTATTTCAACTGCATTTGAAACTATTTCAACCGGATTCGAAAATATTTTGCGACCCGAATTTGGGTCCATGTATCTCGTGGTTACTTGGTGATAGAAACCCCAAATTTGGGGTTATTGTTTTTCTAGTCTATTTTCTATTTTATTATAATCTTTTCTATCCAAAGTTAAAATTAATTAATTAAATTTTTTTAATTCATACTATTCGAAATTTGAATTTATTCTATTTGAATTTCAGAAGATGGTTGTATATTCTTTCTATTTTATTCTATAAAATTATATATTTTTTCTATTCTGTTCTAATCTTTTCTATTTGAATTATAAATTTTGGAAGATGGTTATTTGTCCAATTGCCACTGTCACCTGCCACAAGTTATGGGGTTCCTAGCACCAAGTGACCCCCAGATATGGGCGATATGTCAAGTACTTTTCTGCAGCAGAGAATGACATTTTGTGACCCGAATTTGGGGCCACATATCTCGGGGCCACTTGTAGCTAGAAACCCCCAATTTGGTATGGAAACACAATTGAACTAGCACTACAACATCTCCAATTTTGGGGTTTCTATCACCAAGTAACCCCGAGATACATGGACCCAATTCGGGTCGCAAAATATTTTCGAATCCGGTTGAAATAGTATCAACATGATTTGAAATTATTTCAACTGCATTCGAAAATATTTCAACCGGATTCGAAAATATTTTGTGACCCGAATTTGGGTCCACGTAAATTTGGAGATGTTGTATTGCTAGTTCTCCTGTGTTTGCATACCAATTTTGGGGTTTCTATCCCTAAGTGACCCCGAGATACGTGGACCCAAAGTCGGGTCGCAAAATGTCAAGCACTTTTCTGCAGCAGAGAATGACATTTTGCGACCCGACTTTGGGGCCACATATCTCGGGGCCACTTGTAGCTAGAAACCCCACATTTGGTATGCAAACAGAGTAGAACTAGCACTACAACATCTCCAAATTTGGGGTTTCTATCCCTAAGTGACCCTGAGATACGTGGACCCAAATTCGGGTCGCAAAATATTTTCGAATCCGGTTGAAATTGTTTCAAATGCGGTTGAAATAATTTCGAATCATGTTGAAATAATTTCGAATCCGGTAGAAATATTTTCGAATTCAGTTGAAATATTTTCGAATGCGACCGATTTTCGAATTTGGTCGAAAATTAAACGAAATCCGAAAACGAATTTAACAAATTTAACGAATCTAACTAAACGAAATTAATTAATTAACGAATTAAAACAAAACAAAACTAAACAAATTTTTTCCTTTTGCACATGTCTAGTCTGGGCAGGAGGGGTGTTTAAGTGCCCAGTAAGCAAGTGGTTAAAAGGAAAACTTTTCCAAAGGAGGAAATTCCAAGTGACATAAAGGTGCATGTTCATCCTAAAAGTTGGATGGACGAAGAAGGCATGAGGCGTTGGATTAGAAATGTGTGGGAGAAGCGCCCGGGTGCTTTGTTAAAGAAGCCATCCTTGTTAGTACTGGACTCATTTGGATCTCATCTTTCAGAGCCAACAAAAAAATTATTTAAAATGTGCAACACAGAGATGGCAGTCATTCCAGAAGGACTAACATCACAATTACAGCCATTAGATGTTCCCATTAACAAGCCCTTCAGCAGTCAAAGCAGCAGTGTTGAGTTTGATTTTGAAGATAGCAGTGAAGATGAAGAGTTTCTTGGTTTCTCAGACAGCAGCGATTTCTGATTTTAAACTTCTGTAAAAACATATACCGTAATATCCAAGTTTCTTCAGTAAAACAGTTGCTTTAACTTTCATGTTACGTTATTTAACTTATAAGTGCTTAAATATTAATAAAAAAAAAAGTTTTGAGCTACCCTTGTTTTGCTTCAAAATTCTTTATTTAAAATTTCGTTTTTTTCCTGAAAGTTCCCTCTTAAAATTAAGGTGCGTGTTATACACCAATAAATACGGTAATTATAAGTATGCCCATGCTGTGTTTGGGAATTATCTTATTATTGTGTGTAATATATATATATATCTATATATATCTATATATATCTATATATATCTATATATATCTATATATATCTATATATATATATATATCTATATATATATATATATATATATCTATATATATATATATATATATATACATACACACACCGTATTTTTCGCACCATAAGACGCACCTGACCATAAGACGCACCTAGGTTTTAGAGGAGGAAAACAAGAAAAAAAAATTCTGAACCAAATGGTGTAATAAAATATTTTCCAGTGCCCATGAAACGCAGCCTGACCATTGCCATAGTAAACGCAGCCTGATCATTGCCATAGTAAACGCAGCCTGATCATTGCCATAGTAAACGCAGCCTGACCATTGCCATAGTAAACGCAGCCTGACCATTGCCATAGTAAACGCAGAGTGACCATGCCACAGTAAACGCAGAGTGACCATGCCACAGTAAACGCAGAGTGACCATGCCACAGTAAACGCAGAGTGACCATGCCACAGTAAACGCAGAGTGACCATGCCACAGTAAAACGCAGAGTGACCATGCCACAGTAAAACGCACAGTGACCATGCCACAGTAAAACGCACAGTGACCATGCCACAGTAAAACGCACAGTGACCATGCCACAGTAAAACGCACAGTGACCATGCCACAGTAAAACGCACAGTGACCATGCCACAGTAAAACGCACAGTGACCATGCCACAGTAAAACGCACAGTGACCATGCCACAGTAAAACGCAGAGTGACCATGCCACAGTAAACGCAGAGTGACCATGCCACAGTAAACGCAGAGTGACCATGCCACAGTAAACGCAGAGTGACCATTGCCATAGTAAACGCAGAGTGACCATTGCCATAGTAAACGCAGAGTGACAGTGTGGCTCCCTCTCTGGCGGTGTGGGTACAGCGTGGCTCTCTGGCGGTGCGGGTACAGCGTGGTTCTCTGGCGGTACGGGGTACAGCGTGGCTCCCTGGCGGTGCGGGGTACAGCGTGGCTCCCTGGCGGTGCGGGGTACAGCGTGGCTCCCTGGCGGTGCGGGGTACAGCGTGGCTCCCTGGCGGTGCGGGGTACAGCGTGGCTCCCTGGCGGCGCAGGGTACAGCGTGGCTCCCTGGCGGCGCAGGGTACAGCGTGGCTCTCTGGCGGCGCAGGGTACAGCGTGGCTCTCTGGCGGCGCAGGGTACAGCGTGGCTCTCTGGCGGCGCAGGGTACAGCGTGGCTCTCTGGCGGCGCAGGGTACAGCGTGGCTCTCTGGCGGCGCAGGGTACAGCGTGGCTCTCTGGCGGCGCAGGGTACAGCGTGGCTCTCTGGCGGCGCAGGGTACAGCGTGGCTCTCTGGCGGCGCAGGGTACAGCGTGGCTCTCTGGCGGCGCAGGGTACAGCGTGGCTCTCTGGCGGCGCAGGGTACAGCGTGGCTCTCTGGCGGCGCAGGGTACAGCGTGGCTCTCTGGCGGCGCAGGGTACAGCGTGGCTCTCTGGCGGCGCAGGGTACAGCGTGGCTCTCTGGCGGCGCAGGGTACAGCGTGGCTCTCTGGCGGCGCAGGGTACAGCGTGGCTCTCTGGCGGCGCAGGGTACAGCGTGGCTCTCTGGCGGCGCAGGGTACAGCGTGGCTCTCTGGCGGCGCAGGGTACAGCGTGGCTCTCTGGCGGCGCAGGGTACAGCGTGGCTCTCTGGCGGCGCAGGGTACAGCGTGGCTCTCTGGCGGCGCAGGGTACAGCGTGGCTCTCTGGCGGCGCAGGGTACAGCGTGGCTCTCTGGCGGCGCAGGGTACAGCGTGGCTCTCTGGCGGCGCAGGGTACAGCGTGGCTCTCTGGCGGCGCAGGGTACAGCGTGGCTCTCTGGCGGCGCAGGGTACAGCGTGGCTCTCTGGCGGCGCAGGGTACAGCGTGGCTCTCTGGCGGCGCAGGGTACAGCGTGGCTCTCTGGCGGCGCAGGGTACAGCGTGGCTCTCTGGCGGCGCAGGGTACAGCGTGGCTCTCTGGCGGCGCAGGGTACAGCGTGGCTCTCTGGCGGCGCAGGGTACAGCGTGGCTCTCTGGCGGCGCAGGGTACAGCGTGGCTCTCTGGCGGCGCAGGGTACAGCGTGGCTCTCTGGCGGCGCAGGGTACAGCGTGGCTCTCTGGCGGCGCAGGGTACAGCGTGGCTCTCTGGCGGCGCAGGGTACAGCGTGGCTCTCTGGCGGCGCAGGGTACAGCGTGGCTCTCTGGCGGCGCAGGGTACAGCGTGGCTCTCTGGCGGCGCAGGGTACAGCGTGGCTCTCTGGCGGCGCAGGGTACAGCGTGGCTCTCTGGCGGCGCAGGGTACAGCGTGGCTCTCTGGCGGCGCAGGGTACAGCGTGGCTCTCTGGCGGCGCAGGGTACAGCGTGGCTCTCTGGCGGCGCAGGGTACAGCGTGGCTCTCTGGCGGCGCAGGGTACAGCGTGGCTCTCTGGCGGCGCAGGGTACAGCGTGGCTCTCTGGCGGCGCAGGGTACAGCGTGGCTCTCTGGCGGCGCAGGGTACAGCGTGGCTCTCTGGCGGCGCAGGGTACAGCGTGGCTCTCTGGCGGCGCAGGGTACAGCGTGGCTCCCTGGCGGCGCAGGGTACAGCGTGGCTCCCTGGCGGCGCAGGGTACAGCGTGGCTCCCTGGCGGCGCAGGGTACAGCGTGGCTCTCTGGCGGTGCGGGGTACAGCGTGGCTCTCTGGCGGTGCGGGGTACAGCGTGGCTCTCTGGCGGTGCGGGGTACAGCGTGGCTCTCTGGTGGTGCGGGGTACAGCGTGGCTCTCTGGTGGTGCGGGGTACAGCGTGGCTCTCTGGTGGTGTCCCCCAGCAGAGTATTCTCTTTTGCTCCTCTTCTAACACCCCCTTCCTCCACTCCAGCAGAGTGCTTGCATGCTGGGGGAACTGGTGCCAGAATGATGCCCCAGTGTCTTCTGATTGGCCCTCTGCTGTGGCCAATCATGGGGAGGGAAACAGCGGGCAGGAAGCAAATCCAATTAGAGCCGCTCTCTCTTTCTCTTCGGCTTACAGAAAGGGAAGGGGGCGGCATAATATACAGACAGCCCGCAGCTCTCCTCTCCCTGTCACAGCGCCGCTGCTCTATTTGCCAGAGAACTCGGCAGCGGCGCTGTGACAGGGCTGTCTGTATATCCCCCGCCGCCCCCCTTCCCTTTCTGTAAGCCGAAGGGAGAAAAGAAAGAGAGAGCGGCTCTAATTGGATTCGCCGCAATGCGAGCAGTGTAATGGGCTTTGCCAGCGGCGGCGGGGGGGGGCGGAGCTAGTGGCGGCGGTCAGGGGATTCCAGCGGCTACGGGGAGCGATGAGAGCGGATGGCAGGGGCAGTGCCTGTCATGTATTCGGACTATAAGACGCAGGGACATTTTCCCCCATATTTCTGGGGGGAAAAAGTGCATCTTATAGTCCGAAAAATACGGTATATTAATTTTCATTCTTCATTTTCCAAAAATTTGTGGCAAAAAATATGATCTTCACCATGCTCACAAATAAACACATTAGATAGTTAGGAAACATGATAGGTAGTCAGGAAACCAAATACAAAATGTATTTCCATTGAAAGCTTGAGGATGCTTCTTGGATTATGTGCCTCTCCATGGGTCTCTGCAGCAGAAAAGTCTCACACATGTGGAATGCCCATACTCAAGAATGTGTTTTGGGGTGTAATTGTAAGTATGCCATGCTGTGTGAGAAATAACGTAGGCATCCCCTGTTTCTAAAGAGATGCATTTACTCTCTTCAATTTAAAAAAACAATTGAGAAAAAATATAACTTAAAAAAACTCATCATGCTGCTTAGAAAATATCTAGAGTGTCTACTTTCCAAAAATTGGTCATTCTGGGGGTGCTTGTACTGTCCTTGCATTGTGGGTCTCAAGAAAGGAGATAGGCAATCAGTACATCAGGGTTGATAATTTCATATATATATATATATGTATATATATATATTGTGAGGGGGTTAGCTCAGTAGCGGGTGTGTGTGACCCCCTGGATGGGCTCCCCACACAAAAACAGGCCCAGCAGACGGAGGTTGTGGTTTTCAAGATCAAAAGGTGCGGTTTATTTCTCTATTTACAGTGACAAAAACACAGCAAAAGCAAAAAGAAACAAACAAAATAAATCCTGGTCAGCTTGACCTCTGACTAAACATGCAGGTTTCCCTAACTAACAACTGGGATCAGCCTGGTGCTGTCCTAGTCCCTAAGTCCCTGGTTTAGTAAATGTCCAAACAAATAGCCACACAGGCTTTGCCTCACCGCACAGGGGTTCACTCTCCCTAGACAGTCCACACAGGTCTGGGTCCAGGCATGAGCAAACACCTAATGAAGCTGGGAGTTTTTATAGAGGCCTTAAACGAGCTGACAAGCTTCAGCTGGTCTCATCAACTCCCTGCCTGCACGACGCCCAGCACTCTCCCTAGAGGTATGAATCATCCATGAGCCCACTAGCCTCAGCTGGGCTTCATCAACTCTCTCCCTAGTTGTATAAGTCGGCATAAAGCCTGAATCTGGGAGAAATATACCTACCCCCCTGGATGCAACCAGGTGACTTTACCTTCCTGCTTTCACATACCCCCCCTCTTGTTTTAACCTTGGGGTTGGAACACCAGCAATCAGGCATTCATGTACTCGAGACAAAGCATCCACATTCCCCATTTGAACGCCAGGGCGATGCTTTACTGTGAAGTTGAATTCCTGTAGGGCCAGGAACCACCTATTTACTCTTCTATTTGTCTCCTTGTTTTGAGCCATCCACTTTAACGGAGCGTGATCCGTAACCATGTCAAAGTGCCTACCTAGCAGATAGTACCGAAGGGAATCTAGAGCCCACTTCACCGCTAAACACTCCTTTTCAACCGTGGCGTAATTTACCTTCAACTTCCTGCTGAGGTAAATGACTGGGTGCTCTTCCCCGTTCCAGACCTGGACAATACTGCTCCTAACCCCACATCTGACGCATCACTTTGTACGACAAAGTCTTTAGAGAAGTCGGGTGAGTACAACACTGGCTGGCTACATAAGGCTTGTTTCAAGAATTGGAATGCTGCCTCAGCCTCGGGGGTCCATTTAATCATGACCGACCCTTTCCCTTTCGTCAGGTTGGTTAGGGGCACAGCCTTAGAAGCAAAGTGGGGAATATAGCGCCGATAATAACCCGCGATTCCCAGAAAGGCTCGTACCTGCTTCTTGCTGTTGGGACGTGGCCAACTCTGGATGGCCTTGACTTTGTTGAGTTGGGGTTTTATTACTCCCCTGCCAATGGTGTACCCAAGATATTTGGCCTCCTCCTGCCCAATGGTACACTTCTTGGGGTTAGCCGTAAACCCCGCTTCCTGGATAGAGCCTAGGACTGCTTGCACTTTTGGCAGATGTGAGGCCCAATCTGTGCTATGGACAATTACGTCATCCAGGTAAGCCGCAGCATACTTCCGATGGGGCCTCAGTATCTGGTCCATTTTCCGCTGGAATGTGGCCGGCGCATTCTGTAACCCGAACGGCATTCTCTTATATTGGAACGCCCCGTCTGGGGTTACAAATGCGGTTTTCTCTTTGGCCGACTTGGCCAGGGGAATTTGCCAATACCCTTTTGTGAGGTCAAGAGTCATGTATCGGGCTGTTCCCAGCCGGTCGATCAACTCATCTATACGTGGCATGGGGTAGGTGTCAAATTTTGTAACTTTGTTCAACTGACGAAAATCGTTACAAAATCGCCAGCTCCCATCCGGTTTAGGCACCAACACAATGGGACTAGACCAATCACTTTGGGACTCCTCTATCACCCCTAAGTTCAGCATTTTCTGTACTTCCTCCCGTATTGCCTCCCGTCGGGCCTCTGGGATCCGATAGGGTTTTAACTTCACCCTTTCACCGGGCGGGGTAATAATATCATGCTCTACCCCAGATGTTTGTCCCGGCAGCTCAGAGAACACCTCCTTGTTGCGAAGCACAAACTCCTTAACCTCCTGTTGTTGGGGTTGTGACAAGGTGGCTGCTATTCCAACCTCCGGAATCACGCAATCAGTTTGAGCTGGTGACCAAGTTTCTGCGACTAGGGACTCTCTATTCCTCCAGGCTTTCAACAGATTAACGTGATAGATCTGTTCGGGCTTTCGCCTTCCTGGTTGTCTGACCTTGTAATTCACTTCGCTCACTTTTTCCATTATCTCGTAGGGGCCTTGCCATTTGGCAAGGAATTTACTTTCAACCGTAGGGACAAGTACCAATATCCTATCCCCCGGGGAAAAGGTACAGGTCTTGGCTCCACGGTTGTACACTCTCTGCTGTGCCAACTGCGCTTGGGCCAAATGTTCCTTCACGATGGGCATTACCTGTGCAATTCGATCTTGCATCAGGGCGACATGCTCAATCACACTCCTGTGGGGAGAACTCTCACTTTCCCAAGTTTCCTTGGCAATATCCAACAGCCCTCTTGGGTGTCTCCCATACAGTAACTCAAAGGGGGAGAATCCCGTAGAGGATTGGGGCACCTCCCTAATAGCAAACATCAAATAAGGAAGTAGACAGTCCCAATCCTTTCCATCTCTATCCACCACTTTCTTCAACATTTGTTTTAGGGTTTTGTTGAATCTTTCAACCAGCCCATCGGTTTGGGGGTGATACACAGACGTACGCAATTGCGTCACTTTGAACAATTTACACAGCTCTTTCATAACCCGGGACATAAAGGGTGTACCTTGGTCCGTAAGCAGTTCTTTACAAATACCCACCCGGCTAAAAAGAGATAGCTCTTTGGCTATGGTTTTGGCCGAGGTATTTCGGAGAGGGATCGCTTCTGGATAACGGGTGGCATAGTCCATTATAACTAATATGTACTGGTGCCCCCTAGCGGACTTGATTATAGGACCTACCAAATCCATTGCGATCCTCTCAAACGGGACCTCAATGATGGGTAGAGGGACCAGCAGGCTACGGAAATGTGGCATCGGGGCCGACCTCTGACACACAGGGCAGGAGGAACAATAATTTTCTATGTCCTTCATCACCCCAGGCCAATAGAATCTCTGTAATACCCTCTCTCGGGTTTTCTCTGTCCCCAGATGACCTCCAAGAATGTGCCCATGGGCCAACTCCAACACCAACTTCCTGTAAGGTTTGGGCACCACAAGCTGCTCAACGGTTTCTTCTGCCCTTTTTGCCACCCGATACAGTAGGTCCTTCTCTACGCTGAAGTATGGGTAAGTGCAGGTATTATCTGGGTTCACTAACTCGCCATCTATTTCCACTACGTTTTCCCGTGCCTTTATTAGGGCGGGGTCTTTTAACTGTTCTGTGGCAAAATTTTCCCTGTGAACCTCAAGATCAGAAAACTCCACAGACGGTAGGTTTTCGTCTGAGGAGGTGGGCTCCTCTCCAGTTTCTTGAGTCTCGCCTGCCAATACTGACAAGGGAAATTCTGGAGAGTCCTCACCACTCTCAGAGGAGTTCTGGCTATCACCTTCCTGGTACATAGGGGCACCAGTGGGGGGCTCAGGATCATCCCACAGTTCCCAGAACTTCGGAAAATCCCTTCCCACAATGGCATCATGCGGTAGTTGAGATACTAACCCCACTGGGTGAGAGAGGGTACCTTTGGGGGTCTTGAAACACACTGTAGTCACTGGATACTCTCGGGTGTCCCCATGCACACAAATAACAGCTACCTTGCTATTCCCAGAGACCTCTGTTTTAACTAATTCAGCCTTTATCAGGGTCACAAGGCTACCTGAATCCAGTAATACCACAACATTTCTACCATTAATACACATTTTGCATAAATGTTTCTCAGTTCCCCGAATGGCAGTGCATGCGACTGTCGCACACAGCGACTGACGTCTGTCCGTCAGAAAGTCACATTGCATGGGTTCCTCCACAACCGGGCAATTTGCTGCAATATGTCCCGCTTGCCGGCAGCGGTAGCAAACAATCCTTTTGGCTGCCTCTTGAGCCCCCGACTTCCCAGGCTGTTCTCGCCAAACCCTGGGCAGAGCTCCCACCCTCTCACTCTCTCCACCCTCACCCCTTGGAATCATCTTATCCGCCCCTGGGGATGGTCTGGTCTTAGGGTGGAAAGTCCGAGAGTCTCTGGAAGAGGCCGTCAGGTTCTCTGCAGCCAAGTATCCCTCTACACGATCCACAAGTTTACCGGCCGTTTCTGGGTCTCCATGGCTTACCCACTTTTGAATGGCGGTAGGAAGAGCTCTCAAGAAACGATCCATCACAACACGTTCCACAATCTCCGGTGCGGACAAAGTCTCTGGCTGTAGCCACTTCCTGCTCAGGTGAATGAGATCATACATTTGAGACCTGGGGGGTTTTCCAAGCTGGAAAGTCCAGTTATGCACACGCTGAGCCCGGACAGCCAGGGTGACACCCAGCCTTGCCAATATTTCAGCTTTTAGCATCACATAGTCTTTTGCTTGGTCAGGCTCTAGGTCATAGTAAGCTTTCTGCGATTCACCAGTTAACAGAGGAGCCACCAGTCCAGCCCACTGCTCCTCAGGCCACTTTTCTCTTTCAGCAGTCCTTTCAAATGTGGTCAAAAATACCTCTGGATCATCCTCTCCAGTCATTTTTGTCAATAAACGACTCACCCCAAAGGACGCGGTATTAGTGGGACGGCTTTCCTCACTGGTCTGCGGACGTTGCTGCATTACTGCTTCCATCTGTTGTTGTAGTCTCTGCTCTTGCTTCTGCAACAGGTCTATGAAGCGGGCCTCAGATTGCTGCTGGGCTTGTTGCTGGGCTGCGAAGCTCTGTTGTTGAGCTGCAAGGCTCTTTTGCAAACCTGCATTTGTCTGCTGTTGATTGGCATTTGCTAGAGCCAGCTGTTTCAGTATCTCCTCCATGCTGGCTTAAAAAAAAACTGCCACTGGTTCTCCACCAACTGTGAGGGGGTTAGCTCGGTAGCGGGTGTTTGTGACCCCCTGGATGGGCTCCCCACACAAAAACAGGCCCAGCAGACGGAGGTTGTGGTTTTCAAGATCAAAAGGTGCGGTTTATTTCTCTATTTACAGTGACAAAAACACAGCAAAAGCAAAAAGAAACATAAACAAAATAAATCCTGGTCAGCTTGACCTCTGACTAAACATGCAGGTTTCCCTAACTAACAACTGGGATCAGCCTGGTGCTGTCCTAGTCCCTAAGTCCCTGGTTTAGTAAATGTCCAAACAAATAGCCACACAGGCTTTGCCTCACCGCACAGGGGTTCACTCTCCCTAGACAGTCCACACAGGTCTGGGTCCAGGCATGAGCAAACACCTAATGAAGCTGGGAGTTTTTATAGAGGCCTTAAACGAGCTGACAAGCTTCAGCTGGTCTCATCAACTCCCTGCCTGCACGACGCCCAGCACTCTCCCTAGAGGTATGAATCATCCATGAGCCCACTAGCCTCAGCTGGGCTTCATCAACTCTCTCCCTAGTTGTATAAGTCGGCATAAAGCCTGAATCTGGGAGAAATATACCTACCCCCCTGGATGCAACCAGGTGACTTTACCTTCCTGCTGTCACAATATATATATACATACACACATACACACACCAAAAAAGTATGTATATCTATATATTTTTTTTTATGTAGCAGAATACATGTTGGCCTAAATTTATGACGAAGGATTACTTATTTGAAAAATGCTATAATAGGGGGCGCATGCGCGGAGTCTAGCGGTGCGGTAATGCAGGGCTAGAGCTCCGTACAGTTCGGGAGGAGAGCTAATATTCGAGATAACCCGCAAGTATTTTATCATATACTAGGGGTAGAACAAGTGCCAGAGACCCTGCTGACCAATTTTGGGGCAGAAATATGGCTCAGAGAGGCAGCGGTGCCAGAATGAAAAATCCTCTCATGAAGGCTTCAAAGTGGAGAGCTGCGGCTAAAATGGCGCCGCCCCCCGCTTCATTTACAGCATCTATGCGCTCTCATGAACAAAGCCTGTCACAGGCTATATCCCCAGCTGATTCAGACAACGATTTATTCTCCTCACAAGACTCTCCTCAGACTCCTCAGATAACCCCAGCCATGTTTAAACAATTTGAAAATATGCTTCATAGAGCATTAAAACAGACTTCAGATCAAATTACATCCAACCTCACAAGAGAGATAAGAGAAATTGGTAAACGCACAACAGCTTTAGAAATTAAAGCTGAAGATTTAGAAAATGCTACCTTGGAACATACAAAGGAATTAGAAAACCTCAAAGAAGAAAATCTATTGCTCCAGAATAAACTTGAAGACCATGAGAATAGGGACAGGAGGTCTAACTTGCATGTCAGGGGAATTCCTGAAACAATCATTGACCTTCAATCCACCATAACTGCACTGTTTCAGGAATTGCAACCAGCTATTGATCCATTGAAAGAATGGAATTTGACAGGATTCATCGGGCACTTGCTGCAAAAAAAGTTGACGGTCCCCCACGAGACGTTATAGTGAAATTGCACTACTACCGTACTAAAGAGCAACTTTTGTCCTCGGCCAGGGATAAAAAACAACTGAATTTCCAAGGAACTGAATACCAATTGTTTGCAGATTTGTCCCAAACTACAATTGCTAAAAGAAGAGCATTGAAGCCCCTTCTTCAGGAACTGCAACGTCATGACATCGCATACCAATGGGGGTTTCCTTTCTCTTTACGTTTCGCCTACAAAGGGAAAAGATACACTAGCAGAGCCTATGAGGAACTTCAACAAACACAACTGCATAGTAGTTCAACACCTCATTCATCAAAAGTGAACCAATCTCAACAAAGTCTGAAAAATGGCAATCACCAATCCCACAAAAGAGGTCGCTACGCATCACCTCCACAGGAAAGATTAGACTCCATGGACTGACAGAAATCTCAAAATGATCGTTTGGCTCATTCATTACCCTGATACCCTGATACCAGTCTTTTTAAAGACTTGTTGTGCAATAAAATGCACTTACTACCTAATTAATGCACATTACTGAGCTTTATCACATATACAGTTTTATTTTACTCGTTGCTCCCCAAAAGTATATGCGCAATGTTTGCTCAAGTTTTCCTTTAGTTCAGTCTAAGTTTCAAGTTTTTCACTATCACTATAGTAAAAACTCTAATGCCTTTGTATAGCTTAAGGTATCAACATGGATATTGAATCCAGACTTCTGGGTCCCATATAAGAGCCATCTATAGAAGTCCTACTGATACCCATTAGATTCATTAGAGACATAGGTCTTACATCTCCTACTAGTTCCCCCCTTTCATTTGTTAAGAAACAGAAGACCCTGAAATACAAATTGGGAAATTATAAAGCAACAATATTATTCTCTTTCGGAGATTCTGGTCGGTATTTCTCCCAGCCAGAACTTTAGATATAAGCTCTATATTAAGAAAGGGCCCCCTAAACCCTGCTCTACTCTCATCCCTTATTACTACGCCTTAGGCTTAGGTTACATCCCCACCGGGACATCTTGGGGCAATCCGCTGTCTCTTTTAACTTCACTACCTTTATAGTCCCTCCCCTGGTGTATTTAACTATAATACTAATAGTTTTGATACAAGTTACGAAGTTTACAATATTGTACATTAATGTATTGTTCTTTTCAGATGGCTCTCCCCCCTTGAACGGGAGATCCGTGTGCCCCACTCAGCCTCCCTCACCCGGCTACATATAATATGTGGAAGTTTGACGGAGACACCCTTTCCCCAGTGGGGGATTTTTGCCCCCATTCATGGGAAACACTTAAATGTGTCTTTATGTTGGTGTATATATTATTTTTTCTAATTATTAGCCTTTCATTTCTTTCTCTCTCTCTAGTACTTATCTTCAATCCTCCTTTTCTCCCCCCCCTTCGAGTTCACTTGGATGGCATCGAATGATCTGAATGACCTGGTAACGGGTAAGTCCCCTTTGTCCATCCGACTGCCATGGCACCATTAAACATTTTGTCCCTGAATGTTCAGGGACTAAACATCCCCCAGAAACGAAACAAGGCATTCTGTATATTTCATGCCAAAAGGGCTCACATAGTTTGCTTACAAGAAACCCACTTCACAAATACCTCCACACTAAAATTTATTTCCAATTTCTATCCGCAAACATATACGGCCTCAGCTGCCTCCAAGCAACAGGGTACTCTCATAGCCTTTCATCGCTCTACCCCATTTACACTTCAATCTCAAATAAAAGATCCTGAAGGACGTTATCTGATTCTTACGGGCCACATTGTTGACCAGGCAATAACAGTAGTTTCCTACTATGCACCAAATAAACAACCTAATCCATTTATGTCACACTTACTACAAGTTGTGAATGATCATAAGATAGGAACAGTTATGCTGTGTGGTGACTAACCAGGTCCTCCTCCCATTTCTGGATAAATCCCCTTACGCACCATCCCAAATTACATCTAAAAAATATTTTTCACAAATTCTATCTAAATATAACTTGGTTTATTCATGGAGAGAAGTTAATCCAACAAAACGGAAATATACCTACTATTTCCACCCACATAAAACATTTTCAAGGATTGACCATATATTCTTGACCATAGGTATGCTCCCTGAAATCATTGCAGCAGATATAGTCCCTATCCCATGGTCAGACCATAATGCAGTACTTACTTCCATTAAATCAACATTACCCAAAGGCCACGACCCTACATAGAATCTCCCAGATATCCTACTCAAACACCCATCTCATCACCAAACCATTGAACAAGCTATTAAAGAATATATAACCCTCAATTCTAGCCCAGAAATGAGCACACTAACTCTTTGGGAAGCCCATAAACCAGTTATACGTAACACAATTCAGAAACAATCAGCCAGATTTAAACGTGAACGGAAAACACTAGCTCGTAAACTGGAAAGGGAATTTAATACAGCCTTTATAGCCCATCAAGACAACCCATCAACAATGACAAAATCCCGATTAGATAAGACTCGAGTTGCATACAATCTATTTCTTACTGAAGCAGTAGAAAAGTCTTATAAACGTTCAAGACACAACTATTTTATGAAAGTCAATAAATCGGGTACATACCTTGCATGTACACTCAATTCTCTGAACAAACCCTTCAAACCAATTCGCCTAAAACTGGCAAAAGATGTCTATACTTGCAATCCCAACAAAATAGTTCAGAAATTTCATTCCCATCTGACCTCATTATATACTTCATCTAATAACTTCAACCCGGAAACAGCAGATGCATTTTTCTCTGATATAAATCTACCAGAACTTTCCCTTGACCAAAAGAAGTTATTGGAAGATAATATTACATCTAATGACGTCATTGAAGCCATCAAAGATCTTAAAATTAATAAGAGGCCAGGCCCAGATGGCTATTCAACCTTATATTACAGAACCTACACGGACATACTATCACCAATCTTAGCGGAAGCTTTCAATGTATTATTAGAAGGGAAATCTTTTAGACAAGAAACTTTAAACCGCCATTATTTGCATGATTCCTAAACCTCTTACTGATGATACCTTATGTACAAATTTTCGCACTATTTCCCTTCTGAACTTAGACATTAAACTTCTAGCCAAGATATTAGCGAAAAGACTAAATAGCATAATAGGTAAGCTTATCCACAAAGATCAAGTAGGATTCATGCCAAAGCGCCAGGCGAGTGACAATGTCCGCCAGGCTGTATTGCTAGCTCACATAGCTAAAAACCGTTGTATACCCTCCTGTTTTCTATCCCTTGATATAAAAAAAGCTTTTGACTCCATATCGTGGCCTTACCTCCGCTACACGTTGCAAAGATGGGGCTTTGGCCCTCACTTAACATGGATCGCGGCGCTTTACAACAGACCAATCGCATATATTAAATATGCAGGATACAAATCTAATTCCTTTAATATAGAAAGAGGAACACGCCAGGGCTGCCCACTTTTCCCCCCTCCTATTCGCCCTCCTAATAGAACCCCTAGCCCAAAGAATCCGCACAGACCCAACAATTACGGGCATAGAGACTGCTGGATACCATCATAAATTATGTCTATTTGCGGATGACATACTCCTATTTCTATCGTCCCCACAAGTTTCTGGTCCCAACCTACTGCTCATTTTAGACAAATTTGCAATGATTTCAGGACTTACAATAAATCTCAAAAAATCCAAAGCCTTAAGCCTCGTACACACGGTCGGACTTCCATCGGACTTTTCCGTGGATTTTTGTCCGAACGGAGTTGGTTGGGAACACCCATAGCATACACACACTCAGACTTTTCCGCAAACTTTCTTAAAACTTCTTACAACATCACATGTTTTTTCTGCTCTTTTCTGATCTTTACTGCCACCCTTTGGTCAACTTCTGCTATTGTTGGTTGATTTTAACATTAGTTGTTTTGTCCATCGGACTAAAGTCCGATGGTTATCTGTACACACGGTCGGACTTTGCTCCATCGGACTTTTGTTGGGCAAAAGTTTGTCCGTTTGCAGACCCAACTTTTGTCCGATGAAATCCAAAACCAAACGAAAAAAGTTTGTCCGATGGAGCGTACACACGGTCGGATTGTTGGTCCAACTTGCTTAAAACGAAGTTTGTTGGGCAAAAGTCCGACCGTGTGTACGGGGCTTTAGACATATCCCTCTCCAAAGTAGAATCCGACTCGGCTAAAAATGCACTTCCTTTCATATGGACTGAGAGGTCAATCCCCTATTTGGGGATTCACCTGACAGCCTCATATTCAGATCTTTTTACAGCAAACTATCCCCCACTCCTCAAACAAATAACGACACTTTTACAACAATGGTCACATCTCCCAATTTCATGGATAGGTAAAATTAATGCAATCAAAATGACAATCCTTCCAAAACTACTTTACTTATTTAGAGTCTCAAGCCCCGTACACACGGTCGGACTTTTGCCCAACAAACTTCGTTTTAAGCAAGTTGGACCAACAATCCGACCGTGTGTACGCTCCATCGGACAAACTTTTTTCGTTTTGGTTTTGGATTTCATCGGACAAAAGTTGGGTCTGCAAACGGACAAACTTTTGCCCAACAAAAGTCCGATGGAGCAAAGTCCGACCGTGTGTACAGATAACCATCGGACTTTAGTCCGATGGACAAAACAACTAATGTTAAAATCAACCAACAATAGCAGAAGTTGACCAAAGGGTGGCAGTAAAGTTCAGAAAAGAGCAGAAAAAACATGTGATGTTGTACGAAGTTTTAAGAAAGTTTGCAGAAAAGTCAGAGTGTGTGTATGCTATGGGTGTTCCCAACCAACTCCGTTCGGACAAAAATCCACGGAAAAGTCCAATGGAAGTCCGACCGTGTGTACGAGGCTTTAGAATTCTCCAGAGACGAACATCAACATTTGTCTGGGGCTCCAAAAAACCCTGTGTATCTCTTCATACACTACACTTACCAAAACTCAAAGGAGGCTTTGGGTTTCCAAACTTTGCTAACTATTATAGAGCCACACACATTGCTAGCCTCACTAAATATCATGCTACATATGAAATACCCCTATGGGTACTAATAGAAGCGGCAGAATGCGACCCTCTTTCTATTTCCAATCTATTATGGCTCCTACCTAAGGAACGGAAAACCCTACGTAACCCCATTACTAAATACTTTTTATCTATAAATGGGACAAACTCAGAGTTAAGCACCAATTACAATCTTCACACAATCCCCTCTTGTCATTCCTGAAAAACCCTGCTTTCTACCCAGCATGGGTCTCTCCTAAATCATTTAAGGTCTGGAATTCCTTAAATATTACTCGGCTTAGTAACTTGACTTCTCATTCATCCTTCCATACATTTCCTATACTCTGTGATATCTACAACCTACCGAACTCTGAACTTTTCAGATACCTCCAAATTAAAAACTTTTACGCACCTTTGCTAAATACAGATGTCTCCTTAACCCAACTTACGATTTTTGAATCTACGTGCATGAAAGATCCTCACTTAAAAGGCATTATATCTTCTATAGACTCCCATATTTCCACTTATCCTGGTTTAGATAAACCACCTTATGCACGTAAATGGGAGGAGGACCTGAGGAGAACATTCGATATGAATGATTGGTCCAAAATATGGTCTGTAACAAAATTTTCTTCACCAAATATCCTGGCGGTTGAAACCAATTACAAAGTTTTGTCTCGTTGGTACCTCGTTCCCTCCAGATTGGCCAAATTCACACCAAACCAAACAGGCCTATGCTTTCGGGGTTGCCCAGATCCGGGCACCCACTTACACATTTGGTGGTCCTGCCCGTTGGTGCAATTATTTTGGGAATGGATATTTGAAACTGCCTCCAAGATATTTGGTTTCACTGTGCAACCAGACCCAGCCACAGCCTTGCTCAATCTAAAACCTGATCTCATTATACATAAACAATTCAAACTCCTCATTCAATTTCTTACAGCAGCGAAGCAAACAATAGCAAAAGCATGGAGGACCCCTAAATTGGAGATATCCGAGACCATAAATAGAGTAAATAACTTTATGTCTCACGCCAAAATGTTAGCTATAGAAAGAAATCAAATTCCAATCTTTGAAAAGATCTGGGATCCTTGGATTAAATTTCACCTACCTTCTATTAGTGACAACTCGATTCTCATGCCATGGTAGCCAGAGGACTCGGTTAATCTAACTACTAAACCAAATTTCTGAAGCTTGGGCGCTACCCTGCTCAGAATAGTGAACACAGTGTTTTACCTAAACCCTCAAGCCGCGGACCGATTCATTCATGCCATTCAGGTGAACTCCTACACCCCCCCTGGTTTCCTACTATTCTATCCCATCTATTTTATTTTATATTATCTATCTAATTTTATTTTACCTTATTTTATTTTGATATCTCTACTTCTTTTTCTCCTTTCTTTTCTCTATTATTCTTACGTCATTACACACTTATTGCAGCTACAAAAAAGTATTACTCTGCAATATTGTTTCAAAGATACAGATCAATTTATAATTAATATGTTCGATATCTCTTTCAACTACAGTCTTGAATATATTAGTACAAGAATTTTATTTTTACTTTCTATCTCATTTAAGTCATTATAATTTTAATTAGGATATATGCTGTGGACCGTATTATTTGTTATTTTTCTATATTTGTAATAATTGGTCAAATATCAACAACACGAATTACATATGATCTGTATATGACAAATGTATATATCCAATAAAATACTTTGACAAGGAAAAATGCTATAATAGAGATAATGGAAAACAGACTTTTCTTTCAACATTTTCAGTCTTTTTTCCTTTAACAACTTGCCGCCCCCCTTATAGCAAAATGACAGCGGCAAAGTGGTTTCAATATCCTGACCGGACATCAGAAGACGTCGGCAGGATAACAAGCCGCTGCGCGCCCCCGGGGGCGCGCATCGCGGCGATTGTTGTTGCGGGATGTCAGTCTGACACCCCGCAACACCGATCTAGGTAAAGAGTCTCTGACGGAGACTCTTTACCACGTGATCAGCCATGTCCAATCACGGCTGATCACGATGTAAACAAGAAGAGCCAGTGATCGGCCTTTCCTCACTCGCGTCTGTCAGACACGAGTAGAGGAGAGCCGATCAGCTGCTCCTCTGACAGGGGGGTTTGTGCTGATCAATTATCAGCGCAGCCCCCCCTTGGATGCCCACACTGGACCACCAGGGATGCCACCAGACCACCAAGGATGCCCACCACCAGGTATGCCACCCTAGACCACCAGGGATGCCAATCAGTGCCCCTAATGGATGCCAATCAGTGCCCACAATGGATACCAATCAGTGCCCACAATGGACATCACTGATTGGCATCCATCATTTAAATACATTAGAGTACATCAGTGCCACCTATCAGTGCCCATCCATGCCCATCCGTGCCACCTATCAGTGCCAATCCATGCTCATCCATGTCGCCTATCAGTGCCCATCCATGTCGCCTATCAGTGCCCATCCATGTCACCTATCCGTGCCCAATGCCGCCTATCCATGCCCATCTATGCCGCCTATCCATGCCCATCCATGCCGCCTATCCATGCCCATCCATGCCGCCTATCCATGCCCATCCATGCTGCATATCAGTGCCACCTATCAGTGCCCATCAGTTCCGCATATTGGTGCCCATCATCAGTGCCACCTCATTGGTGCGACCTCTTCGGTGCCATCTCATCGGTGCCTGTAAGTTCAGCCCCATCAGTGCCCAACAGTGAAGGAGAAACGTACTTATTTACAAAATGTTGTAACTGAAACAAAACAAAACTTTTTTTTTCAAAATTTTTGGTCTGTTTTATTTTTTTAGCAGAAAATAAAAATACCAGAGGTGATCAAATGCCACAAAAAGAAAGCTCCATTTGTGGAAACAAAGTGATAGAAATTTAGCTTGGGTACAGTGTAGCATGACCGCGCAATTGTCATTCAAAGTGCAACAGCGCTGAAAGCTGAAAATTGGTCTGGGCAGGAAGGTGTATAAGTGCCCTGTATGGAAGTGGTTTAATAGTAAAACATAAAAAACACAGTGGTAATTAACCACTTCAGCCCCGGACCATTTGGCTGCCAAATGACCGGGCCACTTTTTGCGATTCGGCACTGCGTCACTTTAACTGACAATTGCGCAGTCGCGCCACGTGGCTCCCAAACAAAATCAACGTACTTTTTTTCCCCACAAATAGAGATTTCTTTTGGTGGTATTTGATCACCTCTGCGTTTTTTATTTTTTGAGCTATAAACAAAAATAGAGTGACAATTTTGAAAAAAAAGCAATATTTTTTACTTTTTGCTATAATAAATATCCACATTTTTTTTTTTTAAAAAAGCATGTTTTTTCTCAGTTTAGGCCGATACGTATTCTTCTACGTATTTTTGGTAAAAAGAAAAATCGCAATAAGCATATTGGTTTGCGCAAAAGTTATAGCGTCTACAAATTAGAGGATAGCTTTTTATGGCATTTTTATTATTATTTTTTTTTACTAGTAATGGCGGCGATCTGCGATTTTTATCGTGACTGCGACTTTATGGCGGACACATCGGACACTTGACACATTTTTGGGACCATTGTAATTTTTACAGCGATCAGTGCTATAAAAATGCACCGATTACTGTAAAAATGACACTGACAGTGAAGGGGTTAACCAGTAGGGGGCGCTGAAGGGGTTAAGAGTGTCCTAGGGAGTGATTCTAACTGTTAGGGGGAGGAGCTACCAGTGACACGTCAACGATCACTGTTCCCAATCACAGGGAACAGTAGATCCCTAACGTGTCACTAGGCCCTGTTCTGCCTTTGCTGACCGCAATCGCGGGCGGCCCTGAAACTTACGTGCCCACTGGGCGGCAAATTTAAAGGGACGTACAGGTCCGCCCATTTGCCTGCCCGTGCCATTCTGTCGGCGTATATCGCCATGCGGCATTTGGCAAGTGGTTAAAGTGATATTAAACCTTATTTTTTTTAAACAAAATTAAAAAAAAGTTATACTTACCTAATCTGTTCAAGGATATTGCACAGAGCTGTAGCTTACCTCCCTTTTTTGGTCTCGCAAAAGCTTTGTGCTATTGGGGCACCCCTGCAGGCACGCTTCCAGGCTGGGCTATGTGCGTCCATAGATGCACTGGGGCTGATTTACAAACCATTTGCGTCATGAGTTGAGGTGCACCATACGTTTTGGTATTTACGAGACATTTGCGCCGGTAACACAGCTCTATTCCCCATTTACTAAAGTAATCTTGGCGCACATGAGGAGGCGATCTGTGCGCCACTATGGACATGGTGCACGGCATCTTCAAATCAAAATTAAAAGAAGCTGGAAGTGCCAATATTATGGCGTGATGTGAGGAAGTATAGTAACAACTGCCCAAGTAACAAATATGCCCAAAATAGAATAGAGAAATTAACTTTTTCTGAACCAGCCTGCTGCGCCTGCAAGTACGTTTAGAACTGCGTGAGGTCTATTTGTGCACTGCGCATGCGTTAGCGCCATTTGCGCACGTTCAAATGCGTTGTTTCACTGCACTGCAAAATCTTAGTAAATGTCAAGTAACGTAAATGCATTTGCGTGGGTTGAACAGGCGCACCTCTAAACTTGACTTTTTTGTTTTAACGCTGGTTTTCTTATTTATTTTTTTATTTTAAGGATATTTGCTACGTCATGTGTTACGTTGTTAACATGTGACATGTACCTTGTTAAAATTATGTAAAAAGACTCTCGCTACTCTAGCTCCTCCTAAAAGGGCATTTAATCTTCCCCCTCTAATGCATATGTTTTCTTTGGCCATTTGTTGCTTTTAAAGGGGAACTCTACACTCCATTCTCCAATGCTCTTGTCTCCCCCTTCTAATGCATATGTTTTCTTTGGGCTATTTTTTTCTACACTCCACTCCATTCTCCAAAGGCTGTGAGCTGCCTTCACCAATCCAAACCACTTTTGGGGTGCCCGAGCCCATCCTGCCCCCAAGCATCCAACCCCTTTCATTAGCTGGCTTGCAGTGTTTGGCTAGGGGTTTGTTAGTGCGTGGGAGGGGGTTGTATTTTTCACGTGGGGGTTCTCATTTTAAGCCTTTCCACACCCAAATGGCCTTGTATGTATTGGTGGGGGGGGGGCAGGCTATTTTTTTATTTTTGAGTTAAAATCTTGCAGCTGCAATGTCGATTTGTAAGTTTGCTCTAAAACCGTACATCTTTGAAGCAGCATTTTGGATACATGCTACAGATGCACTACTTTACAGGCAGAGTAACCCCCCCCCCCCCCCAAGTTAAAAGCTTTAAGGCACAGATGCTTTTCTGCATGTGTGTTTTTGATGCGTTCCTATGCGTTTATGCTTTTTTTGCGTTTTACAATGTTCCAGTACAGTCCAGTGCAGGAAGAATGCAGCATGTTCTACTTTATTTTCTAGAACTGGAACACACTGGAACTGCAAGCAATGGTGTGAACTATGCCATTGAATAACCTACTTTCCATGCATTTTTGATGCATCAAAAAACGCACTGGACTGCATGTGGTGTGAACTGGCCCTTAAGCTATTTGGCATACTTAAAGGCACTTCTCCTTGTTTCGTTTTTGGGGTTCTTCAAATTGGTGACATTAATATATGTCCCTTAGGGTGGGAACTGGGCCCCCATACCTATTTTAAGGCCAATAACTAGAAGATAAGGCAGCCAAGTGGGGACTAGCAAAATTAACAAGTCAGTTCCCATAGACTGCAATGGTATTTGTTGTCTAACTTTTGCCCAAGTTAGGCTCTTTGTTTGGCCCCCCTGGACCGGGGGGTGTTTGTCCCATCTCTAATTTAGTAGCATGCTGGATGATGTGCTTAATTTTGGACAGGGGGTGGCTTATTTTGTGCTAGCTGCATTTGGGTTGGTCTGGGCATGCTCAGGGACTTTGCTTTTTTGGTGATTTTTGTGTGTGAACAGCACTTGGATGTTTCTGGGCATGAGCATGTTTTTTGGGTTAGTAATTTAAGGACATCCTTCAAAGGTGTACCCACTTTGAAGTTCATTCTCTACATTGGGTGAACTTGCGTTTTGTGTGTTTCATAGACTGTGCATGTGTTTTCAATTGTTTACCTTGCCCTGAAAAGAGGCAAGATTGTGTGTGTGCGGGGGGCCGGGAAGAGAGTAAGTACATTTAGGTGTTCTTATCGAGTAACATGTATTTTCGCTTTGTATTTTGTTTGTTATGTCTTTGCAAAACAGATTTTTTTTTACTTTGGTTTATTGTATTTTTTAGGGTGGGGGATATTTTCCCCTGAAATATTTTTATTGTTGTTAATGTGTGTCGTTTGTAGGTTGTTCACTTTGATTTAATTGTCTGTGCCGCATTATTTTGAAAAATCTATCTCAAGATGTTGTGACTAATGTTTCAGTCCTTAATAGATAATTGTGTGCAATCCTTTTTAACTCCTGTTAATTTCCAATGCTAAATGGTCAGACCTCAAAAAACATATTCTGTTAGTATTTCAAATTAACATACATGTTTTTTTTGCTTTCCTTGCTCTTTTCCAAGTCCTGTTTTGTTGACCAATTAAATTTGATGCAAATTTGGATGTTTTTGTGTCTTTTGTTATTTTTCATGCAACAAATTTCACAGCTGCAGCTTAATTAGGCTGATTGGCATGTCCAAACAAAACAGGTGTGATTTGTCTAAAATTTCCTTTCCTGGTGCCTTCATGGTAACAAATGCATGGATTGTGTTTAAAACTTAAATACAATACTGGCGCATACTCAAACATAAAATCAAACAGTATTCTCCACAAAGTCCTTTGAGCTGAACAAAGCTCTATGTGAGAATACAGTCTTGCAAAAAACTGGGCAGCCTTGCAGAGGGAGCCGAAGCCCGACTCTAGCACATGTAAACGAGAAGACAGAAAAACAGGTGCCACTTAGTTAAAACTGTACCACTTTACTATAACAGGCATCAAAGCACTCACTTTTGAAAATTACTGTGTAAAGGTATATTCAAGTCCAATCGACGATCTGTCTCCGCCAATGTTGGTGGTCCCAGAAGCTGATAGACAATCTGCCTGTGTTGAGCGGGGCCGGTTTTCTGTCCAGATAGGATGACTTCCGGGTGTCGCTGCGACTTGCCAGAAGGAGAGCTGGAACACAAGCTAGAAGTCTTTGCTGGGACACGACGTACGGCGGAGTGACGTCAGGCCCGGCATGCAATGCGTTTCAATGCGAGCACAGGAAAGTAATAGAAGTCCCTGCGCGCATCTTTGTCAAGCTAGTTTGTTACTGGCTGTATACACCATTTTTATATGCCTTGGTGGTAACGCCACCTAGTGGGGCTAGATGTAAGTGCACTCTATATAAAATAGGCGCCTTACACTAGTAATGGCAATATTTGAAAAGAGAATACCGAGTTCTAAAATATGTAATAATGCTAAAACGGAACATATATAAAAAAAAAAACACACTAACAAAGTATCCGTACATGTATTATATGACTCAAGTAATATGAATTAAAACTTAAAAATTTGATAATTAAAATGATTGGTATAAACAACACTTTTAAAATCTTAATCATAATGGGTCACTGGAAGAACAGTGATACATAAAAAAGGGTGACATGTTAGTAGACCCTATAGTTTGGAAAAATAGATTTATTTTGTGTGTATGAATTATTATCAGAATTAACAAGATAATGAAACAACTAATAAGATTGCAGGCTAAAATGGAGCCTGCAATTATTTAAAAGTTATGTATGGTACTATCTTTTTACGGGGAATTATATAATAAGTATGCAATTTTTTATATAATAAAGATGATAGTAATAATAAATAATTTGAGATCTAACGTAAGTATTATCCTAAAAGTACCTACTCTAGATTGGTGTGAATTAATATGCACATAATTTACTGACATATAAGGGTGTATCAATTAATGTTACTTAGTAACTAGAAAACAGAGGGGGGGGGGGGGGTTAGGGGGGAGGGGAAAGGAAAAATGAGGGATGGTTAAGATAGGGAAAGAAGGGAGGGTTTGTGGGGAGGGGGGAGGCAAAAAGGAAGGATGAGAGAAGGGGGGGGGAGGGGGGGGGGAATGAGGGGGGGGGAGGGGGAAGGAGGGGGAAGAAGAATAGAGCAGGTAAGGGAAACCAAAAGATCACTAAATCAAGCATAGTAGTTGATGATTGGTGATGTTTACAATATAGTGGATATTTATATCTCTTCATTGATGCCCCCAGGAGTGAGGGAATCCAAAGAGTAGATCCAATATGTCACTTTCGCAGAGCTTTTGAAATCTTTCTGCCTCTGAGAGCGTATTGGAAATCTGTTCAACAATCCAAACTCTTAGACCGTCAGTGGATTTTTGGTGACACTCAGCAAAATGACGGGGGCACGATATGCTTGTCTTTGCCCCCCTCTATTTTTCTCCTGTGTTCACCAAATCTTTGGTGAAGGGGTCGTATTGTGTGACCCACATATAGAAGTTGGCAGGGACAAGTCAATGTATAAACAACAAAGTCTGAGCTGCAATTAAAAAAGTCACCCAAAATATATGTTTTTCCTTTTGTAGTGAATTGTTTTTGGCCATGATCAATAAAAGCACATGTTTTGCATAAATTCTTTTTGCATTGAAACATACCTTTTAAAAGGAAACATATGAACATGTGACAATAGGGGAGCTTTTTTTTTACTTTTAATTTACTGGGAGCCATTTTGTTTTTTAGATTTGTTGCTCTTCTATAAGTGATTCTGGGGGTATCAAAAAGGATGGGTTTGAGGTGTGGGTCCTCCAGTAATAAGGGCCAGTGTTTTTTCAAGATTAATTCAATTTTCTTGGAATCTGTGTGAAATCTCATTACAAAACGGGTAGATGGATCAAATGTGTCTTTTTTATCTTTCTGTGTACTGGAAGGTATTCTTGGTTCCAAGTAATAGTTATATGCTTGGTTCACCAAAGAAGTAGGATAATCCTTATCATGCAATTTCTTTTTAAGAATAGTATTCTGTTCTATGTAATCAGTTTTTTTGGTGCAATTACGCCGCTAACGGCAAAATTGGCTTCTGGGAATATTATTGGTCCACTTTTTGTAGTGGCAGCTTTTAAAATGAAGCAAAGAATTGCCTGCAGTGGGCTTAAAATGATTTTTTGCCTGGATTTAACCATCCGAGTGATATAAGTCTAGATCAAGAAACGTCAGTCTCTCCCGATCCCAAACATGGGTAAACGACAGGCCACATGTATTGTCGTTACAATGGTTGACAAAATCATTGATGACATCGATGACATTACCACCACCAACTCTGTTCTCCATTCCACTCTCCCTTTTTTAGTGTAGAACCCCTCTCCAGCCCTACCAAGCAAAAGAAAATTTGCAGGAGAGACTGCAGAGGGAGCAGAGGTAGAACTAGAAGCAAACCCGTCGAAAAATCGGAAACTGTGAAGATTTATAATCTGTCCAAGTACAATCTAACATCAGCAGAACTTTCTCTGCTTAGTTGTGGGTTAAATTTTGCTCGTTCTAACAACCCAGAACCATTTGTACTTTTTAAAGACCTCAATAGGTATGTTAGAAACCTGACTCTCAAGAGATTCTTCCAAATTAAAAAATCTAAAAATACACTGGGCATTGATACTGTGGAAGCCCCAGGCACACTGGAGCCGGAGTCAGACCTGTGTGAATTTGATTTTGATATTGATTTGATAGAGATGCTAGAGCAATTATACCACGATGAGTCTTATACAAGACTTGATCTCTTTACTCAACATCTCTGCACCTCTCCTTCTATTGTATAGGGATGAGCCGAACACCCCCCGGTTCGGTTCGCACCAGAACCTGCGAACAGACCTAAAGTTTGTGCGAAACTTAGAACCCTGTTAAATACAATGGAATCGAACGTTCAAAATCAAAAGTGCTAATTATGAAGGTTAATTTGCAAGTTATTGTCCTAAAAAGGGTTTGGGGACCCGGGACCTGCCCCAGGGGACATGTATCAATGCAATTTTTTTTTTTCAAAACAGCCGTTTATTCGGGAGCAGTGATTTTAAGTGAAACAATAAAAGTGAAATATTCCTTTAAATTTCGTACCTGGGGGGGGTGAATAGTATGCCTGTAAAACAGCGCTTGTTTCCCATGCTTAGAACTGTCCCTGCACAAAGTGTAATTTCTGAAGGAAAAAAAGTCATTTAAAAGCACTTGCGGCTATAATGAATTGTCGGCTCCCGGCAAGACAGAGAAAAGTATGAATAAAAAAAATGCGTGGGGGTCCCCCCAAATTCCATTACCAGGCCCTTCAGGTCTGGTATGGATATTAAGGAGAACCCTGTGTCAAAAATAAATAAATGATGTGGGGTTCCCCCAAATATCCATACCAGACCCTTCAGGTCTGGTATGGATCTTAAGGGGAACTCCACGCCAAATTTAAAAAAAAAATGGCGTGGAGTTCCCCCCAAAAATCCATACCAGACCCTTTATCCGAGCACGCAACCTGGCAGGCCACAGGAAAAGAGGGGGGATGAGAGAGCGGGCCTCCCCTCCTGAACCGTACCGTACCCTACCCTACGATTTGATGGGTGACCCCGCCCCATCGTACATCATGGGTGTTTCATGTGGAGTGGAGACTGGAGGAGACTACAGCGCTGGACATCGTATCACCGCGGGACACTGGATTACATCGCTTTTTTTTGGTATTTTTAATAAAGGACTTTCCCAACTGTGTCTGTGTTTTTTTTAAAAAAAATACACTTTCTTTGTGAAATGTTAGGGTTACAATGTACCCCTTACCAATTCACATAGGAGGGGCTGGGATCTGGGGGTCCCCTTTGTTAAAGGGGTCTTCTAGATTCCGATAAGCCCCCCGCCCGCAGACCCCCACAACCACCGGGCAAGGGTTGTGGGGATGAGGCCCTTGTCCCCATCAACATGGGGACATGGTGCTTTGAGGTGTCACAGACCCCCAAAGCATCCTCCCCGTGTTGAGGGCATGTGGCCTGGTATGGTTCAGGAGGGGGGGCGCTCTCTCGTCCCCCCCTCTTTTCCTGTGGCCTGCCAGGTTGGATAAAGGGTCTGGTATGGATTTATGGGGGGAACTCCACGCCATTTTTTTTTTAATTTGGCATGGAGTTCTCCTTAAAATCCATACCAGACCTGAAGGGTCTGGTATGGATATTTGGGGGGAACCCCACGTCATTTTGTTTTTAAATTTGACGCAGGGTTCCCCTTAATATCCATACCAGACCTGAAGGGCCTGGTAATTGAATTAGAAAAATTTAGAAAAAAGTGCCCCTGGGATAGTACGGACTGGAAAATAACATGGATTGCCAACACAAATGTAAAAAAGTAGAAAAATATTTATTGTACAGAGCTATACATAATTAAACAAAACAATAAGTTTAAAACCAAAAAACTGGCATGCAATACTGTTGGAAAAATAATAATAAATGCGCAACCTTACAAATGGCAAACAAAGTACCCTAAAAGACTTTTTAAAAATACATTTATATGAGTGAAACGGATCACCTGGGTTCTCATCCAGGTGAAAAGCAAATAAATATGTACTGTGACAAAAAAAGAAAAAATCACAAGGATATGAACAGATATAGTAAGTCCATTCACTTCAGCTGTCAGCTTTTATCACACAAACAGCATATAAGCAGCAAAGTGTCCATAAATGAAGCAAAAACCAATGTGTAACCCAGGTCAGAGGAGATAGCAGATCTTCAATGTAAAGTTGACTTCAGCAGGAATGTACAAAAAAGCCGCTTACCAGAGCAGATGGGTCCCTATGACGGAGACCAAACGAGCTCAGCACACACCAGATCCGGATGTCAGCGATGTCCACTCATGTAGTCATCTGAATCCTCACTCCACTCACCAATTTGGGGCTATCACACACCTTCCGTCCTATAGGAACGCTCATGCAGCGTGGCAAGTAACCAGGTTCAGGGGAAGAAAGAATAAGGCTTCATGGTGCAGTAAGTTTAGTAAAAAACGGGTACCCTTTATTTCTTAAAAATGGGTAACTGACATCCACATGAAGGTAAAAGAAAAACAAAATTTCAAACGAGCACAAAAACCCTGCCGCAGCTCAAGCCAAAGCAGCTGGGGGCGTGGTGACGTCAGGATCTTGAGCTCCACCCTACGCTGTGTTTCTCCGTAAGAGGCGTCGACTGGGAAAGGAGGCTGGATCGGGACGTCACTCACGACACTTTTTATAGATAGAGCAGGAGAATGGCACCGGAAGTCCAAAGGAACTGTCAGTTCCTCAGCTCGCCGGCGCACAAGACTAGAACATGGAGGGCATGTAAGAAAGCAATAAACACGCAAACAACATGCCCACCATGTGTGTCTTATCTAGCATGGGTATATATGTGTACTAATATCAATCTATACGCAGAAAATATTTGACATCATTCCAAGTGGGACATACAGAATGTCAAATACTATAAAAAAATGGAGGAAACTCCCGCGCTGTCCTAAGTGTAATTAATTAAACTAAAAAATGAAACTAAGGGAACAGGGAAAGAAGTGGGGGGAGGGGGAGAGGAAGGGGGGGGGACACTGCTGCCAAACACCTAAGAATCCAATTTGGAGAAACTCAAGTAAATATAAAACAATAATGGAGTTGGCGCTGTGATAAACAAAGGAGAAGTGAGAGAAATGTGACTGATAACACACTTAAACTTAATTTTGATATATCTACACAAAAATGTGCTCATAGACTCTTGTGAATTAATATAAATCCAACAAATATTGTGAATGGGTGAGCGTATGCAACCAACCGCATACACTCACTAATATATAAAGAAAATTGGTATCAATCCAAGCGTGATGTGTCCAGGTGCCAAAACAAAAATATTATATTAAACCTTGTGTAATGGAAATGCTTCAGTACCAGGTGCATGAATTGTGTGAATAAGGAGATAAATATAAAAGTACAAAACAATTGTGATCCAAGTAAGTCCAAAATACTGTATAGTCCAAAATTAAGTGGCTCCCACCACCAAAGTGAAGCAATATGAGATAAACACACTTTATATAGTGCTCTAAACTTTTTCCTTCGGTGTCGCACCTCTGTGCCTGTGAGCAGCTTACCTTGTTGCTATTTAAGAACAGCATAAACAGGTCACAGGGTGTTGTTAAACCGGTATGGTTTGTAAGGCAGTAGTAGTCTCTCTCCTGTTGCTGCAGTCCTCTTAAGTGTCACATATAGACCATAAAGAGAAAAAAAAAACAATCATGGTGTAGCTCCAATCCCACCCAGAGACAGGTTCACGCGCTGGGAATGTACTCACTTATTATTATAGAAGTGTGGGAGTATCTCCACGAGCGCTGAACTCGTCGTCCCTCTATGTGCATATGGCTCTGTGTGGGTTCTGGGTCACTGGTGGGTCTTCAATAGGTACAGTGCTCGGTAATTTAAATTAGAGAGAAAAAGAAACGCAAACATCGCATAATCCCGTATACCGGATGGTTTTAATAACATATAACAATACAGAAAGCACTCACATATAGCATCTGTGTTGGTATAGTGTATCCTACGAGCGCCGAACTCGCCTTCCTGCTTGGATCCCGGTGTACCAGCAAACTCCAATCCCTACGCGTATCGTCACGTGTCACATGACTTCATCAGGGGATACTATAGGGTGAGCGTGCTGGAAATATATAGTCTGCTAAATTGGACAATTAGAAACACATAGCCACCATTTTGTTGAAGTCCGTTTTGTAAACAAACCGGCACCATTTTGCCTAGGCTTCTCCTAGTTGTTCAGTATATGCTACTTATTGGCAGGGGTAGCCTATAGCCGCCATTTTATTGGAGTCCAACTTGATAAACAAGCGGACGCCATTTTGCCTAGGTGCTCCTAGTTAGCATAGAGATGGGAAATAGCTTTTACGCTGCGGTCTGAACAGTGCGGTGTCGCACATTGGTTCACTCCATTAGAGCGAATTCTTGGGGCCAGTTTCAGGGACATGGTCCTAGCGCTAGCTGTATCCTTAGCCAGCTAGGGAAACTGGAATATCGGGGAGGGGGGGGGGCGATCTTGTTGTTATCAATCTGGCTATTTATTAACCATTACTTTGCTTTATTCACGGGCTGGAAGACACATGAATCAAGTTGCAAAAATGCTCAAAGTGACTGGGTGCAGTAGAGAGAACCCACAAGACAGAGCACAGCCCATAATGTACGGAAAAACAGGAGAGAAATATAAAAAAAATATAAAAAAATATATATATAGGGATATAAAAATGCACATGCATGAATCTGCACATAATATGCTATATTAAAAGTAATAATTATTGGAATTACATTAAAAATATTATAAAATTTATTATAAGAGGTGTATATATATATATATATGTATTAAATATGCACACATATACATATATATATATAAAATATATACATACATAATGGAAAATTAGAGGTTAAAAATCCCTGGTGTATATTGGGATATTATTAAAATGTAATAAAAACATGTGGCACAATCAACTGATGTGCTACTGAACTGAAGTAAGGATCTTCTTAGAGAGATGCTACACACCAAGATCCAAACACGAAGAAGACCAGGGCAACAGATTACAACAAAGCACTTCCAAACAACCAATAGGCAGGAAGAAAAAAGGGGGGGGGAACAAAGAAGAGGGAAAAAAAAAGGAAAATTGGTTCAGACAGAGAAGGGGGGAGGGGAAAGGGAAGTGTGGGAGGGGAAAGACTGGGGAAGGGTGGGCAGGGGAGGGGAGGGGGAGGGGGAAGGGAAGTGTAGAAATGTGGGAGGGGAAAGACTGGGGAAGGATAGGCAGGGGGGGGAGGTGAGGTTTGGAAATGCTGGGAGAAGCAAGGTATGGAGATGCTAATGGGAGGTTGGGGAAAAGGGATAGAGGCGGGGGAAGGGGGAGGGAGGGAAGAGGAAGGGGAGAAGGAAAAAACAAGATTTGGGGAAGGGGGAAAGGTACACAGGAAAGGAACAAAGGTAGAGGTATACCCATCTATACTGTGCAGGAAATGCTGTAACTAAGGAAGTCCTAGGAGTACAGTCAAGGTATACTAGGCAAAGTATAAAGTTTAAAAATCACTGAGGAAGCAGTTGAGGTCGAACTCTATGTTGAGTCCTTTCGGATCCAAAGTGTCCATAGAGAAAATCCACTTGGATTCAACCTGACTGAGGGCCCTAATTTTGTGGCCACCTCGCCAGGGCCTGACATACGGTGCAATCCCCCAAAATTTGAGAAGGTTTGGGTCTTTATTGTGTACTTCTAGAAAATGTCTAGAAACACTATGGAGTTGATTTACTAAAGACAAATCCACTTTGCACTACGAGTGCACTGCAAGTGCACTTGGAAGTGCAGTCGCTTTATATCTGAGGGGAAGATCTGAAATGAGGGGAAGCTCTGCTGATTTTATCATCCAAGCATGTACAAGCAAAAATGCTGTTTTTTATTTTCCTTGCATGTCCCCCTCAGATCTACAGCGAATGCACTTCCAAGTGCACTTGCAGTGCACTTGTACTACAAAGTGGATTTGCCTTCAATAAATAAACACCTATGTTTCGGGAACCCATTCTGGATATTCTGGTCATGCTCTTTGATCCTAATCCTAAGTAACCTCTTAGTGCAGCCTACATATTGTAGGCCGCAACTGCATTCCATTACGTACACTGCTCCCTCAGTGTTGCACCCTACAAATTCCTTTATGTCGTATTTTGTACCATTACTGGTTGATTGAAAGGATACTTTCTTTTCGTTAGGCCGTTTAGTCCGTTTGCAGGCATAGCACCTTTTACAAGGGTAGAAGCCTTTCCCCGTGAAAAAGGTGAATTGTTTTTTGGGTGGGTCGATGACACTCTTTACAAGCTGGTCACGGAGGGTTGGGGCTCTCCTATAGATACATTTGGGTTTGGCTGGCAATATTTCATTTAGTAGTCTGTCAGATTTTAGAATATGCCAGTGGCGTGAGACAATCTTCGATTTTCTTGTGTTGGATGGTATAGTCCAACACCATTGGAACTTGATCTGGTTGGAGTTTTTTCCTCTTTTCTTCCAGCAAAGTTTTCCTTGATATGTGGGTTACCTCGTCTATTTTCTCCTTTATAAAAGGTTCTTCATAGCCTTTTTGGATAAATCTTTCGCCAATCATTTTGGCTTGTATCTGGAAGTCTTCTATTTCGGTACAATTCCGTCTAAGTCTGACTAGTTGACCTTTGGGAATGTTGAACACCCAGTTCCTATAGTGGCAGCTGTTGGTTGGTAGGTAACTGTTTCTATCCACATTTTTGAAAAAGGTCTTGGTGGAAAACTTGTTATTTACTAGTGATATTTCCAAGTCGAGGAATGGGATGCTTTGTTCCTCAATTTGCCAAGTAAGTGCAATATTAATATCGTTCTGGCTCAGTTTCTCGAAGAACTGGATCAAGCTGTTACGATCATCTTTCCAAACTATAAAAATATTGTCTATATAACGCCTATAGATGACAAGGCCTTCTGGACGCTCGCCAAAAACTGCTTCTTCCTCCCATTTGGCCATGAACAGTCCTGCGACACTCGGAGCAAATTTTGCTCCCATAGCCACCCCGGTCGTCTGTTGGTAATACTGCTTGTTATACCAAAAATGACTGTGTTTCAGGCAAAAGTCAAGGCTTTTGACTATGTACTTCCTTTGTACGCAAGGCAATGTGGAGAACTTTCTAAGTCCCCATTTTGTTGCTTCGCATGCCATATAGTGGGGTATAACTGTATAAAATGACGACACGTCCGCTGTAGCCATCAATAGGGGTCCAGTGTCATTCCTTCCTTCCAGTAGTAGTATAATTTCTTTTGTGTCTTTGATGTAGGCTTCACACTTTTGTACTGCAGATTGTAGGAACCGATCAATGTATTGTCCTAATCTGGCTGTTAGTGATTCTATGCCATTAACGATTGGTCTGTAGGGGGGATCCGTCTTATCTTTGTGGATTTTAGGTAGCGCGTATATAATGGGAGTCCTACATATTACTTTTAATATAGGATATTATGTGCAGATTCATGCATGTGCATATTTATATTCCCTATATATATATTTTTTTATATTTTTTTATATTTCTCTCCTGTTTTTCCGTACATTATGGGCTGTGCTCTGTCTTGTGGGTTCTCTCTACTTGCACCCAGTCATTTTGAGCATTTTTGCAACTTGATTCATGTGTCTTCCAGCCCGTGAATAAAGCAAAGTAATGGTTAATAAATAGCCAGATTGATAACAACAAGATCGCCCCCCCCCCCTCCCTGATATTCCAGTTTCCCTAGCTGGCTAAGGATACAGCTAGCGCTAGGACCATGTCCCTGAAACTGGCCCCAAGAATTCGCTCTAACGGAGTGAACCAATGTGCGACACCGCACTGTTCAGACCGCAGCGTAAAAGCTATTTCCCATCTCTATGCTAACTAGGAGCACCTAGGCAAAATGGCGTTGGCTTGTTTATCAAGTTGGACTCCAATAAAATGGCGGCTATAGGCCACCCCTGCCAATAAGTAGCATATACTGAACAACTAGGAGAATCCTAGGCAAAATGGCAGCGTTTTTTTTACAAAACGGACTTCAACAAAATGGTGGCTATGTGTTTCTAATTGTCCAATTTAGCAGACTATATATTTCCAGCACGCTCACCCTATAGTATCCCTGATGAAGACACGTGACGATACGCGTAGGGATTGGAGTTTGCTGGTACACCGGGATCCAAGCAGGAAGGCGAGTTTGGCGCTCGTAGGATACCCTATACCAACACAGATGCTATATATGAGTGCTTTCTGTATTGTTATATGTTATTAAAACCATCCGGTATATGGGATTATGCGATGTTTGCGTTTCTTTTTCTCTCTAATTTAAATTACTGAGTACTGTACCTATTGAAGACCCACCAGTGACCCAGAACCCACACAGAGCCATATGCACATAGAGGGACGACGAGTTCAGCGCTCGTGGAGATACTCCCACACTTCTATAATAATAAGTGAGTACATTCCCAGCGCGTGCACCTGTCTCTGGGTGGGATTGGAGCTACACCATGATTCTTTTTTTCTCTTTATGGTCTATATGTGACACTTAAGAGGACTGCAGCAACAGGAGAGAGACTACTACTGCCTTACAAACCATACCGGTTTAACAACACCCTGTGACCTGTTTATGCTGTTTTTAAATAGCAACAAGGTAAGCTGCTCACAGGCACAGAGGTGTGACACCGAAGGAAAAAGTTTGGAGCACTATATAAAGTGTGTTATCTCATATTGCTTCACTTTGGTGGTGGGAGCCACTTAATTTTGGATTATACAGTACTTTGGACTTACTTGGATCACAATTGTTTTGTACTTTTATATTTATCTCCTTATTCACACAATTCATGCACCTGGTACTGAAGCATTTCCAGTACACAAGGTTTAATATAATATTTTTGTTTTGGCACCTGGACACATCACGCTTGGATTGATACCAATTTTCTTTATATATTAGTGAGTGTATGCGGTTGGTTGCATACGCTCACCCATTCACAATATTTGTTGGATTTATATTAATTCACAAGAGTCTATGAGCACATTTTTGTTTAGATATATCAAAATGAAGTTTAAGTGTGTTATCAGTCACATTTCTCTCACTTCTCCTTCGTTTATCTCAGCGCCAACTCCATTATTGTTTTATAAATGTCAAATACTACTGCGTAAAATACACACTACTGATACCTTACACTTGAATTATTACAAACATATGCTTAACTATGAATGTCAAATTAGAACATGAATGTGTCATTAAATAACCTTTTTAAAAAACTTTTATAAAAAAACATGGAAGAATTCGAAGTTCAAACGATTTCTGCCTGCTTACCCTGCTAGTGTCAGTAATACAAACTGGCACTGCAGGGATCAGATAATATTATATACCTACATATAAACTAAAAATAGCCATAAAACAACCCAGTCCATCTATATACAGAAAAGGAAAAATACATTCTGATCACCTCAAGAAAATGTATTACCTGTGATGTATCACACCAAGACCCCCCTAAAAGGGACCAATTATGCATCTAGGCACAGTGTGGGGGAAGGGAAGAGGGACTGGGAAAGGAGGATTAGGTCAAATAAGGAACAAGAAAGGAAAAATATATTTTTGGATTTTATATAAAATAAAAATAAAAATAAAGCACAGGCAAGGGGAGATACAATATGTGGGGCGGGTGGTTATAATTGGACCACTAACTCAGCTGTTGATGATATAACAGTTTATGTCCCATTCGATGTTAAGGCCCCAAGGGCTGTAACACCGCATGTCAAAAATCCACTGCGTTTCTCTGCGTGATATTTGACGTTTTGGATTGTCCCCTCTCCAGTGCGGAACGTATCTCTCTATGCCTACAACTTCCAATACTGAGGGATCTCTGTTATGGCACTGATGAAAGTGCCACGAGAGACTATGTATTTTGAACCCCCCTACGCAAGTTGTAGGCATAGAGAGATACGTTCCGCAGGTGTTCCCCTAGTCTCACTTTCAGAGCATGGGTGGTCCTCCCAATGTATTGGAAACCGCACGGACAACGCAAGAGGTAAATCACCCCTATAGTGCCACAGGTGATTAAATCAGATATAGGGTATTCTTTAGAGGTAGTATGTGAAGTTGTCATGTACCTGGGTGTATTTGAACCGGGATCTTCCTGGTCCCACAGCTGCAGCCTTACCTGTTGTGCTACGGAGAAGATCTAGACTTTTGGAAATGTCCTCTCAGTATTAAGCATTAACTTGGACTCACTAGCCCCACCTGCTGCCAGCTGTGGACAATTTTCAATCAAAGCAGCCCATAAAAAGGAAGTGATGCTATCTCTCAGTGCCCGTTTGTGTGGAATAACTCCCTGGGTGTTGTGACTGCTTTTTGATCTTGAGTTTCGTGTTGAACTTCTGCCTGAATTCCTGACTACTCTCTAGCCTGCTGATTTTGTACTTCACTGCCAGCTTGTGTATGACCTTTGCCTGCCTGTCCACTCTCTGGATTTCGATCGTGTACCGTTTTGCCTGATCTGTTGCCAACCTAATCTGCCTGACTACGTTTTCGCTCAATCCTCAGCACACAAGATCCACTTTGGACACTACCTATCACAGGTACCTTACAGAAGTGAAGGTCAAAGTTTTCACAGTCCGAGATGTTCTGCAAACCTTGCATCTCTTACACGGAAAAAACCTTTTAAATGGCCAAACATCTGAACCTTAGGGGGAGGGTCAACCACGCTGGGTGCCACAAGGTCCTTTAGATTTTAATTTCTCCTATATAAAATCTTAGGACAATTAGGGAGCGTAGGTCCTACGACCTTGTCAGTCTTAAGAACCGACCAATGTTTCCTAATTATCTTATTGACCCACCAAAAATGGGACGAAAAAGTGGTCAAAAAAGACCATTGAAAATCATTGGATATGTTATTTTTGTCCCTTATTTTAGGGACTAAAAGACTTTGTCTGTCCATAGAAGTGACATCTTGAAGATCTTTATCTAAAGAAGACAGTTGGTATCCCTTTTCCACAAAGCGATTCTTGAGAATTGTGGCCTGCGATTCAAAATCCTCTAGACCTGAGCAGTTACGTCTGATTCGTTGGAATTGGCCCCTGGGTATGGGCTTAAGCCAATTGGGGTGATGTCCACTATCTGTTGGAATATACCCATTGCGATCCGTACCCTTGAAGAATGTTTTGATCAGGAGAGCACCTTCTTTTTAGAATATCACCAGGTCTAAAAAATTGACAGAAGTGAAACTATATTCATATGTGAATTTAATCCCCCAGTCGTTGGAATTCAGAATGGTTATGAATTCACTCAAGGATCCTACATCGCCCTTCCACAGAAAGAAGGCATTGTCTATATAACGACGCCAGAAAAGGAGGCGGGGCTCCTCTTGGGAAAAAAGTTTGTAATTTTCCCACAAGGCCATGAATAGGTCAGCTAGGCTGGGGGCAAATGTAACCCCCATGGCTACCCCTGTACTTTGTAGGAAAAATTGGCCACTATAGTAAAAATAATTGTGCTCCATAGCAAAGCATAACATTTTTATGCCAAATTCCAACGTAGATGATTTCACTGAAAGTTCTTTTCGAAGAAAGAATTCTGCCGCCTTGTAACCCAAATCATGGGGTATTATCGTGTATAGGGAGGCCACGTCTGCTGTGACAAGCAAGAAGTCCTTATCCACTTCACACTCAGATAGCTCTCTAATGACTTGCATGGAGTCCTTTAGAAATGCTGGTGTTTTGGTTACCACGGGTTGTAAGAAAACATCCACAAATTTCCCCACTCTAGATGTAAGTGAGTCTATGCCACTTACTATTGGGCGGCCAGGAGGTTGTGCTGGGTTTTTGTGGACTTTTGGGATATAGTAAATGATAGGGGTGCGTGGGGCCAAAGGGATAAGAAATTCAAGGAATGCATCCTTGTTTAATTCCCCGGGAAAACCAGCTCCTAGCATTACAGTTTTCAAAGGTGTTGCAGGAACTGTCACAGGTCAAATTTAAGAAAGAAAGACCAAAACGTTCAGAGGAAGGAATCGCGTCCCTATGTAAGAGAAAGAACCTGGTGATAAGACCCGTGGATAAGGGGGGGGGATTGTAGTACTGAAGAAAGAGGACTACCTAAAAGAAATGGAGGTTCTCTTATCAGATCAAGATACCTATAAAGTTTTAGACAAGGATCCAACTGAAAAATACAAAAAATCTCTCAGTACTATCGTGGCGGCGGGACATCGGAAAGGAATAATTAATGATAACGAACTTGAATTTCTTATCCCTTTGGCCCCACGCACCCCCATCATTTACTATATCCCAAAAGTCCACAAAAACCCAGCACAACCTCCTGGCCTCCCAATAGTAAGCGACATAGACTCACTTACATCGAGAGTGGGGAAATTTGTGGATGTTTTCTTACAACCCGTGGTAACCAAAACACCAGCATTTCTAAAGGACTCCATGCAAGTCATTAGAGAGCTATCCGAGTGTGTAGTGGATAAGGACGTCTTGCTTGTCACAGCAGACGTGGCCTCCCTATACACGATAATACCCCATGATTTGGGTTACAAGGCGGCGGAATTCTTTTTTCGAAAAGAACTTTAAGTGAAATCATCTACGTTGGAATTTGTCATGAAACTGTTAAGCCCCGTACACACGATCGGTTTGACTGATGAAAACCGTCCGATGGATGGTTTTCATCAGACCAACCGATCGTGTATGGTACCCATCGGTCTTTTTTCCATCGGTTGTAAAAAATAGAACTTGTTTTAAAATTGTCCGATGGATAAAAAACCGATGGGAATTTCCGATTGTCTATGGGCAAGTCCATCGGTTAAAAAACCCACGCATGCTTAGAATCAAGTCGACGCATGCTCAGAAGCATTAAAGTTCATTTTTCTCGGCTCATCGGAGTGTTTTACGTCACTGCGTTTGGAACGGTCGGTTTTTTGACTGATGGTGTGTGGCCAAGACTGATGAAAAACAGTTTCATCGGATTTCCGATGGACAAATCCATCGGACGAAAATCCATAGGTTATCCGATCGTGTGTACGGGGCTTTATGCTTTGCTATGGAGCACAATTTTTACTATAGTGGCCAATTTTCCTACAAAGTACGGGGGTAGGCATGGGGGCTAAATTTGCCCCCAGCCTAGCTGGCCTATTTATGGTCTTGTGGGAAAATGACAAACTTTTTTCCCAAGAGGAGCCCGCCTCTTTTTCTGGCGTCGTTATATAGACGACACCTTCTTTTTGTGGAAGGGCAATGTAGGATCCTTGAGTGAATTCATGACCATTCTGAATTCCAACGACTGGGGGGTTAAATTCACATATGAATATAGTTTCACTTCTGTCAATTTTTTAGACCTGGTGATATTCAAAGAAGAAGGTGCTCTCCTGACCAAAACATTCTTCAAGGGTACGGACCGCAATGGGTATATTCCAACAGATAGTGGACATCACCTCAATTGGCTTAAGCCCATACCCAGGGGCCAATTCCAACGGATCAGACGTAACTGCTCACGTCTAGAGGATTTTGAATCGCAGGCCACAATTCTCAAGAATTGCTTTGTGGAAAAGGGATACCAACTGTCCTCTTTAGATAAAGATCTTCAAGATATCACTTCTATGGACAGACAAAATCTTTTAGTCCCTAAAATAAGGGACAAAAATAACATATCAAATGATTTTCAATGGTCTTTTTTGACCACTTTTTCGTCCCATTTTTGGTGGGTCAATAAGATTATAAGGAAACATTGGTCGGTTCTTAAGACTGACAAGGTCCTAGGACCTATGCTCCCTGATTGTCCTAAGATTTTATATAGGAGAAATCAAAATCTAAAAAGGACCTTGTGGCACCCAGCGTGGTTGACCCTCTCCCTAAGGTTCAGATGTTTGGCCATTTAAAAAAAAAATTTCTGTGTAAGAGATGCAAGGTTTGCAGAACATCTCGGACAGTGAAAACTTTGACCTTCACTTCGCATACTACCTCTAAAGAATACCCTATATCTGATTTCATCACCTGTGACACTATAGGGGTGATTTACCTCTTGCGTTGTCTGTGCGGTTTCCAATACATTGGGAGGACCACCCGTGCTCTGAAAGTGAGAATAGGGGAACACCTGTCCAACATACATAGGGGGTTCAAAAAACATAGTGTCTCGTGGCACTTTTGCCAGTGCCATAACAGAGATCCCTCAGTATTGGAAGTTGTTGGCATAGAGAGATACGTTGCACACTGGAGTGGGGACAATCCAAAATGTCAAATATCACGCAGAGAAACGCTGTGGATTTTTGTCATGCAGTGTTACAGCCCTTGGGGCCTTAACATCGAATGGGACTTAAACTGGTATATCAACAACAGCTGAGTTAGTGGTCCCATTATAACCACCCGCCCCACATATTGTATCTCCCCTTGCCTGTGCTTTATTTTTATTTTATATAAAATCCAAAAAATATATTTTTCCTTTCTTGTTCCTTATTTGACCTAATCCTCCTTTCCCAGTCCCTCTTCCCTTCCCCCACACTGTGCCTGAATGCATAATTGGTCCCTTTTAGGGGGAACTTGGTGTGATACATCACAGGTAATACATTTTCTTGAGTTGACCAGAATGTATTTTTCCTTTTCTGTATATAGACGGACTGGGTTGTTTTATGGCTATTTTTAGTTTATATGTACGTATATGTTATCTGATCCCTGCAGTGCCCGTTTGTATTACTGACACTAGCAGGGTAAGCAGGCAGAAATTGTTTGAACTTCAAATTCTTCCATGTTTTTTTTATAAAAGTTTGTTTAAAAAGGTTATTAATGACACATTCATGTTCTAATTTGACATTCATAGTTAAGCATACGTTTGTAATAATTCAAGTGTAAGGTATCAGTAGTGTGTATTTTACGCAGTAGTATTTGACATTCTGTATGTCCCACTTGGAATGATGTCAAATATTTTCTGCGTATAGATTGATATTAGTACACATATATACCCATGCTAGATAAGACACACATGGTGGGCATGTTGTTTGCGTGTTTATTGCTTTCTTACATGCCCTCCATGTTCTAGTCTTGTGCGCCGGCGAGCTGAGGAACTGACAGTTCCTTTGGACTTCCGGTGCCATTCTCCTGCTCTATCTATAAAAAGTGTGGTGAGTGACGTCCCGATCCAGCCTCCTTTCCCAGTCGACGCCTCTTACGGAGAAACACAGCGTAGGGCGGAGCTCAAGATCCTGATGTCACCACGCCCCCAGCTGCTTTGACTTGAGCCGCGGCGGGGTTTTTGTGCTCGTTTGAAATTTTGTTTTTCTTTTACCTTCATGTGGATGTCAGTTACCAATTTTTAAGAAATAAAGGGTACCCGTTTTTTAGTAAACTTACTGCACCATGAAGCCTTAATATTTCTTCCCCTGAACCTGGTTACTTGCCACGCTGCATGAGCGTTCCTATAGGACGGAAGGTGTGTGATAGCCCCAAATCGGTGAGTGGAGTGAGGATTCAGATGACTACATGAGTGGACATCGCTGACATCTGGATCTGGTGTGTGCTGAGCTCGTTTGGTCTCCGTCATAGGGACCCATCTGCTCTGGTAAGCGGCTTTTTTGTACATTCCTGCTGAAGTCAACTTTACATTGAAGATCTGCTATCTCCTCTGACCTGGGTTACACATTGGTTTTTGCTTCATTTATGGACACTTTGCTGCTTATATGCTGTTTGTGTGATAAAAGCTGGCAGCTGAAGTCAATGGACTTTCTATATATGTTCATATCCTTGTGATTTTTTTCTTTTTTGTCACAGTACATATTTATTTGCTTTTCACCTGGATGAGAACCCAGGTGATACGTTTCACTCATATAAACTTATTTTTAAATATTCTTTTAGGGCACTTTGTTTGCCATTTGTAAGGTTGCGCATTTATTATTATTTTTTACACATGTGTTCTAGCTGAATATTCCAGCTAATTTTGTATTTTGCAGCACCATAATTCAGTTTGTAATTTTATGTGCTAAAGTCCCTTTGCAGAACAGCATATATACACATTCACTTTTCACTTTCTTTGGCTTAGTGTGTTAACACTCTTGTATTGATATAGCCAGGGAGGCAGCACGGATTAACCACTTTACATGCAATACTGTTGGACCAAATACACACGCGCTATAGTCATGACAGATAGGTCAAAACATAATTGAGCGAGAGAGAACCGACATGTTTCAGATGTTGGTAGCTGTATTCATAACAGCTTCCTTTAAATTTCTTTCTTCAGGGTTATTGTATTGGTATACAGACAAAAGTATTTCTAAAGAGAAAGAAAACCAATATATGGTAACAATGTATCTCGAAATAATGTCGTTGTATATTCTCTTTTGAAAACATCTCCTATACATAAGTGACTTATACACACATAGATATCAAAACATTCTAATGAAAATAATAAACAATGAAGAATCAGAAACGTGAAAAAATATAATAAATAATAATCAATGGAAAATAAATCAAAGAATGAAAAAACATGTAAAATATAAAAAAGTCAGAAGCAGGTTTTGTCACAGACATAGGGGATGCATAAAACATAGTATAGACATGTTTATTTAATCATGTAAACACATATTTACATCCCACGCAAGGTGGTTGTCATGCATATGTAGCGGGGTGTTCCCCTTTAATCAGAGACAGGAAATTCCAGAGAGAGGGGAGTCGGGGGGAAGGAATATAAGGAGGGGGCGAGGCCTAGCTCTTTCTCTTTGGACACGGGGCGACAGAGAGAGATACACCTGTGCGGATCTGTGCTGTTCCAGGCCTGAAGCCTGGGGCCTGTGGAGCGAACCAAAGAGCCTTCCACCCCCCTTTGCGAGCCTGGGTGGCATCCAGACTCATCTCTTCTAAAGTTATCTGGATCGGGGATCCGATCGTAGAAGCTGCTGTGGACGAGGACCGACACAGCCGGTGGAAGTTCCGGACTGAGGGAAGTGTTCCGGAGTGGTGAGCGAGCGAAAGCTCATCTTTAAACTGTTACTTTTATACTTTGTGCCTACTAGACTTCCGAGGCCTAACACCTCCGGTGTGGGAGAATTACCCCCCCCCCCTATTGGATTACAAATACATGGTTTTGAATACTTCAAGTGCACCACCTTTACAGATCCTGTGCCGGTGAAGATTTGTGTTTCTTCAAAGACTGAGTTTCATGGTTAGGGATCAGGCCTGATCCGTTAGATAGTTATAAGTTAGTTATCACACCACAGGGTGTTTAGGTAACGGTCGCCCCACGTGGCGTTCCGTCCCCTTTCCATTGCTGGTACACACACACACAGTATTGTGATTTATAACTGCAGGGACCTGCTTATGTGTTGTGAACCAAATGTTACATGCATGTTATCCCCTTTTATCTTACCACTAACAGTAAAGTCAGTTATTATTTACAACATTGTCTATGAGTCTGAGTTATCAATCCACACACCCACAATTAAAGCATAAGTGATTGTTTAAGTGAAATTGCTGTGGGTTAACTGTGCCAGAGCGGGTAGAGCAGATTGCCGGGGGGTTGGGGAAGCTGTACTCAGGGCCCAAATCAAAACTTGCGGCTCTCTTAAGTTGAGGGTATCGCTACACGTGGGGGCTCGTAAATCCGGGATTACTGAGACAGCGGTGAGAGCCCGCCAAGACTTACCGGCATGGACCCGAAAGACATCAGAACGTGGTGTGAAGTAACTAAGACAGATCCAAGCCAGTCAGTGGTCATTAACATTCCGGGTCAGGAATGGTTGACCGAAACGGTGGAAGGGTTAATGAAGTCAGACCCAGGCACCTCACACCAGTATACGCTAGTGGAATATTCAGATGGGAAGCCAGAGGCTTGTAAATGCAAATATGCGCAGATGCCGGATAACAGATCTTATAGTCGGGCGCACGCTACTAAGAAAGAGCTATCACCAACGGGATCACCGCAAGTTGCGGCCCGTACCCCGCCAGAGAGGAAAGACGGAGCGACACCTCCGGTGACGCCTGCACCTGCCACGGCCATATCACCCGAACTAATAAAGGCGTTAGGGGATCTACTAACAAACTGTCAGAAGACAAGCACAGTGCACGTAGAGACTAGCTACCGGAGACTAAAAACATTCTCGGGGGAGCTCCCCATCCCTGCGGGAGAGGAAGATTTTGACACTTGGGTGGAACAGGCATTACAAGCAGTAGAGGCATGGGAGGTGCCTGAAGCACAGAAAAGACAACGAGTTTTAGAAAGTTTGAAAGGTGCCGCGGCAGAAGCGGTGAAGAGCTTCCGTTTTGGAAATGCAAACTGTACAGCTCAAGATTGTCTGGCCATGCTGCAGGAAGAGTTTGGACAGCTGGAGAAGGTGACAGAGATGGTCTACCAATTTGAACATACTTTCCAGCAGTCGAACGAGAAACTGTCAGAGTATGTTAGAAGGTTGAACAGGCTGTTATGCAAGATCGTCCTGAAGAAGGGAATGCTGCCCAAAGATGCAGATGAAGCACGAATGAAGCAGATCATGAGGGGAGCGCGGCGCTCAGACCCAGTCTGGCTGCACCTGAAAACCTCAGGAGGAGGAATGTCACTAACCTACTCTGATCTAATAAAAATTATTAGGGACGAAGAGGCGCTGCAGAGAGATCAGCAGGTGGCCAGGGTGAAGGTCACCCCTGTACCAGTGTTGGTCAGTTCAGTCAAGAGCCCGGAAAGAGATGCAGAAGTCGACACTTTGAAATCACAAATGTCCCAAGTGTTGGAGATGCTGACCTCTTTGATGGAGAAAGATCAAAGAAGAGCAGAGAAACCAAGTCCAAGAAAGGAGTTGTTCCCGAATACCTCAGAACCAGCCTCCATTCAGGACCGAGAAGAGATGCTATGCTACAACTGCGGGGGCAGTGGCCACTTTGCCAGTAGGTGTTCCAGTCCCAAGAAGAAGAAAATGGATAATCGCCAGCCGGCGGGAAACTCCAGAGGGCCCCGGTGAGGGAGTCAACCGGGTGCCCATCTCTTTCAGTGAGCTCCAAACTGAATGGAAGGAAGCAAAAGAGAGAGAACAAAACTCCTCAGAAGGAATCTAGGGTCTCTCAACCAAGATACACACCAGAGAAAGGGGACAAGACCCCTCAGAAGAAATTTAGCACTCCCAAGAAGGAATGTCTACAACCAAGAGACAATAACATCCCTCAGCGGGTTTGTACTCCCATTAGGGTGGGGAGGGTCAATGCATACCGGGCTCAGGAGAGAATAAAGTCAAAAACAAACTGGATGAAGACAAGTCCTCAGAAGAAAGTGACCTCAACCCGGCCGTACCCAGAAGAATTGGTCGGCCCGTCCCCCACTGTATCTATCCAGGTGGAAGAAGTATATACAAAGGCCCTCCTGGACACTGGAGCTCAAGTGACTTTGTTGTACAGAGACTTCTACGATAGGCACTTAAGCCATTTGCCTATACAGAAGAGCTGGAGATATGGGGCCTGGGAACGCAGAGGTTCCCCTATGATGGTTATCTGCCCATAAAGCTGACATTCGACCCCTCTGTGGCTGGGAAGACAGAAGTGTTCGACACCCTGGCAGTTGTGTGTCCTAGACCACCCGGGGCCAGCAAGATGTCCCTCATCATAGGCACCAATACGGATCTAGTGAGAAGACTTCTGACCCCCCTGGTGAAGATGCGGAGCCATCAAGATCCAAACATCCATCCCATGCTGAAGACAGCCTATCAACGGTTAGTGTTGGAGCAGAAGACCCCAGGAGAGGGGATAGGGAAGGTGTGGAGACTGGGGAGAGAAGGAGTGGTGCTGCAGCCCGGACAGGTGGCTTGCCTCAGGGCCACTGTGAAGCTCACCTGGAAGCAGCCTGGTCCCTTTGTCATGCTGGAATCCGACCCAAGGGAAGATCACTCAGGCCTGGAAGTGATACCGGAAGTAATTCCAATCAAGGCCCTGAAGAAAGCCAGGGGAAGAGTCCCGGTGAGTGTGAGGAACTCTACAGAAAGGGCCATAGAGATCCCTGCCCGGATGCTGTTGGGACAGGTGAGTCCTGCTGTCCCAGTCAGCTGGTCAGAAGTAAAGGGAACGGGTGAAGAAGGAGATGTTTGGGAAAAACTTTCCATGGAGAACCCGAATTTACCTGGAGCCTGGAAAGAGAGAGCTAAGGCCCAGCTGACTAGATGGGAGAAGATTTTCTCCAAAGATGAGTTCGATGTGGGGTGTGCGAGGAGTGCTACCCACCGCATCCGCCTGCAAGAAGACAAACCGTTCAGGGAGAGAGTCAGGCGGGTTCCGCTGGCAGATCTGGAGGATCTGAGGGAACAGCTTGCAGAACTGAAAAAGACTGGGGTGATTCGAGAGTCCAGAAGCCCTTATGCCTCTCCAATAGTGGTGGTCAGGAAAAAGAATGGGTCGCTGAGGCTCTGCATTGACTACAGAACTCTCAACAGGAGGACCACCCCTGATCAGTACACCACGCCAAGGATAGAGGACGCCTTACAGAGTTTGTCTGGAGCCAAGTGGTTCAGCGTGATGGACCTCAAGAGCGGGTACTATCAAATCCCCATGCACCCAGAGGATAGAGAAAAGACCGCTTTCATAACTCCTGTGGGATTCTTTGAGTTTAATAGAATGCCTCAGGGCCTATCTGGGGCCCCAGCTACTTTTCAACGTCTCATGGAGAAGACTGTCGGAGATATGAACCTCATAGAAGTCCTCGTGTACCTGGACGATGTCATTGTCTTCGGGAGAACTTTGGAGGAACATGAGGCCCGATTGGAGAAAGTGTTGAGAAGGCTTAGTGAAGAGGGACTAAAGCTTTCCCCCGAGAAGTGTCGGTTCTACCAGTCTTCGGTGAACTATCTGGGACACATAGTGTCTGAAAAGGGGGTGGCTACTGATCCTGAGAAGTTGGAGGCAGTTACCTCCTGGCCAAGACCCACAACAGTCACCGAACTTAGATCTTTCCTGGGCTTCTGCTCCTACTATAGGAGGTTTGTGGATGGGTTTGCCCGTATTGCCAAGCCCCTAAATGAACTGCTCAAGACTGAAGGGGAAGAGGATGGCTTGGGACCCAGAAGACCCGGGGAGTCGGTTCAAGATCAGTGGACCCCCAGGTGTGAAGAGGCCTTCAGAACCCTGAAGAGGAGCCTCACCACAGCCCCAGTATTGGCCTATGCTGATCCCACCAGACCATACGAGTTACATGTTGATGCTAGTCATGAAGGCCTAGGTGGAGTGCTCTACCAAGAGTATGAAGAGCAACTGCGACCAGTGGCCTATGTGAGTCGGAGTCTGACCCCCTCGGAGAAGAACTACCCCACTCATAAGTTGGAGTTCTTGGCCCTCAAATGGGCAGTGGTGGACAAACTAAGAGACTACCTCTATGGGGCAGAGTTTACAGTAAAAACAGATAACAACCCTCTGACTTATCTATTCACCACTGCCAAGTTGGATGCCACAGGACACAGGTGGCTGGCTGCATTATCTGGGTTCAACTTCAGTCTTAAATACAGACCAGGGACTGGAAATAGGGATGCAGATGCCCTGTCCCGAAGATCTCATACCATGGCTGATGACTGGGAGGACTGGACTCAGGTAGCGCCGGACGGAGTGCGAGCCCTTTGTCAAGGGGCTGAATTTCAAGCCAGAGGGGGCTCCAGAGCCGAGGAGATAGGAGTTACCACAGTGGGAGTCCCAAAACACTACTGCAGGGTGACTCAACTTGAAGAGGAATGCTTACCGAAGCTGTCTAAGAAGGAACTGAGGTGCGACCAATTGGAAGACCCCATGGGGAGATTGGTCTTTGAAGCATTGGAAAACGAGAGTCCAGAGAAACTTCGACATCACCCCTCCAAGGAGGCTCGTCTGCTAAGGAGAGAGCTAGACAAGCTACAGGTCCATCAGGGAGTGGTCTACCGAAGGGGCCCCTCTGATGACTCCGAGGATAAATGGCAGTTGTTTCTCCCAGAGAAGCACCGAGAGACTGTGCTGGTTGCCTTACATGACCAGCATGGTCACCTGGGAGCTGAAAGAACCTTCCAACTTGTCAGAAGCCGGTTCTATTGGCCCTGTATGAGGGCTGAAGTGGAGGAATATTGCCACTCCTGTGCACGATGCATCCAGAGGAAGACTCTACCCCATCAAGCTGCCCCAATGGGCCACCTACAGAGTCAAGGCCCAATGGATCTGGTATGCATTGACTCTCTGCCTCGAACCCGATTTGAGTGGATTGGGAAATGTTCTGGTGGTAACCGATCATTTCACCCGTTATGCACAGGCGTTCCCCACCAGAGACCAGAAGGCTTCCACTGTAGCTAAGGTGCTTGTAGAAAAATACTTCGTCCACTATGGATTACCACAGAGAATCCACTCCGACCAAGGAAGGGACTTTGAGAGTCGCCTGATCCGGAACTTACTGGACTCCCTGGGAGTGGAAAAGACCAGGACTACCCCCTATCATCCACAAGGAGATGCTCAGCCTGAGAGATTTAACCGGACTTTGCTAAACATGCTTGGGACTCTGGAGACAGAGAAGAAGCAGCATTGGAGTCAACACATATCCACTTTGGTGCATGCCTACAATTGCACCACCAGTGATGTGACGGGTTACTCTCCCTACCGCCTCATGTTTGGGAGAGAAGCAAGATTGCCAGTGGATCTGGCCTTTGGCATTTCTCTAGACTATACCTCTGCTACCTCCCACAAAGGATATGTAGACAGACTTAGGTATAATTTGAAAGCGGCCTATGAACAAGCCCAAGCGGCCTCAGACCAAAGAGGGGCCCGAAATAAAAGGAACTATGATTTGAAGGTTCGAGTGCAGGACCTGCAGCCTGGAGACCGTGTTCTGCTACGCAACCTAGGGATCCCAGGGAAGCACAAACTTGCTGATAGGTGGAGGTCTGAGCCTTACGTTATTTGTAGGAAGCTCCCTGGACTACCGGTGTACAAGTTAAAGCCAGAGGGGAGAGTGGGACCCTTGAAGACCTGGCACAGAAACCACTTACTCCCGCTTAAAGAAGCAGTCAGGATACCTCCAGTGAGGAGCCTACCGGAATCTGTTTCCATCTTGGATACTCCCAGACCCAACACTCGGTCTCAGACCTCTCGATCTAGAGGTGGACAGGCTTCTCAACCAAGTGAAGATGGGAGAGGAGAACTGGAGTGGCTATGGCCTTCCCCAACCCCGGAAAATCCCACCATAGACCTTCCACCCACTGAGGATATGCAGGATGGGACCCTGAACCCAGAAGCTACAGAGTTCATTCCATCCAGTGGCGTGCCTGAATGCTGGGAAGATATTCCGGGCCTGTACTCAGATGAAGAAGAGACAGAGGCCCCAGAACCAGTGACGATGTCAGAGAGTGTTCCTGAAACAGAGCCTGTGGCACCAGAGCCTGGAGTCCCAAGGGAGCAGAGAGCTCGCAGAGTCGTGAGGCCTCCCATGAAGTTAACCTACCCTCAATTGGGAAAGAGCTCAGAGGACTCTGTTACCACCGCTAGAAGAAGTAACGAGTGCTCCAATCCTTCCACTGTTCATTTGGTGGAGGGCAACCCCAGCTCACTCTCTGGCACAGTTAGGCAGGCCACTCATGCCAGTGTGACCTGTAGGACAGGGAATCCCACCTCTGAGTTTTGGTGGCAATTCCCTGTACCAACATCATACTCCGCACTCTCTAAAATGGTTCAGAAATGTTGTTAAAATGTTTATCTTTGGGGACCAAAGAGTTTTAGTGGGGGGAGTGTGTAGCGGGGTGTTCCCCTTTAATCAGAGACAGGAAATTCCAGAGAGAGGGGAGTCGGGGGGAAGGAATATAAGGAGGGGGCGAGGCCTAGCTCTTTCTCTTTGGACACGGGGCGACAGAGAGAGATACACCTGTGCGGATCTGTGCTGTTCCAGGCCTGAAGCCTGGGGCCTGTGGAGCGAACCAAAGAGCCTTCCACCCCCCTTTGCGAGCCTGGGTGGCATCCAGACTCATCTCTTCTAAAGTTATCTGGATCGGGGATCCGATCGTAGAAGCTGCTGTGGACGAGGACCGACACAGCCGGTGGAAGTTCCGGACTGAGGGAAGTGTTCCGGAGTGGTGAGCGAGCGAAAGCTCATCTTTAAACTGTTACTTTTATACTTTGTGCCTACTAGACTTCCGAGGCCTAACACCTCCGGTGTGGGAGAATTACCCCCCCCCCTATTGGATTACAAATACATGGTTTTGAATACTTCAAGTGCACCACCTTTACAGATCCTGTGCCGGTGAAGATTTGTGTTTCTTCAAAGACTGAGTTTCATGGTTAGGGATCAGGCCTGATCCGTTAGATAGTTATAAGTTAGTTATCACACCACAGGGTGTTTAGGTAACGGTCGCCCCACGTGGCGTTCCGTCCCCTTTCCATTGCTGGTACACACACACACAGTATTGTGATTTATAACTGCAGGGACCTGCTTATGTGTTGTGAACCAAATGTTACATGCATGTTATCCCCTTTTATCTTACCACTAACAGTAAAGTCAGTTATTATTTACAACATTGTCTATGAGTCTGAGTTATCAATCCACACACCCACAATTAAAGCATAAGTGATTGTTTAAGTGAAATTGCTGTGGGTTAACTGTGCCAGAGCGGGTAGAGCAGATTGCCGGGGGGTTGGGGAAGCTGTACTCAGGGCCCAAATCAAAACTTGCGGCTCTCTTAAGTTGAGGGTATCGCTACACGTGGGGGCTCGTAAATCCGGGATTACTGAGACAGCGGTGAGAGCCCGCCAAGACTTACCGGCATGGACCCGAAAGACATCAGAACGTGGTGTGAAGTAACTAAGACAGATCCAAGCCAGTCAGTGGTCATTAACATTCCGGGTCAGGAATGGTTGACCGAAACGGTGGAAGGGTTAATGAAGTCAGACCCAGGCACCTCACACCAGTATACGCTAGTGGAATATTCAGATGGGAAGCCAGAGGCTTGTAAATGCAAATATGCGCAGATGCCGGATAACAGATCTTATAGTCGGGCGCACGCTACTAAGAAAGAGCTATCACCAACGGGATCACCGCAAGTTGCGGCCCGTACCCCGCCAGAGAGGAAAGACGGAGCGACACCTCCGGTGACGCCTGCACCTGCCACGGCCATATCACCCGAACTAATAAAGGCGTTAGGGGATCTACTAACAAACTGTCAGAAGACAAGCACAGTGCACGTAGAGACTAGCTACCGGAGACTAAAAACATTCTCGGGGGAGCTCCCCATCCCTGCGGGAGAGGAAGATTTTGACACTTGGGTGGAACAGGCATTACAAGCAGTAGAGGCATGGGAGGTGCCTGAAGCACAGAAAAGACAACGAGTTTTAGAAAGTTTGAAAGGTGCCGCGGCAGAAGCGGTGAAGAGCTTCCGTTTTGGAAATGCAAACTGTACAGCTCAAGATTGTCTGGCCATGCTGCAGGAAGAGTTTGGACAGCTGGAGAAGGTGACAGAGATGGTCTACCAATTTGAACATACTTTCCAGCAGTCGAACGAGAAACTGTCAGAGTATGTTAGAAGGTTGAACAGGCTGTTATGCAAGATCGTCCTGAAGAAGGGAATGCTGCCCAAAGATGCAGATGAAGCACGAATGAAGCAGATCATGAGGGGAGCGCGGCGCTCAGACCCAGTCTGGCTGCACCTGAAAACCTCAGGAGGAGGAATGTCACTAACCTACTCTGATCTAATAAAAATTATTAGGGACGAAGAGGCGCTGCAGAGAGATCAGCAGGTGGCCAGGGTGAAGGTCACCCCTGTACCAGTGTTGGTCAGTTCAGTCAAGAGCCCGGAAAGAGATGCAGAAGTCGACACTTTGAAATCACAAATGTCCCAAGTGTTGGAGATGCTGACCTCTTTGATGGAGAAAGATCAAAGAAGAGCAGAGAAACCAAGTCCAAGAAAGGAGTTGTTCCCGAATACCTCAGAACCAGCCTCCATTCAGGACCGAGAAGAGATGCTATGCTACAACTGCGGGGGCAGTGGCCACTTTGCCAGTAGGTGTTCCAGTCCCAAGAAGAAGAAAATGGATAATCGCCAGCCGGCGGGAAACTCCAGAGGGCCCCGGTGAGGGAGTCAACCGGGTGCCCATCTCTTTCAGTGAGCTCCAAACTGAATGGAAGGAAGCAAAAGAGAGAGAACAAAACTCCTCAGAAGGAATCTAGGGTCTCTCAACCAAGATACACACCAGAGAAAGGGGACAAGACCCCTCAGAAGAAATTTAGCACTCCCAAGAAGGAATGTCTACAACCAAGAGACAATAACATCCCTCAGCGGGTTTGTACTCCCATTAGGGTGGGGAGGGTCAATGCATACCGGGCTCAGGAGAGAATAAAGTCAAAAACAAACTGGATGAAGACAAGTCCTCAGAAGAAAGTGACCTCAACCCGGCCGTACCCAGAAGAATTGGTCGGCCCGTCCCCCACTGTATCTATCCAGGTGGAAGAAGTATATACAAAGGCCCTCCTGGACACTGGAGCTCAAGTGACTTTGTTGTACAGAGACTTCTACGATAGGCACTTAAGCCATTTGCCTATACAGAAGAGCTGGAGATATGGGGCCTGGGAACGCAGAGGTTCCCCTATGATGGTTATCTGCCCATAAAGCTGACATTCGACCCCTCTGTGGCTGGGAAGACAGAAGTGTTCGACACCCTGGCAGTTGTGTGTCCTAGACCACCCGGGGCCAGCAAGATGTCCCTCATCATAGGCACCAATACGGATCTAGTGAGAAGACTTCTGACCCCCCTGGTGAAGATGCGGAGCCATCAAGATCCAAACATCCATCCCATGCTGAAGACAGCCTATCAACGGTTAGTGTTGGAGCAGAAGACCCCAGGAGAGGGGATAGGGAAGGTGTGGAGACTGGGGAGAGAAGGAGTGGTGCTGCAGCCCGGACAGGTGGCTTGCCTCAGGGCCACTGTGAAGCTCACCTGGAAGCAGCCTGGTCCCTTTGTCATGCTGGAATCCGACCCAAGGGAAGATCACTCAGGCCTGGAAGTGATACCGGAAGTAATTCCAATCAAGGCCCTGAAGAAAGCCAGGGGAAGAGTCCCGGTGAGTGTGAGGAACTCTACAGAAAGGGCCATAGAGATCCCTGCCCGGATGCTGTTGGGACAGGTGAGTCCTGCTGTCCCAGTCAGCTGGTCAGAAGTAAAGGGAACGGGTGAAGAAGGAGATGTTTGGGAAAAACTTTCCATGGAGAACCCGAATTTACCTGGAGCCTGGAAAGAGAGAGCTAAGGCCCAGCTGACTAGATGGGAGAAGATTTTCTCCAAAGATGAGTTCGATGTGGGGTGTGCGAGGAGTGCTACCCACCGCATCCGCCTGCAAGAAGACAAACCGTTCAGGGAGAGAGTCAGGCGGGTTCCGCTGGCAGATCTGGAGGATCTGAGGGAACAGCTTGCAGAACTGAAAAAGACTGGGGTGATTCGAGAGTCCAGAAGCCCTTATGCCTCTCCAATAGTGGTGGTCAGGAAAAAGAATGGGTCGCTGAGGCTCTGCATTGACTACAGAACTCTCAACAGGAGGACCACCCCTGATCAGTACACCACGCCAAGGATAGAGGACGCCTTACAGAGTTTGTCTGGAGCCAAGTGGTTCAGCGTGATGGACCTCAAGAGCGGGTACTATCAAATCCCCATGCACCCAGAGGATAGAGAAAAGACCGCTTTCATAACTCCTGTGGGATTCTTTGAGTTTAATAGAATGCCTCAGGGCCTATCTGGGGCCCCAGCTACTTTTCAACGTCTCATGGAGAAGACTGTCGGAGATATGAACCTCATAGAAGTCCTCGTGTACCTGGACGATGTCATTGTCTTCGGGAGAACTTTGGAGGAACATGAGGCCCGATTGGAGAAAGTGTTGAGAAGGCTTAGTGAAGAGGGACTAAAGCTTTCCCCCGAGAAGTGTCGGTTCTACCAGTCTTCGGTGAACTATCTGGGACACATAGTGTCTGAAAAGGGGGTGGCTACTGATCCTGAGAAGTTGGAGGCAGTTACCTCCTGGCCAAGACCCACAACAGTCACCGAACTTAGATCTTTCCTGGGCTTCTGCTCCTACTATAGGAGGTTTGTGGATGGGTTTGCCCGTATTGCCAAGCCCCTAAATGAACTGCTCAAGACTGAAGGGGAAGAGGATGGCTTGGGACCCAGAAGACCCGGGGAGTCGGTTCAAGATCAGTGGACCCCCAGGTGTGAAGAGGCCTTCAGAACCCTGAAGAGGAGCCTCACCACAGCCCCAGTATTGGCCTATGCTGATCCCACCAGACCATACGAGTTACATGTTGATGCTAGTCATGAAGGCCTAGGTGGAGTGCTCTACCAAGAGTATGAAGAGCAACTGCGACCAGTGGCCTATGTGAGTCGGAGTCTGACCCCCTCGGAGAAGAACTACCCCACTCATAAGTTGGAGTTCTTGGCCCTCAAATGGGCAGTGGTGGACAAACTAAGAGACTACCTCTATGGGGCAGAGTTTACAGTAAAAACAGATAACAACCCTCTGACTTATCTATTCACCACTGCCAAGTTGGATGCCACAGGACACAGGTGGCTGGCTGCATTATCTGGGTTCAACTTCAGTCTTAAATACAGACCAGGGACTGGAAATAGGGATGCAGATGCCCTGTCCCGAAGATCTCATACCATGGCTGATGACTGGGAGGACTGGACTCAGGTAGCGCCGGACGGAGTGCGAGCCCTTTGTCAAGGGGCTGAATTTCAAGCCAGAGGGGGCTCCAGAGCCGAGGAGATAGGAGTTACCACAGTGGGAGTCCCAAAACACTACTGCAGGGTGACTCAACTTGAAGAGGAATGCTTACCGAAGCTGTCTAAGAAGGAACTGAGGTGCGACCAATTGGAAGACCCCATGGGGAGATTGGTCTTTGAAGCATTGGAAAACGAGAGTCCAGAGAAACTTCGACATCACCCCTCCAAGGAGGCTCGTCTGCTAAGGAGAGAGCTAGACAAGCTACAGGTCCATCAGGGAGTGGTCTACCGAAGGGGCCCCTCTGATGACTCCGAGGATAAATGGCAGTTGTTTCTCCCAGAGAAGCACCGAGAGACTGTGCTGGTTGCCTTACATGACCAGCATGGTCACCTGGGAGCTGAAAGAACCTTCCAACTTGTCAGAAGCCGGTTCTATTGGCCCTGTATGAGGGCTGAAGTGGAGGAATATTGCCACTCCTGTGCACGATGCATCCAGAGGAAGACTCTACCCCATCAAGCTGCCCCAATGGGCCACCTACAGAGTCAAGGCCCAATGGATCTGGTATGCATTGACTCTCTGCCTCGAACCCGATTTGAGTGGATTGGGAAATGTTCTGGTGGTAACCGATCATTTCACCCGTTATGCACAGGCGTTCCCCACCAGAGACCAGAAGGCTTCCACTGTAGCTAAGGTGCTTGTAGAAAAATACTTCGTCCACTATGGATTACCACAGAGAATCCACTCCGACCAAGGAAGGGACTTTGAGAGTCGCCTGATCCGGAACTTACTGGACTCCCTGGGAGTGGAAAAGACCAGGACTACCCCCTATCATCCACAAGGAGATGCTCAGCCTGAGAGATTTAACCGGACTTTGCTAAACATGCTTGGGACTCTGGAGACAGAGAAGAAGCAGCATTGGAGTCAACACATATCCACTTTGGTGCATGCCTACAATTGCACCACCAGTGATGTGACGGGTTACTCTCCCTACCGCCTCATGTTTGGGAGAGAAGCAAGATTGCCAGTGGATCTGGCCTTTGGCATTTCTCTAGACTATACCTCTGCTACCTCCCACAAAGGATATGTAGACAGACTTAGGTATAATTTGAAAGCGGCCTATGAACAAGCCCAAGCGGCCTCAGACCAAAGAGGGGCCCGAAATAAAAGGAACTATGATTTGAAGGTTCGAGTGCAGGACCTGCAGCCTGGAGACCGTGTTCTGCTACGCAACCTAGGGATCCCAGGGAAGCACAAACTTGCTGATAGGTGGAGGTCTGAGCCTTACGTTATTTGTAGGAAGCTCCCTGGACTACCGGTGTACAAGTTAAAGCCAGAGGGGAGAGTGGGACCCTTGAAGACCTGGCACAGAAACCACTTACTCCCGCTTAAAGAAGCAGTCAGGATACCTCCAGTGAGGAACCTACCGGAATCTGTTTCCATCTTGGATACTCCCAGACCCAACACTCGGTCTCAGACCTCTCGATCTAGAGGTGGACAGGCTTCTCAACCAAGTGAAGATGGGAGAGGAGAACTGGAGTGGCTATGGCCTTCCCCAACCCCGGAAAATCCCACCATAGACCTTCCACCCACTGAGGATATGCAGGATGGGACCCTGAACCCAGAAGCTACAGAGTTCATTCCATCCAGTGGCGTGCCTGAATGCTGGGAAGATATTCCGGGCCTGTACTCAGATGAAGAAGAGACAGAGGCCCCAGAACCAGTGACGATGTCAGAGAGTGTTCCTGAAACAGAGCCTGTGGCACCAGAGCCTGGAGTCCCAAGGGAGCAGAGAGCTCGCAGAGTCGTGAGGCCTCCCATGAAGTTAACCTACCCTCAATTGGGAAAGAGCTCAGAGGACTCTGTTACCACCGCTAGAAGAAGTAACGAGTGCTCCAATCCTTCCACTGTTCATTTGGTGGAGGGCAACCCCAGCTCACTCTCTGGCACAGTTAGGCAGGCCACTCATGCCAGTGTGACCTGTAGGACAGGGAATCCCACCTCTGAGTTTTGGTGGCAATTCCCTGTACCAACATCATACTCCGCACTCTCTAAAATGGTTCAGAAATGTTGTTAAAATGTTTATCTTTGGGGACCAAAGAGTTTTAGTGGGGGGAGTGTGTAGCGGGGTGTTCCCCTTTAATCAGAGACAGGAAATTCCAGAGAGAGGGGAGTCGGGGGGAAGGAATATAAGGAGGGGGCGAGGCCTAGCTCTTTCTCTTTGGACACGGGGCGACAGAGAGAGATACACCTGTGCGGATCTGTGCTGTTCCAGGCCTGAAGCCTGGGGCCTGTGGAGCGAACCAAAGAGCCTTCCACCCCCCTTTGCGAGCCTGGGTGGCATCCAGACTCATCTCTTCTAAAGTTATCTGGATCGGGGATCCGATCGTAGAAGCTGCTGTGGACGAGGACCGACACAGCCGGTGGAAGTTCCGGACTGAGGGAAGTGTTCCGGAGTGGTGAGCGAGCGAAAGCTCATCTTTAAACTGTTACTTTTATACTTTGTGCCTACTAGACTTCCGAGGCCTAACACCTCCGGTGTGGGAGAATTACCCCCCCCCCTATTGGATTACAAATACATGGTTTTGAATACTTCAAGTGCACCACCTTTACAGATCCTGTGCCGGTGAAGATTTGTGTTTCTTCAAAGACTGAGTTTCATGGTTAGGGATCAGGCCTGATCCGTTAGATAGTTATAAGTTAGTTATCACACCACAGGGTGTTTAGGTAACGGTCGCCCCACGTGGCGTTCCGTCCCCTTTCCATTGCTGGTACACACACACACAGTATTGTGATTTATAACTGCAGGGACCTGCTTATGTGTTGTGAACCAAATGTTACATGCATGTTATCCCCTTTTATCTTACCACTAACAGTAAAGTCAGTTATTATTTACAACATTGTCTATGAGTCTGAGTTATCAATCCACACACCCACAATTAAAGCATAAGTGATTGTTTAAGTGAAATTGCTGTGGGTTAACTGTGCCAGAGCGGGTAGAGCAGATTGCCGGGGGGTTGGGGAAGCTGTACTCAGGGCCCAAATCAAAACTTGCGGCTCTCTTAAGTTGAGGGTATCGCTACACATACAAACAACTTTGTCTCGGTTCAAGGCAGAGGAGCATAGCCAGTTGGAGGGACCATCCAGGTGATATAGAGCCCAGCCAAAATATGATGCAAACAGGATTTCAGGTAAGTGACCTCAGATGTAACTCTTTAAGGAGATACGGTGTATTAACAAAGAGGCGGAGGGTATGCTGGAGAGGGCCTCAAAAAGCCCACCAAAACTTACAGGGAGAGCCCAAATGGAGCGAGGACTAGCCGCAATCTCTATAGAGAGAAACATGTATATAGAATATGTATATGGAGAACCAAAAAGGGGTTGGGTTGGGACTTTGAGTGAGGTCTGTGGGTGTTTGTAATAATAAGTTCATAGCTGGAAAGTATCCTGAGTGTCACAAACCCCTAGGGGTGGTTCATGGTAGTGATATAAGTAAACATAATTATGCAATATAATCAGGCATTTATGATGTAGAAATACAGTCATAAAATTCAACAAAAGTTGATATAATCAAAATACATTTATTGATAAGGGAATTGATCACTAAATCATGATATGTGACAAACAGTAAAATTCATAGCAGATAAAAAGTATATATAATTTAAACATATATGATGCATACATAATTCACATAATAAATACAAACAAATAACATAATAAATTGAGGTTATTGGAGCAAGCGTGGCTTGGCATTGCTGGATGGACACTCTATGCATTTCATGGCCTTTTGCCAATCGTCAGGAGTTGGATGCATGTGTATTACTATGGGATAATGAGATATGAAATAATTGTTAATGGTTATCTAGGTATTTAACCCTAAGGATGAAAGATATGGATGGTTACATTATTACTTACATAGTGGCCCATAGATGGAGATCAGCTCCAGAGATGGGATTGAGCAAGGGTTAGGTGAAAGTAGTCTCACCCCGGACTAAGGCGGGGAATCACCAGATGATAAACAGGGAAGACATACAGTCGCAGGGGCCGGTCGCTGCTCACTGAATATGTATGTATTATGCATACTAGATGCAGGGTTCGCATTGAATGGAATCTGTGTGACATAATGGCAAAAAAATAAAATTAAAGAGGGGATGCAAGAAGGAGATGAAGAGAAGAGGGAAGAGGATGTGAGAGGATGAAGGGATGGAAGTAAGTGAATGTATGAATGAATGACTGTGTGAAACGATGTGTGGACGAGTGTAATAATTAAATACACTTACCGTATTTATCGGCGTATAACACGCACCGTCGTATAACACGCACCCCAAGTTTAGGAGGAAATTTTAGGGAAAAAAAACTTTTAGGAGGGAAGTTTAAGGAAAAATAACTTACATTTAAATGCAGCCTTGTCAGTGTCCATTGCAGCCTTGTCACAGTGCAGCCTTGTCAGTGTCCATTGCAGCCTTGTCACAGTGCAGCCTTGTCAGTGTCCATTGCAGCCTTGTCACAGTGCAGCCTTGTCACAGTGCAGCCTTGTCAGTGTCCATTGCAGCCTTGCCCCAGAGTCGCCGTGCAGCCTTGCCCCAGAGTCGCCGTGCAGCCTTTCAAAATTGGCGCCGAGACTGTGTGGACGCCGCCGAGAACGCCGGGGACGCAGGGACTGGGCGGAGCCGCCGCCGAGATACACATAGCCGAGTGTACTCGGCTATACTCGGCTCCGCTCACAGTCACGCCGAGTCCCGCCCTATGATGGACATAACACAGGTCCAATGGGGGGACTGGGCGTGACTGTGAGCGGAGCCAAGAAAAGCCGAGTATAGCCGAGTACATTCGGCTATGTGTATCTCGCTCCGCTCCGCTCCCAGTCAGCGGAGACAGCTCAGGGATGTGGATATCGGCGTATAACACGCACCCACGATTTTCCCCTGATTTTCAGGGGAAAAAAGTGCGTGTTATACGCCAATAAATACGGTATATTATGAGTTATATATGACGTTGGCGGGGATACACACCCAGATCCAGGGAATTCTCAGCCAGGAGCAGACTGACGCTTCACTCTGTCTGTCTTGATCTCGTTTGAGAAGCAGACTTTTTATTTCCAAACCATTCACACAGGTATTTGAAAATGCTGTTCACCTTCTTTCCTTTTTCTTTATCCTTCTTTTAGACACGCACACTCACTTTTATTCACACATACCATTTAACACAGACTCCAATACACACACACACACACACACATTCATAGGTACAGACATCTATTTCCCATTCATTAACCTTTTAATTTTAGTTTTATTCATTTTTTCTTTCTTTCTCACCATGCTTGTCCTCCACCGCACATATGCCTACATTTTATGCCCCATCACTTAACAGGATATTTCCAGCACTCACACCTATTTGTAGGTGTGCATATAAGTGTATTTAATTATTACACTCGTCCACACATCGTTTCACACAGTCATTCATTCATACATTCACTTACTTCCATCCCTTCATCCTCTCACATCCTCTTCCCCCTTCTCTTCATCTCCTTCTTGCATCCCCTTTTTTAATTATTATTTTTTGCCATTATGTCACACAGATTCCATTCAATGCGAACCCTGCATCTAGTATGCATAATAAATACATATTCAGCGAGCAGCGACCGGCCCCTGCGACTGTATGTCTTCCCTGTTTATCATCTGGCGATTCCCCGCCTCAGTCCCGGGTGAGACTACTTTCACCTAACCATTGCTCAATCCCATCTCTGGAGCTGATCTCCATCTATGGGCCACTATGTAAGTAATAATGTAACCATCCATATCTTTCATCCTCAGGGTTAAATACCTAGATAACCATTAAAAATTATTTCATATCTCATTATCCCATAGTAATACACACGCATCCAACTCCTGACTAGGGATGAGCTTCGTGTTCGAGTTGAACATACGTTCGACTCGAACATCGGCTGTTCGATCGTTCGATGAAGATCGAACGATTTGGGCCGTTCGCGCCAAATTCGAGTGACGCGAACGGCCCACAATGCACTACGCCATCGCAGTGTCATCCAGGCGCTGTGATTGGCCAAGCATGCACTGTGACCCCGCATGCTTGGCCAATCACAGCGCCGGCAGCGAGGAGAGCAATGATTGGCCACAGGCAGGATGCCTGTGGCCAATTATTGCTGAGGGGGTTTAGTACACGCCCCACACTATAAAAAGGCCGCCAGCGCGGCGGCCTTGTGTAGTGTGTTCCGGAGCAGGGAAAGAGAAGCATAGGCAGTGACAGTGTCATTTTTTTCCTTTACTAATCCTGGATTCCTTGTGTTTAGGGACAGAGAAGGATAGGTAGGGAGAGTGTCAGTGTGTCATTCTGTGCTAAACCTTGTTTGTAGGGACAGAGAAGGACAGTGAGGGAAACTGTCAGTGTGCTATTCTGTTCTAAACCAATCTTGCTGAACCATATTTGAAATCCTTGAGTTTAGGGACAGAGAAGGACACTCGTGGAAACTATCAGTGTGCTATTCTGTGCTAAACCAATCTTGCTGAACCATATTGCAAATCCTTGTGTTTTAGGGACAGAGAAGGATAGGCAGGGGACAGTGTCAGTGTCTTTGTTGCTAAGCCTCCTGCACAGTATACACCTGAAGGTAGCCCTTATTGCTGTTTTTCCCATCTCCCTGCAGGCCATCCATTAAAATGTCTGGAAGGCAAACAAGGAGAGGCAGACAGTCAGGAGGCAAAAAAAGAGGGCAAGCAGGCTCTGTGTCTGGGGGCAACAGTGCTGGTCGTGGACGCGGTGCATTGTCATCAGCACATGGCCATGGGAGACGCTTGTCCTTTTCGGCAGCTGGACATGTTGAGCCACATCATGCCGAAGACTTGGTAGAGTGGATGACCAAGCCCACCTCATCCTCCTCATCCTCTCTCACCCAGGCTCAGGGTACTGGCAAAGCAGCTGCCAAAGCGTCCTCTTCTCTGGTATCATTATCTTCATTAGTCAATCCTTCCCTAGACCCACCATGTCCTCCTCCTGAGGAGTCCCCCGAACTGTTTGAGCACAGTGTTGGGTACATGCTCCAGGAGGATGCCCAGCGTTTCGAGGGATCTGATGATGATACCCAGATAGAGGAAGGCAGTAGCGTGAGAGCAGAGAGAGGGGATGCTCAAGAAGGACACCAATCTGGCAGTCATGCTCCAGCATCTGCAGCATACTGCCAGATTGGCTCCAGTGATGAGGAGGGAGGGGATGATTAGGTCACTGACTCCACGTGGGTGCCTAATAGGAGAGAGGAGGAGGAGGAGGATGAGGAGGAGGCACATCTCCAACGAGGCAGGATGCCCTTGGGTGGCCAGCGTATGGGCAGCACACCGACGTAATCACACCGCAGAGCTCCGCCTGTGCAGGGCACTGCCTCTGCCCGTCATTCAAAAATTTCTTTGGTGTGGGCCTTTTTTGAGGCGAGTGCATCAGATCGCACAGCTGCTGTTTGCAACATATGTCTCAAGCGTATATCGCGTGGCCAAAACATCAGCCGCTTGGGCACCACATGCTTGATCAGACATATGTTGACCTGCCATGCAGCTCGTTGGCAAGCCTACCTTAAAGACCCACACCAAAGAACAAAGTGGACCTCTCTTTGCACCGCATCAGCTGGGATCTCCAACCCCAGTATACCTTCAGTCCTCTCTGAAACCTGCACTGAGAGGAATGAAGGTGTAGAATTAGGTGTGTCACAGCCAAGTACTTGCGGCCACTCTGCTAGCAGTACACCGACGTCTGATTCTAGCAGGCAAATTTCCCTGCCCCAGCTGCTGGACCATCAAAAGAAGTTCACTCCCAGCCATCCACATGCCCAGCGGTTGAATGCTAGCTTGGCTAAATTGCTAGCGCTTCAACTGCTGCCTTTTCAGTTGGTAGACTCGGCCCCCTTCCATGAGTTTGTGCAATGTGCGGTTCCTCAGTGGCAGGTTCCCAAACGCCACTTTTTCTCACGGAAGGCGATTCCGGCTCTCTACAGGCATGTGGAAGGCAATGTCTTGGCCTCGCTGGACAGGGCGGTCAGCGGTAAGGTGCATATTACCGCTGACTCATGGTCCAGCAGGCATGGACAGGGACGTTACCTTTCTTTCACGGCCCATTGGGTCACTCTTTTGGCAGCTGGGAAGAATGCAGGACAAGGTGCAGTAGTGTTGGAGGTTGTTCCACCGCCACGCCTCCAAAATGCTACTACTGGTTGTGACACACCTCTCTCCTCCACCCCCTCCTCTTCTTCCTCCATGGCCTCTTCCTGTGGTTTGTCCTCGGAACCAGCGGTGCTCCATAGGCGTTCAAGGGGCTACGCAAGTACGCAGGCAAAAAGATGCCATGCCGTGCTTGCGCTGGTGTGTTTGGGGGACAGGAGCCACACTGGGGCAGAGGTCCTGTCTGCTCTGCAGGGGCAGGCCGAGAGGTGGTTGACGCCACACCAGCTTAAGCCAGGAATGGTGGTTTGCGACAATGGCACCAACCTCCTCTCCGCCCTCCGACAGGGACAACTGACCCATGTGCCCTGTGTGGCTCACGTCCTTAACCTGGTGGTGCAGCGGTTCTTGGGCAGGTACCCTGGCTTACAGGATGTCCTGAGGCAGGCCAGGAAAGTCTGTGTGCATTTCCGCAGATCTTATAATGCCAGTGCTCGCCTGGCTGAGCTGCAAAAGGAGTTGAACCTGCCCAAGAACCGCCTTATATGTGACATGCCCACCAGGTGGAACTCAACGTTGGCCATGCTGCAGCGGCTGCACACGCAGCAGAGGGCCATCAATGAGTACCTGTGCGACTACGGCACCAGGACAGGGTCAGGGGAGCTCGGGTTTTTTTCACCACGCCAGTGGGGCATGATCAGGGATGCATGCACTGTCCTGGCACCATTTGAGGAGGCCACGAGGATGGTGAGCAGTGACAGTGCATGCATCAGTGACACTGTACCTCTTGTCCACCTGTTGGAGCACACGCTGCGTGGAATAATGGACAGGGCACTTGAGGCAGAACAGAGGCAGGAAGAGGAGGACTTCCTTGCCTCTCAAGGCCCCCTTTACCCAGACAGTGTTCCTTCTGTCCCACCCATCGCACAGGAAGAGGAGGAGGAGGAGGAGGAGGAGGAGGATTGTGTCAGCATGGAGGTGGAGGCTGGCACTCAGCATCATCAGCAGCAGTCTTTTAGGGATGATTTACAGTCCCCAGAAACCAGTGGACTTGTACGTGGCTGGGAGGAGGTAGCTGCGGATCATGTCGTCCTTAGTGACCCAGTGTCAGGACCTGGGCTTGAACCTGGGACCTCGTCTGTGTCTGGCATTTACTCTTCCCACTGAGCTATCTGGGATGCTGGACAGCTCCCTGCCTGATCTGCTGGACAAACCTATCTGATCCAATGGACAACCCTGCCTTGAGTCTTGATTACCGATGAACCTTGAACTCCTTGCTCCTCCCATGAACTTCCTATATAAGCCTTGTCTCAGCACTTCCTCTTTGCCAGGTTATTGTGCCTTCCCTGCCAGTGCCTTGCTTTTGGTTTTCCTGTTGCCATCTGTACCTACAACCACTCGTGATTGACCTTTGGCTTGTTCCTGGACTTCTCTACTGCCTGATCCCAATCTGCAACTACCCGTGTTTGACCCTCGGCCTGTTCTTTGACCACGTTGCTGTTTCATCCTTGTCTGTTTATCCGCTATTGGACCCCGGCTTGCTCACACCCTGGTGGGGCAAACTTGAGGACTGCGACCTGGTACTAGCTTGCAGCCAAATCCATCTCCACCACCCGGAGCTCTGGGGAAAACCAGCTAGTACTTAGACTCCGCACCTCAGGTGAGCCTGTGTCATCTACCAGAAGTGACTGCCTGTATGCCTGTCCTGCCACTGCTATTGCAATTGGTCTTCAAGCCCGACGCCTGATCGTGACACCCAGAGGACTCCGGACTGAATGCCTCAGCTAACCTATGCTGCATGGCCTCCCTGATCCTGCAAAGTCTGCGGAAGGATCCTCGTATTCTTCGGATCAAGGAGAGGGACCATTACTGGCTGGCCACTCTCCTTGATCCACGGTACAAGGGTAAGGTTACGGACCTTATGTTACCGTCGCAGAGGGAGCAGAGGATGAGACAACTCCGGGAGGCCTTGCAGAAAGGTCTGTGCAACGCGTTCCCAGAGACTGGGAGGTTACAAACTCCTGGTCCTGGACAACGAGTTGCTGAGGCTTCGGGCAGTCAAAGAAGGAGCGGTGGGGAAGGTGGCCGTCTGACCGATGCGTTGACAATTCTTTAGTCCGCAGCCCCAAAGTATGATCGGTTCCAGCAACCATCGCCAGCGTCTGATATACATGATCCAGGAATACCTAGGGGCAAGGTCAGACTTGGACACCTTCCCCACCGAAAATCCTCTGGCTTACTGGGTCTTGAGGATGGATCACTGGCCAGAGCTTGCACAGTATGCAATTGAGCTACTGGCCTGTCCTGCATCCAGCGTTCTTTCAGAACGCACATTCAGTGCTGCTGGAGGATTTGTCACGGATCACAGTGTGCACCTGTCCACCGACTCGGTTGATCGACTGACTTTCATCAAGATGAACCAGTCTTGGATCACCACCAGCTACCACACACCTGATGCTGATATAACAGACTAATTTATTTTAAAATGTCACATCCCTTCAAGACTGATGCTGATGCTGAGTGCCTGTGCTGTTATGTTGACTGGCTATCCTCCTCCTCCTCCTCCTCCTCCTCCATGATACGATTAATGATGATAGCTTGGAAGATCATTTTGGTTTATGGGTGACGCCACCAGTGGCTAAGGCCCAATTTTTCAGCCCCTGTTTAACAGGGGCGTGTAATTACAATTTTTGATGCAATACTTTGCAACAGGCCTCATTGCTGTGCTCCAAGTACAGTACCTGTGAGGGGTTGCAGTGTTGTGCCACCAGTGCCTAAGGCCCAATTTTTCAGCCCCTGTTCAACAGGGGCATGCAATTATAATTATTGATCTAATAATTCACAGCAGGGCCCATTGCTGCACCCACCAAGAGTAACTGTCAGGCCTTACAGTGTTGTGGCACCAGCACCACCATCAAAGGCCCAATTTTTACTACCACTGTTCAACAATTATATGTTATTACAATTCCTGATATAATAGTTGACAGCAGGGCGTTCCAGCACCCACCAAGAGTAACTGAGTGCTTACAGTGTTGTGCCAACACCAACACCTAAGGGGCCAATTTCTGCAGAGTATATATGGCAGGTCCCTACTTTCAAACATCCAACTTACAAACGACTACTACTTGCAAACGGAAGAAGACAACAGGAAGTGAGAGGAAATCTACCCCTTGGAAGGAAAATTCTCTCCTGTAAGAATTAATATGGGAAAAAGGTGTCTCCTCTCTACTGATGCTTTATCACCAATCCTTGTTTCAATAAAAACACCACATTTCAAAAACAGTTGTCATTGGGACGCAAAGTGAGGTGAAATGTTCTGAACAGGGGCACAGACAGCAAAAAAAATGTTACAGGGGTGATAACCCTTCCCTATGTTTTCCAAAAAGCTTAAAAATAGGTATTTGGCCTGGAGCTACACTTAAACAATGTAGCTGTTCAAAATTACAAACAGATTCTACATAAGAACAAACCTACAGTCCCTGTCTTGTATGCACCGCCTGTATACGGCTGTTCAGAGTATATAGGGCCTTTTTTATTTTGTGTGCGGGGTTCCCCTTAATATCCATACAAGACCCAAAGGGGCTGGTAATGGGCTGGGGTAGGGGGGGGGGGGGTTGATGGGGTAGCTATGCCATTTTTCTTAAAGATTTTCATCCATATTACCGGGACCAGACATTACTTTAAAGCCGCAAGCAGTTTTAAATGGCTTTTTTTCCCTTTAGAAATGTTATTTTGTGCAGGGACAGTTCTAAACACGGGAAACACGTGGCACTTCACAGGCATACTTTAGACACCCCCCCAGGTACAATATTTAAAGGAATATTTGACTTTTTTTTCACTTTATGCATCATTAAAATGACTGCTCCCGGAAAACGTCCGTTTTTAAAACTTCTTTTTGCATTGATACATGTCCCCTGGTGCAGAACCCGGGTTCCCAAACTCTGTTTAGGACAATAACATGGATAATAGTCGTTATAATTAGCACTTTAGAATCCGAACGTTCGCATCCATTGTATTTAATAGGGTTCTAATGTTCGTGCAAACTTTCGGTCCGTTCGCGGGTTCTGGTGCGAACCGAACCCGGGGGTGTTCGGCTCATCACTACTCCTGACGATTGGCAAAAGGCCATGAAATGCATAGAGTGTCCATCCAGCGATGCCAAGCCACGCTTGCTCCAATAACCTCAATTTATTATGTTCTTTGTTTGTATTTATTATGTGAATTATGTATGCATCATATATGTTTAAATTATATATACTTTTTATCTGCTATGAATTTTACTGTTTGTCACATATCATGATTTAGTGATCAATTCTCTTATCAATAAATGTATTTTGATTATATCAACTTTTGTTGAATTTTATGACTGTATTTCTACATCATAAATGCCTGATTATATTGCATAATTATGTTTACTTATATCACTACCATGAATCACTCCTAGGGGTTTGTGACACTCAGGTTACTTTCATGCTATGAAATTATTACAAACACCCACAGACCTCACTCAAAGTCCCAGCCCAACCCCTTTTTGGTTCTCCATATACATATATATTTTGGGATGGAGGTTTGTCGGTGTAGAGTTTCAGGATGGGACAGGTCACCCCCCTTATCCAAATGTATATAGAATAAATATGTATCCACCAACAGGGATAACATTAAATGTAATCAATTTAAGTGCAGTGACATCAACTTGGAATACATAGGGTATATGGAGATTAGTTGTACATTTTATTTTTTTATTTTTTTATCATTGACTTCTCTGTATTGCCGGGAGCCGACAATTCATTATAGAAAAGTAAGAGGGAGAAACTGTGCTAAGAACAAAACATGAACAAAACCCACAGTGATAAGTTTGAGTGGGGGGGAAGCAGCAAACCTTCTGTGAACAAAAACAGTGTTAAGCAATAGAAAAAAATATATGGTTGCGCTAGCCCTGATGAGAACGTCACAACTAAATATGAATTAGTGCAACAACATTGTATAAAACAACATGATATGATATTGCAATTAAACAATAATAAAATAGTCCTTAAATTAATAAAGGTAAAAAGATGCTCAATATAACATAAGGAGCAATAATAAACCATAAAAAAAGTGAAATAAATCCAAAAGTTGATATGAACCCTGATCAAGGGTTCCAGTCTATGCAGGTGACCCAACCGTCTATGAATGGTGGTAACACAAATTTAAACTGTACACCCGTGCAACGTGAAAAAGTCTATGGTGAAGAAAATGTCAGTGAAAAAATCTTCTCGTTTGCAGAAAACCAAGAGAATACACCACCAAGTGAGGTAAAATAATGCCTGCTTACCAGAAATACATGACCCTCCACTACAGAGGATCACAAAAAGCTTTGATTGAACATGGATGAGCTCAACCAGACGACATCAAGGTGGATCCAGCCCATAAACAGCATACGATACGACAGATTCAGTGACAGCTCAATGGATCCCGGATTCAGATCTCAGAACATGTGAAAAAGTGTGAGACTCCCATAGTGTAAAACAGTTTCAATTTATTTAAAAGGATTAAAAAGAATCACACTAAGGCCCCTTTCACACGGGCGGACCGTATGTCCGTTTTTCACCCATCCGTTTTCGGATGAAAAACAGATATACATGTATCCCTATGGGATAGCGGATGTCAGCGGATGAACATCCGCTAACACCCGATCTCATCCGTGCTCGCTATGCCCCGTTTTTCAGGATAGAAAAATTTTAATTTTTCTATCCGTCTGTGGAGCGGATCGGATGAACACGGACAGACGGTCCGTGTTCATCCGATCCCCCATAGGGGAGAGCGGAGATCTGACAGGGCGGTCCCTGCACAGTGTGCGGGGACCGCTCAGTCATCCGCCGGCTCAGCGGGGATCAATGGAGCGATCCCCACTGAGCAAGCGGAGGTTCACGGGGCGGATCATGACTGATTCGTCCCGTGTGAAAGGGGCCTCACAGTGTAGTAGTGGACATAAAGCCTTAAGCCTGCGGCCCCGGCCGGACACACGCAGGCAAACCTGTCCTAACTGGATGGAGGTAGGTGGTGACGTCAGCGCGGCGCTCCGTTCTGCCTTATGTCGTTTTGCAACAGAATTGCGTCTTCCAGGGGCACGGGCGGCACGTCACCCCCTAAATATAGTACACATCAACCAAAAACCCTCCCCATTTAAAGCCACCGCGCACATGCGCAGTAGCTCCAAAAACCAAGCCTCGTTCCGAGCTGCTATCCGCGCGCTCGGAACGTGATGGGACAAAATCCCCGTTCAGAGCCACCATGCACATGCGCGCTGGCTCCCAGAATCCAAGCCTCGTTCTGAGCCGCTATCCGCACACATTATATCCAAAACAACACAGACGCCGCACACTTGCGGAAGCCAGTGATAAAGGTGTTTGGAATTACATGAACAGGGGCCAGGCACCCAGGACCAGCCTGGAAGTGCCAAAGATCATACGGGCTTAACCTTATGATAGGTTGTTGAACTATAGAAGGGAATAAATCTTAAAAAGATCTTGGTTATAAGAACCTCAAAGCAATACATAAAAAATATATAAAAAAAATGTAATAGTTAATATATGAGAAGATTAAATGAAGTGTATACAAAACATTATCTAAGTGGCCAATAATATTTGGACACAAAAAGGAGATGATAAAGTTATGGGGACGAACTTCAAACTAAATTAACCTACAAAACAGCTATCCAAAGTGTGCAAGAAGCAACATCTAGTGGACAAAAAGGAGATGGTGCAAAAGTCTAATTAAAAAATAAATAAAATAAAACCTGAGATACCCCATTAAGGAATAATCACAAGTATGGTAAATACCAAATATATATGTGAATATGAGTTCAAAGGCATAAGAAATGTTAATGAAACCAATCTGGGAACAAATAAAAGAAAAAAGGACCCTAAATGGAGCCAAGTACTCAATGGCCATAGCAGATAGAGGCTCAGAACCACATGGCACATATGGCGATATGTCTAAACCCTGCCACAACCAATAAACATGGGATATCAGATAAGTATTGCAATAATAATAACAAAAACAGGTGCAAAAGGCAAAATTATTAAATCCAACCAAATGTCACTGATATTGCAAATAATAATGGCAGGTCAAATGCAAGGTCCCTTGGTCGAGATGGACTGGACAGTTAAGAGTTGTTAATAAACGCATTAACGTCCGTGTCGACATTGAGGCCGAACGGAACGTACGTTTTAGGCGATAAATCCAGGCCATCTCGAGCTTGGAGATTTCCCTGACCAGGGAACTGCCTCTCCAGTGGGGCCTGTATTTGTCGATGCCTATAAAAAGTGTATTGGACGGATCTCTCCTGTGCATTTGGTCATAATGTCTGGAGACGGAGTGTTTGTCAAAACCTCTCCTGATATTCCCTATGTGTTCGTTCAAACGAACACATAATGCCCTTTTGGTCCTCCCAATATACTGCAGACCGCAGGGACACTGGATGAGATAGACCACTCCCTCTGTCGCACAGGTAGTGAAAGGTTCTACCTCGTAGGATCTTGAGGTACTGGGGGACATGAAGCCATCAATCTTCCTATCCTTACACTTATTTAAAGAGCAAACCTGCCACTTTTTACACTTGTGATAACGGGTGAGGTTTGAAAAGAAACATCTGTTTTCCTTTGGTGGATCCTGTATGCTTGGTGCAATCCTATTAGACAAGGAAGAGGCTCCCCTAAATATGATCTGAGCTTTGGGTGGTAAAACAGGGGACAAAAGTCGATCGCTCTCAAGAACGTGGCAATGCTTCTGTATGAGCCTTTTGATACTTTCGTGCTGTACCGAAAAGGTGGTGATGAAAGGTAAAGAGATTTTGTTGATGTTATTATCTCTGACTTTGTCACACAGGAGTGAAGCCCTATTGTTTTTGTGGATAGAACTCACAAGTTGAGACAGTTGCCCGATCATAGCCCTTTTAGACAAATCTGTCGCAAAGGACGGCCGCTTGAATGTCAAATCTGCTCAAATCTGAACAGTTGTGTCTGAGCCGCGTGAACTGTCCCTGAGGAACAGCTTTTAACCAGGGGGCATAATGACAGCTGTCCAATGATATAGAGGAGTTTGTCGGTAGGTTTGAAAAAAAGTCGATGTTACAAACTTTTCTGCCTGCACCGAAAACTTTAAGTCTAAGAAGCTGATCTCCTCCAAACTGGCGTCAAAGTTGAGTTTGATGCCTCTGTCATTCAAATTAGGAAATTACATGAACTGGTGCATATCAGACCCACTGCATTCTCATAGGATGAGGAAGTCGTCGATGTACCTGGCCCATAGAACCACATGTGGCCTATTATGGGCATCCACGACGTCCTCCTCCCACTTAGCCATGAATAGATTGATCAAACTGGGGGCATACTTGGCCCCCATGGCAACTCCTCTATTCTGGCGGTAGAATTGGTTAAACCAAAAGTAGTTGTGACTGGCAGCATAATTGAGTAATTCCATAATAAAGTCGATCTGCACCAATTCAAGGTTAGACTCTAGTCAAATACATCCTCACAGCCTCCAGACCAAGGTGATGCGGAATGATGGTATATAAAGAAGTCATATCTGCGGTGACTAACCACAGACCCTTCTTAGTGGTATTGGAGGCTAACAGGTTGATGACCTGCTTAGTGTCCTTAATAAAAGATGGAACTTTATGGACTAATGGTTGGAGGTAGTAATCTATGTACTTCCTCACCAGGGACGTGATTGAATCTATCCCACTAACGATGGGACGTCCCGGAGGGCAAGTCTGGCTTTTGTGGATTTTTGGTAAATAGTAGATAACTGGTGTGCGTGGAGCACTTGGAACCAAAAAGAGTCTCTCTTTATCGTTTAAAATACCTAAACTCAAACCTCGGTCCACAATGCCCTCCAGTTCCTTTTTGAATTTAAATACTGGGTCACGTGGCAATGGGGTATAGGTTTTCCTGTCATCTACAATTCTGAGCATTTCGGCTACATAGTCACATCGAACCAAGATCACTATCCCCCCCCCCCCACTTATCAGCTGGTCGGATGACCAGTGATTTGTTAGTGCATAGGGAATCTAAACCTGTTTCAAGGTCCCTCTGCATTTTGATCTTTTTGACCTTGATTGATTCAAGGTCTCTTAGAACAACGTCCCTGAACACCCTAATGCTCGGTGCCAGTGCCCCAGGGGGGTTAAAAAGGGATGCATTTGACAGATTAGAGTGATGAAACTCTAAATCAGTGGCCACTCAATTTTTAATGGGGTTGGACAAAATGTACCTTTTGATGTTGAGTTTCCTCACATACTTGTGTACATCCATATAAGTTTGGAATTTGCTCAAACTCCTTGGTGGAGCAAACTTCAAACCCTTGTCCAACAGTTTTTTCTCGGAATCTGTCAAAACTTGTTTGCTTAGGTTAAAGATTCCGATGCCTAAATTATTGTTCTTTTTGGCCGACTGGGCCCGCCTCCCCCCTCTAGTTCCTCTCTTTGTTCTATAGGGCCTCTGAAGCCCTGACCGTCCCTGTGAAAACCCCAATCCTGGTTTCATTATAGCCGCGAGTGCTTTTAAATGACTTTTTTTCCTTCAGAAATGACATTTTGTGCAGGGACAGTTCTAAGCACGGGAAACAAGCGCTGCTTTACAGGCATACTATACACGCCCCCAGGTACGAAGTTTAAAGGAATATTTCACTTTTATTGTTTCACTTTAAGCATCATTATAATCACTGCTCCCGAAAAAAATATATATATAAAAAAAAAATTAAAAAAATTCACAGTTTAGGCCGATACGTATTCTTCTACATATTTTTGCTAAAAAAAAAAAAAAAAAAAAAAAAAAAAAAAAAAAAAATCGCAATAAGCGTATATTGATTGTTTGTGAAAAAGTTATAGCAGCTACAAAAAAGGGGATAGATTTATAGCATTTATTTTTTATTTATTTTTTACTAGTAATGGCGGCGATCAGCGATTTTTATTGTGACTGCGATATTGCGGCGGACACATCGGACACTTTTGACACATTTTTGGGACCATTCACACTTATACAGCGATCCCTGCTATAAAAATGCATTGATTACTGTATAAATATGACTGGCAGGGAAGGGGTTAACACTAGGGGGCGATCAAGGAGTTAAATGTGTTCCCTAGATTGTGATTCTTACTGTGGGGGGGAGGGGACTGACTGGGGGAGGTGACCGATGGTTGTCCCTATGTACAAGGGACACACCATCGGTCTCCTCTCCCTGACAGGACGTGGATCTGTGTGTTTACACACACAGATCCACGGTCCTGCTCAGTTACTGGGCAATCGCGGCCGCCGGGCACGTGCATCGGGTCCCCAGTGACGTGGCGGGCTTCCCCCTAGTGGCTTCTGAAGGCGATCAACGTCATATGACGTCCGCCCAGAACAGGGTCTTCCGCCCGCCGTCATTTGATGGTGGGCGGGTGACCACCGGTTAAAGAGGATGTGCTCCCATTCCACCTCTCATACCTCGGATCTTGGTCTCCTGAATCGACAGGAAAATATTGCTCTGTCTTCTCTCACCAAAAATGATGAAATCATAATAAAAACTGCAGATAAGGGCGGCGGTATTGTTATACAAGACCGTGAAAACTAAATTTTGGAGGCAGAACGTTTATTAGGTGACCAGCAGACATTCTAAATTAAGATCTGACCCCTTACCTAGCTATAAAATACAAATAGATGCATTGATTAACTCGGCCCTATCAAAAACATTATTAGTAAGAGTGAAGTCTCCTTTCTGTGCAGAGACTACTACCACACACCATATTTCTATCATATACCTAAGATCCATGAGAGAATTGATCATCCCCCAGGTAGACCAATTATAGCTGCCATGGACAGCATCACCTCTGGCCTATCAAAATACATCAATCATCATCTACAACCATTGGCCCAAGGTCTACGATCCTACATCCGAGACGGCATCCATCTTCTTGATCTGCTGAAACCATACAAGTGGGAAGAAAGCTACGTCTGGATGTCTCTAGACGTGGCCTCGCTTTACACTTCAAGACCCCATGAATTTGGCATGGCGGCAATAGCCCACTTTCTTTCTGAAAATCCTTATATGGGTGGTGAACAGGCTGATTTCATAATTGATTGTACCAGGTTTTGTTTAACACACAATTATTTTTGTTTTGACCAGCAATATTTTTTACAAACCCAGGGCACCGCCATGGGCTCAAATTTTGCACCCTCGTATGCCAACTTGGCAATGGGTTTGTGGGAACACAGATATATGTGGTCCAACAACCCCTTTCTGAAACATCTTGTGTATTATGGCAGATACATCGATGAAATCATCATCGTGTGGGATGATGGTGGTGATGTTATCGATGATTGTCAACCATTGTAACGACAATACATGTGGCCTGTCGTTTACCCATGTTTGGGATCAGGAGAGACTGACGTTTCTTGATCTAGACTTATATCACTCGGATGGTGACATCCAGGCAAAAAATCTTTAAGCCCACTGCAGGCAATTCTTTGTAGACATGTGCACATTTAAATATTTCGTTTCGGAATTTCGTTTTCGTCCGAAAAATAAAATTTAGTTACTCCCGAAATTCATTTTTATTTATTTTGTTTTTCGTTAGAAATTGCATTTGTCCGAAAATCTGAATTAATTAAGGTTGAATCTGTCATTGAAGGCTTATGGTGTCTGTCGAATGTTCAAAGAAGATTCGACGGAGCAGTGAAACTGTACGACGCTGCAATTATACATTTCCGGTCGAATGTTCCGCCCACAAGCTATAGAAGAATTCTAATGTTGTATGACTAGTAATAATTATATTTATTCATTACTATTACTAGTCAACCAACATTAGAATTCTTCTATAGCCTATGGGCGGATGCATTTGACCGGAAATGTACGATTGCAGTGTCGTACAGTTTTGCTGCACCGTCGAATCTTCTAACTTTCGATGCTTTGTCGAATCTTCGTCATTCTAGCTATTTTACTGCTCCTCCTCTTTGGTTACAATCAGCCAATAACATTCATCATCAACTTTATTTTTATTTTACTTCCCCCACCCAATTCCAGCAGTGATCTTTTCTCTCTATGTCGAATCTTTTCTCTCCTATGTCGAATCTTTTCTCTCCTATGTCGAATCTTTTCTCTCCTATGTCGAATCTTTTCTCTCCTATGTCGAATCTTTTCTCTCCTATGTCGAATCTTTTCTCTCCTATGTCGAATCTTTTCTCTCCTATGTCGAATCTTTTCTCTCCTATGTCGAATCTTTTCTCTCCTATGTCGAATCTTTTCTCTCCTATGTCGAATCTTTTCTCTCCTATGTCGAATCTTTTCTCTCCTATGTCGAATCTTTTCTCTCCTATGTCGAATAATCTTGGACTAATAGAGTTAAGGTTAGGCACATTCGACCACAGGTTCGATAGACACAGATTGTTATTGTCAGCGTCACGTCGAATCTCCTATCTATATCGAACTGTTGTAGCAACGAAAACGAAAATAAAGCATTTGTTTATGTCGGATCTTTCGGTTTTCGGATTCTGTGCTTTCGTTTTCGTTTGTTAAAACAATAACGAAAATAGCTGAAATTCGGACGAAAATGCATTCGGACGAAAACGAATGCACATGTCTAATTCTTTGCTTCATTTTAAAAGCTGCCACTACAAAAAGTGGAACAATAATATTCCTAGAGGCCAATTTTGCCGTTTGCGGCGTAATTGCACCCAAAAAACTGATTACATAGAACAGAGTACTATTCTTAAAAAGAAATAGCATAAGGATTATCCTACTTCTTTGGTGAACCAAGCATATAACTATTACTTGGAACCAAGAATACCTTCCAGTACACAGAAAGATAAAAAAAGACACATTTGATCCATCTACCCGTTTTGTAACAAGATTTCACACAGATTCCAAAAAAATTGAATTAATCTAGAAAAAACACTGGCCCTTATTACTGGAGGACCCACACCTCAAACCCATCCTTTATGATACCCCCAGAATCACTTACAGAAGAGCAACAAATCTGAAAAACAAAAATGGCTCCCAGTAAATTAAAAGTAAAAAAAGCTCCCCTATTGTCACATATTCATATGTTTCCTTTAAAAGGTATGTTTCAATGCAAAACATGTGATTTTATTGATCTTGGCCAAAAACAATTCACTACAAAAGGAAAAACATATATTTTGGGTGACTTTTTTAATTGCAACTCAGACTTTGTTGTTTATGCATTGACTTGTCCCTGCCAACTGCTATATGTGGATCGCACAATACAACCCCTTCGCCAAAGATTTGGTGAACACAGGAGAAAAATAGAGGGAGGCAAAGACAAGCATAGCGTGCCCCGTCATTTTGCCGAGTGTCACCAAAAATCCACTGACAGTCTAAGAGTTTGGATTGTTGAACAGATTTCCAATACGCTCTCAGAGGCAGAAAGATTTCAAAAGCTCTGCGAAAGAGAGACATATTGGATCTACTCTTTGGATGCCCTCACTCCTGGGGGCATCAATGAAGAGATAGAAATATCCACTTTATTGTAAACATTGTAAAGCGTGGATAATCCGCACATCCCCTATTGTGCAAAAAAATTGGTACAAAGACAAATCCTACTATGTGCAAAATTGCAACCCACACATAAATATAAAATTATGTTCCAATAAATAAAACATTAACAGCGCTTGTGTGAAATGTATAATTCCACCATTGATATCCAAATATATATATCCTGCAGTTATTAGCTTCTAAGCTTAAAGAAATTTCACCATCCCCATATAGTAAAATATCCACAGAACCCAAAAGAATTAAGAGTTCTCAAAAAAGGAAGCACCAAAGTCCACACGTTACTAATATCATAGGTATTGCAGCCAAAAAACTTCTAGAATAAATTTCCAATTGATAGTGTCTCTCATCAGAAAAAAAATGGTAGAAATGACAGTAGTAACAGGCTTATCAAACACTTCAGTGATCCAGCTGGTCAATAAGATGTAATATAGATCATGCTTGCATCATTGTCATAGTAGTCACTCTCCCCTATGGTAATTAACTCACCAGACAGAGGATGGTAATGTGCCTGTCAGCTCCTCTCCAGACCTTCCGTCAGCTCCCTTCAGGAAATCCTGTGGCCTCAGACAGCATGTGTATGTGTGCAGCAGTGCGGGCATGAAAAGACAAGGGAAGCCTCACATAGCATAAAAACCCTTTTATTTTTAAAATATATGCCCCCACATACAAGTGATGCTTACAAAATAGAAAACAAAGTAAAGCCTATCACCCAGGGTCGATCCGTCAGCTCAGTCAGGATATGGAATGCTGATATCATTCAAAAACCTTTGTGAGTCCCGGGTAGACGAACGTTCCCTTGGCGTGACCATGCGACCTATCACGCCAAGGGAACGTTCGTCTACCCGGGACTCACAAAGGTTTTTGAATGATATCAGCATTCCATATCCTGACTGAGCTGACGGATTGACCCTGGGTGATATGCTTTACTTTGTTTTCTATTTTGTAAGAATCACTTGTATGTGGGGGCATATATTTTAAAAATAAAAGGGTTTTTATGCTATGTGAGGCTTCCCTTGTCTTTTAGGAGGGGGGGAAAACTCCCCAAAAATTTATGACAGGTGCTGCACTTTAACAAATAGCTGGAATATACAGCTATACAATAATGGTCAAAAAAGGTAAAAAATGTGCTACCAAAAAAACAATGTGCAAAAAAACAACAAGAAACAGTTCAGATAGGTTACTGCCAATACTGTCCTAGTGAACAAACAGCTAGAGGGTGACTTGCTGCATTCACGGAAAAATGAATAAACCAATGAAAAAGGAGGGTGAAGGGGAGTAGTGATATCTTCCTCCAGACTTTTCAACCGGATAGATGAAACAAATTATTAAAAATGGCCGCTTACCGAAACAGGTGGATCCCTGTCACGGAGATCATAGGGGCTCAGCACACCAGGGTTCACTTCATGGAAATCCTCGGCATCCCAGCGTCAATCCCGCAGCGAATCCGTTCTTCTCATCAAGATATCCAGGGACTGGAACAAAGCTTCCCCACAGCCAGGATTCACTCCCAATACAATGGCATGATAGGGGGGGATTTCATAGGGAAGACAAAAAGAGCCTCATGGTGCAGTAGGTTTAAATATCAAAAAGTAATTTTATTCAAAAAAGGCAACAGAACTGACATCCAGAAACTCTTTCCATAAAAAAAATTCAAATTTCAGCGGGTAAAAAGAGACATCCAGCCGCGGCTCAGGCCACTGAGCTGGAGCGTGGTGACGTCAGATGTTATTGCTCCGCCCGATGCTGCGTTTCTCCTATACGAGGCATCAACAGGGAAAGGAGGCAATACCCGGATGTCACACACCACGCTATTTATAGAAGACTGCAGGAGAATGACACCATATTGTAAACATCACCAATCATAAACTACTATGCTTGATCTAGTGATGCCTGTTATATTTAAAGTGGTACAGTTTTAACTAAGTGGCGCCTGTTTTTCTGTCTTCTCGTTTACATGGATTGTGTGTATACTGCCATGGATAGTCACCAGGAAAGGAAAATTAGAGCGGTAAGTATTCAATTTTCCTTTTTATTGCAGTGGTTCTCAGCCTCAGTCCTCAAGTACCCCCGACAGGACATGTTTTGTGAATTTATCTTATCTAGAATAGCTGTACAAAATACAGAGCCATTGTCTGTGATTTAAAGCACATGTGCAAGATGAAGGAAAACCTGAAAACATGGCCTGTTGGGGGTACTTGAGAAGCACTGATTTAGAGCACTGCGCTAAAATCTAGTTCAAGGCAATCCTATTCTAATTGTGGCCATTTGAGGGAAACCAAGTGAGTGTTAGAACCTTTTTTAGGTTGGGCTTTGTGTCCCTTTTCTTAAAATTGGCTTCACTTCCTGACACATAGTAAAACCCTACAAATGTCTTTTCTTGGGGACACACAGATCAATCTAGTGTCCCCATTAAGCAAATTACACTCTAGCACTTTGTTGTGTACACCCCAAATGGTTAGGTAGTTTGGGGTTTAGTAAAGGCAAATCCACTCTGCAGTACAAGTGTAGTTGCTGAAAATCTGAGGGGAAGCACTGGTGATTTTAACATCCAATCATGTAGAAGCAAAGATGGTGTGTTTCTTTTCCTTGAATGTCCCCCTCGGATCTCCAGCAAGTGCACTTGTAGTGCAAAGTGGATTTGCCTTTAGTAAATAAAACCCAAAGTCCAAGATACCTAATAATTTGGGGTGTACACACCAAAATGCTGGGGTGCAATTTACATAATGGGGAAACTATTTAGATTGACCTGTGTGTCCCCAAGGAAAGACATTGGTAGGGATTTACCCTCACTTCCTGTTTGGCTATGTGACTGGAAGTGAATAAATTTGAAGGAGAAAGTGGCAAGATTTGGGAGTTGTCTTCACCCTATCAGGGGTGCAGACATCCCCAAAAACTGAGAAGACTTCTAATCCCTCTGCACTCTATCCCCAAGCAAAAATAAGAAAGGATTTCATTTAGTGTAACTTTGCAAAGACGCATTCCTAAGTACAACTGTGATGCATGTCAATGGCCCATTTAGCCCTTGTTTAATAGAAAAACACCAGTTGCCTTTCACTAGAAAAATTACATACAGGTATATGATTTTTTTTTTTTTTTAACATGGGGTGGTGTTTGTGTGGGTCCCTAATACACATTCATACATATTAGGGCCAATTTAGACATGATCCGATTTACAGCATTTTTTAGATTGTGGGAGGAAACCAGATTACCTTGAGGAAACCCACACAGGCACAGGGAGAACATGCAAACTCCAGGCAGATGGTGTCACGGTCAGGATTCGAACCAGAGATCCTTTTTGCTGCTAGGTGAAAGTGCTAACCACTACACCACTGTGCTGCACAAATATGTAACTATAGATGTAGATTCTTGTGTCCACTTGTGAAAATACAAGTGGGTCATGGCACATCTACCATCCAAATTTGGCACTTAAGATGGTCATGCACTATGCGATCTGATTGTCCAATCTCTGTACAACTCGAGATTTCGGCAAAATAGGCAATAGGAGTACGCACTTGAACAATTAATTCAAATTTTTGAAAATCAAACAGGCTCTTGCCTAATTTTTATAATTTCTTTGAGATTGCAGTGTATGGTCACCTTTAAAGATCAAGATCTGAAAATATTAATTTATTGGGTTTAGAAACAATTTTCTGTTCTTTGCAATGTATTGAAATATTTGTGTGAAAATATAAAAATAAAAAAAAATATTAGAAGTAATAGGAATGAGATTAGCATCAAAAGGGTTAAGTGAGAACACCTACTGATTGCTTAACAAGATACATCCAATGAGATGGGCGTGCACTATTATCAATGAGAAAACAGCAGTTACCCTGGCACCAGTTGCCGTTTACATATTTATTATCGCGTTGCGCGTCTATGTGCGCCGGTTCGCACGCCCAATCAATAATTTATCCGGCGCACCAATTAAGGTATGAACCGGCGCAAATCATTGTTCTTAGTAAATCAGCCTCACTCTCCAGTGTTTTTAGTGATGAACTCTGAGTGAGAACAAGGTGTGCTTTGAAGTTTGCTTGAGACATGTGTAGGACATGGGTTTTATGATACTTTAACCACTTAAGACCCGGACCATTATGCAGTCTAAGGACCCAAGGTGTTTTTACAATTTGGCACTGTGCTGCTTTAACCGGTAATTGCGCGGTCATGCAATGTTGTACCCAAACTAAATTTGTATCCTTTTCTTCCCACAAATAGAGCTTTCTTTTGATGGTATTTGATTGCCTCTGCAATTTTTATTTTTTGCGATATATAAATTTTCTAGTTTTTGTTATAAGAAAAATCGAATAAACTAAATTTTAGTCATACATTTAGGCCAAAATGTATTCAGCCACATGTCTTTAGTAAAAAAAATGTCAATAAGCGTATATTTATTGGTTTGCGCAAAAGTTATAGCGTCTACGAACTAGGGTACATTTTCTGGAATTTACACAGCTTTTAATTTATGACTGCTTATCTAATTTCTTGAGGTGCTAAAATGGCAGGGCAGTACAAAACCCCCCAAATGACCCCATTTTGGAAAGTAGAAACCCCAAGGAAATTGCTGAGAGGCATGTTGAGCCCATTGAATATTTTTTTTTTGTCCTAAGTGATTGAATAATGACAATTTTTTTTTTTTTTTTTTTTTTTACAAAAAGTTGTCACTAAATGATATATTGCTCACACATGCCATGGTTATATGTGGAATTGCACCCCAAAATAAATTTTGCTGCTTCTCCTGAGTACGGAGATACCACGTGTGGGACTTTTTGGGAGCCTAGCCGCGTACAGGGCCCCGAAAATCAATCACCGCCTTCAGGATTTCTAAGGGCGCAAATTTTTGATTTCACTCCTCACTACCTATCACAGTTTCAAAGGCCATAAAATGCAAGACAGCACAAAACCCCCCAAATTACCTTATTTTGGAAAGTAGACACCCCAAGCTATTTGCTGCGAGGCATGGTGAGTATTTTACAGCTCTAGTAAAGAAAACTATTCTTTTTTTCTTTTTTCAATTTTCAAAACTTTGTGACAAAAAGCGAGATCTGCAAAATACTCACCATACCTCTCAGCAAATAGCTTGGGGTGTCTGCTTTCCAAAATGGGGTCATTTGGGGGGGGATTTGTGCCATCTGGGCATTCCATGGCCTCCGAAACTGTGATGGGCAGTGAGGAGTGAAATCAAAAATTTACACCCTTAGAAAGCCTGAAGGCGGTGCTTGGTTTTTGGGGTCCCGTACGCGGCTAGGCTCCCAAAAAAGTCTCACACATGTGGTATCCCCGTACTCAGGAGAAGCAACAGAATGTATTTTGGGGTGTAATTCCACATATGCCTATGGCATGTTTGAGCAATATATAATTTAGTGACAACTTTGCGCAAAAAAAAAATTGTCTTTTTCCCACAACTTGTCAAAATATAAAATATTCCATGGACTCGGGTCATTTGGGGGGGGTTTTGAACTGTCCTGGAATTTTATGCACAACATTAGGAAGCTTATGTCACACATCATCCACTCTAACCACTTGAAGAAAAAGCCCTGACACTTTTTGTTTACATGAAAACATATTTTTTTTTTTGCAAGAAAATTACGTTGATCCCCAAACATTATATATTTTTTTAAAGCAAATGCCCTACAGATTAAAATGGTCGGTGTTGCATTTTTTTCCTACACTCCATTTGCACAGCGATTTTTCAAACGCATTTTTTTGGGGGAAAAAAACACTTTTTAATTTTAATGCACTAAAACACAATATATCGCCCAAATGTTTGATGAAATAAAAAATATTATCTTAGGCCGAGTACATGGGTACCAAACACGACATGCTTTAAAATTGCGCACAAACGTGCAGTGGCAACAAACTACATACATTTTTAAAAGCCTTTAAAAGCCTTTACAGGTTACCACATTAGATTTACAGAGGATGTTTACTGCTAAAATTACTACCCTCGATCTGACCTTCGCGGTGATACCTCACATGCATGGTGCAATTGCTGTTTACATATGACACCAGATCGACAATTGCATTCGCCTTTGCGCAAGAGCAAGGGGGGACAGGGGTGCTTTTTTTTTTGCTTTTTTTAATTATTTATTTTGCTTTTTTATTTTATTTTTAAACTGTTCCTTCCATTTTTTTATTTTTTTTATTTACCATTTTTATTATTATCTCAAGGAATGTAAATATGATAGCAATAGGTAGTGACAGGTACTCTTTTTTGGAAATATTGGGGTCTATTAGACCCTAGATCTTTCCTCTGCCCTCAAAGCATCTGACCACACCAAGATCGTTGTGATAAAATGCTTTCCCAATTTCCCAATGGCGCTGTTTATGTCCGGGGGGGGGGGGGGACATTCCCTCCCACTGCTTGTAAAAGCAGTCTAGAGGCTAATTAGCCGCTAGGATTGCTTTTACATGAAAGCCGACTGCTGGCTGAAAAGAATGATACCAAGATGATACCTAAACCCGCAGGCATCATTCTGGTATAACCATTCAAAGCCCAACAACATGCCAGCGCGTTGCTGGTCCTTGTTGGACATGTATTGTGATCTTTTTTCCTGACGCATCATGGCAACGCACCCACACTGGGTTGTGACTACACCCCCACAACCTGATTGAACTGATTAACTATAAGTGTTGAAGAGGAGCCCACCGCCATATTCTCTTTTTTCCTCATCAACAGGACTGACAGCATGGAGCATAAGACCTATTACCACTTTTCACCCCAGCTAGGTTCAGCCTCTCCTAGTTGGAAGCCCTGTTTGTACAGTCTCTATACAGGGACCCCACTCTGATGGTCTCAGGGACGCCGTGAGTATATAATTGTTATTACAAACCTTAAATAGGTTTCCAAAAACACTGGGCATGGCTTCCATTATTCCTCCATTTTCGTTTCCTACCTCTTTCCAAACTTTCTTTTTACTTTCCTCCGCAGCAGGTCTCTTTCCTGCTCCCATCACTGAGATGTGTGGTCGCCGCGCGACCGGAAGTGACCTCAATGGTTTTTCTCATCTCGCCAGTCTCAAAGATGGCGGCGGCACAAACTAATCGCTAGTGCGCATGCGCGGCGCCGCGTCATCTCCGCGGCGACGGCGGCCTATTTAAAAACAGATTGGGCAATGTTTTCTTCGCTTTCTGCTCGCTATACTCTGCAATACATGCTGCCACAAGCGCTTGGACACACCATCTAGCCTGGTACAGTAGGTGCCGCCGACATTGTATATTCATCGCGATCCTATCGCGGAGATTCTCGGCGACAGGTGTGCCGACATCTCGGCGGCAGGGTGGCGACACATGTCGCGCTCGCTGCAATAGCGAGGAGACGCGGCACTGTTTTGAGCGGGGATCTGGCGTGGATTCCCGCCAATGCCAGGCACTGCGTTTGGTATGAATCCTGAGCGGGAACTCCACGCCAATTTTTAAAGAAAAAAACGGCGTGGGTTCCCCCTCCAGGAGCATACCAGGCCCTTGGGTCTGGTCTGGATTTGAAGGTGAACCCTACGCCGAAAAAACAGCGTGGGGGTCCCCCTCAAAATCCAAACCAGACCCTTATCCGAGCATGCAACCTGGCAGGCCACAGGGGAAGAGGGGCGGACGAGAGAGCGCCCCCCTCCCTCCTGAACCGTACCAGGCTGCATGCCCTCAACATGGGGGGTTTGGTGCTCTGGGGCAGGGGGGCGACCTGCGGCCCCCCCCTGCCCCAGAGCACCCTGCCCCCATGTTGATGAGGACAGGGCCTCTTCCCGACAACCCTGGACGTTGGTTGTCGGGGTCTGCGGGTGGGGGGCTTATCGGAATCCGGGAGCCCCCTTTAATAAGGGGGCCCCCAGATCCCGGCCCCCCCACCCTATGTGAATGAGTATGGGGTACATCGTACCCCTACCCATTCACCTGGTGGAAAAAAATGGCAATAAAAACACAACAGTTTTTTAAAGTATTTTATTGCACAGCTCCGGGGGTCTCTTCTGTCTTCGGGGGTCTCCGGTGTCATCGCCGCGCTCTTCGGTTCTTTCTTCTGCCGGGCCACCGCTATCTTCTTCCAGCTCTTTTGCTAGCGGGGCCCGGTCTTCTCCGTCGCCTTCTTCTCCCGCTCTCCGGTTCTTTCTTCCGCCGGGCCTCCGCTATCTTCTTGCAGCTCTTTTGCTAGCGGAGGCCCGGTCTTCCCCGTCGTCTCGTCCGGCTCTCAGTTGTCCTTCTGCCGGCCCCTCCACTACCTTTTTGTAGCTCTTTTGCTAGTGGAGGGGCCGGTCTTCCCGTCGCCGTTTCCAAGTGACCCAGATTCCATCGACCCTATCAAAAATAAAGCTTCTAATCAAATACGTATTGTAGTTAACTCAGAAGCAAGCGGTGTTGGAGGTACCCCTACACCAAAAAACCAAAGGCTTTTATTCCCCTCCCTTTCTCGTAAAGAAAAAAAACGGGGGACCTCAGACCGGTTCTAGATTTAAAGAACCTCAACAGATCGATACGAGTGGAATCCTTCAAAATGGAGAGCCTCCGATCCATACTACTAGTGATCAACATAAGAGACTGGATGTTATCAGTCGATTTATCCGACGCCTATCTCCATATCCCTATACACCAAGATTTTCAAAAGTACCTACGCTTCTCAATAGGACAGTAACACTTCCAGTTTCGGAGTCTTCCGGTCGGAATATCGATGGCCCCCAGGACATTTACGAAGGTTCTACTCCCGGGGATAGCCTATTTGAGAGAGAAAGGACTCAGAGTCCATCATTATCTTGACGATATTCTCCTCCTGGCCGGCAGTCGCCAACTATTACTCCAGCATCGAGATATACTAATTTCCACCTTACAACACTTCGGTTCGATAATATCACTAACACAACGGATCCTCATCAGCACTTCGGCAAAACAGTCGGTATGGTGGACACAAGTCCTCATCAGCACATCGGCAAAACAGTCGGTATGGTGGTGGACACGAGTCAGCAACCTGAGACGTCATCGACCCATTGTACCTCCTCGGCCAGAGATAGTTACATCAGACGCCAGCCTCCAGGGCTGGGGGGCATATTACCAAGATTTAGCAGGACAAGGTCGCTGGGCCTTCCGTCCTCAGGGAGTAGTAACAAACATCCGGGAACTCAGGGCTGCTTTTCAAGCGCTACTAGCATTCAGAACACTTCTCACAGGGAGGAACGTTATATTGCGAATGGACAATATGGTAGCAGTGAACTACATGCGCAGACAGGGGGGAACACGAAGCAACTCTCTTATGCAGGAGGTGCGCCCGATTCTCGAGTGGGCACAAGTTCACCTGAAAGATTTAAAGGCGGTATACGTTCCAGCGGCTCAGAATCAGCTTGCGGACGATCTAAGCAGGCTATACATCTCAAACAATGAATGGTCACTGAGTCACCAGGCATTCTCCCTTATAACACAGAGGTGGGGAACGCCCAACATCGATTTGGCAGCAACACCGGTAAACAGCAAATGTCCCAAGTTCTTAGCGCGACCTGCTTATGCGACGGCGGAGGGTGTCGACTGTCTCCTTCATCCTTGGAGGTTTCGCCTGGGTTACATATTTCCTCCCATTCCCTTAATAGCCAGGTTCCTAGCCAGACTGAGGAACTCAACGTCTACAGTGATAGCGATAATACCCTTTTGGCCAAGGAGGCCATGGTTCACAACCATCCTCCAGCTGAGTATAGAAAATCCACGGATTCTTCCAGTAACTTCGGATCTACTTTCACAGGGCCAGTTCTTTCACCCAGCACCAGAGAGGCTCCACCTAATGGCATGGAAGTTGAGAGGTGAAGGATATTAAATCAAGGATGCTCCCTAAAAGTAGTGGCCACATTACAACAGGCCAGGAAAAAGTCAAACGGTGTCTATAGCAGAGTTTGGGAAAACTTCACTACGTTAGCACAGCAGCAGTCATGGGACCCACTTTTTCTGACGGTGGCACAAGTTCTTGAATTCCTTCAACTAGGCCTGGATAGAGGCCTAAGTTTGAGCACTTTAAAAGTTCAAACATCTGCTTTGTCAGCCATGACGGGAGTCAAATGGGCCTTTAACCCTCTCATAATTCAGTTTCAAAGAGCATGCCTTAAAATAAGGCCACCCAGGAAACCTACCTTCCCAACCTGGAACTTGTCAATAGTTCTGGAAGCCTTGTCAAACCAACCCTTTTTTCCCCTAGAGGATATATCCTTGAGAGACTTAACACTTAAATCGTCTTTTTTGGTCGCAATAACCTCTGCAAAGAGAGTGTCCGAGCTGCAAGCGCTGTCTATGAAAAAGTCTCATTTAATCTTCTATCCCGACAGAGTCGTTCTAAGACCGTCTGAACAATTCATACCAAAAGTAGCATCTGCTTTCCATTTCAATCCAGAAATCAACCTACAGTACCAGTTTTTCTCACTAACCAGGGGGATCCGCATCCACTGGATATCAAGTCCATTATATCCTCATATCTGGAGGTGACCAACCCATTTAGAAAATCAGAGAATCTGTTTGTCATACCAAACGGCCCTAAAAAAGGCCAAGCAGCCTCGTCCAGGACAATAGCAACCTGGTTGGTTAAAATCATCAAAAGAGCATATACAATCCAACGCCTTCCGATACCTAACGATCTAAAGGCTCACTCGACCAGGGCAGTGGCAACATCCTGGGCAGCATACTGTAGAGTGTCACCTGAAACGATATGTAAGGCAGCTACTTGGTCTTCCAGAACCACGTTCATGTCTCACTGCAGAATAGACCCGGCACGGTTAACGACGGTGGAATTTGCAAGAGCGGTCATTGAGACTAACTCTTCCATATCTTGTGAATAAATAAAAATATACATATATGCATTTAAAAGCACCCACCCTTGTTTCAAGTTATTTCCCAGTGTGTGTGCTGCCATGATGCGTCAGAAAAAACGAAAAATTGTATACTCACCTTCCGTAATTTTCCTTTCCTGACCATCCAGCACACAGATACCCACCCGTATGAGGTAATATATACTAAGAATATGGCGGGGGGCTCCTCTTCAACACTTATAGTTAATCAGTCCTATCAGGTTGTGGGGGCGGAGTCACAACCCAGTGTGTGTTCTGCCATTGGATGCGTCAGAAAAGGAAAATTACAGAAGGCGAGTATACAATTTTCAGTTTTTCATGCAGCCTGTTGGCTGAACGAAAAAAAGAGATTGATCAGTGGGTATGCCCACCATTAGAATACCTCCCTTCATCCACCCACTTCTAATCATGGGCATACATGCACCATTTATATATGCCGAAGCATGGGGGCATCCTCCCACCAAAAAGTTATGCCGCGTACACATGGTCGGACGTTTCCACGGGCAAGCCTCCGTCGGAATTTCGACCATATGTACGCAGCATAAAAAGTTATGCTGCGTACACGCGGTCGGACATTTCCACAGGCAAGCCTCTGTCGGAATTTCGACCGTATGTACACGGCATTAGGAGCAAAAATCGCTCCTCCGCCCCTGCTGCACCCATGCTTCGGCATATATGCTCTTTTTTTTAACTGTGGTGGTGAAATCACCTCCTACAGCGTTGGAGTCACGGCTTTATGTATCGTGGGAGCAAACGCTGTTGCTGTCCAGATAACTAAATCCGCACTGCAACTGAATGGCATACCTGCTAAGCAAATGATGGTTAACATTAAAACAAAGTAACAATACAGTATAACAGTAAGACCTTACCATACCATACCTGCAAAGCAAATACCAAAAAAAACAAAACATTTTTTAACGCAATCTGTGCCTAAAATATATATATGCCGAAGCATGGGGGCATCCTCCCGCAAAAAAGTTATGCTGCGTGTACATGGTCGGACATTTCCACAGGCAAGCCTTCGTCGGAATTTCGACCGTATGTACGCGGCATAAAAAGTTATGCCGCGTACACACGGTCTGACTTTTCCACGGGCAAACCTCCGTCGGAATGTCGACCGTATGTACGCGGCATGAAGTTATGCCACGTACACACAGTCAGATTTTTAAATGGGCAAGCCTCCGTTGGAATTTTCGACCGTATGTACGCGGCATAAAAAGTTATGCCACGTACACACGGTCTGACTTTTCCACGGGCAAGCCTCCATCGGAATTTCGACCGTATGTACGTGGCATTAGGAGCAAAATCGCTCCTCCGCCCCTGCTGCCCCCATGCTTCGGCATATATGCTCTTTTTTTTTTTAACTGTGGTGGTGAAATCACCTCCTACAGCACTGGAGTCACGGCTTTATATATCGTGGGAGCAAACGCTGTTGCTGTCAAGATAAATAAATCCGCGCTGCAGCTGAATGGCGTACCTGAAAACAAAAAAATGGTTAACAATAAAACAGTCACATACCTGAAAAGCAAGCATGATAAAACAATATAAAACATTGCAGAATAGAATACAGTAAAAAATAGAAGAATAGAGAGGGAGAGAACAATAATATGACAACTATGTTTATTTTATTTTTACCTTTTTTTTTTTTTTTAACACCTTTTTTGGTAACTGTAAAACTTTTCGGTTCCAGGTTTGGGTCTCTCAAAATGCGATGGCATCTTGGAAGACCCTGAGTAAGTGTGTCCTATCCTGTGCATTGCTGTACCCTACGCTAAAACTTCACTAGTGTGTGGTAGCGTTCAAAACATTTACCAATGCAAAGACCAGGATCATCAGGACAGCGGGGACAATAATAACGGGTGTCACGCCTAAATCCGCGCTTTCTACAGACACATTTTCTTTGGGGGGCTCATTGGGTAGGGGTACTCTCGAGGACATACGGAAAATGCCTCTCATGCATCCGGCTTACTGCATTTGGTTGGGAATGGTGAGGTGCAGCACCGCCTGGATACAGGAGGTCTGTGATGATCTCATCATGGAATTGAAGGAAGGATCCAGTCTGTCCTGAAGCTCTGTATAGCACATGAGCATTCAGCAAAGCCAATTGAAATAAGTATAGAGACACTTTTGTACCAGCATCTCGCCTTACGGGCAATGTGATACGGCGCCAACAACTGGTCATTGAGGTCCACCCCTCCCATGTTTTGGTTATATTCGTGGGTACAGAGGGGTTTCTCCACAACACCAGTCGGCGTACGAATTTGGACTGTCGTGTCTGCGTGAAGGGAAGTAAGAACGGAAACATTCTTATTACTCCACTTCACAGCGAGCAAGTTATTACACTTCAAGCAGGCTCTCTCCCCCAGCCTTAGATGAGAATCTACAAGCCCCTGGGGAAATCCCAGACGATTAGGTCGCACAGTGCCACATGCTCCAATTTGCTGATCAAACAAGTGACTAAACAGTGGCACGCTTGTGTAATAATTGTCCACATACAAGTGGTACCCCTTTCCGAATAAGGGTGACACCAAGTCCCACACAATTTTGCCAGCGCTCCCTATGTAATCTGGGCAGTTCTCTGGCTCTACCTGACTGTCTTTTCCCTCATAAACCATAAAGCTCCATACATAGGCTGTTGCCCTGTCACAGAACTTATAGAGCTTGACCCCATATCTGGCACGCTTGCTGGGAAGGTACTGTTTGAAAGACAAGCGGCCAGAAAATGTAATCAGGGACTCGTCAACAGACAACTTGAGTATACAAGACTGCAAAACGTTTGTTGAAGTGGTTTATGAGGGGCCAAATTTTGTAGAGCCGATCGTATTCAGGGTCTTGAGGGAAAAGCCCAGAAAGATCTTAAATTCGGAAACTGTAACTGGTTTCCATTCTCTGGCAAGGGCGGACTGGGGACAAGTGGCGATAAATCGACCAGCATACAAATTAGGGAATAGAAAGGAATGGGACTTTTAAAGGTGCAAGCACAACACATTATTTTATAAAAAATACATTTTATTTAATAGAAAAGTTTTATCGTTTACATAATTAATAAAAAAACAACATAGTTTCAGTAGGAAGCGATAAATACAGACATATAATCTCGACGTTTCGCCAATTAAGATGGCTTCTTCAGGAGTGTTATTGTCATGTATTACTGAAACACAAAACATATACAATAAATATTCAAAATTACACCAAGGAATTATTATACAACATAACATATTAAATGTTCAACAAAGGAGCGATATAAAGATAGCTTCAAAGTCACCACAAAAAAACATAATTACCTGTACATTGTTGAAAAAATTCATAATGATATAGCTGGTGTCAGGTCTGCCAGGAAACTACAACCGTCCCTCCGCTTTCCTGACCGGTAGTCTTGTTATCCCGGTGTCAGGTGGAGGGACGGCTGAGATCTCCCACAGACAGGAAATAAGGAACCACAAAGGAAGGTGCAGATAGCCTAACCACAACCCCCAGCAACAACTCACGGTTAGTAGGCAGAAGACAGGATCCCAGGAGGGAAAAGGACAATCCAGGTAACGTAGTCGGAACAAGCCAGGGAGGGTCGGCAGCAAGGTTAACCAGGTTCAAGGGATAATCCAGGAATCGTAGTCAAGACGAGCCAAGTAGATAACCAAAAAGCAAGCGCATCCCTAAACAGGAACCTATCCTAAGGCACGGACAGGAAGGGGAAGTGGGAATATATAGGGACACTAATGAGAAGACTGCTGACAGCTGGTCCCAGGGTGGAGCAAACATCCCCACTAGTGAAAAAGAACATAACTACGATGCTAACATAAAACTAGTTCACTGGTGGCTCAGGACATAGGAAAACAGTCTATGAACACCAGGCCCTGGGATCAAATCCCAGACACGGCGTGACAGCTGGGGCTGAGTCCAAGGGGTTTTCCCATAGTGGAGTCATATGGTGAACCTTAGAGAGGATGCTCGCTCATAAACACGCACCTACATGCATAATGTGCTGTGAAAGCAATGGAAGGTGAATAGTCACCTGAAGGAAAGAAAAGAGGTATAATTATGTGGTATCCAATAGACATTAAAGCAAAGATAGGTATATAGGTATAATTCAATGGGTATACCTTGTCTAAAGATTGTGTTGATATTCCAAGAAGGAACAAAGATTTAATGTGTCATTCAGATGTGAAATATCTGTTGAAGGACAGATTGAAATTAGAAAATGTTTGTAAATAAACTATATATGGAAGGATAGATATGGTTAAAAGATTCCAACAAATACCTAATTTAACCACTACCAGATGCAAATCCAAGGAGTGGGATGCTGTTTTAAGAGAGATAAATTTGGCAATCCATCTATCAAAAGATAAAGGATGACAGCAGATAAAGAGATTTTAAAACTTAATCTATAAGAGAAGGGGTTTAAAGGATAGAAATGAAAAAAGTTCCTCTCCAGGTACCTGAATAGCAGTCTGGATACACATAAGGTTCCTCCAAGAGCGGCAGCTATACCACCCAAACAAAAGCCAAAGCTTACTGTAAATAGACATCCTCTCCCTCGCCTAAATGACGCCGATTTGGCGCCAAAAACATAGGCGGGGTGGGCAGATCAGTTCCACCTGACCGGGAACCAATCCCAGCTGTTGCTGAGAAAACATGATGCGAATGTGGGGCGGCCGGAAATGACACATCGCCGCGCACCGGAAGTGACGATTGGACGTCTCCAAGTGATGAAAAACATCGCAAACTGGATGCAGTCTACACAACGGCCACAAGTTGGCCACAGTGAGAATGGATCGAGTGGGAGACAAAGTGCCAATGTAAAAAAGGATGGAAAAAACAGAGGTAATTGTCTGATGTAGAAGACAGGGATGGAAGCCCTTAGGTGGAAGGATGGCCCCAATTTAAATGCCATTGGACATAAAACTGGAAGCCCTGGGCGCCCATAAGGTCACCTGAAACTCCAATAGGGAATTCCCCTTAATTATAAACAACTCAGTCACAGATAGTGTATGTATTGAATATTACAACAGGTATATATTGGCAGAAAAAATGTGGTTTGGGAAAATCCATCGCATCACTCCTATGAAGAATAACAAAACATACATAAGGACACATATGTACAAAATAAACAGATTAACTGTTTAGGGCCCAGGGACATTCAGAAAAATATATATACACGGTCAATTTCTAGAGAAAGGGCTTATAACTGATGGACTCATTAAAGGAGCACTAAAGCTTCCCTTTTTTTTGCTTAAAAATAACAAACATGTTATACTTACCTCCACTGTGCAGCTCGTTTTGCACACAGTGGCCCCGATCCTGGTCTTCTGGGGTCCCTCGGCGGCTGTCTTGGCTCCTCCCCGCAAGGACTCCACACCTTAATGCGAGTGAGCTCGCATGGTGTGGAGTGATTGCGGGCGCGCTCCCGTGATACAGCGGCGGCCATAGCCGCCGACTGTATCACTCGGCCCCGCCCCCCGCGCGCCGCGTCATTGGATGTGATTGACAGCAGCGCCAGCCAATGGCTGCGCTGCTTTCAATCCATCCAGTGTAGCCAATCGACGGCCAGGCTGAAAAACGAAGAGGATGACGGGGACGAGCATGGGACTTTCGAGGGGCCAGGTAAGAAAAACGGGGGCTCGGGGGGGGGCGGTATTGTCGAATGTTTTTTCACCTTAATGCATAGGATGCATTAAGGTGAAAAAACATGTAACTTTACTACTCCTTTAAGTCCTGGATACATGGTGGCATTAAGTGAAAAAATCCACTTAGCCTCTCTTTGCAAAATACTTTTATCACAATCCCCACCTCTTTCACTGACTGGAAGATGTTCTAAGGCAAAGAACCTCATCTTGGATTGGTCAAAGGCATGATATAGGCCACTATGTCGACTAATCGGCGTTTCCATTTTTTTCTTTCGAACCAGGGAGACATGATCCCTGACTCTATGAAAAAAGGGTCTTTTGGTCTTGCCAACATAAAAGGCGCTGCATTCACACTTCATAATATATACAACGCCTATTGACTGGCAATTTGCAAAGAATTTTGGTTTATAGGTGGCTCCGCTAGGAAGAATTAATTCCTCTGAGTCATCTAAAAATTGGCAGAAATCACATCGACCACATGGAGCTGTGCCCCTGCGAGAAGATCTGCCGATCGGTTTCTGCAAGTGGCTATTGACCAAATGATCTTTTAATGATTTAGACTTTCTATACGTGATTTGGGGATAGGGTTGAACATATTTGGAAATGACTTCATCTGTTGATAATAAAGGCCAGAATTTGGTAATGATATTCTTGACCTTTTGGTGGTCACCTGAATATCTTGTAATCAGCCTAACCTCCTTTTTTGTCTTTAGCTCTATGATATGCCTTCTTTAATACCGTAAGACTATATCCTCTCTTTAATAGTCTAAGCTGTAAAGCATTGGCTTCAGTTTCAAAGTCTTGTTCCTGACTACAATTGCGTTTTATCCTAAGATATTGGCTGTATGGTATACTTTGCACCAATGGTTTGGGGTGGGAACTGGCAGCATGTAGGATGGTATTGCCTGCAGATGGTTTTCTATAAAGTGAGGAACCCAGGGTACCATGGCACTTTGTACCATCCAAATTCACATAAATTGAGATGTCCAAAAAGTTGATAATCTGGTCACACATCATGATGAATTTCAGATTATACTGATTGGTAGTTAGTTTGGACATAAAGGCCTGCAATTCGGGGTTGGACCCTGTCCATACAACAAAGATGTCATCGATAAAGCGACGCCAAATAAGGACATGAGAGAAAAAATCCCCAAATTCATCCGAAGAGAAAATCTCTCATTCCCACCCCCCCAGGTACAGGTTGGCGTACGATGGGGCACAATTGGTCCCCATCGCCACACCCTGTACCTGGAGGTAGTGGGAATGGTCAAAAATGAAAATATTGTTCATTAGAAATGAACATTAGTAATTCCAAGATGAAGTGATTGTATCTATCTGCTCCAGGTCCTCTCTCTGATAGGAAGCCCCGAACAACTTCAACCCCCCACTCGTGGGGGATCGAGTTGTACAGAGCCTTCACATCAATGGACACCAGCCAAGATCCCGGTGGTATATACAGGGCATCGATGGATCTAATAAGATCCGCCGTGTCCTGTATATAAGAACTGAGAGAGCCCACATGTGGTCTGAGATAGTTATCCACAAGTTTGCTTGCATGCTCTGTCAAACAACCGTTACCTGAAACAATCGGGCGCCCAGGAGGGCATTCCAAATTTTTGTGCACCTTGGGTAAGGCATATAGGGTGGGTGTTTTTGGTTTTTCAACCAATAAAAATTCACATGTTTTTTTATCCAATAGATTGTCTTGATAGGCCCAGTTGATTAACAAATGAAATTTTGTCTCTGCATATTTTACTTGGGCATGAGGGATGGATCGATACCAGCTGCGGTTCAACAAAACTAATTTACAGATGTCAGACAGTTTTTTCTTATCAGCATACAAATTAGTTTGGTCCACAATAGATCTATAGAGATCTTCAGTGAAAAACAGCGAATAAAAATTAAGTTTCCACCTGAATACCGGGTTGGCCAGTGAATGGGGGAAGTACGGGTGCTGCAGAAGTGGTGGGGACCCAATCAGGATTGGCGAATGCAGTAGGAAGGGCACTATGGGCACAACGGGCCTGTCTTTGTCTTCTTCTTGGTGGCAGCGGGACACTACTTGTGCTTGCCACCTCGCCAGCTTGAACTGCACATATGGGGCTCGCCACGTCACCACGTGATACTGCAGTGCTGGATGTACGACCAGGGTGTACTAGGCCGCTGGTGCTTGCCAGTTCACCAGAAGGAATAGCGGCACTAGTACTGGCTCTCTGCTCCATACGAGGGACCTGCGGTTCTTGCGCCTCAACAACAGCAGAATGGGGTGGGGTACGCCTGTCCTTAGCAGGGACCTCATCTTCGTCATCAGTGCTATCTGACATGGAGCCGCTGTCTTCTACGGGGTCTATTCTGAGCCGGAATCTGACAGATGCGTGACCTCCTCTTCACTATCTGTCATGCTCAGGCCTCTTTACTAGTGTACCTTCACTTTGCCATTTTGGGCTCTAAATTTAGTGGTACACTAGTAAGGATTCACAGGTAAAAAAGCACCGGACTGTCAGCAAATGTATCAAACGCTACCAAAAAAACTGTCAGCGATTGCAGGGATCAGGCCTGTCTCTGCGAACGCTGCAGTTATGTGTGTTGTGTTTGGTAAGTGACAGTGATCGATCTATACTGCACTTGGGTGGGCTGGGCGGAGGGGCAAAACGCAGGTGCTAGCGGGTATCTGGGCTGATCCCGCTAACAATGCGTTTTTGGGAACCCTAAACTGCTGGGGACGCTAGTATAGATCTGATCAGATCAGATATTGATCTGTTCAAATACTATACCACTAAGGGAGGTGTATGCTTTGCGCGTGGGTGTTAGCGTACTGGCACTAACCTGACGCTGCCTGGGGCGACACAGACCCTCTCTGATGCTAAAACCAATTTGATATCACCCACCGGGCGATCAGGGGGTTAAACCTTTATTGGGTTATATACGGCGGGTGCCCGATGCTATAAAAAGCAAACTAACCAACCAGCGTTACCTGTAACACTTATACGGTGATCACTGGTGAAAGGGTTAACTCTAGGGGCAATCAGGGGGTTAAAACCTTTATTTGGTAATATATGGGGCTAAATAAAAACCTGACGGGTAACCTAAATAACTAACTGGCTAACCAGTGTCACCAGTGACACTTATACAGTGATCACTGGTGAAAGGGTTAACTCTAGGGGCAATCAGGGGGGTTAAAACCTTTATTAGATAATATATGGGGGTACCCGACGCTATAAAAACCTGGTGGCGAACCTAAAAAAATAACTGGCTACCTAGCGGCACTAATACAGCGATCAGAAAAACGATCGCTTAGTGACACTGGCGATAGGGGGTGAAAGGGTTACCTGGGGGGCGATAAAGGAGTTAAACATTTATTAGGGGGGGTTAGGGGGCTACCCTGCACCTAAAGGGGCCTAAACTTAACTGCCCTGCAACTTTTTACTGTCACAGATGACACTAAATGCAGTGATCAGTAAATAAATGATCACTGTGACTGGGGGCTGGGGGGTGACCTGGGGGGTGATCTGGGGGAGACTGGGGGGGTGATTTATGTGCCTATGTGTGCTGGTGTCAGTGAGGTGTTAGTGCACTTACTTGATGTCTTCTCTCCTCGGCGCTCCGGACGAAAAGAGCGCCGCATGGAGAGATGACATCCCTTCCTCCTGCCTGTGTTTACATTACACAGGCAGGGGGAGCATCTCATTCGCCAGGAGCGATCGTGAGGGGGTGGCCAGAAACCAATGGCCGCCCCCTCATCACGGATCGCTCCTGAAGCGAAACGGGCCGATTGGACCACCCACCCACGGGAAGGTAGGGACGTACAGGTACGCCCATGTGCCCACCCATGCCATTCTGCCGACGTACATCGGCGTGCGGCAGTCCTTAAGTGGTTAAGCTAGCCATACATGGGTAGGATTTAATTTGAGAACATTTTAAACATTTATAAAAAAATCTATTAGCGAATGACCAGTTTAAAATTAAAAAGAAAGAGGTACACTAGTTTTCAGAGTTAGACACCATACAGTCGAAAGGCTTAAAAGTAGATTTGATTTACATTTATTTATGTAGCGGGGGTCCTAAATTTAGGGATTGTTATGCTAAATTTAGGGGTGATTCGAGTGGTAGTTGGCTTGAATCTTTTAATTTGCTGGACTCTGCCTTGCTGCTGCTTTACCTGGTGTGCAGTTCCCCTAAGAAGTATGGGTGGCGCTGTCACTTGTACTCGGGTTGAACCACAGGTGATGGGGTAGCGATTTGGTGTCCTCTCTCGGCAGCCGTGCGGTGGGTGTGGTTTACCTGCTGTGCATGCCGGGCGAGGGTACAAAAAGGGGCGGACGCCAAGTGCGTGGCCCTCCAGGTTATGGGGCCATGTGCGCTTCAGTCCCAGGCACCTTTAGTCCTGGGATTGCAACTTCAGCCCTGGGCCCAGCACCTTTAGCTGGAGCCCACTCTGGGAGAAGGAATCCCAGGGTGCCACCTTGCGAGGGGACCCATTTCTGGAAGAGGAGGCTGGGGGAGGACTGTTCCGAAGGACTGGTGAGAGATCACAGTGAAGGAAGGGGCCCAGTAACTCTCTGGAGGGATGTCATCCATCCGAAAACAGGGATCTAAACAACGGGACCATTAGGAGGTTTGGGACACTATAGATTCTGTGGCAGAGGATCTCCTGAACGCATCCATTAGGGAATCTAATAGACTGTTCGAGTTACACGCCGGCTGCTAGTGCCCTTGGGTGACTATCCGGGTGAACTGTACCCACTCGGGATTGAGTGGCGAAGAAGCAAGAGTGCCTGAATTGATCTGTCTTCCTAACACCTTTCTCTTTTCCTCAACTTTGTGGATGTTCATGCACATGGAAAAATAAACTCTATGTTGGAGTTGACACTGGTGTGGACCTTGGAGTTACTTGGGGTATAGAGACTTTGTCCTTACATTCTAGGGACAGAAACCAACTTTGAAGGGAACCTCGCTGCAAGACCCGTAAGTGAAAACAAGTGTGCTTAACCTCTGCAAACCAGGGGGTACGGGCATGGTGGGGACTGTGTGCCTTTTTCTCCTGTGAGCGAACCATGGACAGTGGAGAAGGAGTACCGGTTGCTACATTTATATGAAAAAAAATTACTTCTTCTATTTTGTTATTTATAATATACATTTTATCACAGATTATTTGTTGTTGCCCTGTAGATTTGAAATGGTGAATTGCTTTAATCCTGTTTCATTATGTATAATGTGTTTATTAGAATTAGGCCCTTTCCTCAATCTAAGGTTAAATCTCTGTTCTTCAAACTTCAAATCATGGTCATGTGTCCTTTTCAGGGACCTGAAGCCCCGTACACACGATCGGTTTGACTGATGAAAACCGTCCGATGGATGGTTTTCATCAGACTAACCGATCGTGTATGGTACCCATCGGTCTTTTTTCCATCGGTTGTAAAAAATAGAACTTGTTTTAAAATTTTCCGATGGATAAAAAACCGATGGGAATTTCCGATCGTCTATGGGCAATTTCATTGGTTAAAAAACCCACGCATGCTCAGAATCAAGTCGACGCATGCTCAGAAGCATTAAACTTAATTTTTCTCGGCTCATCGGAGTGTTTTACGTCACCGCGTTTGGAACGGTCGGTTTTTTGACTGATGGTGTGTGGCCAAGACTGATGAAAAACAGTTTCATCGGATTTCCGATGGACAAATCCATCGGACGAAAATCCATAGGTTATCCGATCGTGTGTACGGGGCTTTAGAGTAAACCGATTATTATGAAGTTACCTTTTGATATATTTGTCTCGTTCAAATATTTTATTGAGAATAATACAATACAAATTATTAGTCAAGAACAATTGTAAGAACCTTTGATATATTTGTACATTGTAACCATATCCCTTCTTAAGCACTTGTTCTCCAGAGTGAATAACTGTAATCGATGTAATAGATCCCCATAGCTGAGGTCCTCCCCACCCCCCTTATTCATTTTATGGCCTTTTGCTAAACTCCTAATTCAACAATGTATTTTCTGAAGATTGTGGACCAAAACTGAACTGCATATTCAAAATGAGGCCAATCCAGTGTTTTGTAAAGGGATGGAATTATTGATTTATCTTTTGAACGTATGTCCTTTTTAATGCATGAGAATATTTTGCCAACTTTGTTATCTGCAGTTAAGCATCACATGCTGTTGCTAAAGCCTTGTACACACGATCCGATTGTTGGCAGGGGATTGTCTGTTGACAGACTGTTGTCCTAAAATCTGACCGTTAGTACACTCTTTCTGACAATTGTTGTCCAACTTTCGGCCAACAAATGTTGGATGGCAGGCTAGTAAATTTTTGGCGAACAAAGGTCTGTTGTCTGTTTTTCGTATCGTTAGTACACAAGTCTGTCACACAAAAGTCGAAAGTACAAACACGCATGCTCGGAATCAATGCTCACCAAACACGAAATTAGCAGAAGGGGCCCAAAGGGTGGCGCTCAAGAGCTGAAATTCCTCGTAGTACATCACTACGTTCGTGTTTGTTGGCCAACAAATGTGTGCCATTAGTGTGCAAGACAAGATCCAGGCACACTCCCTTTGGACAAAAATCAGACGCTCGGTTGGCCAACAATCGGATTATGTGTACGAGGCTTAAGTGATCTACAAACACCCTCACATCCTTTTCCATCGCTGATTCTCCCAGGGGAGCCCCTCTCAATGTGTTGTAGTGGCCTCACTCTCTCTCTCTAGCTTTAACGGTTATTTGGCTGTTGTCTAGGGGTACCTGGGAGGAGAGAGTGCAGGAACACTACGCCAAGCTCTCACCTCGTATGTGTATGAGGGTTGAGCAAAGTCACTTGAATTACCTTCGGGCCTGTTCTCTGCATACGGAGCCTCTGCGTCTTCCGTGGAGATGTGTCTGCCAGTAATAGAGCCCCACACCAAATAAAAGCCCAACACTTTTTTATTTCTCTATTTGCCAGGATGAACATAATCAGTTGAACTCTTGTAACAGACAGACAGGGGTGTGGATGCGAGTAGGCCCAGGCACAAATGAACTCTCCTATTCCTTTTTTTTTGCGTGCGAATAGGCTTGGCGCACGGTCTCTGCCACTGACCGTGAAGTTGGTAGCTGCCACCTACCGGGTGAACTGTTGCAGCCCCTGCCACAGGCCTGAATGTAACGGTCTCTGCCACCGACCTTAGAACATGGACCACCTTCCGTGTGAATACGGCCACTGTTTGGAAAGGACATCCATCCCGACGGTCTCCGGAGGCCCTGTCCCGGCACTGGCAATATGCTGCACCAGATCTATGGAAAGGTCACCTGCACGGTCCGTTACGCCTGGATTCAGGTACCTGATACTGTGGGCACCTTAGGACGATTCTTCCCGGGTGGGACCCAGTGGAAGAAGCTGGGCCCCAGGCCTGAAGTGATGTACCTCACCCCAGACTGAGGGTGTCTGGGGTGGCTCCCGGACTCCACGTGTCCAGGCCTAGGCCGCCTGGACACCTACCGCGGACAGCAGCCCTCAGGCTGAAGGTGCCTGGGGCTCGGAACCCCGTGGCGAAGATGTCCGCCCCCTTTATACCCTCTCCCAGCAAGCACCGCGGGTTCCCCGCCCCCCCGTACAACTGCTGCGAGAGGTCACAAAGGGTATGGCACTGCAGTGATGGTTCAACCCCGGCCCAAAGTGACAGCGCCACCTGCTGGGCCGCAGGGAACTAGACATCACTGATGTCTTCACCCAAATTAAACATTCTGAAAAGTACATACCCGCTACACTCTCCCCCTGGTTATTTAACACTGGTCCCCAGTGTCTGGAGCAAACTATGCCCAAAAAGAGGCTAACATAGCCCGATCCAGAAACCGACTAAAATTTTCAAAAATATAAAAAGTTTTGAAAAAAAAACTGTTGTGCCTGAACCTGACATGAAAGGGGAGGGAAGGGAAACAAACAACACATAACAAAAAAAAAAACATTTTTGCAAATCACATATTCACATTAACATTTTCCCCCACCCATCCTGACTAAGACCTGCCCCATTCTCAGCGGTCTTGATGGAACGCTCTCCTGAAAAGGGGAAAAGAAACGTTAAACACACATATCCCTGAAACATGTTCGTGTGAGAACGAAAAAACTTCTCCGCAGAGAAATCCTTTCCTTCTATAAGTGTGTGTGTGAACAGTGAATATCGGTGCGCAACACTGCCACCTGGTGACAGCGTCGCGGTAACTGCACTTGTTGAAGACTTTTCCTCCATCTTCTTCTGTGGCTCTAACTACCCCAAAGTCCATAATCACTTTGCGGGATGGAAGAATGAAGAACAAACAACGGCAACAGTCCTTCAATTCCTCCAAAGAGCACAAACACCCGTTAAACTCGGGTACAGTCACTGGGTTTCTGGAAAAAAAAAACAACAACCCCAGAAAGTTCAGCAGCAGTAGAGTAAAGCAAGAACGGAGTCTTTTTCTCCTACAGATAGAATTTCGGGTGCGGCAGGACAAGTGCTGGTCCATTGTCTCTAAATGGTATTCGACATCCTCCCCTTCTTTGCATCGAATCAATACCTTGTCTGCATGGATGTGCCGACCCAGCATCCATTCTGCCTTGCAGTCCTTGAACCGTTTAGATGCTTTGGGGGAACACGCAAGGTACCTGCGGGCGTGTGGGACCTGGATGTGTGTCCACACAAAAACGTTGTACCAGCATTCCCGGCAGACTTCCACTTCATATAAAAGTTCCTTGGGTAAGTACGGGTATTCCCACCCGTACTCGTTGGCAACTTTTTGGCAGAAGAGGCGTTGTAGTCTCGCCAGCGGAAGCATAGTAGTGCGGTCTCCCTCACCCGGTAGGACGATAGCGTCCGGGTGGCGAGGTGCCTTGATCACCTCCATTCTGGGCATAGGCGCCCACAGCAACAGTCTCTTTTCGCCGGTGCTAGATGCAAGTGGCACCAGAGGTAGAAGGGCAGGCTGGGGACGGGATCCCTCCTCAGGCGCTGGTGCCTCCACCCGGGGTGTACTATCCCCTGTAGACATGGGTGGATCCCTGACTCTGCGGAACGAGGAGAGAGGCATCTTGTCCCAGCCCTTTTTAGCAAAAAGTTTGTCTATAACGACGTCGTCTCCCGGATCGGAGATCGACTCCAGGTCGGAGGTGTCACACTCCTCCGCAGGCAGGTAGTTTTTAGTGGAGACTGAATCACTACCTCCCGCGAGCACACAGGGCCATGAATCCCCGACACCTACGCCCCAACACAAAGTCCCTCCGCCTGGCTTACCTCGGCCCAAAGTTGAGAAGGGATGTCCGGGACTCTTCCGACCGGATCCATCCGGGCCGGGCGTAGGCGGGCAAGATGATCCACCGCGACCGCTAGATGGGACAACCAGACCGGTCTTCCTCTTCGGCGGTGGACGCTGGGAAACAGTGGTGACCGAGTCAGCATCCTCGGATTTCTCCCGTATCTCAGTGATCATGACCTCCCCTGCGGTCGCTGCAGTGCACACAGGGATGGCTGTCAAAGCAGTGATTCCTCCTTCCTGAGTGGTGTTGCCTGTTGTGCGGTTGAGGTGGATGGTTCTGGGTTTCTCGATAGGTGGTTCCACCTCAAAAATAACTCTCCGCAGGCCTCGCAGCGCCCGAATGGCTTCAGCTGACACACCAGTCCCGAACAGCCGGGACAAATCAAACCCAGGGCCTCAACGTCCATGCATGAGTACAGGGCAAATCGTCCCCGGGGCTTTAGCCGGATCCCCATATCGGTTATCGGAGCAGCAGTAGTCAAACTCGTGGTAGGAGGATAAAGTGGAATCCACGATGCATTACTGTAATGCTTTACGTCTATCTATTAAAGTTCTTGTGGTAAAATCAAGGAAGCTTAAACTTCTGTAGTGTATCAATGCTTTACTAAACAAGGAAAAATCTGCACATACAACTGTAGGATGCACAATACAACACACTTATAGCTTACAAAATATATGCCTACAAATATATATAAGCATGTACAACATGTACCGTATACATTAAGTAAACTAAATAATTACTCAACTTAGAGGTCAAGATGTTATGTCCATAGTTCCTTGCTCAGTCCAACTCCCAAAAGCGTCTTCAAAGTTATCCAGCTTCAGGCAGGCATGTCTACTTCCTTTTTCCTTCCAAAGACCAACTCCTTCCTTTGTCCTTCCCGAACACCAACTGTTGTTCCAAAAACATGTGTCTCCACCAAACACCTTTCCAAACCCCCCTCCCCATTTCCTGTTTCCTGATCAATGGAGAGGGAGGGGCCCCTCCCACCCATTTCCAGTAGTATCAATGGAGGGGGAGGGAAGGGGCTGTTTACACATATCCTTTTACTACCTAAACTCTATATTATTATTATAAAGTCACCATAGAAATTGCCATAGCAACACATACTACCTCTTGACTTTATAGAATAATATAGAAAACTTCTTAAAGCCTTTTGTCCAGAAAAGGGCGAACCCCCCCCCCCTAAATGGGAGGAAAAAATTCCCTTTTGACCCCCATCTGGGCGATCAGACTTTTGCTTTGTCCCTGGAAGGCTGCAACATTACTTTTGAGTAGGGTTAATGTCTTTGGCAGTTTGTGTAAAGAAAGTCCCAGATGAAAGTCTGTTGTCCTCTTGGTCATAAGGAAATGCTCAGATGAAAGTCCACTCCAATTCAGCCACCTTTAGGAAATCATCAGCATCTTCATCAGGCTCTCTTCTGGTCTTCCTCCTCCCACCCAGCATGGTCGTCTGCTCTGCCTGCTCCACCTCTCGATGCGCAATACCTGAAAAGAGTAAGAGACAAAGCAGATTATATGTTCATTTCCAACTGTGCCAAAAACATAGCTCACTGCTCACATTTCTCTATCTGCCCATTTGTAACTGCAAAACTATTGTAGGGTGCCCACTGTTGCCTTGAAACACTTTCACGGAAAGGCATTGACTTCCAACGTAATGAATAAACTTGCATGTCTCTCCGTGCCGTCCTTGGAAGAACAGAGGCCTGCTGCTTCACAGTATGGCACATTTTTGCAAAATGCCCCATTTTGTGGCAACAGAAACACTTAATATGACTGAAGCCTCGTACACACGACCGAGTTTCTCGGCAAGAACCAGCAAGAAACTTGCTGGCAGAGATTTCTTGCCGAGAAATGTGTTCGTGTGTATGGTTTCTCGTCAAGAAAACCGACTAGAATCTCGACGAGAAAATAGAGAACCTGCTCTCTATTTTCTCGTCGAGATTCTCGTCAGCCTGTTTCTCAACGAGAAAATTGTGTGTGTGTACACTTACCTGTCCTCCGGGAAGCCCGCGCATGCTCAAAATGACTTCGACGCATGCGCGGTAGCTTCCTAGGCATAGAATAGGGTGTACAAAGATGGCGGCGACGGCATCGAATGTGACGAGCGCATGCTCGTCATATTCAATTACGTCACCACGTTCGCTCCATTCAAAGAACCGCGGGTTCTTTGAAATGAGCGTGTGTACACTCGGCCGGGACAAGTTTCTTGTCCAAGGATCTCGTCGAAAAAAACAACGTGTTTTTTACGACGAGATTCTCGGCCGTGTGTACAAGGCTTGAATCTACAATTCCCAACCATTTGCTTCCACTTCTTAAACAATGCTGGTGTAGGAATCCCATCTATTTCCTCTCTAGGGACCCCCACCTTAAGTAAATCAATCCACATGTGTCTCCTGGAGATCATAGGCCTTGTCTTTCTTGTATCTGAATCAACTCTGTAATTTGAGATGATCAAATCCTCTGCTTCCCGCTTATGGGAAGTAACAGTAGCACATATCCTACTTCTGCTTACAGGCTTTGGGCCTTTGTCCTTTGTTAGACCATCATTAGACTTGGTCATGAGGGCTGCACACCGCTCATTCAAATCTCCAGCTCGGCCTACAGCGGTTTGAACACACTTCGAAGCCACTGCAGGTTTAACTTTGATTACCCTACTTTCTAAATCTTTTTCCTTGCTTGCAGTTTGTTCCAAACACTTGGATGCTACTGCAAGCTGCTTCTTCATTAAATCTCTTTCTAATTCTGCCTTTTCCCTCTTTTCAGATTCAATGTGTAGAGCATGCAGGAAATGCAAACCAAACACAGCAACTGCCCGCATCTCTCCCTTACTGAACCCAAAACTTTTGAGACTAAAATCTGAGGAAAGATCAGAGACTCCATCCCCCCAAGCTCTGTTCAAAGGAGAAGCATATCCAGACAATTCCTTTGCAACAGGCATCCACTGACTATTTCTGGCCCAGATAGGAAGGGTGCACACCTTCAAGTCCTCCTGGACACCAGAAACCTTTGCAGCTTTACTCTTCCTAAACAGTGTACGCAGCATTTTTCCCCCAGTACAAGCAACAAAACACACCACAGAAAACAGGTCAGCTTCTGTTGAAATTTTAGCACAAATTCCGGCTGCGAGCCCCCATTGTAATGCTTTACGTCTATCTATTAAAGTTCTTGTGGTAAAATCAAGGAAGCTTAAACTTCTGTAGTGTATCAATGCTTTACTAAACAAGGAAAAATCTGCACATACAACTGTAGGATGCACAATACAACACACTTATAGCTTACAAAATATATGCCTACAAATATATATAAGCATGTACAACATGTACCGTATACATTAAGTAAACTAAATAATTACTCAACTTAGAGGTCAAGATGTTATGTCCATAGTTCCTTGCTCAGTCCAACTCCCAAAAGCGTCTTCAAAGTTATCCAGCTTCAGGCAGGCATGTCTACTTCCTTTTTCCTTCCAAAGACCAACTCCTTCCTTTGTCCTTCCCGAACACCAACTGTTGTTCCAAAAACATGTGTCTCCACCAAACACCTTTCCAAACCCCCCTCCCCATTTCCTGTTTCCTGATCAATGGAGAGGGAGGGGCCCCTCCCACCCATTTCCAGTAGTATCAATGGAGGGGGAGGGAAGGAGCTCTTTACACATATCCTGTTACTACCTAAACTCTATATTATTATTATAAAGTCACCATAGAAATTGCCATAGCAACACAATTACAGAACATGGCGACTCTCTGCTGATCCATTTCGCACTGCATGGTTGGCGCCAAAGTCCCCACGTGTAGTCCTTCACACGATTGGACTCCTCCCCTTTTGGGCCCCAGTTCGCAGGCTTTCTCCTTGCCTGGGTCACGCCCACGAACTGAGCAGGGAGGGTGTGCCTCGTGGCGCAGTGGCCAATATGGCCGACCTACTCGGAACTCCTCCGGGCAGACACGTTCAAACTCCGACAACTTCAGCTCCATCATAGCACGAACACATCCCGGACCCGGAGCCCCCACGTGTAGCGGCCTCACTCTCTCTCTCTAGCTTTAACGGTTATTTGGCTGTTGTCTAGGGGTACCTGGGAGGAGAGAGTGCAGGAACACTACGCCAAGCTCTCACCTTGTATGTGTATGAGGGTTGAGCAAAGTCACTTGAATTACCTTCGGGTCTGTTCTCTGCATACGGAGCCTCTGCTTCTTCCGTGGAGATGTGTCTGCCAGTAATAGAGCCCCACACCAATAAAAGTCCAACACTCTTTTATTTCTCCATTTGCCAGGATGAACATAATCAGTTGAACTCTTGTAACAGACAGACAGGGGTGTGGATGCGAGTAGGCCCAGGCCCAAATGAACTCTCCTATTCCTTTTTTTGCGTGCGGATAGGCTTGGCGCACGGTCTCTGCCACTGACCGTGAAGTTGGTAGCTGCCACCTACCGGGTGAACTGTTGCAGCCCCTGCCATGGGCCTGAATGTTACGGTCTCTGCCACCGACCTTAGAACATGGACCACCTTCCGTGTGAATACGGCCCCTGTTTGGAAAGGACATCCATCCCGACGGTCTTCAGAGGCCCTGTCCCGGCACTGGCAATATGCTGCACCAGATCTACGGGAAGGTCACCTGCACGGTCCGTTACGCCTCGATTCAGGTACCCGATACTGTGGGCACCTTAGGACGATTCCTCCCGGGCGGGACCCAGTGGAAGAAGCTGGGCCCCAGGCCTGAAGTAATGTACCTCACCCCAGACTGAGGGTGTCTGGGGTGGCTCCCGAACTCCACATGTCCAGGCCTAGGCCGCCTGGACACCAACCGCGGACAGCAGCCCTCAGGCTGAAGGTGCCTGGGGCTCGGAACCCCATGGCAAAGATGTCCGCCCCCTTTATACCCTCTCCCAGCAAGCACCGCGGGTTCCCCGGCCCGCCGTACAACTGCTTCGAGAGGTCACAAAGGGTACGGCACTGCAGTGATGGTTCAACCCCGGCCCAAAGTGACAGCGCCACCTGCTGGGCCGCAGGGAACTAGACATCACTGATGTCTTCACCCAAATTAAACATTCTGAAAAGTACATACCCGCTACAGTGTATTTTACATGTCTTTGGCACCCAAGAGGGGAAGAATTATTGATTTATCTTTGAAACATATGCTGTTTTTAATGCATGAGAGTATTAGTGCTAGCTTTGTTGTCAGAACTGTTCAAAACTGTTGTGTTTATTTATGCTGGATTTTTCAATAAATGCACGTGATGCTGCAACTTCAGTGTGGATTTCATCTCTTCAGTGTGGATTCCATCTCTCTCAATCTCTAGCCCATTATAATGTTTTCAGTACTTTTCCACTTATTATAGGATGGCTGGTAGATTCTGTGCCCATGTATACAAGGTGCCATTGTAAAGTAGTGCTGGTAATGCTGGTTAGCTACTGTGCCTGATTCCATTAAAGCTGAGTGATGCCGCGTACACACGATCGTGATTCACGGCGGTGAAAACACCGCCGTGAATCACGACATGAAATTAAATGAAAAATGAGGGAACAGCATTTTCCCCCACACACGACCGTTTTTCCCGTCATTTTTTTCTTTGTCGAGAAAAACGACCGTCTGTGGGCTCCGCGGCAGTGTCTCCCTATGGGAAAACTGCCGCGGAAAAAAATGATGGAAAAAACGATGAGAAAATTTAGAACATGTTCTAATTTTTCTCGTCGTTTTTCCTGCCGTTTTTCTCAACGAGAAAAACGGCATAAAGCCCACAGACGATCGTTTTTCTCGGCGAAAAAAAAAATGTAATTTTTCCCGACGGGAAAAATGATCGTGTGTACGCGGCATGAGGCTTTGCCTATCCTGCTGTAAATCATTAAGGTTACTTTCACACTGAATCGCTGGATGCGCTGGCGGTATTGGATACAAAGTAGCAGCTTTTTCAGGGCGCTTTGCAGGCGATATTTTTAGTGCAATAGCACCTGCAAAGTTCCTCAGTGTGAAAGGGGCCCAGGCATGGATTTATAGCTTTGTTGCTTCATACATGTGTAGCGGGGTGTTCAATTTAAGGGGTAGTGTCTGAGTGGTAATTAGACTCAGACACATTGATTGTTAGGGTTAATGGACCATTTTTGTTAATGGGAGATAGTGTTGGTGCACAGTTCCCTGTGGCCTATGGGTGGCGCTGTCGCCATGGGCCAGGGTTGAACCACCAATCCAGGGCTGCGCTTTTTTGTGTCCCCTCTCGGCAGTAGTATGGCGGGGCGGGGAACCTGCTGTGCCCGTCGGGAGAGGGTATAAAAGAGGGCGGAAATCTTCCATTGGGGTTCGTCCATGCCCAGGCACCTCCAGCCTGGGTGTGTGTGGTTTGTCCACGCCCAGGCACCTTCAGCCTGGGTGTGTGTGGTTCGTCCGCACCCAGGCACCTTCGGCCTGGGCGTGAGAACAGTCGTCCCCCGGGTACCTTAGGCCCGGAGGTGGAGTTCCTGTTCCATCCCAGACACCTTCAGTCTGGGGTGAGGTACTATTTTAGGCCCGGGGGCCCAGCAACCTTCGGCTGGGGTCCACTAGGGATCGAGAGCTCCCAGGGTGCCGCCTTGCGAGGGGACCCGTATCTGAGATGAGGAGGCCAGGGAGGTAACCCTTTCCGAAGACCCAGCGCAGAGTCGTGGTGACGGTGAGGGCCTCTGGTAACTCTCCGGAGGGATGTTTTTCTCCTTGACATGGGCCAAATACTGGAAGAAGGAAGTTCATCAGGTCAGTAGCAGTGACCCTACTCGTTCAGGTCAGTGGCAGTGACCCTACTCACTTCAAGTCAGTGGCAGTGACTTCATAGGGCAAGGCCCTATTCACCAGGTCAGTGGCAGTGACCCTACGTTTCAAGTCAGTGGCAGTGACTTTATTCACCCTGTCTTTGGCAGAGACCAAACCTCACGGTCTGTGGCAGAGATTGTGCGCCAAAGCTGTTTGAGAAACCTAAACAGTCTAAAGAGTTAAACTACATTTGTGCCTGGACCTCCTCCACACCTAAGCTGTCCTGTGTCTTCGCTCCAACCTGTCTGCTCTCAAAGAGGCTGTTTATTATCCTGTGTGAAATAAATGTTGAGTTGGACTTTCAGCTAGTGTGGACATTCACATTCCTGGGGAAAACGAGGACTTGCATCTATTTAAAGTAGAGGTGAGATCATTCTTGGGAGGACTTTGACTCTGGCCGCAGACAAGGCCCAAAACTAACACCGCTCAACCTCTTTACTCAGGAGGGTACGGGCTTGTGGTGCGGTGTGCCTCTCTCTGCCTGCGAGGAGCCCAATTAAATGCAGGTTGGGGAGAGGTGGGTGTGCTACACATGCATTGCCTGGTTATAGTATGCCTCCATGTACTGTATATATTCAATGCTCCTGTGTAAAAATACTCACAGGCATTAATATTGTATACAGCTTGTGATTTTCCCCTTCTTTAATGTAAATATTAAAGGTTGACATCTGCTAATGTATTGATTCTGCTTAATTTTTTTTAGATATAAAAGCAAGCTTTCATTTTTTAGATATAAAAGCAAGTACATTTGCAGGCAGATCCCTGTATTCCTTCCCACCTTCCCCACATTCTTGCCTGTTTGTATGAGTCAGGAAAGCTTTCAGTGCTCCGCTTGTTGCATGCTAGCAGCAATGCCTGCTGAACTCAACCTGCCATATACTGCACTAGAACATCACTGGAACTTGCTGAACCAGGACAAAGACAGGTTTTGATATTTCGGCATGGAACATGAATTTTCTTTCATTTGCTTCTGAAGCACAGGATAGAATTCTACAGATAATCTACAAAATTATGACTGAGCTCTTGGAGGATACAGGAAATCTAATGTACAATGAAGCTTAAATTGAGCATTTTGTCTGTATTTGTGGCTTTCCTTGGTATATTGAGCTTTATTTTTCTAGTTGTTGCTATTGGAACCGATTTCTGGTATATAATCGATGCTTCTAAACTGGAATTAAAACAGAACTTCTCAGAGACCCTCAGCTCACACTCAGGACTTTGGAGGATGTGTAATTGTAAGTAATACATGACATCTTGTTTAAGATGAGTTAATATATATATATATATATATATATATATATATATATATATATATATATTTTTAATAATTCTTTCACATATGTTTTTATTTATTTTGCATTTTCTCTTCCAGTTAATGACAAGTGTTCTCCTCTGATAAATCCTTTTTGGCATGGGAATGTAAACTTTACGGATTCACAAAAGCAACTTTTAAGTGAGTTGGATTTAGCAATTCCTGTGTGCTGGCTATATCTATTTAACAGTAGCATATATTTGTACAACATCCGACCATCTTGTTATTGTTAAAGACCGTTCCCTATACCACAAATAATAGCATGTAATAACTAGGCAGACATCAGGGGGATATTTACTAAAACTGGAGCGATCTGGTGCAGCTTTGCAAGGTAGCCAATCAGCTTCTAACTTCAGCATGTTCAATTAAGCCTTGACAAAAAAACCTGGAAGCTGATTGGTTTCTGTGCAGAGCTGCACCAGATTTTGCATGCTCCAGTTTTAGTAAATCCCCCCATGTGTACTTTGCGTGACTTTAAATAGCTGCAGTCATTTTAATTTTGTTAAATAAATATATATGGTTAAACCTAATGTAGCCATAACCGATTTAGAAGGCATGTTACAAGAAAGAGGTAAAATAAATAAAAAATAAAAAACATTTGTTACTAAAGTGTATTGCAGGAAAAATAATAGGTATGTTTTAAAGCTGTGATTACGGTACTTCAATTTACTTACGTTTGCTTTGAAATGTGAGGTATATCAGATGTTTGACATATGCTCTGCATATACAAATATTGCATTCATAACACATTTTAAAATATATTGTGGTAATTCCAGCTATGGAATCATTGATGGTCTCTTATCACCTTAGGGAACAAATGATTGGGGAATGTTATTACTGAAATGTATAGTATTTTTCCTTTGTTTTAGTGTAGCACTGCCCCTTGCAGGATGTTTGTAGTACTGCAAGAAATATGAACATTTTAAATTATAGGATAATCTTGTCTCCAACACAAACTGATCTTCTTGTTAAAATGAAGTATTTCAAACTGCATACAGTGTCTATATATCCACATAAATACATAGTATTATCCATAAGCTGACAAAAAATGACCTGCTTGGTAAATTGAAAATTTATTTGAAGTATTCACTGGTTTACATGGTTAAAATGATGCTGTGCTTATAAAACACTTATCATTCAAAGAGCAAGAAAGTATTGTTAGTTGCATGCTATATGATATCTTGAGTAAATATTGCAGAAAGAAAAATAATTACTGAAATGTATCTGAGACCTAGTTATAACATATAAAACATTCAAATAAATGTGAATTATTCATGCAAAAGAACAAAAACAACAAAAAATGTATAAATAAATAATTTTTGCAGAAATAAAAAATATATAAAAACTGATGCCCATATAAAGCTGAAGACTAAACAAGAATCATTAAGGACCCATTTACACGTTGGCATTGCAACATGCTAACATGCATGTGTCCACCTTCTTTCTAATAAATGCAGTGCCTGTTCCAATCTCAGCACTGTAGTGTATTGAAAAATACAACATGTATTTCTCCTGCACTTTAGTGCGTTGGGAGCAGGCCCGGACTGGCACAAAAAATAGGCCCGGGTATTTTAGACTGAGCAGCCCTGGGGGGGGGGGGGGGGGCTTCGCGGCGGAGGTTAATGATGGGATGTGGGGATCCGGCACCTTGTACCTCTGGACCCCTTTACATTACACAGCACCTGCACCTCTGGACCCCTTTACATTACACAGCACCTTGCTCCTCTGGACCCTTTTACATTACACAGCACCCTGGACCCCTTTACATTACATCGCACCACACCTCTGGACCCTTTTACATTACACAGCACCTTGCACCTCTGGACCACTTTACATTACACAGCACCCTGCACCTCTGGACCCCTTTACATTACACATCACCCTGGACCCTTTTACATTACATAGCACCGCACCTCTGGATCCTTTTACATTACAGAGCACCCTGCACCTCTGGACCCCTTTACATTACACAGTACCCTGCACCTCTGGACCCCTTTACATTACACAGAACCCTGCACCTCTGGACCCCTTTACATTACACAGCACCTTGCACCTCTGGACCCTTTTACATTACACAACACCCTGCACCTCTGGACCCCTTTACATTACATAGCACCGCACCTCTGGACCCCTTTACATTACACAGCCCCCCACAGTTTGTTACACAGACACCCCCTAACAGTTCTGGACCCCCTGCATGTTACACAGACCTCCCTATAGTACAGACCCCCTCCCTACAGTACAGACCCCCTCCCTACAGTACAGACCCCCCTACATTACAGCCCCCCTCTACAATACAGCCCCCCTCTACAATACAGACCCCCCTACATTACAGACCCCCTCTACAATACAAACCCCCCCCTACAGTACAGACCCCCCCTACAGTACAGACCCCCCCTACATTACAGAACCCCCTACATTTCAGACCCCCCCTACAATACAGAACCCCCCTACATTTCAGACCCCCCTTACAATACAGAACCCCCCTACATTACAGACCCCCCTACAATACCGACTCCCCTACATTTACAGACCCCCTACAATACAGACCCCCCCATACAATACAGAACCCCCCTACAATATAGACCCCCCTACAATACAGAACCCATCTACATTTCAGACCCCCCTACAATACAGAACCCCCCCTACATTTGAGACCCCCCTACATTACAGACCCCCATACAATACATAACCCCCCTACATTTCAGACCCCCTACAATACAGAACCCCCTACATTTCAGTCCCCCCTACATTACAGAACCCCCCTACATTACAGAACCCCCCTACAATACAGAACCCCCCTACAATACAGAACCCCCGCCTACATTTTAGACCCCCCCTACAATACAGAACCCCCCCTACATTACAGACCCCCCTACGATACAGAACCCCCCCCTACATTTCAGACCACCCCTACAATACAGACCCCCCTACAATACAGACCCCCCTTCAGACTCATAATGTACCTCAGATCAGCGCGGGACTGCATGTCGTGTCCCCTCCCCCTGTGTGGACATAAAGGAGGAGGGGGAGGCGGCTTCACTCTGCTCGGCTGTGTGAGACAGCCGAGCCGAGACTGATCAGATCATCAGTGCCGCGGCCAACTTGCCAGAGATAAGTTGATCGTTGTGGGTCCCGGCCCCCTGATGTGCCGACGGGTGTCACTGTCACTCGAGTGCGGCTCCGACTCGCAGCTGAGAGTGCACTGGGGGGAGACGTGACATGTGGGCCGTCACCCGGTATGCCCTATGGCCAATCCGGGCCTGGTTGGGAGGCACATAGAATTCAAAGTCAATACATATAACATGCATTTTGCTCAATAACAGCGGCTGGTTGGTGTTTGGAAGTGCCTATCAGAGCCAGTGGCTCTGATAGGCTTCCCGATTACAGCCTGAGGGCTGTAATCGGCTTCAAAATAGCACGGGGGGTGCGTTCCCTGGTTAACACTGACGTTTCAGCCAATCAGGTTCACCGGGTCTGGTTACCGGTAACCTGATTGGCTGAAGCGACATCGAGGGCGGGAGAAGACATCGAGGACGGAAGAAGGACGGCGCTGACCCAAGGAAGGTAAGTGCAGGGCTGGGGGGAAACTGTCTGCATTTGGGGACAAACTGGCTGTATTTGGGGGGAAAATGACTGCATTTGGGGGGAAAATGGCTGCATTTGGGGGGAAACTGGCTGCATTTGGGGGGAAACTGGTTGCATTTGGGGGGAAACTGGCTACATTTGGGGGGAAACTGGCTGCATTTGGGGGGAAACTGGCTGCATTTGGGGGGAAACTGGCTGCATTTGGAGACAAACCGGCTGTATTTGGGGGGAAACTGGCTGCATTTAAGGGGGCAAACTGGTGGTGTTTGGGCACAGTGGCTGCGTTTAATGGGCACAGTGGCGGCAATTGATGGTTTGTTTTTTTTCAGTTTGTTTGCGCCCTCCCCAAAAAAAATTGAGCACGAGCCGCCACTAGTATCCACCGATCATGGATGCAATACTCTGCAGGCTCCTGAGAGAAAAAATAAATGCAATTTTTGTTTACCTCCAAAACATGTTCGGACATTTTTTTTTTAAAGGTGAATTTAGCATTTAAATAATACATTGAATATGCACAAAGTGAAGCACATGTTGACACATGACAACACACCTGCCTAGCACTACAAAAACACACCCCTACATGCATAAATTTAAATGGTCCCTGCCTTCACAGATACCCAAGTTTGCCATTTCATCCCTTTAGCAACAGACATATATGAATTACATAGGCTCTCCGGCTAATTAAATGCAGGTAAGACCCTGAGAGAATTACTATTTTAATTTGCTTCAGAACCTGTGCAGTGTATATGTGTTTAGTTTTTAATGAGCTAAGTAATGAGGTGGTAACACTATACATAAAGTTATATACGTTATATGCAGTTTTAGGTAGAGACCACTTAAAGCAGAGCTCCGCCGATTTTTTTTAATTAAAAGCCAGCAGCTACAAATACTGCAGCTGCTTGACTAGGGCAGTCAGATAACTTACTGCACCCAACCAAACATGCCTATATACTTACATTAATATAAATTAAACGCTGACACCTGCTGGATTTAAATGGCCTGTTCGGCCTTTTATTTAACAACAACAAATAAAGTATATTTAAAAATATATATACAACCATTAATCAAATATTTTAATAATTTAACATTTTAACCACTTAAGCCCCGGACCATTTGGTAGCTAAAGGACCAGAGGTGAATTCAGAATTTTGCACTGCGCTGATTTAACTGTAAATTGTGCGGACATGCAATGTTGTACCCAAACTAAATTTGCGTCCTTTTCTTCCCACAAATAGAGCTTTCTTTTAATGGTATTTGATTGCCTCTGCGATTTTTATTTTTTGCGATATAAACGGAAAAAGACCGAACATTTTGAAAAAAAAAAGATATTTTCTACTTTTTGTTATAAGAAAAATCGAATACACTCAATTGTAGTCATACATTTAGGCCAAAATGTATTCAGCCACATGTCTTTAGTAAAAAAAATGTCAATAAGCGTATATTTATTGGTTTGCGCAAAAGTTATAGCGTCTACAAACTAGGGTACATTTTCTGGAATTTACACAGCTTTTCATTTATGACTGCCTATCTCATTTCTTGAGGTGCTAAAATGGCAGGGCAGTATAAAACCCCCCCAAATGACCCCATTTTGGAAAGTAGACACCCCAAGGAAATTGCTGAGAGGCATGTTGAGCCCATTGAATATATTTTTTTTTTGTCCCAAGTGATTGAATAATGACAAAAAAAAAATAAAAAATTACAAAAAGTTGTCACTAAATGATATATTGCTCACACATGCCATGGTTATATGTGGAATTGCACCCCAAAATACATTCTGCTGCTTCTCCTGAGTACGGGGATACCACATGTGTGGGACTTTTTAGGAGCCTAGCCATGTACGGGACCCCGGAAACTAAGCACCGCCTTCAGAACTTCTAAGGGCGCAAATTTTTGATTTCACTCCTCACTACCTATCACAGTTTTGAAGGCCATAAAATGCCAAAATAGCACAAAACCCCCCCAAATGACCCCATTTTAGAAAGTAGACACCCCAAGGAAATTGCTGAGAGGCATGTTGAGCCCATTGAATATTTTTTTTTTTTTGTCCCAAGTGAGTGAATAATGACAAAAAAAATAAAAAATTACAAAAAGTTGTCACTAAATTATATATTGCTCACACATGCCATGGTTATATGTGGAATTGCACCCCAAAATACATTCTGCTGCTTCTCCTGAGTACGGGGATACCACATGTGTGTGACTTTTTAGGAGCCTAGCCACGTACGGGACCCCGGAAACCAAGCACCGCCTTCAGGATTTCTAAGGGAGCAAATTTTTGATTTCACTCCTCACTACCTATCACAGTTTTGAAGGCCATAAAATGCCAAAATAGCACAAAACCCCCCCAAATGACCCCATTTTAGAAAGTAGACACCCCAAGGAAATTGCTGAGAGGCCTGTTGAGCCCATTGAATATTTTTTTTTTGTCCCAAGTGATTGAATAATGACAAAAAAAAAATTACAAAAAGTTGTCACTAAATGATATATTGCTCACACATGCCATGGTTATATGTGGAATTGCACCCCAAAATACATTTTGCTGCTTCTCCTGAGTACGGGGATACCACATGTGTGGGACTTTTTAGGAGCCTAGCCGCGTACGGGACCCCGAAAACCAAGCACCGCCTTCAGGATTTCTAGGCACAAATTTTTGATTTGACTCCTCACTACCTTATACAGTTTCGAAGGCCATAAAATGCCAAAATAGCACAAAACCCCCCCAAATGACCCCATTTTGGAAAGTAGACACCCCAAGCTGTTTGCTGAGAGGCATGGTGAGTATTTTACAGCTCTCATTTGTTTTTGAAAATGAAGAAAGAAAAATATTTTTTATTTTTTTCATTTTTTTCAATTTTCAAAACTTTGTGACAAAAAGCGAGATCTGCAAAATACTCACAATACCTCTCAGCAAATAGCTTGGGGTGTCTACTTTCCAAAATGGGGTCATTTGGGGGGGTTTTGTGCCATCTGGGCATTCCATGGCCTCCAAAACTGTGATAGGCAGTAAGAAGTGAAATCAAAAATTTACACCCTTAGAAAGCCTGAAGGCGGTGATTGGTTTTTGGGGTCCCGTACGCAGCTAGGCTCCCAAAAAGTCTCACACATGTGGTATCCCCGTACACAGGAGAAGCAACAGAATGTATTTTGGGGTGTAATTCCACATATGCCCATGGCATGTTTGAGCAATATATCATTTAGTGACAACTTTGTGCAAAAAATAAATAAAAAAATTTTCTTTTTTCCGCAACTTGTGTCAACATATAAAATATTCCATGGACTCGACATGCCTCTCAGTATATAGCTTGGGGTGTCTACTTTCCAAAATGGGGTCATTTGGGGGGGTTTTGAACTGTTCTGGCATTTTATACACAACATTAGGAAGCTTACATCCACTCTTCTAACCACTTGAAGACAAAGCCCTTTTTGACACTTTTTGTTTACATGAAAACATATTTTTTTTTGCAAGAAAATTCTGTTGAACCCCCAAACATTATATATATTTTTAAAGCAAAGGCCCTACAGAATAAAATGGTGGGTGTTGCATTTTTTTTTCTACACAGTATTTGCGCAGCGATTTTTCAAACGCATTTTTGCGGGAAAAAATACACTTTTTTTAATTTTAATGCACTAAAACACACTATATTGCCCAAATGTTTGATGAACTAAAAAAGATGATCTTAGGCCGAGTACATAGATACCAAACACGACATGCTTTAAAATTTCGCACAAACGCGCATTGGCGACAAACTACATACATTTTTAAAAGCCTTTAAAAGCCTTTACAGGTTACCCCGTTAGATTTACAGAGGAGGTCTACTGCTAAAGTTACTGCTCTCGATCTGACCTTTGCGGTGATACCTCACATGCATGGTGCAATTGCTGTTTACATATGACGCCAGACTGACGCTTGCGTTCGCCATTGGGCAAGAGCAGGGCAGGACAGGGGTGCTTTTTTTTTTTATTATTAATTTTGCTTTTTTATTTTATTTTTAAATTGTTCCTTCCATATTTTTATTTTTTTTATCATTTTTATTGTTATCTCAGGGAATGTAAATATCCCCTATGATAGCAATAGGTAGTGACAGGTTCTCTTTTTTTGAAAAAACTGGGGTCTAGACCCTAGATCTTTCCTCTGCCCTCAAAGCATCTGACCACACCAAGATCGGTGTGATAAAATGCTTTCCCAATTTCCCAATGGCGCTTTTTATATCCGGGGGGGGACATTCCCTCCCACTGCTTGTAAAAGCAGTCCAGAGGCTAATTAGCCACTAGGATTGCTTTTACATGAAAGCCAGCCGCTGGCTGAAAAGAATGATACCAAAATGATACCTAAACCCGCAGGCATCAATCTGGTATAACCATTCAAAGTCCAGCAACATACCAGTACATTGCTGGTCCTTGTTGGACATGTATTGTAATCTTTTTTTTTCATGCAGCCAGTTGGCTGAACGAAAAAAGAGATTGATCGGGTGGGTATGCCCACCATTAGAATACCGCCCTTCATCCACCCACTTCTAATGATGGGCATACATGCACCATTTATATATGCCGAAGCATGGGGGCATCCTCCCGCAAAAAAGTTATGCCGCACACACATGGTCGGACTTTTCCACGGGCAAGCCTCCGTCGGAATTTCGACTATATGTACGCGGCATTAGGAGCAAAATCACTCCTCCGCCCCTGCTGCCCCAATACTTCGGCATATTTGCTTTTTTTTTTTTAACTGTGGTGGTGAAATCACCTCCTACAGCACTGGAGTCGCAGGGATCAGGCCTGTCTCTGCGAACGCTGCAGTTATGTGTGTTGTGTTTTGCAAGTGACAGTGATCGATCGATACTGCACTTGGGTGGCCTGGGCTGGACGGAGGGGCAAAACACAGGTGCTAGCAGGTATCTGGGCTGATCCCGCTAACACTGCGTTTTTGGGAACCCTAAACTGCTGGGGACGCTAGTATAGATCTGATCAGATCAGATATTGATCTGTTCAGATACTATACCACTAAGGAGGGTGTATGCTTCACGCGTGGGTGTTAGTGTTACTGGCACTAACCTGACGCTGCCTGGGGTGTGACGCAGACCCTCTCTGACGCTAAAACCTAATTGATATCACCCGCCGGGCGATCAGGGGGTTAAACCTTTATTGGGTTATATATACGGCGGGTGCCCTGACACTATAAAAAGCAAACTAACTAACCAGCGTCACCCGTAACACTTATATGATGATCACTGGTGAAAGGGTTAACTAGGGGCAATTAGGGGGTTAAAACCTTTATTAGATAATATATGGGGGTACCTGACGCTATAAAAACCTGCGGCGAACCTAAAAAAAATTACTGGCTACCTATCTGCATCACCGACGCTAAGACAGCGATCAGAAAAATGATCGCTTAGCGACAGTGGTGATAGGGGGTGAAAGGGTTACCTGGGGGGCGATCAAGGGGGTTAAACCTTTATTAGATAATTTATGGGGGTACCTGACGCTATAAAAACCTGCGGCGAACCTAAAAAAAAAATACTGGCTACCGATCTGCATCACCGACGCTAAGACAGCGATCAGAAAAATGATCGCTTAGCGACAGTGGTGATAGGGGGTGAAAGGGTTACCTGGGGGGCGATCAAGGGGGTTAAACCTTTATTAGATAATTTATGTGGGTACCTGACGCTATAAATACCTGCGGCGAACCTAAAAAAAAAATACTGGCTACCGATCTGCATCACCGACGCTAAGACAGAGATCAGAAAAATGATCGCTTAGCGACAGTGGTGATAGGGGGTGAAAGGGTTACCTGGGGGGCGATCAAGGGGGTTAAACCTTTATTAGATAATTTATGGGGGTACCTGACGCTATAAAAACCTGCGGCGAACCTAAAAAAAATTACTGGCTACCGATCTGCATCACCGACGCTAAGACAGCGATCAGAAAAATGATCGCTTAGCGACGGCGGTGCTAGGGGGTGAAAGGGTTATCTGGGGGGTGATCAAGGGGTTAAACCTTTATTAGGGGGAGTTAGGGGGCTACACTGGACCTAAAACTAAATGTAGTGACACTTTTACAGTCACAAATGTCACTGATTGCAGTGATCAGTAAATAAATGGTCACTGCAATCAGTGACACTGTGACTGGGGGGGCGATTTATGTGCCTATGTGTGCTGGTGTTAGTGTAGTGTTTGTGCACTAACCTTGATGTCTTCTCTTGTACGGCGCTCGGTATATGTGAGCGCCGCACAAGAGATGACATCACTTCCTCCTGCTTCCTCTGCCTGTGTTTACATTACACAGGCAGAGGGGGCATTCTCATTCGCCGGGAGCGATCGCGGGGGGGGGGGCGGAATCGAACGGTCGCCCCCCCATCTCGGATCGCTCCCAGACGAATTCCGACCGCTCACTGTACAGAAGGGGGGTCCGATTGGACCCCCCAACTGTACAAAGGCGATCACGTACACTCTACGTGATTGTGCCTGTCGGTGCCATTGTGCCGACGTATATATACAGTGAGCGGTCGTTAAGTGGTTATAATATACCAGTTTTAACACTACTTGGTTGGTCGGCCCCTGACGACTAGGGTGACCACATTTCCAAACTGCCATTCAGGGACACACCCCCTCTCTCACTTTCCCCCAAAAAAGATGAGGGGGGGGAGCGGGGGAAATGTAGTCTCGGGGTTGATGGGGAATTTGGCGGCGGGTTATTTGTCAGGTGAATGTGCCACTTGCCACCAGATGCAGTGCCGCTTGCCATCCATAGCCTGCCACCAGATGCAGTGCTGCTGTCACTCCCTCTGCATGAGCCACGTGCGTAGAAGTAAAGGAGTGGCGTCAATATCTGGAGAGTGAAGATCACACCAGTCCCTGCTGCTTGCCGCTGGGTGCCGTAGAAGGAGGAGGTGCCGAGGTGGGTGGGGACAGCAGTGCTGCACTAGGCGCAGGCCTCGCTCCCGGTCTCACTGTCTGAAAGTAAATTGTCACCCGTTGCAAGATGCCAGGCAGCGCTGGCCCTAGCATACAGTTCTGGAAATGTAGTTATTAGTTAGTAGGGGGTGGCTGTGTCCTCTATTTCATTCCGGGACATTGTATTGTCCCGAAATGAAGAGGCCCGGGACCCAGAACAGACATGTCAATTGCGGGACAGTCCTGGGCAATCCGGGACACGTGGGCACCCTACTGACGACACCATCCTCACTTTCTGAGCCTGTGGTACTTTGTAGTTAGCATCTGTCCCCAGCCACCAAAATCGCCTCGAGGACACTAACTGACCACAGACCCACCAACGTATCACCCGGTGGTCCAGACTAACACCAGACCAACCGAGGAGGACTCCATCCCTAAGATGTGTCCCATCATTTTCCACATACCTCCTGTTTTCCACCAAAACGCCAGGGACCCAACCACCATCGCGGCACAAGTGTGACCACCACACACTTGTGCCCGCAGCCACACCAGGAATGCCCTGCGGATGCCTTCCTGCAAGCCCAGGGCCCAGAGGTCAATCCCAACAGGATTGAGATGTACCCCATCCCCTCTCAAATATCTCCAGGTGTCCATTTCCAGCTCCAAATGACGCACCACCACCCCACCATGACGGACAAGGAACTTACCCACCTCCCTATTAACTTTTATGCAGGCCTTATCCAGCCGTTCAATGGAACGGGCCTCCCTCCATGACATGCGAGCCATAATGTCCGACCACACAGTAATCAAGTCAGGGAATGAAGCCCGTAAGCAAAGGAAATCCCATTGTATGTCTTTTATGACCTGCCGCATGGGTCTAATGCCTAAATCATTCCCACCCACGTGCAGGACCAAAATATCCAGGACCTGGTCTAGCCTGGCAAAACGATGAACCTCAGGGACCACTTTTTGCCACATCATTCCTGGCACCCCAATCCACCTAATCCTGCCCTCCTCTCTGGACATCCCCAGCTGCCTGCCTTCCAGCCTAACATCCGCCCGCTTTGCCCCCCAAAAAACATATGAATATAAGAGGGGGGAAGTTTGGGACTTTAGATGAGGCTGCAGGCATGGTGCGGGTAAAAAATACACATTTATTGATCATCAAAATGCATGACACCTCACAGAGCCAGATTGTATGTTGAACAGAAAAACATTGCAATAAATGTAGTTTCATATTGTCTGCCAGAAAACAGGATATCTGTACACATGTATATTCATTTTATGTATCCATTATCAGCCCAGATGTCTATGTGGTGCTTGGTTATGCACTGTTGTTTCCTTGTTGCTTGTACTGTACACGCACATACATATGTGTCTGGCAGACAATATGAAACTACATTTATTGCAATGTTTTTCTGTTCAACATACAATCTGGCTCTGTGAGGTGTCATGCATTTTGATGATCAATAAATGTGTATTTTTTACCCGCACCATGCCTGCAGCCTCATCTAAAGTCCCAAACTTCCCCCCTCTTATATACTCTGAACCCGGGATGGAGGTGCACCACATATGCACCTCATTCAAAGTCCCAAACTCCCCCCCCTTGTTTCGTTTTTAAAAAAACATATGAATGTCCCAGTATCCAAATGAGACATCTAGGGGAACCTGAAACGACATAACAAAGAACATACCCAGCAGGAGTCCCAAACACACAACTAATGTGGCGTACACACGATCGTTTTTCATGCCATTTTTTAAACCAACGTTTTTCTCGTCGTTTTTTTTTCATGTTTCCTCTCAAGCCTGTCTTGCGTACACACGATAATTTTAAAAAACGTTCAAGCAAAGCGCAGTGACGTACAACACGTACGACGGCACTATAAAGGGGAAGTTCCGTTCGGATGGCGCCACCCTTCATGTTAGTAAAGTTTGTTGAGCGACGATTCGCGCTTTTCAGCCTCGTGCTTTTCAGTCCGTTACAGCGTGACAAATGTGCTATCTCCATTACGAACGCTAGTTTTACCAGAACGAGCGCTCCCGTCTCATACTTGATTCTGAGCATGCGCGTTTTTTTTTCACCTCGTAAAAGCATACACACTATCGTTTTTCACGTCGTTAAAAAAACGACATGAAAAACGACGTGAAAAAATAGAGCACGTTCGAAATTTTTAATGCCCGTTTTTCACGTCGTTAAAAATGCTCTGGAGCCTACACACGATCGGTTTTAATGCCCATTTTTAAAAATGGCATTTTTAACGGCATGAAAAACGATTGTGTGTATGGGGCATAACAGAGAAGACACACAATAGAAAGAAGGTCATAACAAATGTGGACGAACATACAGCCTATACCTATTAGATTCCCATCTGCCAATCCGCTTTATAGAATCTGCAGGTAAAACCCATTGTGACGCCTCCGTAGCCGCCCCAATGCAAAATGAATGCGCAGCATAATCCCCCGGGACTAAATCCCCTTCCACCAAGCATTTACGGAAGATTGCCGTAAACTGAAACCTGGATCGGTATGCCCCCTTCTGATGGACGAACAACGCACCGTCCCCCAGCGGGTGAATTCCTAAAAATTGCTGCAAAGCTGTCACTGGGCATAACTGCAAGCAAGTTCCCATGAACAATTCCACTCGGACCCCCTTGCCTTGTTGATCGGTCTTAGAGCGCCGCACCAAAATCTGGACTGACGAATCAGAGCATTGGACGTCCTTAAAAAGCAAGCCTCCCACCACCCGCTTGGATGGTGAAACCAATTCACTAATCCTAAACGCCCCAAAAAAGGCCAGCACAAAAGCAGCCCGGAAAAGGACCTGCCCATAATGTGCCGAACATACCCTTCCCAAACTGGACAGAACCGTACCCAGAACTTCAAACGAAATCCCTGTGGTCCGCCAACTGAAACAAGAACTCTAAAGCAGCCCTCTTTTTTCCTATAGCAGTACCGGAAACCCCCTTTGCATAGTTACTGCAAATGAAACATAACACCATAGCCTGCATCTCCTCCGGGTAGTCCGACCCGCCTACCTCCTCCAGCAGCGAGAACCACTCCTGCCGCACCTTTGAATACACCTTCCAAGTTCCAGCGCTGAGCGTCTGTCAGATCAATCCCGCGGCGACTCCAGCGCAATTGTCCACAATTCCTGTGGGCAAGGCTCCCCCTTCACCTCTGCTTCCGATGCCAGCATGCGAAACTCGTCCCACTGGAAACGAGACAAAGCATCCGCCAATTTGTTATCCACCCCAGGGATATGTATGATATGATAGATAAAAGCATTTATCCTTAAACAACTGAGCATGAGATACCGTAACAACCTGATCACAGGGGGGCACGACCTTGAGATATTTTTTATAGCTGTAACCACCCCCATGTTATCACAATTGAACCGCACTTTCTTATTCCTAAGAATCTCACCCCAGAGTTCAACTGCCAGCACAATGGGACATAATTCCAAAAGAACCAAATTACGAAGGAACCCCGCTTCTCTCCATTCATCAGACCATAGCTCGGCGCTCCAATGTCCTTGACAATAGGAGCCATACCCCATGGACCCCGCCGCATCTGTAAACAAAACCAAATCAGCATTGCTGACCGGCCCCGATTGCCACAGGGAGCGGCCATTGAAGGAGTCCAGGAACGTCTCCCAGATCCTCAAATCGTCCTGTAACTCCCTGTTCAGCCGGACAAAATGATTAGGAACCTTCACCCCCGCTGTGGCCGCAGAAAGTCGCCTACAGAAAATGCGCCCCATGGGAATTATCCTACATGCAAAATTGAGTTTGCCCAATAAAGACTGCAGCTCCTTCAAATAAATCTTTCGCTTCCCACTCGTCAAACTCACCGCCTTCCATAGGGCCACCACTTTGTCCTCCGACAACCTGCACTCCATGGCCATGGAATCAATCGATATGCCCAGAAAAAAACAACTCCGAAGTGGGGCCTTCCGTTTTATCGGCCGCCAAGGGTATACCGAAGTACTGCACCATCCCCAGCAACACCCCACAACAGCGGGACTCTGGAGGACCCACGCACAGGAAGTCGTCCAAATAATGGATAACTGAGTTAACCTCCGCGACCTCCCTAACCGCCCATTCAAAGAATGAACTAAAAGCCTCAAACAGGGCACATGAAATTGAACAACCCATGGGAAGGCAACGATATATGAAATAAGACCCTTGCCAACAACAACCCAACAAGTGTAAACTTTGGGGATGGACTGGCAGCAGCCTGAAAGCCGATTCCACATCGGTCTTTGCCATAAGGGCACCCCTGCCATACTTCCTAACCCATGAGACGGCTGCATCAAACGATGTCTAGGTAACCGCACAAATTTGCGGGTTAATACCATTGTTCACTGCTCCGCCCCTGGGGTAGGACAGATGATGAATCATCCGAAACTGTCCTGGCTCCTTTTTAGGAACCACACCCAATGGGGAAACTACCAATCCGGACAACGGCAGAACAGTAAACGAACCGGCCATCCGGCCCAGCGCCACTTCCTTGCCCAGCTGGGCCGACACCACCCCTTGATGGAGCAGCGCCGACCTCAAATTGTCCGCTAAAGGAGGAACCTCCTGCACCGTGCTCAGAATCTTAAAACCCTCCCGGAACCCCGACTCCAGCAGGCCCGCTGCCTCCTTATCGGGATACCTACTTAGAAAAGGCAGCATTCTTATCAGCTTCACCGGCGCCATCCCTTTTTCCAGCGATGTCTCCTGCCCACCCCTTACCCTCTTTAATACAATGCGTGAGGGCATGGGCACTGCTGCACCCAGAGCATTCGTGCTTGTAGCGGCATGAGTTGCCAAACTGACAGGTTCCTTCGTTAAACTGCCAGCAAACCCCTTTCTTTTTAAGGGCCGGCGATCCTGTGGAGGAAGTGCCGCTGCTCCGCCCCCCTGGAAAAAACGTACTAGTAGCCCTGGACGAAGTCATCAACTTCATCCACAGGCTAATATCCTTGTGATCCCACCTAATGGAGGGACGAATGGCCTTCCGCTTACGAAATTGCTCGTCATACTGAAGCCACGCAAGACCCCCATACACCCTATGAGCTTCACTAATGGCCTCTAGATAACAAAATAAAGCAGAACAATTCTCAGAGGCTTTTTCCCCAATCACGCTCGCAAATATCGCAAACGCGCCCAAGTGGCCCCTCAAAGCATACATACATTTCACAACGAGCTGCATTGGCCAAACGTACCTTCTCCACATCCTTCTCCTTGTCCTTCCGTGCCACCGTTGCAGCCGATCCTTCGACGTTCGTCTCCATCTGTGTCCCAGCCACTCCCGTTGCCAGAACCGACTGCGGAAGGGACACCGTTACCGGGGGCTAGCCAAGCTCTGTGGGGGGGGGGACCCAAGGCCTAACCAGGGCCGCCACCTGAGAAGTACCGCCGTCCAACCTCTGCAGCAGCTCCCTTAACGCATCCCATCACCCCTGTCCCCCATGGTACCCTGCACCTGACCCGCTCCCCCACCACCAGCCATAGAAGACAGAGTACTTGACTTACCAGGCTGCAGCGGACGAGAAGGTCCTCCAGTCTGTGATCCCGACACCCTCGCGGCCTCTTGGGGATCCTCGGTTAGCCAACCCTCCTCACTGCCGCTGGATGGCGCCGCCGCCTGTCTGTGTGGCCGCCGACGCTCCTCACCCGATCTCCTACGACCGCTGAACACTGCTGGCGAGGTGAGTGGTGCATGGCTGCCATCTCCCTGAGGGCTCTATTCTCCATCACTGTTGGCATCGCTGATGACGTCATCATTCCACGCCGCCGACACGGCCGGAGTACAGGCATCTCTCCAGCCAACCCTCCTAGGCCCTGACAGAGACCAGGGGGCCTCCCGAGTGACGATTTATGTAGGCCGCAGCTCCTTCTCCACGAGGCGCAATGGTGCCGCCACGAGGTGGGCCGCCGTACGCGGACCGGGAAAGGCCGGTGCCCGATACAAAGTCTCTCCTGAGCTGGGCATCCCCCCGACCGGGGCATCGCCAGCGGGGGCCGCCGCGTGTACCTGGGCCCGAACGACCACGGAGGGGGCCGGCCTGGATGCTTGGTGAGTCTCCCTACTACCTGGGCTTTGCTGTGTAGGAGGGTTCCTCCCAGACCCATAGCCAGCAGGAGGGGGATCCGCTTAGCAGGGGGGCCTGAAGGGGCCCCACTGGGACTCCTAATCCGGCGATGAGCCCTGGGGGTGGTCTCTGGGCTGAAGCGCTCCAGGGGCCTAGCCTGCCAAGCACGCGTGGCGGCAGGCCACGTCGTGGATGGGCCCTGCCTCACCCCCTGCAGAGAAGCGGCAATCTGGCTCTGCAGCCATTCAGTGCCATGTATCTCCGCAGCAGCTTTAAGCTGCTCTAAAAGCTGTTCTACCTCACTCATGTCCCTGTCTGTTCTAGGTACCGGAAAGAACGCAGGCCCTGGCTACACGGATGACATTCCACCACGATTTTCTCCCAGACTGCTGCCCAAAACTCCTCCTCTCTTGGAGTATCTATATCACTCCTCCCGTCTAATCCTGCCCACCAACCAGGTAAGCACAGTTCTTTTACTTAACACCCCCCTTTTCCTTAACCTCTTCCCCTCCTGTAAGCTACTTTCACCCTGTCATGTCTGTCCTACGCCTACGCTTCACTACGGCTGCGTACATGTCTGACCTTTAATATTAGGACACTTACCTGTCCTGGGGTCAAGCGACGTCGGCAGCAGAAGACGAGAAATCGCTCATCACTCTGCTGCCCTACCGCCATCCTCGGTGAGGGAACCAGGAAGTGAAGCCTTGCGGCTTCACTGCCCGGTTCCCTACAGCGCATGCGCGAGTTGCACTGCGCCGTTCTCACTGGTCCCCATTGTGTTCTGGGAGCCGAGTGTTTCCCAGAACACAACGGGTATTCTGCGGAAGGTGACGTACTACCCGCAGAATACCTGCAGAGAGGACTACCGGAAGTGGGTGCAAATACCTGTCTTAGACAGGTATCTGCACCCCCTCCCCCTGAAAGTTGCTAAATGTGACACCGGAGGGGGGGGAGGGTTCCGATGAGCAGAAGTTCCACTTTAGGGTGAAGCTCCGCTTTAAGATTCTAGCAGCAAAATAGTGCAAATGATGTTTTGTGGCACATCTTTATCTAGTGATGCAATATTGTGAAATAGGAACCATATGTAATTAGCAGCTGAAGTGCACAGGATTTACTTTTAACATCACAATCTAGTCTTTTGATTTTACTCCTAATTAGCCTAAAGTAGTTCTGTGGAGGAGTCTGCAATAAAGGGATTCCTCTAAGCCTTTGTCTAATATATATCATTAACTGCTTCCTGACTAGGGATTAGTGACTCTGCCTGGGTGAAACTTGTTTGGAATTTGACGAACCCCAGCTTTGCGGCAAATCTCATTCGAGCCTATGTGGAGGCAAATCTTTTTATGTAAATATGCTAATTTCTAGGATTTAAAGGCAAACTACAGCCTAAAGACATAGGAAGCTGGACAGTGCCTTGATGCATATGTATTAATGGCAAAAACATATCATATATATAAAAATACAGCAATAAGGGAGTCCTTTAACCACTTGCCAACCGCGCTCTAGCCGAATGGTTGCTACAGCACAGCTGGCCAGTTCTGGGAGGGCGTCATGTGACGTCCTCCCATGATCGCACTTCTCGCACGCCCTCTGGGGCACACATTCGGGAGTGTCTGTGATCGCTGCGTCCTATGGACGCATCACAGATCAGGGTAAAGGGCCAATCACACTTTACCACGTGATGGCTCTTTCCAATGATGAGCGAGCACTTTGTAAACAAAGCAAGGTCATGCCCGATTCAACTCTCTCCTTTCCTCACATCAGAGAGAGATCGAATGCTGCAGAGTGAGTGTATTGTTACTTACTGTACAACAAAAACAAATCTCCTGCGCTCCGGTGTTTCACTGCGTGCGGATAGTGTGGACCATTCTTTTTTTGTATAAAAGGCACAAACTAGAATCTTGCAGCCCTCCTCAGAACAATGGGAGTTCATAAAACTGAAAAATAAGAAAAAAGAAAGGAGGGTGCACCGACCTAGTGCATTACCAGATAAAAACTTTATTAAAACTTATAAAAGACAAAAATGGTCCTACTCACAAACAAACTTTTGATACTTTCGGGTACTGTCCTACCCTCTGGTCACCGTATCCTGGTTGCAGCTGTCACAGGACTCTGAGTGATTGCCAGAAATGCCTATATGAAAAGTTTGTTTGTGAGTAGGACCATTTTTGTCTTTTATACGTTTTAATAAAGTTTTTATCTGGTAATGCACTAGGTCAGTGCGCCCTGCTTTCTTTTTTCTCAACGAGTGCTCATCAGTGCTCATCAGGGCCCTATAGTGCTCATCAGTGCACATCAGTGCCCTAAAGAGCCATCAGTGAGTGCTTATCAATGTCCTACAGCAGCCCTGAAATTTTCCACTCGCCTAATCGCATTTTGCGAGTGGAAAATTATTGAAAGCGAGTGTGGGCTACCTCGGAGCGGGGAGGGGGTGTGGCGAGCACCACCGGCAGGCAGGGTTGAATGGGAGCCATTCTCCCAGCGATCGATCAGGGGAAGAGAGTGGGGAGGAAGAGGCGAGGTGGCCAGATCACAGAGCGGAGATTGCCCGCTGTAACAGCTTTCATTTGAATTGCCGTCCACTCGCGGTCACACACAGTCCCGCCTCCTGACCCGGCTCCAATGATAGACAGAGCGCTGGTCCAATGCTGGGACGTGTTCTGTCTGCCACAGGCGCTGGGTCAGGAGGTAGGACTGTGTGTGACCAAGAGGAGACGGCGATTCAAATGAAAGTTGTTACAGCAGGAAATCCATGCTCCGTGATGATCCGGCCGCCCTCTCTCTTCCTCTGCACAGGTCACGGTGCATTGATGGGCACAGGTGAGGCTGCAATGGTGGGCACTGGTCACGCTGCAATGATGGGCACAGGTGAGGCTGCATTGGTGGGCACTGGTCAGGCTGCATTGAAGGGTACATGTGAGGCTGCATTGATGGGCACAGGTGAGGCTGCATTGGTGGGCACTGGTGAGGCTGCATTGGTGGGCACTGGTCACGCTGCATTAATAGGCACATGTAAGGCTGCATTAGTGGGCACTGGTTACGCTGCATTGATAGGCACATGTAAGGCTGCATTAGTGGGCACTGGTTATGCTGCATTGATTGGCACAGGTGAGGCTGCATTGGTGGGCACTGGTTACGCTGCATTAGTGGGCACAGGTGAGGCTACATTGGTGGGCACTGGTCATGCTGCAATGATGGACACAGGTAAGGGCAGCATTGATGGGCACAGGTGAGGCTGCATTGAAGGGCACAGGTGAGGCTGCATTGGTGGGCACAGGTGAGGCTGCATTGATGGGCACAGGTCCTGCTGCATTGATGGGCACAGGTGAGCCTGCATTGATGGGCACTGATGAGGCTGTTCTGATGAGCACTGATGAGATTTCATTGATGGGCACTGGTGAGGCTGCACTGATAGGCACTGATAAAGTTGTTGGTAATATTTATTTTTGTAACTTAATTCTGCATTTAAGTGTCATTTTGTGAGATAATTTATGAGGGCGTGTTTAGGGGCAGAATTAGGGATAGGGAAGGGTAGGGGTTGGGTGGGGCAACTGGTGGCGAGTAACCCTTAGGGCCTGGCTAGTAGATCAGGACTTGAAATTTTGAGCCCTGCTGCTGATCAGTGGTCAAGTGGGGAAAAAGTGAGTTATGATTTTGTTTTCCAACTGGGTCAGTTGGGTGCTATAGGATCACTGAAATGTCCTCCATCTCAACCCTTTGGGGGAGATAAGGAAGGAGTTTTAAAAGAGGAGCCGCTTGAGCATCTATTGCTTCTGCCAGAGGATCTCTGAGCCTGGAGACAAACATGTCTAGTTTTTTGTTGAATCTGGAGACGGATCCTCTCCACATTACACACAGGTCCTGGAACACCTCCAGGGGTTGGAACCACTATCCTGAATCCAATTGCTACCAGCTGAAGTAGTCTGCCTGCTAATTGTACACTTCTTATATGTGAAGGTGGACAAGGCTGGCATGTTGAATTCAGACCCAGGCTAAAAATCTTTACACATCTTTTAAAGTTGGATTCGGGTTTCACTGTTGATGTATTCCTCTGCTGTGGCATTTCCCAACTGAATTCTGATTGTTTGACCCACTAGATGGGGTGTCCAGTGGTGAAAGGAACTACCAAATCACACAGAGCTCCATAATGTTGAATCATCAAGGGCTATAGGTGTCAGGACTCATGTCAGAACCTGAGCCACCTGCTTGTGGCACTGTTGTTTCCAGAGCTGCAAGGTGCAGTTCTAGTGGCCATCGGCAGGTGTCTCCTAGCAGCCAGCTCATCCTAGTAATTAGGCTTCACCTTATACAGAGAGTCCTGGAGCAGAGACAGAAAGAAATGAGCGGAGGGACGGCATGACAGGTGGGACAGGCAGCAGCCTAATAGGGCTGTGGCACCTTTAAGGAAAGGGGAGTGGTTTTGGGATGAGAGAGGAGGGGAAGCACAGTTCAGGCAGGGAGGAAGTGACGTTTTCTCACCATTCCTCCATTACTCACGAGGAGAAAGCTTCACTGCCTGTGTCATGGCTGCTGCTTTGGAGCTGTTGGAGCAATTGCGGGCCGCGGTGGCTGCGCAAGGGGCAGAGTGGCTACAGGATCAAGTGGCTGCAGTGTTAGAGGAGCGGGCGGTGGTGCCCGCCAGGGGGGGGGATCGCTCCAGCGCGCGCTAGGCGGTCGAGGCCGCCTGAGCGGTACAGTCCGGACGCATCCCCGAGTTTGACGAGTTCCGTCCGGAGACCCGACAGGGGCCCTCCGGCTACATCCCCTTGCCGCACGCAGCCGGTGTTGGCGGGGGGGGCGGGAGGAATCCGCGCCGTGGACGGAGTTCGGCGGTGGGGGAGACGAGTGGCCCTCTTGCCCCTCCCCCTCCCGCACGTCGGAGATGCGGTGACGTCGCGGCCGAAGCTGCGGGTGATGCCCGGAGCAGCCGTGCGGCCCAGCGTGGAGGACCCAGTTTGCGGGCCAGTGGCCGGGAGTCGGTGGCGGTCAGGGGTCCGGCAGAGTCAGCGGGACGATCGGTGAGGAGTTCGGCGCCGAGGGTGAATGATGGTGGTCGAGCGGATGGCACCCGTGCCAGGGGGCGGACCCGCAGTCCGTCGGTGGAGGTCGTGAGTGGGTCGGGTGTGCCAGGATCGAGAGGGCGTGATGCACAGCCACGACAGCCCTTACCACGCGGGTCGCGTCCGCACGGTGTGCAGCCAGCGCTTGTGTCGGCAGAATCGGATGATGACAGGTCGGAGGGTGAGCTGTCCGGGTTAGACGGTGGCGAGGACTCGGGACAACGGGCTTCGATGGAGTCCAGTTCTGCGGCTCGTGGACCCAGTCCAAGGCAGCCCGGTAAGTCAAACTCTTCTGCTGCTATTTGTTCACTATTACAAGATTTACTGGGTCAAGGTTGTGTTGGGGGGGGGGTTTAAGTACGGGGGGGTCACCCGGGGCACGTTCTTCCCCGCCGAGACAGAGGGCAGCAGGGGAGAAGCAGGATTTGTGGTCTGGGTTGGAGGATTTGGTAAGGCGTTTTAAGCCGGGGAGGGGCGACACGGCGTCGCCCGCGGTGGCAAACAGGGGGTTCGTCTCAGGCAGCGGGGCCTTCTGCGGCAACGTTAGCCCCGGGCGTACAAGTGGTGGAGGTGTCAGGGGCGGTGCAGGCCCCATTAGAAGGGGGGGCTGCCACGGCAAGTGTGCAGGTTGCTGGGGGGGAGAAGAACAGGGAGGCGGTCAGGCTGGTGGATGCCGCCAAGAACGAGATGTATATTTGTTTGAGGCACCGTTAGGAGCTCACCTCAAGCCGGAAGTCAGAGAGAAGCTTTGGAAGGGTGAGTATGTGGAGATCTTCACGTTGCTTCCCTTAGAAAAATTCAACCTGGATAGGGTGAGGCCGGAGGAGAGCAAGAAGGAGGATGAAGAAAAGAGGAGTTATCGTCTTATCCCCCATACATTCACCAATTGGTTGCAAGCATTTGCGATCATGGCCTGTGTGATAGGGGAGAAGGCCCCGGAACATTGTTCTGGGCTATTCATTTATTTGGAGGCAGTTAGCGAAGCGTACAGGACGTATGGTGGTGTAGCTTGGTTGAGGTATGATGAACAGTTCCGGCAAAGGATGGCCATGAGACCGGGAATGCGATGGGATCACAAGGACATCAACTTGTGGATGCGTCTGATGACAGCGTCGCGGGCCTCCAATCAGTTTTTTCAGGGGGGGGTCGGAGGTGCTGCGGCCTCAGGACAACCGACCGAAAAAAGATGGGGCTACTGCTGGCAGTTCAATGAGGGCACGGGCAAGTACGGAACAAGCTGTCGCTTCAATCACGTGTGTTCAGGATGTGGGGGTAGTCACGCCTTTTTCAAATGCTTTAAGTGAGGCAAGGGTCACCCCGGAGATTCTGCGGGAAAAGGGAACGACGCCAATTCGGGTGGAAAGGATGCTTCCCTTTCTCAATAGGTATTCCGACAGGGGTGCCGCTAAGTTGTTAGAGGAGGGTTTCGCCAGTGGTTTCAGGATTCCTTGTGCGCCTTTTGCAGTTCCCCCGGCGGCTAAGAACCTCCGGTCCGCCTTGCTCCAACCCTTGGTGGTTTCGGAGAAACTGGCTAAGGAAGTGCAGTTGGGGCGTATGGCTGGACCGTTCATGGATGCGCCTATGCCTGATTTGGTGGTTTCTCCCTTGGGGGTTGTCCCCAAGATGGAACCACAAAAATTTTGATTAATTCACCACCTTTCCTTTCCTAAGGGTGGGTCGGTTAATGATGCTCTTGCGCCGGAGGACTGCACAGTATCATACACTTCCTTCGACGTGGCAGTGGCATGGGTCCGCAGGTGTGGACGGGGAGCGTTGTTGGAAAAGGCTGATGTTTAATCGGCTTTTCGGTTGCTACCAGTACACCCGGACAGTTTTCGCTTCTTGGGCTGCAGGTGGGGAAGGGCTTACTACGTGGACCGTTGTCTGCCCATGGGTTGCTCCATCTCTTGCGCGCTATTTGAGACTTTTAGTTCATTCCTTGAATGGGTGGTCCGGGACGTGTCGGGGATCAGTTCGATCATCCATTATCTGGATGATTTTTTGTGTGTGGGCCCTCCGGGGTCTAACGTTTGCTATGTCCTGCTTGGGACGTTGCAATACGTGGCCGATCGTTTTGGGGTCCCTTTGGCCCCCGAGAAGACGGAGGGCCCCACGTCGTCCTTAGTATTTCTGGGCATAGAGCTGGATTCTTTGAAGATGGAATGCCGACTGCCGGAGGATAAGCTGGAAGCGTTGAAGGCGGAAGTGCGTGGTGTTATTGGCCAGCGTAAGATTCAGCTGTGCCAGATGCAGTCACTATTGGGTAAGTTGTGTTTCGCCTGCAGGATAATGCCTATGGGCAGGGTCTTTAGCCGCAGGCTGTCGGCTGCGACAGCTGGGGTGCGGGTTCCTACTCATTTTGTAAGCCTAACTAGAGAGCTTTGCGAGGATTTGGAAGTGTGGCATGGATTCTTGGAATCTTTCAACGGGCGGGCTTTGTGGATGGCTGGGCCCGTTAGTAATTTCGATCTGGAATTGTTTACAGATGCGGCAGGCTCCACGGGGTATGGGGCGTTCTGTCAGGGCAAATGGAGCGCGGCTCCGTGGCCAAAGGAGTGGGAGGAAGCGGGGTTATTGAAGAACCTGGTACTATTGGAACTTTTCCCAATTGTTGTGGCATTTGAACTTTGGGGGGATTCCTTCTGGAATCTCAAGGTACGCTTAAACTGCGACAACATGGGAGTGGTTCAGGTAGTAAATCGTGTGTCGGCTGCATCACAGCCAGTGGTGCGTTTGCTGAGACATTTGGTTTTGCGCTGCTTGCATTTGAATGTATTCATTTATGCAGTACATCTTCCTGGCGTGGATAACACTCTGGCTGATGCTTTGTCTCTTTTTCAGTGGGACAGGTTCCGGGAGTTGGCACCAGCAGCGGAGCAACGCGGGGTTACCTGTCCCGACTGGATGTGGAACATTGCTTTGACAGCGCAGCACAGTGGATTAAACGGTCGGTGAGTGGGGTCACCTGGAAAACCTATGCTAAGGTTTGGTAGGAGTGGAGGTCATTTGTTCGGGGGCTGGGAGTTTCCCCGGTGGGGGGAGCAGCAGGAGTGGCCTTGCTTTATTTTCTTACATTGAAAATGGAGCAAGGCATTTCTGTGTCCGCGGTGGACCGTACACTAGCGGGTTTGGCCTTTCTGTTCAAATGGCATTGTTGCAGGGACTACACAAAAGAATTTTGGGTAAAACAGGCAGTGAAGGGGTACAGGAAAGGCCGGAAGGCGGCGGATAGCCGCAGGCCGGTCTCGTTCGTAATGTTGCAAAAATTGTTCCTGCATTTACATTCCGTGTGCAGTTCGGAATAAGAGTGTCAGTTGTTCCGGGCAGCATTTGCGCTTGCCTTTTTTGGAGCCCTGAGGGTTGGAGAGCTGGTTAGTTCTTCCAGACGGGCGCCGGGGGGCTTGTTGGCCCAGGATGTGGATTGTTCGGGAGACTCGGTGGGGATATGGGTGAGCAGGTCCAAAACGGATCAAGTTGGAAAGGGTATGCGGCTTCTGTTGTTTTGTATCCCTGATGCGTCAATCTGTCCTGTACGGGCGGTGTAATCCTTTTGTTCCATGCGTCCGGGACTTGAAGGTTCTTTTCTGATGCATCGGGATGGGTCAGCGCTGTCTAAGTTTCAATTTATAGCGGTGTTCAAAAAATGTTTGGTGGCAGCGGGGTATGACCCGAAGGCGGCTCGGGCGGGACTGAAGGCGGACGCGGTGAGGCGGATTGGGAGGTGGGAGTCTGATAGGTTTCGACTTTATATTCGCCCACATCTGATACAGGAGTAAGGTGCATTGGGTAGGGGTTGTGTGGGGACTGTGTGGTGGACTGACTGGACGTGCCAATAAATCATTGTTTTTTATTTTATTTCCATGTTTTTCAGGTGGTGAACCCAGACTAGTTTGGATTCTGGGTCACTCGTACGTGTTCTCGGGGGCAAGACGGGCCGATGTTCGGCCCAATGGAAGGCAGTTGGGGATTCCCCTACGAGAAGCCCAGGTCTGTTGGATCGGGGTGCCGGGCATGGCGTGGAGTGGGGTTATGCCGGAAATACGGAGGTTCGCAGGTCGGGAGAGGGCACCGGATATTCTGGTGCTGCATGCGGGAGATGACGACATGGGGGCCAGATCAATGCACCAGCTTATCCGGGATATCAAATATGATTTTTTAAGGTTACGCACAGCATTCCCGGGTATGGTTGTTATTTGGTCGGATATGGTGGGCAGAACGGCTTGGCGTTGGGCATGGTCGGTGGAGAAAGTTAACAAGGCCCGGGTAAAAGTTAACAAAGAAGTGGGGAGATTTTTTATAAGGAATGGTGGCCTCGTGGTGCGTCACCGGGAATTGGAAGTTTATACCTGGAGGTACCTAAGGGGAGACGGGGTCCACCTGAATGCCGTGGGCATGGATCTGTGGAACCTGGGTTTGCAGGAGGGAATTCAGCGGGCCCTGAGGGTGTTGGGATGCACGCAAGGGTAAGGCTTTACCCCTTGCGAGCTGTGGCGGTGTTTGGTTGCTGGAAGAGGAGGTAAAAGTGGAAGTTCTGGAGAAAAAGGTGGTACCCATAGGTGGTATGGGGTTATTGAGTACCTTCCGGTCAACAAGGGTTAACCAGGAAGGGGGGAAAATGGTAGGGCACTGCGGCCAGGTGTACCGCCTCCGAGTCGGTGTCTTGCAACTGGAGGCCTAAGGGATATGTTAGTCCCAGTGCCCAAGTTTGGAGTTGGGGGTCTACAAGACTACCAGGGGTATTGTAAGTGTTAAAATTTTATTTAAACGGTTATTTAAATGGTTATTTATTTCATATAAGAAGTTGTTAAATAAATAGGCCGTAAGGCCAATTTTTACTCCACAACCTTGTCAGTCGTTATTTATTAGGATTGGTATAAGGGGTGGTGAAGGTATATAGAGGGTAAGTCAGAGCGGAGGATCGGTCCTTAACATGTCAAGAGAGTCCTGGAGCAGAGACAGAAAGAAATGAGCGGAGGGACGGCATGACAGGTGGGACATGCAGCAGCCTAATAGCGCTGTGGCACCTTTAAGGAAAGGGGAGTGGTTTTGGGATGAGAGAGGAGGGGAAGCACAGTTCAGGCAGGGAGGAAGAGACGTTTTCTCACCATTCCTCCATTACTCACGAGGAGAAAGCTTCCCACCCACCCTCCCTGGGTGAGGGGTAAAAAGGGGTGAGTGATACGGGAAAATGCTTAAATTGGGGGGGGGGGGGCGGTGTTTGGTTGCTGGAAGAGGAGGTAAAAGTGAAAGTTCTGGAGAAAAAGGTGGTACCCATAGGTGGTATGGGGTTATTGAGTACCTTCCGATCAACAAGGGTTAGCCAGGAAGGGGGGAAAATGGTAGGGCACTGCGGCCAGGTGTATCGCCTCCGAGTCAGTGTCTTGCGACTGGAGGCCTAAGGGGTATGTTAGTCCCAGTGCCCAAGTTGGGAGTTGGTGGTCTACAAGACTACCAGGGGTATTGTAAGTGTTAAAATGTTATTTAAACGGTTATTTAAATGGTTATTTATTTCATATAAGAAGTTGTTAAATAAATAGGCCGTAAGGCCAATTTTTACTCCACAACCTTGTCAGTCGTTATTTATTAGGATTGGTATAAGGGGTGGTGAAGGTATATAGAGGGTAAGTCAGAGCGAAGGATCGGTCCTTAACATGTCATGGCTAGGGATGAGCTCGGTGTTCGAGTCGAACATACGTTTGACTCGAACATCGGCTGTTCGATCGTTCGCCGAACAACGAACGATTTGGGCCGTTCGCGCCTAATTCGCGGCCCACAATGCACTACGCCATTGCAGTGTCATCCAGGCGCTGTGATTGGCCAAGCATGCACTGTGACCCCGCATGCTTGGCCAATCACAGCGCCGGCAGCGAGGAGAGCAATGATTGGCCACAGGCAGGATGCCTGTGGCCAATTATTGCTGAGGGTGTTTAGTACACGCCCCACACTATAAAAGGCCGCCAGCACGGCGGCCTAGTGTAGTGTGTTCCGGAGCAGGGAAAGAGAAGCATAGGCAGGGGCAGTGACATTTTTTTTTTCTTGCTTAACCTGGATTCCTTTAGTTTAGGGAAAGAGAAGGATAGGTAGGGAGAGTGTCAGTCTGTTTTACTGTGCTAAACCTTGTTTGTAGGGACAGGGAAGGACAGTGAGGGAAATTCTCATTGTGCTATACTGTGCTAAAGCATTCCTCATCAACCATCTTTAAAAAAAAATTTTTATAGGGACAGAAAACTATAGGTAGGGAGAGTGTCAGTGTGTTTTACTGTGCTAAACCTTGTTTGTAGGGACAGGGAAGGACAGTGAGGGAAATTCTCATTGTGCTATACTGTGCTAAAGCATTCCTCATCAACCATCTTTAAAAAAACATTTTTTTATAGGGACAGAAAACTATAGGTAGGGAGAGTGTCAGTGTGTTTTACTGTGCTAAACCTTGTTTGTAGGGACAGGGAAGGACAGTGAGGGAAATTCTCATGTGCTATACTGTGCTAAAGCATTCCTCATCAACCATCTTTAAAAAAACGTTTTTTATAGGGACAGAAAACTATAGGTAGGGAGAGTGTCAGTGTGTTTTACTGTGCTAAACCTTGTTTGTAGGGACAGGGAAGGACAGTGAGGGAAATTCTCATTGTGCTATACTGTGCTAAAGCATTCCTCATCAACCATCTTTAAAAAAAAATTTTTTATAGGGACAGAAAACTATAGGTAGGGAGAGTGTCAGTGTGTTTTACTGTGCTAAACCTTGTTTGTAGGGACAGGGAAGGACAGTGAGGGAAATTCTCATTGTGCTATACTGTGCTAAAGCATTCCTCATCAACCATCTTTAAAAAAACATTTTTTATAGGGACAGAAAACTATAGGTAGGGAGAGTGTCAGTGTGTTTTACTGTGCTAAACCTTGTTTGTAGGGACAGGGAAGGACAGTGAGGGAAATTCTCATTGTGCTATACTGTGCTAAAGCATTCCTCATCAACCATCTTTAAAAAAAAAAATTTTTATAGGGACAGAAAACTATAGGTAGGGAGAGTGTCAGTGTGTTTTACTGTGCTAAACCTTGTTTGTAGGGACAGGGAAGGACAGTGAGGGAAATTCTCATTGTGCTATACTGTGCTAAAGCATTCCTCATCAACCATCTTTAAAAAAATAAATTTTATAGGGACAGAAAACTATAGGTAGGGAGAGTGTCAGTGTGTTTTACTGTGCTAAACCTTGTTTGTAGGGACAGGGAAGGACACTGAGGGAAATTCTCATTGTGCTATACTGTGCTAAAGCATTCCTCATCAACCATCTTTAAAAAAACATTTTTTATAGGGACAGAAAACTATAGGTAGTCCCTACAAACAAGGTTTAGCACAGTAAAACACACTGACACTCTTTTTTTTTTTTTTTTATTATAGGGACAGAAAACTATAGGTAGGGAGAGTGTCAGTGTGTATAGCACAATGAGAATTTCCCTCACTGTCCTTCCCTGTCCCTACAAACAAGGTTTAGCACAGTAAAACACACTGACACTCTCCCTACCTATAGTTTTCTGTCCCTATAATTTTTTTTTAAAAAAAAGAGTGTCAGTGTGTTTTACTGTGCTAAACCTTGTTTGTAGGGACAGGGAAGGACAGTGAGGGAATACTGTGCTAAAGCATTCCTCATCAACCATCTTTAAAAAAAAATTTTTTATAGGGACAGAAAACTATAGGTAGGGAGAGTGTCAGTGTGTTTTACTGTGCTAAACCTTGTTTGTAGGGACAGGGAAGGACAGTGAGGGAAATTCTCATTGTGCTATACTGTGCTAAAGCATTCCTCATCAACCATCTTTAAAAAAACATTTTTTATAGGGACAGAAAACTATAGGTAGTCCCTACAAACAAGGTTTAGCACAGTAAAACACACTGACACTCTTTTTTTTTTTTTTAAATTATAGGGACAGAAAACTATAGGTAGGGAGAGTGTCAGTGTGTATAGCACAATGAGAATTTCCCTCACTGTCCTTCCCTGTCCCTACAAACAAGGTTTAGCATAGTAAAACACACTGACACTCTCCCTACCTATAGTTTTCTGTCCCTATAATTTTTTTTAAAAAAAAGAGTGTCAGTGTGTTTTACTGTGCTAAACCTTGTTTGTAGGGACAGGGAAGGACAGTGAGGGAAATTCTCATTGTGCTATACTGTGCTAAAGCATTCCTCATCAACCATCTTTAAAAAAAAAAAATTTATAGGGACAGAAAACTATAGGTAGGGAGAGTGTCAGTGTGTTTTACTGTGCTAAACCTTGTTTGTAGGGACAGGGAAGGACAGTGAGGGAAATTCTCATTGTGCTATACTGTGCTAAAGCATTCCTCATCAACCATCTTTAAAAAAATTTTTTTTTATAGGGACAGAAAACTATAGGTAGGGAGAGTGTCAGTGTGTTTTACTGTGCTAAACCTTGTTTGTAGGGACAGGGAAGGACAGTGAGGGAAATTCTCATTGTGCTATACTGTGCTAAAGCATTCCTCATCAACCATCTTTAAAAAAACATTTTTTATAGGGACAGAAAACTATAGGTAGGGAGAGTGTCAGTGTGTTTTACTGTGCTAAACCTTGTTTGTAGGGACAGGGAAGGACAGTGAGGGAAATTCTCATTGTGCTATACTGTGCTAAAGCATTCCTCATCAACCATCTTTAAAAAAAATTTTTTATAGGGACAGAAAACTATAGGTAGGGAGAGTGTCAGTGTGTTTTACTGTGCTAAACCTTGTTTGTAGGGACAGGGAAGGACAGTGAGGGAAATTCTCATTGTGCTATACTGTGCTAAAGCATTCCTCATCAACCATCTTTAAAAAAAAAAAATTATAGGGACAGAAAACTATAGGTAGGGAGAGTGTCAGTGTGTTTTACTGTGCTAAACCTTGTTTGTAGGGACAGGGAAGGACAGTGAGGGAAATTCTCATTGTGCTATACTGTGCTAAAGCATTCCTCATCAACCATCTTTAAAAAAACATTTTTTATAGGGACAGAAAACTATAGGTAGGGAGAGTGTCAGTGTGTTTTACTGTGCTAAACCTTGTTTGTAGGGACAGGGAAGGACAGTGAGGGAAATTCTCATTGTGCTATACTGTGCTAAAGCATTCCTCATCAACCATCTTTAAAAAAACATTTTTTATAGGGACAGAAAACTATAGGTTTGGAGAGTGTCAGTGTGTTTTACTGTGCTAAACCTTGTTTGTAGGGACAGGGAAGGACAGTGAGGGAAATTCTCATTGTGCTATACTGTGCTAAAGCATTCCTCATCAACCATCTTTAAAAAAACATTTTTTATAGGGACAGAAAACTATAGGTAGGGAGAGTGTCAGTGTGTTTTACTGTGCTAAACCTTGTTTGTAGGGACAGGGAAGGACAGTGAGGGAAATTCTCATTGTGCTATACTGTGCTAAAGCATTCCTCATCAACCATCTTTAAAAAAACATTTTTTATAGGGACAGAAAACTATAGGTAGGGAGAGTGTCAGTGTGTTTTACTGTGCTAAACCTTGTTTGTAGGGACAGGGAAGGACAGTGAGGGAAATTCTCATTGTGCTATACTGTGCTAAAGCATTCCTCATCAACCATCTTTAAAAAAACATTTTTTATAGGGACAGAAAACTATAGGTAGTCCCTACAAACAAGGTTTAGCACAGTAAAACACACTGACACTCTTTTTTTTTTTTTAATTATAGGGACAGAAAACTATAGGTAGGGAGAGTGTCAGTGTGTATAGCACAATGAGAATTTCCCTCACTGTCCTTCCCTGTCCCTACAAACAAGGTTTAGCACAGTAAAACACACTGACACTCTCCCTACCTATAGTTTTCTGTCCCTATAATTTTTTTTTTTTTAAAAAGAGTGTCAGTGTGTTTTACTGTGCTAAACCTTGTTTGTAGGGACAGGGAAGGACAGTGAGGGAATACTGTGCTAAAGCATTCCTCATCAACCATCTTTAAAAAAAAAATTTTTATAGGGACAGAAAACTATAGGTAGGGAGAGTGTCAGTGTGTTTTACTGTGCTAAACCTTGTTTGTAGGGACAGGGAAGGACAGTGAGGGAAATTCTCATTGTGCTATACTGTGCTAAAGCATTCCTCATCAACCATCTTTAAAAAAACATTTTTTATAGGGACAGAAAACTATAGGTAGGGAGAGTGTCAGTGTGTTTTACTGTGCTAAACCTTGTTTGTAGGGACAGGGAAGGACAGTGAGGGAAATTCTCATTGTGCTATACTGTGCTAAAGCATTCCTCATCAACCATCTTTAAAAAAAAAAAATTATAGGGACAGAAAACTATAGGTAGGGAGAGTGTCAGTGTGTTTTACTGTGCTAAACCTTGTTTGTAGGGACAGGGAAGGACAGTGAGGGAAATTCTCATTGTGCTATACTGTGCTAAAGCATTCCTCATCAACCATCTTTAAAAAAACATTTTTTATAGGGACAGAAAACTATAGGTAGGGAGAGTGTCAGTGTGTTTTACTGTGCTAAACCTTGTTTGTAGGGACAGGGAAGGACAGTGAGGGAAATTCTCATTGTGCTATACTGTGCTAAAGCATTCCTCATCAACCATCTTTAAAAAAACATTTTTTATAGGGACAGAAAACTATAGGTAGGGAGAGTGTCAGTGTGTTTTACTGTGCTAAACCTTGTTTGTAGGGACAGGGAAGGACAGTGAGGGAAATTCTCATTGTGCTATACTGTGCTAAAGCATTCCTCATCAACCATCTTTAAAAAAACATTTTTTATAGGGACAGAAAACTATAGGTAGGGAGAGTGTCAGTGTGTTTTACTGTGCTAAACCTTGTTTGTAGGGACAGGGAAGGACAGTGAGGGAAATTCTCATTGTGCTATACTGTGCTAAAGCATTCCTCATCAACCATCTTTAAAAAAACATTTTTTATAGGGACAGAAAACTATAGGTAGGGAGAGTGTCAGTGTGTTTTACTGTGCTAAACCTTGTTTGTAGGGACAGGGAAGGACAGTGAGGGAAATTCTCATTGTGCTATACTGTGCTAAAGCATTCCTCATCAACCATCTTTGAAATCCTTGTTTTTTGGACAGTCAGGGAAATTGTCATTGTGCTATTCTGTGCGAAAGCAATCATCCTCAACCATATTTAGAAATCCTTAAGTAAAGGGACAGAGAAGGACACCTGAAGGTAGCCCTTATTGCTTTTTTTCCCATCTCCCTGCAGGCCATCCATTAGAATGTCTGGAAGGCAAACAAGGAGAGGCAGACAGTCAGGAGGCAATAAAAGAGGGCAAGCAGGCTCTGTGTCTGGGGGCAACAGTGCTGGTCGTGGACGCGGTGCATTGTCATCAGCACATGGCCATGGGACACGCTTGTCCTTCTTTTCGGCAGCTGGACATGTTGAGCCACATCATGCCGAAGACTTGGTAGAGTGGATGACCAAGCCCTCCTCCTCCTCCTCATCCTCTCTCACCCAGGCTCAGGGTACTGGCAAAGCAGCTGCCAAAGCGTCCTCTTCCCTGGTATCAATGTCAGACTCATCATCAGTCACTCCTTCCCTAGACCCACCATGTCCTCCTCCTGAGGAGTCCCCCGAACTGTTTGAGCACAGTGTTGGGTACATGCTCCAGGAGGATGCCCAGCGTTTCGAAGGGTCTGATGATGAAACCCAGCTAGAGGAAGGCAGTAGCGTGAGAGCAGACAGAGGGGATGCTCAAGAAGGACACCAATCTGGCAGTCATGTTCCAGCAGCTGCAGCATACTGCCAGATTGGCTCCAGTGATGAGGAGGGAGGGGATGATGAGGTCACTGACTCCACGTGGGTGCCTAATAGGAGAGAGGAGGAGGAGGAGGATGAGGAGGAGGCACATCTCCAACGAGGCAGGATGCCCTTTGGTGGCCAGCGTAAGGGCAGTACACCGACGGAATCACACCGCAGAGCTCCGCCTGTGCAGGGAGCTGCCTCTGCCCGTCATTCAAAAAGTTCTTTGGTGTGGGCCTTTTTTGAGGCTAGTGCATCAGATCGCACAGCTGCTGTTTGCAACATATGTCTCAAGCGTATATCGCGTGGCCAAAACATCAGCCGCTTGGGTACCACATGCCTGACCAGACATATGTTGACCTGCCATGCAGCTCGTTGGCAAGCCTACCTCAAAGACCCACACCAAAGAACAAAGCGGACCTCTCCTTGCACTGCATCAGCTGGGATCTCCAACCCCACTATAACTTCAGTCCTCTCTGAAACATGCACTGAGAGGAATGAAGGTGTAGAATTAGGTGTGTCACAGCCAAGTACTTGCGGCCACTCTGCTAGCAGTACACCGACGTCCGATTCTAGCAGGCAAATTTCCCTGCCCCAGCTGCTGGACCATCGAAAGAAGTTCACTCCCAGCCATCCACATGCCCAGCGGTTGAATGCTAGCTTGGCTAAATTGCTAGCGCTTCAACTGCTGCCTTTTCAGTTGGTAGACTCGGCCCCCTTCCGTGAGTTTGTGCAATGTGCGGTTCCTCAGTGGCAGGTTCCCAAACGCCACTTTTTCTCACGGAAGGCTATTCCGGCTCTCTACCGGCATGTGGAAGGCAATGTCTTGGCCTCGCTGGACAGGGCGGTCAGCGGTAAGGTGCATATTACCGCTGACTCATGGTCCAGCAGGCATGGACAGGGACGTTACCTTTCTTTCACGGCCCATTGGGTCACTCTTTTGGCAGCTGGGAAGGATGCAGGACAAGGTGCAGTAGTGTTCGAGGTTGTTCCACCGCCACGCCTCCAAAATGCTACTACTGGTTGTGACACACCTCTCTCCTCCACCCCCTCCTCTTCTTCTTCCTCCATGGCCTCTTCCTGTGCTTTGTCCTCTGAACCAGCGGTGCTCCGTAGGCGTTCAAGGGGCTACGCAAGTACGCAGGCAAAAAGATGCCATGCCGTGCTTGCGCTGGTGTGTTTGGGGGACAGAAGCCACACTGGGGCAGAGGTCCTGTCTGCTCTGCAGGGGCAGGCCGAGAGGTGGTTGACGCCACGCCAGCTTAAGCCAGGAATGGTGGTTTGCGACAATGGCACCAACCTCCTCTCCGCCCTCCGACAGGGACAACTGACCCATGTGCCCTGTGTGGCTCACGTCCTTAACCTGGTGGTGCAGCGGTTCTTGGGCAGGTACCCGGGCTTACAGGATGTCCTGAGGCAGGCCAGGAAAGTCTGTGTGCATTTCCGCAGATCTTATAATGCCAGTGCTCGCCTGGCTGAGCTGCAAAAGGAGTTGAACCTGCCCAAGAACCGCCTTATATGTGACATGCCCACCAGGTGGAACTCAACGTTGGCCATGCTGCAGCGGCTGCACACGCAGCAGAGGGCCATCAATGAGTACCTGTGCGACTACGGCACCAGGACAGGGTCAGGAGAACTTGGTTTTTTTTCTCCACGCCAGTGGGGCATGATCAGGGATGCATGCACTGTCCTGGCACCATTTGAGGAGGCCACGAGGATGGTGAGCAGTGACAGTGCATGCATCAGTGACACTGTACCTCTTGTCCACCTGTTGGAGCACACGCTGCGTGGAATAATGGACAGGGCACTTGAGGCAGAACAGAGGCAGGAAGAGGAGGACTTCCTTGCCTCTCAAGGCCCCCTTTACCCAGACAGTGTTCCTTCTGTCCCACCCATCGCACAGGAAGAGGACGAGGAGGAGGAGGAGGAGGAGGATTGTGTCAGCATGGAGGTGGAGCCTGGCACTCAGCAGCATCAACAGCAGCAGTCTTTTAGGGATGATTTACAGTCCCAAGAAACCCGTGGACTTGTACGTGGCTGGGAGGAGGTGGCTGCGGATCATGTCGTCCTTAGTGACCCAGAGGACTCCGGACCGAATGCCTCAGCTAACCTACGCTGCATGGCCTCCCTGATCCTGCAAAGTCTGCGGAAGGATCCTCGTATCCTTATCAAGGAGAGGGACCATTACTGGCTGGCCACTCTCCTTGATCCACGGTACAAGGGTAAGGTTGCGGACCTTATGTTACCGTCGCAGAGGGAGCAGAGGATGAGACAACTCCGGGAGGCCTTGCAGAAAGGTCTGTGCAACGCGTTCTCAGAGACTGGGAGGTTACAAACTCCTGGTCCTGGACAACGAGTTGCTGAGGCTTCGGCCAGTCAAAGAAGGAGTGGTGGGGAAGGTGGCCGTCTGACCGATGCGTTCAGACAATTCTTTAGTCCGCAGCCCCAAAGTATGATCGGTTCCAGCAACCATCGCCAGCGTCTGATAAACATGGTGCAGGAATATCTAGGGGCAAGGTCAGACTTGGACACCTTCCCCACCGAAAATCCTCTGGCTTACTGGGTCTTGAGGATGGATCACTGGCCAGAGCTTGCACAGTATGCAATTGAGCTACTGGCCTGTCCTGCATCCAGCGTTCTTTCGGAACGCACATTCAGTGCTGCTGGAGGATTTGTCACGGATCACAGGGTGCGCCTGTCCACCGACTCGGTTGATCGACTGACTTTCATCAAGATGAACCAGTCTTGGATCACCACCAGCTACCACACACCTGATGCTGATATAACAGACTAATTGATTTTAACATGTCACATCCCTTCAAGACTGATGCTGATGCTGAGTGCCTGTGCTGTTATGTTGACTGGCTATCCTCCTCCTCCGAGTCCTCAATGATACGATTGATGATGATAGCTTGGAAGATCATTTTTGTTTATGGGTGCCGCCACCAGTGCCTAACGCCCAATTTTTCAGCCCCTGTTTAACAGGGGCGTGTAATTACAATTTTTGAAGCAATACTTTGCAACAGGGCTCATTGCTGTGCTCCAAGTACAGTATCTGTGAGGGGTTGCAGTGTTGTGCCACCAGTGCCTAAGGCCCAATTTTTCAGCCCCTGTTTAACAGGGGCGTGTAATTACAATTTTTGAAGCAATACTTTGCAACAGGGCTCATTGCTGTGCTCCAAGTACAGTATCTGTGAGGGGTTGCAGTGTTGTGCCACCAGTGCCTAAGGCCCAATTTTTCAGCCCCTGTTCAACAGGGGCATGTAATTACAATTCTTGATCTAATAATTCACAGCAGGGCCCATTGCTGCACCCACCAAGAGTAACTCTGAGGGCTTACAGTGTTGTGGCAACACCACCACCACCACCACCACCACGAAAGGCCCAATTTTTCAGCCCCTGTTCAAAAGGGGCATGTAATTACAATTCTTGATCTAATAATTCACAGCAGGGCCCATTCCTGCACCCACCAAGAGTAACTCTGAGGGCTTACAGTGTTGTGGCAACACCACCACCACCACCACCACCACGAAAGGCCCAATTTTTCAGCCCCTGTTCAACAGGGGCATGCAATTACAATTCTTGACCTAATAATTCACAGCAGGGCCCATTGCTGCACCCACCAAGAGTAACTGTCAGGGCTTACAGTGTTGTGGCACCAGCACCACCATCAAAGGCCCAATTTTTACTAACACTGTTCAACAATTATATGTAATTACAATTCCTGATATAATAGTTGACAGCAGGGCGTTCCAGCACCAACCAAGAGTAACTGTGAGTGCTTACAGTGTTGTGCCAACACCAACAACTAAGGGGCCTATTTCTGCAGAGTATATACGGCAGGTCCCTACTTTCAAACATCCAACTTACAAACGACTCCTACTTGCAAACGCAAGAAGACAACAGGAAGTGAGAGGAAATCTACCCCTAGGAAGGAAAATTCTCTCCTGTAAGAATTAATATGGGAGAAAGGTGTCTCCTCTGTACTGATGCTTTATCACCAATCCTTGTTTCAAGAAAAACACCACATTTCAAAAACAGTTGTCATTGGGACGGAAAGTGAGGTGAAATGTTCTGAACAGGGGCACAGACAGCAAAACAAATGTTACAGGGGTGATAACCCTTACCTATGTTTTCCAAAAAGTTTAAAAATAGATTTTTGGGCTGGAGCTACACTTAAACAATATACCTGTTCAAAATTACAAACAGATTCTACATAAGAACAAACCTACAGTCCCTGTCTTGTATGCACCGCCTGTATACGGCTGTTCAGAGTATATAGGGCCTTTTTTATTTTATGTGCGGGGTTCCCCTTAATATCCATACAAGACCCAAAGGGGCTGGTAATGGGCTGGGGTAGGGGGGGGGGGGGGTCATGGGGTAGCTATGCCATTTTTCTTAAAGATTTTCATTCATATTACCGGGACCAGACATTACATTAAAGCCGCAAGCAGTTTTAAATGGCTTTTTTTTCCTTTAGAAGTGTCATTTTGTGCAGGGACAGTTCTAAACACGGGAAACACGTGGCACTTCACAGGCATACTTTAGACACCCCCCAGGTACGATATTTAAAGGAATATTTGACTTTTTTTTTTTCACTTTATGCATCATTAAAATGACTGCTCCCGAAAAACTACCGTTTTTAAAACTTCTTTTTGCATTGATACATGTCCCCTGGTGCAGAACCCGGGTTCCCAAACCCTTTTTAGGACAATAACATGCATAATAGTCGTTATAATTAGCACTTTAGAATTCGAACGTTCGCATCCATTGTATTTAATAGGGTTCTAATGTTCGTACGAACTTTCGGTCCGTTTGCGGGTTCTGGTGCGAACCGAACCCGGGGGTGTTCGGCTCATCTCTAGTCATGGCCTCTGTGAAGGTATTTAAACTCCTCCCTTGATGAATATCAGTGCTTGTCCTGTGAGCCAGGTCCCTGCCTGATCCTGTGCCTTGTTTCCTGTGACCTGCTTCCAGTACCCTGTACCTAGTACACAGTATCCTGTTCCCTGCATCCAATATCCTGCTCTACACAGCTTGTTCCCAGTCCCAGTCCTGATTCTGATTCTGCCCTGTTTATGTGACTTTTACATTGTTTATTGTTTGTTGATGTTGGAAGGATGTTATTTATGTTAATAAACTTTACTTAAAGTGTTACTAAACCCACAACAGTAAAATCAGTCTGTTTATGCAGTAAAGCATGCTTCATCTTCATCATCTGCATTGTGTAAAAAAGCTGATTGATCCTGTCTTCTCTGATCCTTCTCTACTTCCACATTTCCCAATCCATCTCTTGATAGAACAGAGCCTTGGGCGCAAGCTGCACATGCTCAGTTTGGTGTGTATTGCTAGAGAGTTTTCTTTTCTTGGGAGAGTGCATGCGATCAGCACAGGGCCAATCAGCACTGTCCAGACAAGAGAAAGTTTGGCGCCATTCCATGAGTGTGTGGAATTTTAAAGCGTGACAATTTAGGTATCTATTTACTCGGCGTAACATCATCTTTCACATTATACAAAAAAATTGGGCTAACTTTACTGTTTTCTTATTTTTTAATTCATGAAACCGTTTTTTCCCCCCAAAAAAGGCGTTTGAAAAATTATTGCGCAAATACCGTGCAAGATAAAAAGTTGCAATGACAGCCACTTTATTCCCTAGGGTGTCTGCTAAAAATATATATATATATATATATATATATATATATATATATATATATAATGTTTGGGGGTTCTGAGTAATTTTCTAGCAAAAAAAATTGTGATTTTTACATGAAGGAGAGAAGTGCCAGAATAATTCAGGATTCCTTGAGGTGTAGCTCAATGATCTGGCAATCCCTGCTGGGTACCTTCTGATGGTATCCCTTAGAAACCTTTCACACTGGGGCGGTGGGGATGTCGGCGGTAAAGCACCGCTATTTTTAGCAGTGCTTTACAGTCGTTTTTGCGGCGCTATTCGGTCGCTAGTGGGGCGCTTTTAACGCCCGCTAGCGGCCGAAAAGGGTTAAAACCGCCGGCAAAGTGCCACTGCAGCGGCGCTTTTCCGGCGCGTTGCCGGCGGTTCGGCAAAGCTGCCCATTGATTTCAATGGGCAGGGGCGCTTTAGGAGCGGTGTATACGTCGCTCCTACAGCGCCTCAAAGATGCTGCTAGCAGGACTTTTTTTAGCGTCCTGCCAGCGCACCGCTTCAGTGTGAAAGCCCTCAGGCTTTCACACTGGAGAGAAAGGAGCGGCTCTTTCAGGGCGCTTTGCAGGCGCTATTTTTAGCGCTATAGCGCCTGCAAAGTGCCTCAGTGTGAAAGGGGTCTTACACTGAAGCCACTGACGATCAGCATCTGCACCTGGGAATTGGGAAGTAACTGGTCTCAGCCAGGGGTGGACTGACCATTAGGGCACTCGGGCACAAACCGAGGGCCCCATGCCACTAGGGGGCCCCATCAGGGTGGCCAGCCTCAGTAAAACCAGGGACAGTATGTAAAAATCAGTGTATTTTTAGATCTGTCCCTGAAATGTCCCTTGCCGACATAATTTTGCTGTGAAAATCGCAAGGATATAGCTGCCCCGCCTCTGTAATGCCTCCTCAGCCAATGGGAACACAGTGTACACGCCCCTTCCCCTCCCGCGGCTTATTTGATTTTAGAGCAGGAGATTGCCGACAGCTGGAGGAGAGGAGAGGGGCACAGCCTGCAGTGTGGGAAGTGCTGCAGTCTGCCTGAAGGTAAGCTTGCTGAGCGGAACTGAGTTTATTTTTGTCAATACCTTACCCTGGTGAAAAGAGGGGAGGGGGAGGATGTGTTTTTCCTCTAGCATGGCTCCTCCTGTCTCTGAAGCTGCTAGATCGATTTTCTGTGTGAGAAGTGCCATGCTTATGGAGGGAGGATGTTCTGAATTTCTTCCCCAATCTCTGCTACCCTGCTTACTCATTACCTGCCCACCAATACACAGGCACAGTCCCTTCCTCTCCTGCATTACCACCTAATGTGTCTGTGAGCTACTTGGGCACTACAAGTCCCAGCATGCCAGGAGATGGGGGCAACAGTGTGTTCAATCAGGCTGATTTTGGGGTGAAAAGTGCTGGTGTGTGTCTAGGTCTATGTGTAAATATGTATAATGTTTATACATGTCTATGTGTATAATGTGTGTGTGTGTGTGTGTGTGTGTATGTATACTGTGTGTCTATCAGTGGCGGTGCGTCCATAAGGGGCACACATGTGCTGCCCCCCCCTCTCTCCTCCACCTGTCTATGCATAGCATGAATCTATCTATGGTCGCCGCTGACACCCCCTATTCAGGTGTCCAGCCCTTTACAGGCACAGGGCACCTGAATTACAGTGGCGGGGGTGTTTTTTGGAAGCACCTGATTAGAGCCGTAGGCTCTAATTGGTGGCCAAAAAGGTGATCAGCGGGCACCAAGCTGGGCGTTCGCTGTTCACTCAGCTGTGTGTTAGCAAAGCAAATTCCTTCACTTTCCTAACACTAAACCGCCTCTCAGCCAATCAGGTGCTCGGATCTGTTACCTAGAGAGGATGGAAGAAGACATTGTGGACGTGCAGGACACCGCCGCTGACCCACTGTGAGACAGGTAAGTCCCGGGCGATGCACACTGGCAGCATTTGATGGGGCACAGTAGCGGCAATTGATGGACACACTGGCAGCAATTGATGGGCACAGTAGCTGCGCTTGATGGGCACAGTGGCTGCAATTGATGTTTTTTATTTTTTTCAGTTTGTTTGCGCCACCAAAAAAATTTGAGCACCAGCCGCCACTGGTGTCTATGTGTATATATGTATAATGTGTGTGTGTGTGTGTGTGTGTGTGTGTATACTGTATGTTTCATTTGTGCCTACTGCTGCTAAACAGAAGTCTATCTAACAATCCCGTGCCCGTGAAAAATCCACTTGTTGCCATTCAGAGGCAGCTGAATGGTGAACTGAGGAGCTCGGCCTCGGATCAGGCAACAGGGCAGGTCTGGGTACACACCTGTGCGGTGATATCATGGCACACATCAAGCATGGCTTTTATTCACACGCCCCACTGCCCGATCTGAGGCCAACCACAGTAGTTCACTATTCCGCTGGCTCTAAGACTCACTTGCGTAGTTCAGAGCCTGCAACAAATGGATATTTTTTTTTTCTAATTTAAAGTCCTTTTCCTGCCAGCCACACCAAGCACTAAGGTGCAAAGGTGTGTATAAGGGGACACTGAAAGAAGGTGATACACTTGGGGGGCTCTGCCATAAGGTAGGACTCTGCGGACTGTGATGTATATGGAGAATGTTGGGACTCTGATGTGAGCGTGGCGCTCATCCTGACTGCTGTACTCTATATGTTGTTTTGTTTGTTACTTACTCCTGGCATGGTGGCCACCTGTAAGCCTGGGGGCCCCATAATTTTCTATTGCCCGGGGGCCCCATGAGTTGTCAGTCCGCCCCTGGTCTCAGCATTTGCTAATTGCTGCAAGATGCACTCAGAGGAGGTTTTGTACTATGCATTGCTAGTGACAGAGGAAAGGGGATATTGAAGGAGTAGACTAGGGAATAGTTGTTGGCATGCAAGTCTGGCTCATTCTCTTGTCGATCAAGGCAGGGTTTTGTTTGCTAAAGTTCAGCCCCTGATTCAGGTTTGTGCAGAGCTTGCTTTGTCTTGCAAAGATGGTGATGACTTCTCTCCTCCTTTAGGTGTTTCTCAGGTGGAATAACTTGTGTGGCTACTAGAAGATAAGCCACACTTTTTTGAGCATTATTCAGTATATTCACAAGAAGCTTTGGTGATTTGTTGTAATACAGTACATTCTCTAGTCAGACAAGGGAAATGTAAATTGAGTTTTGTTCAAACCCTACTCCAAGCCTGGTTGTTTATATACTTCTCAGCCACAGCTAAAGTGCACCAATCCTCTCCTGCATCTAAACACCAGTTCTAGTTCCCCATATCCATTAACCATAGCAATCACAGCTACAGTTTCGAATACTTTGCTTTCAACTATACATTATTACCCTGTGTCCACTAGCTGCACTTGCCTTGCATTTAATCAATTAAAGTCTCCCTCTACTGCCCTGTTGCCCTTAGCAATCATCCTTTGCAACTGCTACCCCTTTTTCACTACCTCTCAGTACTGGTACTACTCCTCCATCAGCTGCACAATCTGTTCATAGCCCTTCATTATCTCACAGGACTCTAGTGTCCAAACATTACAAGAAATTTAAATTTTTCTCAACCCATGCAATTGCAGTCATTGTTCAGTCAGATCCTGTGTTAGTTCCTGCCTCCACACTTGTTGATGGGGGTCTAGTCTGCTTCCACACCTGCTGATAGGGTCCAGTCCACCTCTACCTCTACAGATGAGCTCTAATCAGCCTTCATGATGGCCCAGTGCCTGATGCCCAACCTGCTTCTGATGGTCCAGTGCTCAAACTTCCTCTAATGGGCCGGGCCCAGCCTACTTCTGATGGGCTGGTGCCCAGCCTATGTGTGATGGTCTGGTACCTGATGGCCAGCCTGCCTCCGATGGTCCGGCCCAGCTAATCTTTCGTACCAGGGTTTGGGTCTCATCAGCTGTTGTATCTAATATTGTTGTGCCCCATGTTTCTTGCATGCCTGGCATGGGTTATCCATTTGGTCTAAGATCCCTATTGCTGCCCATCCTGAGTTCCAGTGAAAAGGTTAACATAAAAACCCCACAACCTTCCTGCTGTTGCTACAATGCTTATAATTCATTGGTTCAAAAGATCTGCAAAAGCAGTAGGGATGTCTATGAGAAACACAGGCAGGTTTGACAACATGAACCTGGGTAGAATCAGATAGCAGGACTCTAGTTTGTAGCCCCTGGTCACCACATTCTTTAGTTTGGTCTGTGTTTTGTTGAGGTAACTGGGTCCACATTGGCGACAACCCACTTCTTAAGAAGGGCCCCTACAAATGGATACTTTTCTGTACATTTGGGCAGAGTGAATATGTATACCAGAAATCTTTAGACCTAAGCATCCCAGACTAGTCACAGCATTTGCAGAAGCAGCAGGCTGTTCAGGCTCTTATTGATGCTCACACCACACAAGTAAATGCTAAAGCTGCAAAGAACTCCTCCCTGTAAAAAGTAGAGGAGTGGGGAGTGGGGCCATACTTGATTGGGCTAAGTGAGATTCTGAGGAGTGTGTTGACTCAAGCAGGGAACAACAAACTAGGCCATTATTTCTCTAGCTTTTTTTAGTCATGGCACACCTAAATGTAGTTTGTGAGGCAGAATTCAGTGATCAGTAAGTTGTGATGCAGAGTTGCCTTGTACCTGTAGAAATCAGTGTGCAGTATGTACTGGCAGGACAGGGCAGTATACAGCAGTAGGGTGGTCAGTGAGCAGTATGGTAGTGGCAGTTTAGGTGCAATATGTAGTGTCAGTCATTGAGTGGTATGTAGTGTTAGTCAGTGAGTTGTATGGTAAGAGCAGTCAGTGACCGGCTGTTATGTCACTTAGTGAGCAAAGCATGGAATTCCTGCTGGAAAAGATTCCCTCAATCAGCACCCCTGGAGATGATGTGACACAAAATAAAGTGATTGCAAGGTTTCGTTTTTTTTTTTTAAATAACAAACACAGAGCACAAAGTGGCCCCGATCCTTGACTTCTGGGGTCCCACGGTGGGGCTGGTAACTCCTCCCCGCATCGTATAACCCCCTAGGAGAAACGCTTTCCCAGGGGGTTACCTCGCAGGCGCGGTCCTGAGTCCAGCGTTCAGCATCCATAGACGCTGAATGTAGGATTCAGCCCCGCCCCCGGTGCCCGCGTTATTGGATTTGATTGACAGCAACAGGAGCCAATGGCTGCGCTGCTATCAATCTATCCAATCAAGAGCCGAGACAATGGGCAGAGGGGAAGAGCGTATCTCCAGGGGGGGAATACAGGACTCGGGTAAGTAAAACGGGGGGGTCTGGGGGGCCGGTCAGCGACAGAAGCTTTTTCATCTTAATGTATAGGATGCATTAAGGTTAAAAAACATGGGGGCGTGGCCTAACTCCGGACCGAGATGGACGCTTGATCCCCTATCTCCAGCACAAGGGAGCAGCTAAATTAAGCCACAGGGTAAAATAAACTCCATCTAAACAAAGGAAAGGGCGATTGGAGCTCCATAACACCCCAGGAACCGATGGAGCCTAATCAGCAGTCAGCCCCTATCATACCTGCGATGTTCCGAGCGGTGCAGGCAGAAGTCCTCAAAGCCGCGGCCTCGCCTAAACCCCTCATCCCGCTCGGAGGCTCCAGCCCACTCGCGGACGGCGGAAATAGCGCTAATAACATGGCGATTCAGCCAACACAGCCACTACATGCCCTCAGCCTTGCAGACCTCCAGGCAAACCTCCAGGTTATGGCCGTGGACATTAAGTCATCCTTTACTGCAGCAATCACGGACATTAGAGCGGACATCCAGGGGATTGCAGCAAGAACTGGAGCGATGGAACAGGCCTCAGCACGCCACTCAGATGCCATAAAGCAGGTACAGAAGAATGCAGACATGCACCTGCCACATATAATCGAAATACATCGCCATTTAGAAGATCTGGACAATAGGGGGAGGCGCCACAATGTAAGAATTAGAGGGGTCCCAGAAATGCCGGATCAGACTCCAGTAGAACGCACTGCGGAAGCTATATTCAATGATATACTGGAAAGACCCCCAGATTCCCCCATTGAGTTCGAGAGGGTTCATAGAGCCCTTAGACCCAGAGGAAGAGACAATGATCCCCCCAGGGATATAATTTGCTGCCTGGTGAATTTCCCATTGAAGGAAGCCATTCTAAAAAAAGCAAGAGAAAAAAACTGAATAATATTCAACGATAATGAAATAAAACTCTATCAGGACCTTTCAAACATTACTTTGCAACAACGCAGAGCACTGCGCCCAATTACAGAACAACTGCGATCAAGAGGAATTCCTTATAGGTGGAAGTTTCCGTTTTGCCTCTCAGCTTCATGGAGAGGTCACACGGCACTACTTCGGACACCTGAAGACCTCCGAACATTCTGCGAATCCATGACCATCCCCAGGACAGAAGTCCCAGAGTGGTATAACTCATTCATGCTGAATGAACCATGGATTGCAGTCTCCAACAACCTCACTCCTAGAACCCAGAGACAGAGAGATCGACGCCGCAGATCGCCGTCACCCCATCAAAACAGGAGAGAAGAAGTCCAAGGAGGCCCAGGAATCTCTCCACCCAGACGCAGAGACCACTTGGATCATCAGGACCGAATGGACACTTGAAATGTAAAACTCTCCTAGAGGATCGAAAGTCAAAATCCAGGCCATACATTTACAGCCATATGAAATAGATCACCCCTTTTACGAAGCTACACAGTTCAAAAAGCAGTTAAATCACCTTAAAAATATTACCTGAAAATCACTCGATCATTCAGAGTTGAGCGGTCTCCTTTCTGTTTACATTCACCCCTACCCCTGTGTTTTTCTCTTTTTCGTTTGCAGCACTGTTTCGCTTTCCCATAAAAGAGAACCAAGTTAAATGCTCCTGAGGGTATATAACCATCTGAACAACAAATGACCACTCTTTCAGCATACAGGTATGACAACAAAAGATTGGACTGAACTTGACGTCTGTAAGTATCGCATCTTTTCTCTCACTACTTAAGAAGCAGAGAATTTACCTTAAGGGAATACTGTTAGTATACTGTTACTGTATCAAGGCCAGACGTTTCCTTTGAAATAGGTTTCTGAGGAGATACGATCATATGGACAACATCTGAGTATTTGACCCATATACATACAACAAGATTGTCTGTAACTCCTTTAAAGGCTAATAGGATCTCTACAATACGAATACAGAGATGAATATAAATCAGATCTTAACATAACAAATAATACAAGGTTCCATAATTGAATAGATCTAAGATCATGTAATTAGAGCTCAGAAATATATAGGTTCCTGATTCGAGCATAGACAAGTGGTGAAGTGCGATTCGCTGCATCCTCGAACTACTTCTGGTTCAACCAGACGTTTTATCGACAGGATACAGGTGTCGCCATGGGGGCCAAATATGCCCCCAGTTTGGCCAACCTGTTTATGGCCAAATGGGAGGAGGATTTCATCTATGGTGGCAATGTACCCCAATTGGCCTTTTGGGCTAGGTACATTGATGACATCCTCCTCCTGTGGGATGGCGACTATCAGGACCTTGTTAGGTTCATGGATGCCCTTAATTCCAACCAGAGAGGGATTGCCCTTCAATATGAGGCTAGCCAGGTCAGTGTGCATTATTTAGATCTAAAAATCGAGATTGGCACTGACTCCTTTGTAACATCAACCTTTTTCAAGGAGACTGATAGGAACTCCTTCATTCCGATGGGGAGTTGTCACCATGAGCCCTGGTTGAAGGGGGTACCTAAGAGTCAGTACCTGAGACTGAGGAGAAATTGTTCAGATCCTCAGCGATTTCTGTTGCAGGCTGAAACCCTGACTCAGAGATTCTTAGAGAAGGGGTACCAGAGGGACTTCCTTCAGGAGGAATTGGATAAAGTTAAAACTATTGGGAGAGAGTATTTACTAATTGACAAAGTGGCGCAGGTCAATGCTCAAGACTCTGTGGGTGTTCCATTTATCACCTCTTACTCTCTACAACATAGGACTATCAAGGCCCTTATTAATAAACATTGGCATTTAGCCATTAATGACGCCATTTTGAAGGAGGTCTTACCTGATAGGCCGAGAATAATTTTTCAGGGTGTACCCAATTTAAGGCATCAATTAGCCCCAAATGTTTTGGATCCACCTACAAAACCCCCTACCTTCTTTGACCATCTTTCAGGGTACTACAAATGTAGGAGGTGTAGGGTATGCCAGTTTAATATTTCTAGGGACAGACGGGTGACCACCTTCCTGTCCACTGCCACCCAAGGCCAATATACAATCAAACCCTGCATTACATGTGCTACTGAGGGGGTTGTTTATATGTTGCAGTGTCCATGTGGCATGCAATATGTGGGGCGCACTAAGCGACCCCTCAGAGTGCGCCTCAATGAACACATTACCAACATCAAAACGGGATTCAAAAATCATTCGGTATCCAAACACTATTTGCTGAAGCATAATAGGGACCCTTCGGGGACACTCTTTTTGGGTATTGACAAATACAAGGCCCACTGGAGGGGGAGCCAAATGGTGAGGGAAATATCCAAGCTAGAAATGGCTTGGATCCATAGGCTTAAGACTTATAGCCCTTACGGACTGAACATTGAGACTGATGTAAATGCCTTTATTAATAATGCATAGGGTCTTACCTCAGTGTGGAGTAGTCGGGTTATCTAATTAAATATATTTTTTATATTTTATTTTTTATAATATTATTGATATTTGGTAATTGATTTGAATGATTTTCACTAAATTTATTCATGTTATTTATCACTTAATAATTATTAATTTTCACTTAATAAAATTTTAGGGATTTATTTGAGGATTTTTCACTAATTACTTAAATAATAAATCAATACATTTTTACTAATATTAGTACAATTTTTTTTCACATTTTTCATTAATATATTTTTTGTGCATTTATTCCTATAAAATTCCTTTCAATTTTAATTTATAAATTCACTAGTCACTTTAGGTATATAAAATACTCCTTTATCAATTTTCCACTTATTCATCTAAATGCATCACTATATTGTAATGGTAGTTCTCTTTGGGATTTTTTCACAAATTCCTATTTATATTAATATATTGGGCAATTTTTACATCTAAATTTGTTTTGTCCTCTTCGAAGAATAGATTACTGTAGATCAATATGACCCTTCCATATTAAACGTAATTTAATATGCCGTTAACCTGCCTACTTCATGTGTATATAGGAGGTTAATATAATGGGAGCGGTTATATGCGACTATGCTATACACAGTAGGACTATATCCCTAGTGTTTAACTAGCTTTTCCCTATTATGGTCCTCCAACTTCAAGAGTTGGTGAGATCTCTGTATTTGAACCAATAATAATTTAATAATCCTGTTCTTACGTGGTTTGCTTAGATAATTTAAAATTTTATTTTAATACAACTTTGTTTGATTTCAAAGTAATTTACTGCCCTGATTGGTGCATGACGTAACACTCATCTCCAACCTGATCGGGTTTTTTTTTCTTATGCACATAATGTTTACCGTCTGGACATGGTTAGGAGCGCAGTGTGGGCTCTTATTCCCATTTCCAAAATGGCGGAATGCGGCTTTGACCTCTATATTCCACGCTGAGGTTTGGCCATAAAAGGTGATGTGTCTGCACGTCGCCCTACCCCCATTGATGACGTCCAATTAGTGACGAAACGCGTCTGGAAGCAACGTGCAGACGTCGCCACGCTACTGAGGGAAGGGTGATTGTGTGTTTGCCGGCCGGCTAATTTTTTATGCTCAACAAAACGCTGCTTGATGTAAGTGTTTTTAACTGTATTTTTGGAATAAATTTTTGTACGTACTACTCTATGGTTTGTGTTCTCTTCCTACAACTGTTCTGGGGTCGTTGTCACATGATCGAGAGGAACGGGGGAAAGAGACGGGGTGTGCATTTGGAGTTTCCCAGTCCATTCATTCAAATCAAAGGCCGCAGCTGGGTCACAGCTAACTGCATATCGGGGGCTTATTTCTGGTAAGCCGCCAATTCGTGTGGTGGAGGGCACTGTTGGTCTGAATATCACGCGGTGGTGTTGGCTTTCTACATATGCTTTCTAGTAATTTTGGTGACTGACAAGTTGGATTTGGGACTCACGGCACATAGACTGTCACATCTCCCTTGTGATTTGTTTAAAGGCTAACATTAAGTTCATTTATAAATTCCACAACCAGCCTTTGGACTTTTTCATCAACATTAATTTATAATTTTTTTTATAATTAGTGTATTGGTGTGGGATAATTGTTTGCTCTTATTCAATTAATCGTATAGGATAAGTAATAAGGTATAATGGTCTCATATATGTGATTACTTCTCATGACCTACATGATTTATACTTTCACCTGTTTTTCATATTATGACTATATCTGAAAGGTGCTATCCTTTTTGTTTTGGTACTCATCATCTGAGTTCTAGCCAGTGTTGGTGCTGTTTAGTGTTTTTGGTGTGATTGCTTGACACAACTCAGCCCCTGTACACCTTTTTATTTTATTACAATTGTTATTTTTATTTTTTATTTTTATTTCATTTTTATTTTTTTGGCGCAATCTTTTTTATTTAAGTGGTGAAGTGTTGAAGCTTTTCGTTGTTCTTCTTTTTATTTAAAGATAGATAGATAGATAGATAGATAGATAGATAGATATACCTAGATAAGACAAGGTAAGACATGACGGTGATCAACACCTACTAAATTCATATATAGAATATCCACAGAGATATTTATATGAACTAGTATCTCTCATACCTAATTGTGTCTGTTGAACACTATCTAGATTTACTGGGCGAAAGCTCTTTCAATTCATGAAGTGCCTCTTGCACAACCTAAATAAACTATATGTGTCCTTGATCACCATGATGACTTACATACAGACCAGAATTTAATGGTGAATTTAATGGTGAACTATCGGAAGCATGTATCAAAGAGTTTTACAAGTGTTAAGCATGTTAAACAGTTCTGTTTAATAGTTTTTATTTCTGTGATATTTTAGTTTGAACAAATTCATGTGAATAGCTCACAAATTACCGTATTTATCGGCGTATAACACGCACCCCAAGTTTAGGAGGAAATTTTAGGGAAAAAAACTTTTAGGAGGGAAGTTTAAGGAAAAATAACTTACATTTAAATGCAGCCTTGTCGGTGTCCATTGCAGCCTTGTCACAGTGCAGCCTTGTCAGTGTCCATTGCAGCCTTGTCACAGTGCAGCCTTGTCAGTGTCCATTGCAGCCTTGTCACAGTGCAGCCTGGTCAGTCGCCGTGCAGCCTTGCCCCAGAGTCGCCGTGCAGCCTTGCCCCAGAGTCGCCGTGCAGCCTTGCCCCAGAGTCGGCTTAGAGTCGCCGTGCAGCCTTGCCCCAGAGTCGCCGTGCAGCCTTGCCCCAGAGTCGCCGTGCAGCCTTGCCCCAGAGTCGCCATGCAGCCTTGCCCCAGAGTCGCCGTGCAGCATTTTAAAATTGGCGCCGAGACTGCGGACGCCGCCGAGAACGCCGGGGGCGCAGCGACTGGGCGGAGCCGCCGCCGAGATACACATAGCCGAGTGTACTCGGCTATACTCGGCTTTTCTCGGCTCCGCTCACAGTCACGCCGAGTCCGGCCCTATGATGGACATAACACAGGTCCAATGGGGGGACTGGGCGTGACTGTGAGCGGAGCCGAGAAAAGCCGAGTATAGCCGAGTACATTCGGCTATGTGTATCTCGCTCCGCTCCGCTCCCAGTCAGCGGAGACAGCTCAGGGATGTGGATATCGCCGTATAACACGCACCCACGATTTCCCCCTGATTTTCAGGGGAAAAAAGTGCGTGTTATACGCCGATAAATACGGTAGACGTTTTTCAAGCAACTTATAATTTTCCAACACAACGCCTCCCTCTAGTGGTTGATAATAAAAATTTCATTACTAAATCTTCCTAAGGCCTCTTTCACACGGGGCGGATCCGTGAAGATCCGCCCCGTGAAGCTCCGCTTGCTCAGCGGGGATCGCTCCGTTGATCCCTGCTGAGCCGACGGATGACTGGGCGGTCCCCGCACACTGTGCAGGGACCGCCCTGTCAGAGCGCCGCTCTCCCCTATGGGGAATCGGATGACGACGGACCGTAGAGTCCGTTGTCATCCGATCCGCTCCGCAGATGGAAGGAAAAATAGGATTTTCCTCCGTCACACTTTTTCGGAGCAGAGCGGATGTCAGCGGACATGTCTCCGCTGACATCCGTGCTTCCATAGGGGTGCATGGAGGATCCGTTTCAGGTCTGCCTAAAAAACTGACAGGCGGACCTGAATGGACCTCCGTGTGAAAGAGCCCTAATAGTTATATGTTTTACAGTGCAAAACTGAAGATACAGGTTATAACTCTACTATTGTAACAGCATACCAATGCTAAGTAAATACATAGAATCCAACTACTTAATGTTTCATGGCTTACAACTCAAGGCCTCCAATTCAACAATACACATATACAGGCTATAGCTTCTTTTCCCTTCCCTTTACTCATTAATCTGTGTAAAATCCTGTACCTTTGAGCTATTCTATTTAGATAGCTGCTCCGGAGTGCTGGAACTAAAAAAGAGAGAAAAAAAAAAAAAAGAATAGAAGGCAAGAGAGGAGAGGAAAGATAAGATAACGTCTTCTAACTGAATTTCCTGCTGCAAGAAAGATAATTTGAAATAATAAACACATTTCGGGACCAACTTAGACCACAAACCCACACAAGGGGCAGAAATTATTTTTGCCCTTTGAAACATCTGGCATTCCATAAAACAGGGTAGACTAGCCGGTCTAAATCTACCCCCGGATCACTTTACCCCTTACCTCCCCAAACCCCCCCAAACCCCCCCCCCCCCACCATCTTTTTTTTTTTTCTTTTTTCTTTACATATTAACGGACTAAACTAAGCGTGCTTCCAACACCTTAAAGACAGGCAAACACGTTAAGAAACACACACCTTACAAGATGTCTACCAATACTCAACAGACCATTCCACTACCTATTAAGTTAATTTCTGTTAATGCTAAAGGACTAAATATTTCTGAAAAAACGAAATTTCTAAATGAATTCCACAAACAAAAAGCAAACATCATCTGCATACAAGAAACTCACTTTAAATCTGATAAAATCCCGAAATTACGTGACAGAAGATATCCTACAGCATTGCATTCCACCAACCCAGAAGGAAAAACAAAGGGTGTTTCTATACTAATCTCTAATCAGACTCCTCTCCAGATCCATGACATTATGATAGATCCCGGAGGTAGATTTATCTTCATAAATGGAAAACTAGAGAACCACCCAATAACAATTGCAAACATATATGCTCCAAACTCGAGACAAGTACCTTTTTTTTTTTTTTTCCGTAAGATCAAAGATTTATTAATGACCTTTGCCTCAGGTATTTTAATCCTGGGAGGGGACTTCAACATTCCCTTGAATCCACTCATAGACACCTCAAATGGAACGTTGAGCCTTCCTTACAGAGCACTGAAACAAATTAAAATCCAGTTAAAATATTTAATGTTGCATGACACCTGGAGAACCCTGTTCCCTCAAACCAAGGACTTTACTTTCTTCTCTACTGTCCATCAAAAATACTCTAGAATTGACTACTTCTTTATAACGCAACCTGACCTACGCACAAAATTCAACGATCGAACCCATGACGATATCAGACCACCATCCAATTACCCTGACACTGACTTTCCCTGAGAAAAAAAACTGTGACCAAAACATGGAGACTTAATACTACCATACTAAAGGACCCCGTTGACGTACTTGAGTTTAGAGACAAACTGAAAGACTACTTTTTAAGAAATGAAAACAACGAGACCTCGACCATCACTCAATGGGAGGCCCACAAATGTGTCATCAGGGGGGAATTTATTAAAAAAATAGCTACATTGAAGAAAGACCAACAATCTAAAATAAAAGCCCTAGTGGACCAAATCCATAAATTAGAAACAACACACAAAAGAACAGTGGCGGTCTCTACACTAGAGGAATTAACAAAAGCAAGAACACTCTTAGCGGAAGAACTGAACATAAAAACAAATAGACAATACATACTGAGACATAAGATTTACTACGAACAAAAGCTAAAGCAGTCCAAAGTAAGAAATTAGCTTCAACCATACACCAAATAAATGACAAACAAGGTAAACCACAGTCTTCAAATGAGGAAATTGCTAAGCAGTTTGAAGAATACTATCAGTCCCTCTATAACATTCCATCTAACCCAAAATGCCCTCACAACTCAGATAAAACGGCGAAACTCATTCAAGAATTTCTAGAGGAATACAGCCCACCTCAATTAACAAAAGAAAAAGCCCTAGAACTTGAAGCCCCTATATCAGGCCCAGAATTTGAAAAGGCAATTAAAGAGATGAAAATAGGCAAAGCTCCTGGTCCCGATGGCCTGCCCCTACAATATTATAAAACATTCAATGACATACTGAAGCCAAGATTTTTGAAAACCTTTCAATTACTAAATTCTGAACAACAACCTCCTAAACAATTATTAGAAGCCCACATCACAGTGATACCCAAAGAAGGCAAGGATACAACACGGGTTACAAACTACAGACCTATATCCCTAATAAACCTAGATGTAAAGATATATGCTAAAATACTAGCCAATAGATTGCTACCCTTATTAAATTCACTTATAGCATTAGACCAGGTGGGGTTCATCCCAGGTAGAGAGGGACGGGATAACACAATTAAAGCTTTAAATATAAGTCACTGGTTAATATCCAATAAGAAAAAAGGATTCTTTCTATCCCTAGATGCTGAAAAGGCGTTCGATAGAGTGGCCTGGGACTTCATTGACGCAGTATTGAAACATATTGGTATTTTACCCCAAATGAGAACTTGTATCAAAGCGCTTTACACTAACCCCACAGCACGAGTTTGAGTCAACGGTCACCTATCGAACGCCTTTAACCTATGTAATGGTACTAGACAGGGATGCCCCTTATTCCCTCTTCTATTTGTCTTAACTTTAGAACCACTGCTAAATAGACTCAGAACCAACCAAAATATCAAGGGGATAGAGATTAAGAAAAATACATACAAAATAGCTGCGTTTGCCGACGACATGCTTCTTTTCCTCTCTGAACCCCATATCTCCATACCTAATATATTACAAGACTTAGAACATTTCAACATGCTATCTAACCTGAAAATCAATCACTCAAAGTCAACCGCCCTTAACATCTCGCTACCCCCTAGTTCAATAGATCTATGCAAACTAAATTTCCTGTTCACATGGGCTAAACATAACATAACCTATCTAGGGATAGAAATCCCCTCAAACTTAAATGATCTCTTTAAATTAAACTTCATACCTATACTAAAAGAAACGCAGGAAGATTTAAAAAGATGGAATTCTTTGAATGTATCTTGGTTTGGGAGAGCATCCCTAATCAAGATGACAATTTTACCTAGATTCCTATATGTCATGCAGACTATACCTATCAAATTGCCCTCAACTTTTTTTTCCTCTTTCCGCAAAGCATGCTCCACCTTTATTTGGAGGGGCAAGCCTCCAAGAATTAAACTCACCAGACTAAACTTACCCAAGATTAGAGGTGGAATAGCGGTACCTGATTTGAAAAAATTCCATCAAGCTACCCTTTTAACACGAATAGTAGACTGGAATATCCACCAAACAGTTAAAGACTGGGTATCTTTAGAACAAATACAGTTCTCCCAAGAGCTTGACACCTTACCATGGATTCACCCTAAATATCATTCGAAATCTATTAAATCACACCCTCTTATAGGTCCTACGCTAGGAACTTTCCACAACACCTTCTAACACCATTGAGAAACAATCCTGATTTCCCCCCGGGTCTAGAGAGAAATTTTCTAATACACAATTGGCCACATAAGAAAATTTTGACCAAACACTTCTTTAAAAATGGGAAACTATTATCTAGAGATGACCTAAACAAAGTCATTAAACCATCCCTAATCTCACATTGGAACTATATTCAAATCAGACATTATCTAACCAGAAATGAGACAGCACTAGCTTGGAAAAAAAACCTTACGGAACATGAGGAACTTTGCACGAAAGAAACCCCACGTAGACACATCATTTCAACTCTATACAACTCACTCTTTGGGAATTTGACAGACTTCTCCAGCTCGTCATGTCAGAACTGGGGAAAAGATCTAGATATCGCTCTAACTGAAAAAAAATGGGAAAAAATTGATATGTACGCTCACAAAAGGTTCTCTAAACGTAGCTTCACAAGAATGTGGATTCAAAATTATTACTAGGTGGTACAGAACTCCATCAATTCTACATACAGTAGGTGCCGCCGATATTGTGTCAATCTCGCCGCTTCTAGCAGCGATATTGACACCCTATGAGCTCCGTCGCGAGAGCCAGCGCCGAGCTGTCTCGTCATCGGGAAAGGAAAAAATGTTCCTTTCACGATGAGCGGCACGCATTGCCGATAGGCCGGGATCCATGCGGATTCCCGCCAATACCAGGCACTGCGTTTGGTATGAATCCTGAGCGGGAACTCCACGCCAATTTTTAAAGGAAAAAAACGGTGTGGGTTACCCCTCCAGGAGCATACCAGGCCCTTGGGTCTGGTCTGGATTTGAAGGGGAACCCTACGCCGAAAAACGGCATGGGGGTCCCCCTCAAGATCCAAACCAGACCCTTATCTGAGCACGCAACCTGGCAGGCCGCAGGGGAAGAGGGGGGGGGACGAGAGCGGCCCCCCCTCCCTCCTAAACCGTACCAGGCCACATGCCCTCAACATGGGGGGTTTGGTGCTCTGGGGCAGGGGGGCGACCTGCGGCCCCCCACCCCAGAGCACCCTGCCCCCATGTGCCCCGGAGCATGTGCCTGTGACGTCATGGGACCATGTGACTGTGACGTCATGAGAAGCCTATATTAATCTCTGTGGATCGAAGATTTATCATTACTGCGAGAGGAAGCGACGAGTCAACACCGAGGAGGAGAAGAGGGAAGAAGACGGCGACGACGGGAAGAGGGGCCGGCAGAAGAACAACGGAGAGCCGGACGAGACGACGGAGAAGACCGGGCCTCCGCTAGCAAAAGAGCTAAAAAGAAGTTAGCGGAGGCCCGGCGGAAGAAAGAACCGGAGAGCGGGAGAAGAAGAAGGCGACGGAGAAGACCGGGCCTCCGCTAGCAAAAGAGCTAAAAAGAAGATAGCGGTGGCCCGGCAGAAGAAAGAACCGGAGAGCGCGGCGACGACACCGGAGACCCCCGAAGCCGGAAGAAGACCTCCGGAGCGGTGCAATAAAATACTTTTAAAAACTGTGTGTTTTTATTACCATTATTTTTTTCCACCAGGTGAATGGGTAGGGGTACGATGTACCCCATACTCATTCACATAGGGTGGGGGGGCCGGTATCTGGGGGCCCCCTTATTAAAGGGGGCTCCCGGATTCCGATAAGCCCCCCACCCGCAGACCCCGACAACCAACGGCCAGGGTTGTCGGGAAGAGGCCCTGTCCTCATCAACATGGGGGCAGGGTGCTCTGGGGTGGGGAGGCCGCAGGTCGCCCCCCTGCCCCAGAGCACCAAACCCCCCATGTTGAGGGCATGTGGCCTGGTACGGTTCAGGAGGGAGGGGGGGCGCTCTCGTCCCCCCCTCTTCCCCTGCGGCCTGCCAGGTTGTGTGCTCGGATAAGGGTCTGGTTTGGATCTTGAGGGGGACCCCCATGCCGTTTTTTCGGCGTAGGGTTCCCCTTCAAATCCAGACCAGACCCAAGGGCCTGGTATGCTCCTGGAGGGGGAACCCACGCCGTTTTTTTCTTTAAAAATTGGCGTGGAGTTCCCGCTCAGGATTCATACCAAACGCAGTGCCTGGTATTGGCGGGAATCCGCATCGGATCCCCGCTCAATACAGTGTCGCGTCTCCTCGCTATTGCAGCGAGCGCGACATGTGTCGCCACCCTGCTGCCGAGATCTCGGCACTCCTGTCGCCGAGAATCTCGCGATGGGAGCGGGATAGAAATACAATATCGGCGGCACCTACTGTAAATTCTCTCCACTAATCTCTGACCGTTGTTGGAGATGCAAGCAAGAAGAAGGCTCGATGCTTCATATATGGTGGACTTGACAATTCAAAATTTCTGGAAAATAGTCCACAAAACCATTATTTCGATTACATCAGAAAACATAAGTTATGACTCAGCACAATACCTCCTACACTTTAACTCTATCCCAAGAAAACCTATATTTAAAGTCATTACCTATGTTCTTGATTAATGCAGCTCGCCAATGCATCCCATCCCATTGGCGCACAACCGCCGTCCCTTCTACAGCGGAATGGTTTAGGAGAATCAATAACATTGAAAAGATAGAGGAGCTTATAAGTATCTCTCAGGAAAAAATAATGAATTTCTCTGCAACGTGGCACAACTGGATACTATTCAAAGAATCCCAGACATATAGAACAATCATTAAGTAAGAATCAATACTTCCTCCTTGGGTTATAGATTACACAGGAAAGCTGGCAAAATTTTTTTTTTATCTAAATAAAACACCCCAGTCCTAATAGATTGCAGCAGGCTCCCCCTTTCTCCCCCCTCCCTCCCCCCTTTTTCCCCTCTTATTCCCCCTCTCATCCCTCCCTATTTCCCCTTATTAACTTTGAGAAATATACTTACTTTAATAATTATCGTATCAATAAAACTATGGTGGATTATATGTTGAATATCAAGTACATTATTAACCTTGTCTTTTTATTCTCAAACAACAAAGATCACAAGCGCTAAAATAGGTGGAGAAAGGGTAAAGTTTTTATGAATGAATGATCACAAAAAGTCCCAAATATTCAGGAAAATATAAACAAAAGGGGAGGCCCAAAATCCAGAGCAGCAAGAAAAAATTCGTACCCGGAAGTACAAAACGCACACCATACACACACAATTGTCCAGCGCTCATGGAAAGTCCCAATAACTAATGAAGACTATGGAAATAATAATGAAAAAAACTTGGACTGTTTATTAATTGCAATAAAAATATGGAGTCCACTCCCAAATGTACAGAAAGCAGGTGAATCTTCACTCTAGCCGCCATTGATATGTCCCTTGTTAAGCTTGCAAAAATCCGTGGAGCAAGGAGGGGTTAAAAGAAAGTCCGCACAAAGCCTGCAATCCGATCACTCTATAGGTACAGTACCTTGGATGATGTGAACTGACAGAGCGGCGTGTAGAGGACGCTTCAGGAGAAAAAAATGTTCAAATCTGCTCATGAGCACAGTAACCAGGGAGGTTCCGATGCAGAGCAATTCCTGGATAATAGAAATATATATAAAAGATGTAATATCTTAAGGAGGGAAGGGGATAGTGCCTCGACTAACGTTTCACGCTTCCCTGAGCGCTTTATCAAAAGACTTTGATAAAGCGCTCAGGGAAGCGTGAAACGTTAGTCGAGGCACTATCCCCTTCCCTCCTTAAGATATTACATCTTTTATATATTTCTATTATCCAGGAATTGCTCTGCATCGGAACCTCCCTGGTTACTGTGCTCATGAGCAGATTTGAAATTTTTTTTTTCTCCTGAAGTGTTCATCCCCCTATTACTCCACTAGAGAGCAGTGACGCTGAGAGCAGAGCAGAGAGCAGTGACGCTGTTATCCCCGTAGGAGACAAATTCACTGGACAGCATTTCTCGCCTCACTACACTGTCTGCTCCCTGATACATCAGCTGGCGTCGCGGCCGGGTGACGTCACAGATCCGGAGGAACGCAGTGAGGGATTCCCCCTGTCCCAGCCGCGCTGCGAACCTGTTTCTGTACCCCTCGTTGGAGGGTCCTCTACACGCCGCTCTGTCAGTTCACATCATCCAAGGTACTGTACCTATAGAGTGATCGGATTGCAGGCTTTGTGCTGACTTTCTTTTAACCCCTCCTTGCTCCACGGATTTTTGCAAGCTTAACAAGGGACATATCAATGGCGGCTAGGGAGTGAAGATTCACCTGCTTTCTGTACATTTGGGAGTGGACTCCCTCTTTTTATTGCAATTAATAAACAGTCCAAGTTTTTTTCATTATTATTTCCATAGTCTTCATTAGTTATTGGGACTTTCCATGAGCGCTGGACAATTGTGTGTGTGTGTGTGTATGTTTTTATTTATGCTCATCAACTGTGTTATAACAAACTGATATAATACGCATTCTGACGCATTTACTATTGTAAACATATGTAGTTATGTACTGTATTATTATACTGTTCCTTTGCTTAACTCATGTTCACCTAATAAAACTTTATGAAACAAAAAAAATAAAAAATCATGAGGGTTTACAACCCCTCTAAGGTCTCTTGGCATTGATGATATGCACCTGCGGAGAAAATTGGTTTCAGGGGCACGCCCAAAGGATGGTGATAAATAGTGTGTTTTCAGAAATTGTTAGTTGGGTGCCCCAGGGCTCTGTCCTGAGACCAATTCTGTTTAGCTTGTTTATAAATGATATAGAGGTTGGTATAAATAGTTCAATCAATAAACTAGAGGGATGGGCAAACAAATGGCAAATGAGGTTCAAAGTAGGTAAATATAAAGTAATGAACTTGGGAGCCAAAAATATAAACCAAGGCTACACACTAGGGCAGTGGTTCTCAACCTTTCTAGTGCCGTGACCCCTTGATAAAATTTCTCAAGTTGTGGGGACCCCTAACAACAGTAAAATTTTCGTAGCGTTTGTTTGTCAGCACCCAAGGCAAGACAAGTAATTTGCACCCCTAACCCATGGACATTTAGCGCTCCCCGAGTCCCTTCCACTCGTACAGTATTAAAACCCCTTATGGTACATTTTGGGATGTACCACTCTTTGTTTTCTTTTCTTTCCCTTTTATCTCTCTCTCTCCTACTTTCTTGTCCCCCCCCCCCCCCCCCATACATCTCTCTAGCCTTCTTTCTTGTTCTCTTATTCTTTCCCTTTTTCTTTGTTTCTCCCCCTCTTTTCTTCTCCCTTCCATGTATTCTCTTTTTATTCCTTCTCTTACTCCTTGGTGGGGGGGGGGGGATAGAGAGAGTCCTGATCAGCCAACTTAGGTGCTCTTGATCAAGGTTATATGCTGATCTGAGAACTGTAGTGGGGACTTTTAATGGCAACTCTAATCACAGGTAGTGTTACTCACTGTGTCTCCGGCTTAACTGTGTCTTCAGCTCTGTGGTGTCTCGTAACAGTGACACCTATTCCGAAATCAGGAGATAGGGTCTCCTCCAGCCCCTCCCACTTCACATTCCTCACCAGTCAGCTGACCTCTAGACTATTCCCCCCCCCACCGATGCCGTGAACTGAATGGGATTTGAAAGGGGAGAGACGCTTAGGCCCCCCTTTCCTCATGGGATTATGGCATTTAGCAGCAGAATAGGAAATAGACAGAGGTTAGCCAGGGTTGGTTAAGAAGGGTCAGGTGGTACAGGGGCTATTAGTTCAGGAGGTTAGCTAAGGTTTAGGAAAAGGTGAGTTACAGGTGAGTTAACAGAATTGGTCAGTTAAGTCAGGTGAGGTAGAGGGTTCTGGAAAGGTGTCCAAGGAATGCAGGGATTGGTGGAAAGGGTCAGATGACATGGGAAGAATATTCTGGAGTCTGGTACCGGCCTATTTAAAGGACAAAGAGGTATGGGTCAGCACCAGTTCCAGACTGAAGCTTACAAGGCGACTCCACGTCCGTGAAACCTGTGTCTGCCAGAATGGAGAACATGCTGAGGTTGCTATTGGAAAAAGCTGAGGCTGCGGGGAGCGAGGATTGGATCCAGCAATGCCTTTCCTTACCTGTGACCGGTGCCAGTGAAGACATCAGCGCAAATTCCATGGAGGCTCCAGGCGCCAGCACCGCGGATGCACAGCTGCAGCAGCCATGTCAGCCAATGGAAAAGGAGGAGTGTTGGGCGGTAGTGATTCTGGAGGTCACAGCTCATGTGGACGGTGGGAGTCGGAGGAGAAGCAAGAGAAAGTGGCCCACGGGGAGGAGTTCGGGGTCAGCTCCTCCCGCTACATGCAACAACAGAGGCATGGCGGCTTATCCAACAGGAAGTGGGCGCTCATGCGCAGATGCCGCTAGCGGAGATCACGGGCAATTTGAAAGGAGATCTATTCCTACAGAGCAGCAAGCTCCAGCATGGGCTAGTATGCCCATACAGCAGTCGGAGGACCAGCGGGGAAGGAGAGGAGGTCAGGGGGAGCCAGTTCTGGTCCCTCTTCAAGCAATACAGAAGGGCGGATTCCGGTGAGATGTGCATCACCAGAAGCAACCCCTGGAACAAGCCATGCTCAGGGGGCAGAGGGTGAGTGTATGCCTGTTGCTCAGCTATCAGCAGTGTCTTCTGCGTTAGAGCAGTTAATAGCTATGATGCGAGTACAAGTTAGTCAGCAGGGGAGGGCTGGAGTTGGTGACACTGGCATTGCAGGGGTTTAGGCAGCAGCTTCTGCCGACCCTAAGTCTATACCTCGGCCTTCCTTTGGGTTATCTAATGTACATACCAATGACACTGTTCTAGGGATTAATGATAATATGTCAAAAGAAAGCATGCCTTGTTTGCTTTCCCCCCTCGGTTTTCACCTGACACCACCTATTAAGGAGAAAATCTGGAAGGGGGAATATATTGATTTAAGCAGTATCCTTCCGCCTAACAGGGATTACTCTAAATATGACAGAAGGGATGAGAAATCTGAAGAAGACAAGCATTTTCAATCTATGCCAGTATGTTATGTGAAAAATTTCCCAGTAAAAGCTGCTTGCCATTTCAACATATTGACATAATACTGGAGGCTTATAGAAGCTTTAGTGGGATGTCATGGTTGACTTATGACGAGGCATTCCGTCAGAAGTTGGCTATTTAACAATCACTTCAATGGGGTTCTAAGGATGTGGGCCTTTGGCTGAATTTATTTTTACTGCAAAGTCAGCCGTTCGTGCGCCCTGCCACATTAGCCGCACCTCCGAATTCGTCAACTTCTGGTTATAAAAAGGGTTTATGTTTTGCATATAATGACTCCCATTGTAAATGGATGAATGCTTGTAGATACAGGCATGAATGTGCTTTTTGCTCAGGGAACCACCCAATTGCCAAGTGTTTTCATAAGCTTCAAGCACAGCCCAAGGACAATTTTTCAAAAGGCAGCTACGCCAGTGATTCTTTCAAGAATGCTTCCGTGGTTGCAGGAGTACCCAAATCAGCAGATGGCACCACCATTGCCAAGTTTTGAAGGTGATGGGTGTTCCATAGTAAAAAATTAAAAGTCGGTGGTGGAAGCCCCTGGGTTGGTGAAGTCAAAAATATTGAAGGAGGTGGAGGCTGGGAGAATGGAAGGCCCATTTGACCACCCTCCGTTTAAAAATTTTCGTATCTCTCCACTGGGCTTAATTAAAAAAAAGAGCCAAATTAATTTCGGCTCATACATCACTTATTTCCTTTTGGCAGTTCCCTGAATGACCAAATTGACACTGATTCAGTGTCAGTTTCATATGCATTATTTGATTCAGCGGTGGACAAGATTTGTCCGCTGGGGAAGGATGCATTATTGGCAAAAGTGGATATTAAGGCTGCATTTCGGCTGCTGCCACTTCATCCCAATTGTTTTAATTCTCTAGGTATTGAGAACCAATTTTATTTTGACAAAGCTTTACCTATGGGATGCTCAATTTCTTGTTTTTATTTTGAAGCATTTTCATCCTTTCTGGAATGGGTGGTAAGTATGGTTTCCGGGTCAAGTAATGTTATTCACTACCTGGATGATTTTTTGTATTTAGGTCCTGCAGGCTCTGAGGTTTGTGCACAACTTTTAGCATCTTTTTAGTTAATATGTGATTATTTTGGGGTACCGTTGGCATCAGAAAAGACAATTGGCCCCTCCAAATGTATTGAATTTTTGGGAATCACTTTGGATACAGTTGCGATGGAATTCCGGTTGCCTAAAGAAAAGGTTGATCGGTTATCGTGGCTGTTGAAGTCATTCACCAAAAAGAAGAAGGTCACTGTGAAAGAGATGCAATCTCTTTTGGGTCAGTTAGCTTTTGCTACAAGGGTTTTACCTATGGGTAGGGTTTTTCTCTGAGACTTTACACTGCAATTTCAGATAAAAAGAATCAGTCAATTCACATTAGGCTAACGGTAGAAATAAAACAAGACTTAATGGTTTGGTCTCAGTTTCTGGAGCATTTCAATGGGAGAGCTATGTGGCAGCAGGATTTCGCGTTGAACAGTGATTTCCAGCTGGCTACGTATGCGGCTGGCTCTGTCGGGTTTGTCACTATTTGGAACGACCATTGGTGTTCTGCCTCTTGGCCGGAAAGGTGGATCACCATGGGTTATTGCAAAAATATTGTACTATTGGAATTATTTCCGATAGTGGTGTCATTAGAGATCTGGGGCCCTTGCTTTTCTAATAGGCGGATAGTAGTCAGTACTGATAACAAGGGCGTTGCTTTTGCAATCAATACATTATCCTCTAAATCACCTCTGGTGTCATATTTACGCCACCTGGTGTTTCTATGTTTAAGATGGAACATTTGGTTGAAAGCAAGATATATTCCTGGTAAGAGTAATGTGATTGCTGACGCTCTCTCTCGCCTGCAGATAGAGACGTTTTTCAAGTTGCTACCTCAGGCAGTGAGGATGGGATCACCTTGACCTTCCCATTTGTGGGAGCTGATTTAATTTTACAAAACATCAAGAACTCAGTGGCCGCTTCTACATGGAAAAATTATTCTTCTTCATGGCTGGTATGGTCCAAGTTTTTAGTGTCAATGCACCTGTCTGTGGCGGATCATTCCGAACAGTTGGTGTTATTATTTCTTCAGAATTTAATTCAGAAGGAATATTCTTGGTCTTACATAAGTAAGACTTTGTTGTGGATTTCGTTCTTCTTGCGCCTTTACAGTTTGCCTCCTTGTCACAGTTTTTTCTCCGTGAGGCAGGTTTTAAAGGGTTATAGAAAGGGTAACTTCAGAAAGGATATCCGGGCACCTATTACCCCTGCCATTTTGAGCAAACTGGGTGCAGTTACTCCTCTAGTTTGCTCGTCCAGTTTTGAATCTCTCCTATTTAATGCTGTTTTTTCAATTGCATTTTTCAGAGCATTTAGAATTTCAGAGATCCTTCCGTCCACGAGGGCAGGATCTTTTGGGATTTTATTATTACATATAGTGGTACTGGAGGAGGGGATAAAAAATTTCATTGGTTCTAGTAAAACTGATTGTTTCGGTGCGGGGGAGTGGGTTCAATTACGGAAGTGCCCTACGGAAAGCATTTGTCCGGTGGCGGCCTTTCATGCATATATGGAGGTTCGCACAGTGGTTGCTGACTGCCTGTTTGTTCATGTCAATGGTGCCCATTTAACTGTATACCAATTTTCAGTGGTGCTTAGAAGATGCTTAGCTCATCTGAAGTTTTATCATTTAAAGTTAACTACTCACTCATTTAGAATTGGGGTGGCTACCGAAGCCGCTAGAATTGGGCTGGAGGATAGCACAATCAAGAGAATAGGTCGGTTGAGATCAGATGCTTATAAATTCTAAATTTTTCCTTATTAACTGATTGTTTTGTTTCAGGTCCATGCCGTACAGTTTGGATTGTAGGGCATTCTTTTATGTTTTGGGCACAGAAGCAAGCAGCAAATAGAGTTTATTCAGAAAATTTGGGCCTGGATCCTTCAGCATTTCGAATCCAGTGGTTTGGACGTAGGGGTATGTTGTGGGAAGATTTGGTTTTTGAACTAGGTAGATTATTTGCAGAGTATGAGGCGCCAGATATTATGATATTGCACATTGGGGGTAACGACATTGGTAAAAGAGACTTTCGATCTGATATCGGATATGTAGGATACACTGACATTTTTGAATTCAGTATCGCCCAACACGGTACTAGTAGTTTCAGAAATTATACCACGTTTACGCTGGTTAGAATCTCTGGTATTCAAGCCATTTGACAACGTACGGAAACGCATAAACAGAGCATTGGAGAAGTTTCTTACTCCTGATTTGGGCATATCCTTTCGGCATGTAAAGTTAGAAGGTGGGATACAAGGATTATACAGGAATGACGGGATTCATTTATCAGATATAGGGTTGGATATTTTTAATCTAGATATGCAAACATGCATAGAGACGGCCGCGGTCTGGGGGTATGGGGACAGGAGGGTGACTGTTAGTCCTCCTGTCGTATGGGAGGAGTAAGTAAAGGTTAATTAGAATATTGAAGCAGCTCGAGTCTCAGTGGCTGAGCTGAATATGGTGTTTGGTGAGAATATTTGGTTAGAGTTGGTAATTTATATGCAGAATTTTGAAGTGACAGTTATTGATTAAAAACCAATAAATCAGGCCGTGGCCAATACTATTCCAAAAACATTTAAAGTAAATAGTTTGTGACTAATGGAAACATGTGAAAGTTAAATAAAATGTTTATGGTTAAATTTCAATAGTGGTGTGGTAATTTCTCTATGCGTGTTTTGTGGTTTGCCTGATGCCTTTGATCCCATGGGATTTGAAAAGGGAGAGTCGCTTAGGCCCCCCTTTCCTCATGGGATGATGGCATTTAGTAGCAGAATAGACAGAGGTTAGCAAGGGTTGGTTAAGAAGGGTCAGGTGGTACAGGGGCTATTAGTTCAGGAGGTTGGCTAAGGTTTAGGAAAAGGTGAGTTACAGGTGAGTTAACAGGATTGGTCAGTTAAGTCAGGTGAGGTAGAGGGTTCTGGAAAGGTGTCCAAGGAATGCAGGGATTGGTGGAAATAGTCAGATGACATGGGAAGAATATTCTGGAGTCTGGTACCGGCCTATTTAAAGGACAAAGAGGTATAGGTCAGCACCAGTTCCAGACTGAAGCTTACAAGGCGACTCCCCGCCCTACCCCCCCCCCCCCTTTGTCACGGCCGATTTATGTGGTGGCTCCCTCCGGTATTTAACTGGAGGGGAGGAGTAAGTAAAGGTTAATTAGAATATTGAAGCAGCTCTCAAGTCTCAGTGGCTGGGCTGAATATGGTGTTTGGTGAGAATATTTGGTTAGAGTTGTTAATTTATATGCAGAATTTTGAAGTGACAGTTATTGATTAAAAACCAATAAATCAGGCCGTGGCCAATACTATTCCAAAAAACATTTAAAGTAAATAGTTTGTGACTAATGGAAACATGTGAAAGTTAAATAAAATGTTTATGGTTACATTTCAATAGTGGTGTGGTAATTTCTCTAAGCATGTTGTGTGGTTTGCATGATGCCTGTGATCCTATGGGCAGCTGTGAAGAGGCCGAGTGGGCCACTGCAGATGCCAGGAACAGCCCAGGATTTGGTAACCCCTGGCAAAATAGTAATTTGACCCCCGGAGGGGTCCCGACCCCCAGGTTAAGAACCACTGCTTTAGGTGCACACTGTGCAAAGGACACAGTACACTAAATGAAAATACTGCAGCTATCACAATCACCTGCCTGCCTGTCAGTATATTATGGAGCGAATAACAGGAACGTATCTAGCTAAACTGAATAGTGTGTGTGTGTGTGTGTGTGTGTGTGTATGTATGTGTATATATATACACACACACACACACACAACACCTAGGATGCATATATATCCTCTACACACTGTAACTACAGCTAACTGCTCTATCTAACTCAAATGAGATGACACTATCTCTCTCTGTCTTTCTTTCACCGCTGCAACACACTACTCAAGGCCGCCACGCAGGCGGCCTTATATAGTGTGGGGCATGTACTAAACCCCTTGAGACATAATTGGCCAAAACCACCCTGGCTTTGGCCAATTATGGCTCTCCGTTCTTACCGCGCTGTGATTGGCCAAAGCATGCGGGTCATAGTGCATGCTTGGCCAATCATCAGCCAGCAATGCACTGCCATGCCGCAGTGAATTATGGGCCGTGACGTGCCACTCGAATTTGGTGCGAACAGCCCATAATGTTCGAAATTAGACCAACGGTCGAACAGCCGATGTTCGAGTCGAACATGAGTTAGACTCAAACTCGAAGCTCATCCCTAATGATGATATCTTTTTCTTCTCTAAACTTTGTATCCCCAATCATAGATATCCACAATCTCTGTTTTATGTGCCCTATGTATAGAAGAAAAGGAAAAAACAGAGTAGTGAAGAAAATAGAGACAAGGAAAGTCCTGCTGAAAAATGCTGTGTTTGACTTGAAAAATCTAGTAAGGTCTAAAGCTCTGTTGAGTCTGATTTAATCACAGATGTGGGGAGAGCATTCTTTTGTCTTTTGTCTTTTCAGGCAAAGATTACAAAGAAGATATTTAGTTGCATATGTTCTGAGAAGATTGTTATTTATGCTGCAGCTGAGCATATAACTATTTATACGCATGAGAGACACTGTGGAACTGTTTTCTATAAACATTTGTACTGTGGAAGAGACTATTATATTATTAATTGTTTGAGATCTTTTATGGTTTGTATTAAGAAAATGGGTTGCTAGCAGGGCCGGTCCGAGACGGGGTGCACTGCACCAAGGCGACAGAGGAGAGGGGGCGCCAAAGTGTCAGGGGCAGGAGTGTGTTGCCAACGAGTCTGGCGCCGACGCGCCGTACTTTCGCCGCCCACTGACCCGCCCGCAGCAGTGTCAACATCCCCCGCCCGGTGACCTGCCGAGAATTGCAGCTGTACAAGGAGGGAAGAGGAGGTAAGTTAGGTCCGCCCCGTGTATCCCCTGTGCCCGCCCACAACCCCTTGTGCGGCCAATCTGTGCCTTGAAAGGGGTGTGGGCGGGAGATTTCAAATCACCCAGATGCCAGTGACACGCCAGTGACACATTCCTTCTGCACAGGCACTACTCTCCGAGTCCTATCATTGAACTTTGCCCTGCCTTCCGAGATCTGTCACTGTCCACTGACATGGAGGTGGCTCAAGTAGACATACTCTGCTTTCCCCCGCCCGCAGCCTTAGCCCTTCACACATGGATGAGCAGGGAGTCGGGACCGAGAGCACTCTGCTACAGGACATGAGTGAGTAACTTCAGAACATGTAAAAAGAAACAAATCCGCGCGATAAACTATAATGTACTACTAAGCAGCTGAACACTAAGGGTCAAATAATCAAAATCCCTGAGAAAAACATAAAAATAAATAGTGCAGCGCTTTAAATGTCCATAAATCAAAGATAGAAAAACAGCACAGTAAATCAGTATATAATCCCCGTGATCTTCATAGATGACACATGGACTCTTGATTGCATGCAGGTGGTAACAAACACACACACACAGTGAGAGACCTCCACCAACAGATAAATTGGCCGCTCACCTTCCAACATGGACCCTTTAATTATAGAGGGTCACTGAAAACCTTCCCTTACGGGTTAATCCAAAGCAGATGAAGATGTAAACTTCCCCAAAAGGATTAGGGTCATCAATTCCATATGAAATCAGGATCATTCAAGAACTTCCAGGTATTAAGTTCATAAGGCAGTGTTTACATGTGGAAAATATAGAAGCAGACCATAGTGTTTCGCCGTAATAGAAAACAATTTAATGAAAAACAAAAGTAGTGCACTTACATTTAAAAGGCACTAAACCAGTGCCGAGGTACAACAGCGCGTCTGGTGAGACTGTGAATGAACTGCGGGTGACGTCACGAACTTCCCATCCGTACGCACGTTACGTCCCAGTAGGCGGGACTTCATCAGCGGAAATGGGAAGAACGCCAGACACCCGCTCTTATAACAACAAGGCGCCTGTAACTATGGAGACACAATGCGGCGTCACATGACGCCGATAGGGACGTCTGAATCACATGACATCAACCAGGAAGTGTCCCCGTGAGCCGGATATCCACACAAAGGCTCCAAAGGCAACCAAAACAAACAATAAAAACTTTAAAATAGAAAATATAAATATATATATCTAAAATTCAACCAGTAACCAGCCCAGTTGATTAATAAGAAATATATGTATATTAATGCAGCGATCAACTCCTACAGTTATTACCGATATGGAGAAAAAAACTGCTTATACATTGGATAAAAAATAAATAAACAAATCTGGACTGCAGACCTGAATATAAACATGACATCAACCACAGCCCAAAACAATCTCACCAAACCAAAATAAACATACTATAACAATAATACATTAATAAATCACATATAATAAGAAAACATCTATGATCTAATTAGCGGTCAGTTATAAAACAATTTATGTCAAATTCGACATTTAACCCGTCAGGGCAAAGAACTCGTGTTTCATGAATCCAATGAGATTCTCTTTTGCTCAACTGACGGATAAAATTGCCACCTCGCCAATGTCTCGTGACTTTCTCTATGCCCCAGAATCTCAAACCCTTGGGATTTTGTTGGTGGAACTGTTTAAAATGCCTAGAGACATTATGAGTTTTGACCCCCTTTCTAATATTATTAACATGTTCTGCCACACGAACATGTAGAGGTCTCGAGGTTCGGCCTATATATTGGAGTCCGCAATCGCACTCCAGCATATAGACGACCCCCACCGTGGCGCACGTAATCAATTGTTTAATATTGTATTCTTTATTGGTGGCAGATGCCAAAAAAGACTTCCTTTTCTTAAGATTAACTTTAGAGGTCCTGCACGGGACACAACGGCCACATGCGTAAAATCCACCAAGGAATCTAAACATGGTGTTATCTGACGGTACGGGGGGGTTTAGGACACTAGGTGCCAATCGGTCTCGCAAGGACGGGGCTTTCTTATAAATAAATTGGGGTTTCTCCGGTAAAACGGGACCAAGAACCTTATCTTGTTTTAAGATGGACCAATTTTTTGCAATAATTTTCTCGAACTTTTTATACTGGACATTGTAGTCCAATATCATTCGAAAATTATGAGAATCCCCATCAGAAGTTTTGCTTCGATCAGTCAATAATGTCTGTCTATCAATCATCTTAACTTGTTCTACCTCTCTGAGCAGAACCTGTTCATCATAACCCTTTTGCACAAATCTAGTGGTCAACACTCGTGATTGATTTACGAAATCAGATACTTGTGTGCAATTCCGATGCAATCTAATATACTGTCCCCTGGGGATGTTGCACAACCAAGAACGGTGGTGACAACTCCCCAGGGGAATGTACGCATTGCGATCGGTGGGTTTAAAGTAATTGGTCAACTTAAAACGATCAATTCCCTTGATGGGATGTGCCCCCTAATGATGGTCTACTTGACGATGATTCTATGTCCGAGTGGAGTGTTTTTTTCATCAAAAAAGGTTTTGAGCTAATAGAATTTCTTTTGGCACGGAAACAAAGAAAATTAAAGCTCCTTGACTCCCAGATTGGGGAGATCATCTCATTTTTAGAACCCCATAAAGAAAGTGAAGAATTTCTGAAACTTTCAGGGGAGCTAAAAAATAAACTTATGAAATGGGATGCTGAGATTCAAACAAAGAAAAAGAAGAAGTTTATACGCGATTGGGATGATTTCACTGGAGGTAGCATTTTCAAATGGCAGAATGCTCCCCCCATAGGTGGTGGTAATGTAACTGCCAATCCCCCAGTCGAAACTCTTAATGCCACTAAAATGGCAACACCTAGAAACCAACCAGTGTATCAATATGATGTACCTCCCCCTCATGAGAGGTTTCCTTCCCCTCACGATTACCCTAATAGGGGTCCCCCCAAAAGGGGTAAGAATAAAAGAGGTAGAGGTAAAGGTAATTATCAATCAACCCCCCATTATGAAAATGATTATCCCACATCATCTTATTATCAGAATGCATCCCAACCATGGAGAGATTCTCGTAATTTTGGAGATGGGACTGACCCATCCAACAAAGGGAGGCCCCATTATCCCCAAGATAGGGGATTTCCTACGCAAAATAGATTTGCACCGTTAGCCAACCACTCCGACCACGATAGGGGGGATTTTTTAGGGTCACGTGGGGGATACCATACTGGACCCCCTGTACACAGACCCAACCTAGGGGAATGGTGGAGACAATTGCCACAGTATCCACCGCCCAATGTAGGTACCCCAAGAAAAAGAAAAGACAGAGAGGAAGGAGAGGGGGTAGGCGACTACAAAAGGTCGAAACCATAACAGGAGCAGGAATATATAATCTAAGTGGGGTAACATTAAATGATGATGAAATCAAAGTCCTTGATAGAGGGCTTAAATTTGCCCCAACCAAAAACTTGAACAAATTCCAAACTTATGTAAGTTTGCAAAAATACATTAGAAGTTTGAACATGAAAAAATATTTTTTATCCAACACCAGTAGGGCTACACCACTTGTTAGGGGTGACCATTCTTCTTTACGAAACAAATCCATATTCAACCCCATTAATGTCGACAGCAAATATATGGAGGTCTTCAAGAATATGGTAGTAAAGGATTTGGAGTCATTGAAAATTAAAAAGGTATTAGACCCACAATATATTAAACGGGGTATGGGATCTTTGGAAAAAAGGAAAGATTGTAATTCGTCCAGCGGACAAAGGAGGCGGGTTAGTTATTCTGAGTAAAGAATACTATAAAATGGAAATGAGTAACCTATTGTCAGATGAGGATACATATAGAGTTCTCCATACAGACCCTATGTTGTCCTTTAAGGATGAGTTACACCATATCATTGAGGATGGTAAAGATCAGGGAATATTGACCACAAAAGAGGCTCTTTACCTGGATCCATTGTTTTGTAGAACTCCGATCATTTATTTTCTACCGAAATTACATAAAGACAGTGTGAACCCTCCAGGGAGGCCCATAGTAATTGGGATTGACTCAGTGTCAGCCCGATTAGGGCAATACATTGACTCATTTCTACAACCCCTGGTAGTTAAAACGCCAGCATTCCTTAAAGACACTAAACATATTATCCAGATCCTCCAATCTCTGGGGTGTTCTGAAAAAAGTATATTGGTGACAGCAGACGTTGGGTCCCTGTACACCATTATAGGACACCAGGATGCATTGACTGCTGTGGAATGGGCTCTGTCCACGTCTACGCTGTCTGGTAGACATCAGGAGTTCCTTTTGAGTTGTTTGGATTTTTGCTTATCCCGGAATTATTTCTGGTACGATGGGGATTTTTTCTTACAAACTAGGGGAGTTGCGATGGGGGCCCGTTTTGCTCCCAGTGTGGCCAATATTTTTATGGCCCACTGGGAGGAACGGGCAGTGTTCGCATGTCGTCCCCCTGAATTAGTTTGTTATTGTCGTTATATTGACGATTTGATCCTGGTGTGGGAGGGTGATAGATCCGCTTTGGATTTTTTCATTAGTCATCTTAATGATAATAATCAAAATATTATCCTTACATGGACCATAGATAATGAGAAGGTTGACTATTTGGATCTTACCATCACCAAGGGAATTGATCGTTTTAAGTTGACCAATCACTTTAAACCCACCGATCGCAATGCGTACATTCCCCTGGGGAGTTGTCACCACCGTTCTTGGTTGTGCAACATCCCCAGGGGACAGTATATTAGATTGCATCGGAATTGCACACAAGTATCTGATTTCGTAAATCAATCACGAGTGTTGACCACTAGATTTGTGCAAAAGGGTTATGATGAACAGGTTCTGCTCAGAGAGGTAGAACAAGTTAAGATGATTGATAGACAGACATTATTGACTGATCGAAGCAAAACTTCTGATGGGGATTCTCATAATTTTCGAATGATATTGGACTACAATGTCCAGTATAAAAAGTTCGAGAAAATTATTGCAAAAAATTGGTCCATCTTAAAACAAGATAAGGTTCTTGGTCCCGTTTTACCGGAGAAACCCCAATTTATTTATAAGAAAGCCCCGTCCTTGCGAGACCGATTGGCACCTAGTGTCCTAAACCCCCCCGTACCGTCAGATAACACCATGTTTAGATTCCTTGGTGGATTTTACGCATGTGGCCGTTGTGTCCCGTGCAGGACCTCTAAAGTTAATCTTAAGAAAAGGAAGTCTTTTTTGGCATCTGCCACCAATAAAGAATACAATATTAAACAATTAATTACGTGCGCCACGGTGGGGGTCGTCTATATGCTGGAGTGCGATTGCGGACTCCAATGTATAGGCCGAACCTCGAGACCTCTACATGTTCGTGTGGCAGAACATGTTAATAATATTAGAAAGGGGGTCAAAACTCATAATGTCTCTAGGCATTTTAAACAGTTCCACCAACAAAATCCCAAGGGTTTGAGATTCTGGGGCATAGAGAAAGTCACGAGACATTGGCGAGGTGGCAATTTTATCCGTCAGTTGAGCAAAAGAGAATCTCATTGGATTCATGAAACACGAGTTCTTTGCCCTGACGGGTTAAATGTCGAATTTGACATAAATTGTTTTATAACTGACCGCTAATTAGATCATAGATGTTTTCTTATTATATGTGATTTATTAATGTATTATTGTTATAGTATGTTTATTTTGGTTTGGTGAGATTGTTTTGGGCTGTGGTTGATGTCATGTTTATATTCAGGTCTGCAGTCCAGATTTGTTTATTTATTTTTTATCCAATGTATAAGCAGTTTTTTTCTCCATATCGGTAATAACTGTAGGAGTTGATCGCTGCATTAATATACATATATTTCTTATTAATCAACTGGGCTGGTTACTGGTTGAATTTTAGATATATATATTTATATTTTCTATTTTAAAGTTTTTATCGTTTGTTTTGGTTGCCTTTGGAGCCTTTGTGTGGATATCCGGCTCACGGGGACACTTCCTGGTTGATATCATGTGATTCAGACGTCCCTATCGGCGTCATGTGACGCCGCATTGTGTCTCCATAGTTACAGCCGCCTTGTTGTTATAAGAGCGGGTGTCTGGCGTTCTTCCCATTTCCGCTGATGAAGTCCCGCCTACTGGGACGTAACGTGCGTACGGATGGGAAGTTCGTGACGTCACCCGCAGTTCATTCACAGTCTCACCAGACGCGCTGTTGTACCTCGGCACTGGTTTAGTGCCTTTTAAATGTAAGTGCACTACTTTTGTTTTTCATTAAATTGTTTTCTATTACGGAGAAACACTATGGTCTGCTTCTATATTTTCCACATGTAAACACTGCCTTATGAACTTAATACCTGGAAGTTCTTGAATGATCCTGATTTCATATGGAATTGATGACCCTAATCCTTTTGGGGAAGTTTACATCTTCATCTGCTTTGGATTAACCCGTAAGGGAAGGTTTTCAGTGACCCTCTATAATTAAAGGGTCCATGTTGGAAGGTGAGCGGCCAATTTATCTGTTGGTGGAGGTCTCTCACTGTGTGTGTGTGTTTGTTACCACCTGCATGCAATCAAGAGTCCATGTGTCATCTATGAAGATCACGGGGATTATATACTGATTTACTGTGCTGTTTTTCTATCTTTGATTTATGGACATTTAAAGCGCTGCACTATTTATTTTTATGTTTTAAGTAACTTCAGAACGACTGGAGCTTCCTTTTACTTCAGATGCTGCACTGTAAACTATGCAGCCTGGGACATAGGAGTGGAAGGGACAGGGTTAGTGATCCATTTTTCACTCCTCTTCTTCCCTCTTCCTCCTCTCTCCTCCTCCTCCTCCTCCTCCTCCTCCTCTCTCTCCCTCCTCCTCCTCCTCTCTCTCCCCCCTCCTCCTCCTTTCTCCCCCCTCCTCCTCTCTCCCCCCTCCTCCTCCTCTCCCCCCTCCTCCTCCTCCTCCTCCTCCTCTCCCCCCTCCTCCACCTCCTCTCTCCTCCTCCTCCTCTCCCCCTCCTCCTTCTCCACCTCTCTTCTCCTCCTCCTCCTCCTCCTCCTCCTCCTTCTCCACCTCTCTTCTCCTCCTCCTCCTCCTCCTCCTGCCCCCTCTCTTCTCTTCTCCCCCTCTCCCTCTCTGCTCTCCTTCTCTTCTCCCCCTCTCCTTCTCTTCTCTTCTCCCCCTCTCCTTCTCTTCTCTTCTCCCCCTCTCCTTCTCTTCTCTTCTCCCCCTCTCCTTCTCTTCTCTTCTCCCCCTCTCCTTCTCTTCTCTTCTCCCCCTCTCCTTCTCTTCTCCCCCTCTCACTCTCTTCTCCTTCTCCCCCCTCTCCCTCTCTTCTCCTCCTCCCCCCTCTCTTCACTCCTCCTTCTCTTCTTCTCTTCTCCTCCTTCTCTTCTCTTCTCCCCCCTCTCACTCTCTTCTCTTCTCCTCACTCTCTTCTCTTCTCCCCCCTCTCACTCTCTTCTCTTCTCCCCACTCTCTTCTCTTCTCTTCTCCCCACTCTCTTCTCTTCTCTTCTCCCCACTCTCTTCTCTTCTCCCCACTCTCTTCTCTTCTCCTCCTCTCCCACTCTCTTCTCTTCTCCTCCTCTCCCCTCTCTTCTCTTCTCCTCCTCTCCCCTCTCTTCTCTTCTCCTCCTCTCCCCTCTCTTCTCTTTTCATTCTCCTCCTCCTCTCTCCTCCTCCAATGGGCACAGTGACACTGATTAATGGGCACAGTGGCTGAGTTTTTATGGGCACAGTGATGCTGATTAATAGGCACAGTGGCTGCTTTATGATGGGCACAGTGAGGCTGCGTTTTGATGGGCACTGATGAGGCTGCATTTTGGTGGGCACTGATGAGGCTGCATTTGATGGGCACTGGTAGGCTACAATTGGTGAGCAATGGTAGGCTGCATTTTGTGGGCACTAGTAGGCTGCAATTGGTGGACACTGATGAGCTGCATTTAATGGGCACTGGTGAGGCTGCATTGATCTCTTTTACCATGGCTGCAGTCTCTGACCATCTCCTGTATTATATCTGCAGTCTCTGACCATCTCTTGTATTATGGGGGGCTCTTTCTAAACAAACTCTCTAACAGAGGCCCTCCCTGTGTCCATTAGAGAGACCCCCCCTCCAGGTCCAATTAGAGTACTCTGCTTCTCTTCCTGTATTTTGTTTATTGTTAAGAGATCGTGGGAGGATCCCAGGGTAACGATGACTCCTTAGGGGAGCATCTCAGTGTTTGAGTCCTTGCCATAGAAACATTTGTAAAGGGGGAGGAGTTAGTAAGGTGGCCACGCCCTTGTAGGGACGCCAGAAATATCTCTGCACCCAGGCGCATGTGACCCTAGGATCGGCCCTGGTTGCTATTTAATTATATTTAAAAAAGTATCAAACAAAGTATAAAAAAAGTATCAAAAATTAAGAACAAAGTCTATTTGATAAAACAGCGCTGATATTGGATCAGGTCCAACTTCATAAAAATAGGTGGTAGGGTGAAGAAAAGCACAGTCACAGAGGATGTAGCAAGGTCACAGTTCTTAGTGTGGTAGGTGTTTCTAAAGATGTATGAGACGTGCACCCTACACCAGTTCCCAATCTTCACCGCAGACGTGAAATAAGGTCCCCCTCTGGGGTTCACACCAGAACAATAAATCAAACGGGCCTTGAAAGATAATTCCTCCTATTCAGACCTGTTTTATTAAAAAGTTAACCCGTGTACCATACAACCCCACTTCCATAAAACGTACAATAATTCAACTTGTAAATGACATTGAGAAACAAAGCATATTCACCGCTTTCCTCCGAACACAGGGGCCGCACTCGTGCTGCAAGTACAGTGCTAGAGGAGCTTCCTGGTTACGATAATGGCTGGCCGTGGAACGCACACTTCTCACTTCCTGGATACGCCGTCGTAGTCACGCCCTGACGTGTTTCGTCACTTCCGACTTCAACAGAGGGCGTGGCTACTCGGCGTAAGCACGGACCTTATAATATCCCTCCTCCACGGCCATTGGATAGGACGGCAATGTCCGTCCGCTCTTATTGGTGGAAAACCAGAGCGGAAGACGAGACAGCCGTCAGCCGCGCTGAGTCACAGGGAAAACATAAATATATATAAACAGGCTCGGAGCCTGTTTGGAGGAAAGCGGTGAATATGCTTAGTTTCTCAATGTCATTTACAAGTTGAATTATTGTACGTTTTATGGAAGCGGGGTTGTATGGTACACGGATTAACTTTTTAATAAAACAGGATTACACTATGTCAGTGCATTTGTGTTTTTTATATATGTACCATGAATGGAGTTTAACCCTTGCTGATCCTGAGGTGGTGATGAATGTCTTAATAGGAGGAATTATCTTTCAAGGCCCATTTGATTTATTGTTCTGGTGAGTGTGAACCCCAGAGGGGGACCTTATTTCACGTCTGCTGTGAAGATTGGGAACTGGTGTAGGGTGCACGTCTCATCCATCTTTAGAAACACCTACCACACTAAGAACTGTGACCTTGCTACATCCTCTGTGACTGTGCTTTTCTTCACCCTACCACCTATTTTTATGAAGTTGGACCCGATCCAATATCAGCGCTGTTTTATCAAATAGACTTTTTTCTTAATTTTTGATACTTTTTTTATACTTTGTTTTTATGGATGTATTTTTCATCTATGAAATTTAAATAGCTGCTGTTCTTTAGTTTTAGAAGATCCTTTTATCATTAATTTGGTACTAGGTTTATTTTGTTTATTTGCTGAGATTATCTCCTTACCATAAATATTTGTTTCTCAAGAATAGTTAATTTATCTTCTTTAGCGCCGAGAAGTGCTCCTGTGGGCCCCCTTGTTTTATGTGCACCTTTCTTAAGATTACTTTACTTTACATTTTTTTTCTTGGCTGCCATGGATGCATTACTTTTCTTGAGCAATAGGAATTTAGATATCAACAGCATATTCACTGTAAATGAACATACTACTGCACAAGTCAATTATAATGGAATTATGACTGCTCTGGGTAATACCCTTGAGAAACAAGTGAGAACTTGGTGGGACATCTGTACCCTGGAGCAGTATTTAAAAGAGCGGATTAGTATTAGAAGCCTCAGGTGGGAAGTAGTACCCCAAAATGGCTTAGATGACACTGACTCCATGACTGAATGGTTGGAGTTTTTTAATGGGGTTGGTTTTAAATTGCAAGAATTAGTTTTAAAAAGGAAAAGAAGGAAGATGACTAAACTGGAAGTAAAAATTAATGAATTACAGCAACAACTTGATCCTATTAAGGATACTCAGCAAGTTGTTGATTTTAATAGTCGTATAAAGAAAAAACTGGAGAAAGTAGATAAAGAAACCCAAAAAAAGAAAACTAAGAAATTTCATCGGGATGTAGGTGATTTTAGAACTAATAATGTTTACCTATGGCAACAAACAAATGTAGCCGGTACAAGAGAAAATGGGAATATTATGGATACTCAACAAGAGATTAATTCCGACAGACCCCAGACAACTGCCAATATTGACAGACCTCTGACAACTGTCAATCCAGTGTTACCCTCATTAGATAGGGGCTTGTGGTAGCACCAAATCTCTCCTATCAATCACTCTACACCTGTAAGGAATGTAACAAATCAGACAAGGGGAAGAGCAAGGAACATGAGACCAGCAAATTCTGGTCACCGCCCTGCACCTACTGAAAACTATTACCACTTACTGGTATATAATCGCTATGAACCCCTGTGGGAGGAAGAAAATAGACAAAGATATCAGTCACCGCAGCCTTTTTTAGGGAAAGGCCAAGGATGGCAGAAAAGGGGCAGAGGAACATCCAACTGCAGGGGAAGACCATCAACATACCCTCAACAAATGCCTCAATACAGGGACCCTCCCCATAGGCCTGTATACAGAGAACCACAGTGGAAAAATCCCTCCCATTGGGAACGGGAAAGAATACCACAAGTAGATTTGTGGAGAGAAGAATATGAGGATGTAGGGCCGGGAGAAGGTCCCAAAAACAGAAAAAGAAGGAGGGAACACGAATAAGTGGTATCTTCAATTTAAGTAATGTGACTTTAACTGATAAAGAGACAAATATTTTAAACTTAGGACTCAAATGTGGGCTAAATCGCCCAATAAATAAATTCAATGTGTTCATTGATGTGCACAAATATATGAGGAAGCTGAATATGAAGAAATACTTTTTGAATAAAAAACTCTAATCCAGCAACAAATGTAGCCTCAGTCTCCACAGATAGTGGTTTGCGCAACAAATCCTTGTTCATCCCTCTGATAGGCACAAACCAGCCCCTTGGTGTGTTTAAAGGTTTGATATTGCGTGATTTGGAAAACATAAAACCAAAAAGAAACGTAAATCCAAGACACATAAAAGAGGGTATAGAATTATTGGAGAAGAGGAAGGATATTATAATCAGGCCGGCAGATAAAGAGGGAGGTGTCGTGATTTTAACGAAACAATTTTATCATGAACAGATGATACAGATGCTGTCAGACGAAGAAACTCACTTCAAGCTAAACAGAGATCCCACTCCACAATATGAAGAAAACCTCAGGGTACTTGTGGAAGCTGGCTTCCAAACAAGAGCTATTTCTATTAAAGAACGTAAATATCTGGCACCAAGCTATAGTAGAATACCAACCATCTACACCTTACCCAAAATCCATAAAGACTTGAACCGCCCCCCAGCAAGACCTGTAGTAAATGGGATAGGGTCTGTAACAGCACGCGTCGGCCAATATCTGGACCATTTTCTTCAAAAAAGCGTCACCCAGACACGTGCATTTTTAAAGGACACTAAGGATTTACTTATACTACTTGATGGCATAGACTTATCTGGGAAAGGAGATGTATTTCTAGTAACAGCTGATGTATCATCATTGTACACTGTTATTCAGCATGATGATGCTCTCCTGGCCCTGAATTGGGCACTATGTCGGAGAGAGGACATTACATTTGCCCAGAATTTTTTTTTTGCGAAATTGCTTAGATTTTTGTCTTGCACGCAACTATTTCTGGTACGATGCTCATTTTTACTCCCAAAAGAAAGGGGTAGCTATGGGCGCCAAATTTGCCCCGAGCATTGCTAATTTATTTATGGCAGAATGGGATAAGACCATTTTTAATACAAAGAGAGAACAGCTGATTTTATACCGAAGATATATCGATTTGTTTTTTTATCTGGGCGGGGACTTCCTCTTCATTAGAGAAGTTTTTAGAAGAATTGAATAATAATTAGTGTAATATTTTACTGACAAGTGAATACAATCAACAAAGTATTCATTTTTTGGATTTGAATATTTATAGAATTGGCAATAAATTGGGAACAAAAGTTTACTTTAAGCCAACGGACTCTAACAGTTATCTCCCAGTACAAAGTGGACATTACCCGATGTGGCTTAAGAACATACCAAAAGGCCAGCTAATGCGAGTTAGACGCAACTGCACTAATGATGGAAACTATATGTCCCAAGCACTGACCCTAAAAGGTACATTTATGGAAAAGGGCTATAAAGAAAGACGCCTTGATAAAATCATAGAAGACCTCCTAGAAATACCCAGAAATGTTTGTCTAACAGATACTGTACCTCTGCACATTAAAAACATGCATGAGTGGAGCTTTGTCTCTGGATATCATTGACAATATAAAGAAGTGGAAAAGATTTTCTCCTCCCACTGGCACATCCTCCTACTTGACAAAGTCTTCAAAACTGTCATTCCATTGAAACCAGGCTTTATTTACAGGAAAGATCCAAATTATGGAGACAGAATTATGAAGAAAGTCTTAGATCCCCCAAAACAACCCCCTTCCTTTTGGGATAGGGACGTTTTTTTTGCATGCCGTAAGTGTCGTCCATGCAGAGAAGTTGCAAGACCTCTAAGAGCAATTGATACTTTTATTTCTTCTTCCAACAATTTGGAGTTCTCCATAAAGGATTTTATTACATGTAACACATCCTATGTGGTTTATATCTTGGAATGCCCATGCAAACTTATGTACATAGGCCGTACAAAAAGAGCTCTCAAAATAAGAATAGCGGAACATGTGGCAAACATCAAATTAGGTTGTAAAGACCACAACGTGTCACTGTACTTTAAGCTCTTTCATGATCAAAATCCAGCAGGCCTGAAATTTTGGGGTGTGGACCACCTCAAACCCCTTTGGAGGGGGCGAACCTTGTAAGAGAACTCTCTAAGCTAGAAACCCAATGGATTTTTTGGGTTGACACACTGGCGCCAAAGGGGTTAAACGTTGACCTAGATATCAACTGTTTTATTAGCGATTATTGAAATATCCTACCCCTCTCACCCCCAGTATCCATGAGCTCCCTGTTATCTATTTAATCATTATTAATCATTGTTATTAATTACTATTTATTAATTATTTTTAATATAAATACATTTTATTCTTGCTTTAAAATGCTGATTTTTTTTAAGATATCTGGTGCTTTTATCTGGCCCTTTATACACAGATTGAGATTAATTTACTATGGATTTTTTATCCTTATCCCGTTTTGGGTTTGTTTGAGTCTTATATTCTATATATCTTATATATATATATACACACCTATATTTAATTTATATTTAATTTATATTTAATTTATATATTTAATTCCTCTCGTATTCTATCTACTGTATTTATACTACGAGGACTTCCAGTTCTGTTCATCTTTTAAATTATGTGCTTATTAATTCTGCTAATATTGATTATTGTACCCATCTCTGGGGACGTGGTTATATGTTTTTATTATCTATTATCCAGTTCTTAGTGGCCTGTTTAATCATTTAATAAATTGGGCCTGGTTTTCATTCCAGCTATCAATTTACCCTGATTACTATAAGTCATATGTATCAAAATGCTTCTTTACTGTGACAGACGGCTCTTTTGCTGGTTAAATATGTCTAAATCGGGTAATCGTTGCTGTCTGTTACTAGGTAGCACAATCTGTAAAGAAATTGCTTACTGAAAATTGTATGCTCTCAGTTTTTAAGTAAGCTTGAATTCACCAGTTATTGATTATTAAAATGTGCAGTTTCAAAAACAGTCACGGAGCCTGTTTATATATATTTATGTTTTCCCTGTGACTCAGCGCGGCTGACGGCTGTCTCGTCTTCCGCTCTGGTTTTCCACCAATAAGAGCGGACGGACTTTGCCGTCCTATCCAATGGCCGTGGAGGAGGGATATTATAAGGTCGGTGCTTATGCCGAGTAGCCACGCCCTCTGTTGAAGTAGGAAGTGACTAAACGCGTCAGGGCGTGACTACGACGGCGTATCCAGGAAGTGAGAAGTGTGCGTTCTACCGCCAGCCATTATCGTAACCAGGAAGCTCCTCTAGCACTGTACTTGCAGCACGAGTGCGGCCCCTGTGTTCGGAGGAAAGCGGTGAATATGCTTTGTTTCTCAATGTCATTTACAAGTTGAATTATTGTACGTTTTATGGAAGTGGGGTTGTATGGTACACGGGTTAACTTTTTAATAAAACAGGATTACACTATGTCAGTGCATTTGTGTTTTTATATATGTACCATGAATGGAGTTTAACCCTTGCTGATCCTGAGGTGGTGATGAAGGTCTGAATAGGAGGAATTATCTTTCAAGGCCCGTTTGATTTATTGTTCTGGTGTGAACCCCAGAGAGGGACCTTATTTCACGTCTGCGGTGAAGATTGGGAACTGGTGTAGGGTGCACGTCTCATACATCTTTAGAAACCCCTACCACACTAAGAACTGTGACCTTGCTACATCCTCTGTGACAGTGCTTTTCTTCACCCTACCACCTATTTTTATGAAGTTGGACCTGATCCAATATCAGCGCTGTTTTATCAAATAGACTTTGTTCTTAATTTTTGATACTTTTTTTATACTTTGCTCTTATGGATGTCTTTTTGATCTATGAAATTTAAATAGCTGCTGTTCTTTAGTTTTAGAAGATCCTTTTATCATTAATTTGGTACTAGGTTTATTTTGTTTATTTGCTGAGATTATCTCCTTACCATAAATATTTGCCTCTCAAGAATAGTTAATTTATATTTTTTAGCGCCGAGAAGTGCACCTGTGGGCCCCCTTGTTTTATGTGCACCTTTCTTAAGATTATTTAATTATATTGTTGATATTGAAGTAGGTATTCTGGATTTTATCTTATTGATCTAAATTTACTGTTTGTAAATTGACAGCCAATCATGGCAATGTACTCACATGATTGAAAACCACGCTGACTGATTCCTGATCAGAGATGAGTGAAATCTAAAGTATTGCTCCACAGAAATGTCTGTGAAATTGTGGACATTTCCGCAAAATGTATTGGGGTAAATAGGGAAGGCAAAATTAAGGTATTTTTAAGGGTGCAATGGGCTTCTGAGGGTTAGAGAAGTTCTGTTTTGATATCCTGGACCTGTTTGATTAAAAATATGGTCCCTCACTAGCTGGATGCATTATGTTAGACCGTATACTGCAATGAAGAAGGTGTTTTGTAATTTTTCGCCCCATGTGTTTACAACTTCTCATTTGTAGTGTATTTATTTTCCTAACTCTTGTAAATTTATGAGAGCCTCCATAGTAAATGCACATGCATTTTAATGGATAGATAGAGGGCAGGTGAGCTCAGTAGTAAAACAGCAGTTTTGGGCAACTTTCAAAAATATTCAGTGAGCTACAGCAAACACTGCATTTAGTGTTTAGCTACTGTGAAATTTACGTTGTTTTTAACATTTAACATGGGCGTCTATGGGAAATCTCAGTCAGTTTGACATGGAACTGCTCCCGAACCATAAGTGACAGGGACACCAAACTTGGGGAGCACATTAAGGGGACCCAGGACCACCTCTGGTAGAAATTTGGGACCACCCATGGTTCGACCGTACCGGTGCTCCAAAGTTGACTGACTTAGGTGGCACCTTTTCCTGTTAAAGTCTATGGGAGACCCCAGTCAGTACTGTTTTTTGGACCACAGCTCCCGAACTAAAGGTGCCAGCTACCCCAAATTTTCACCAGCCCTAGGTATCGGGCCAACCCACCCATGATAAAATTGGGGGCACTTCTGACCTTCCCTCGATTTTTAAGGGCTTGGGGTCTCTGGCCCTACCAGAAGGTTTCGGTAACCGGAAAAGTCCATTTTGAACCGGCGTAGCTCCCGAACTTTGCACCGGAGAAAGCTTTGATAGGGCTCATTTTTTTTAATCAGTTTCCAACAAAATGACACCCCGTTTATTTCTATAGCTCACTGGTCCCTGGACCAACTGGGGGGCAGAGAGATAGGTGGGGGCGGCGTCACAGGAGTTGGGCAGACATACAGGAGGGGGGCAGCACTACAGGAGGGGGGCAGCAGGACAGAGGGGAGCAGGGGGACAGGAGGGGAGCAGGGGGACAGGAGGGTGGCAGCATTACAGAAGGTGGGCAGTAGGGATGAGCCGAACACCCCCGGTTTGGATCGCACCAGAACCTGTGAACGGACCGAAAGTTTGCGCAAACTTTAGAACCCTATTAAATACAATGGACTCGAACGCTCTAAATCAAAAGTGCTAATTATCAAGGCTAATATGCAAGTTATTGTCCTAAAAAGTGTTTGGGGACCCGAGTCCTGCCCCAGGGGACATGTATCAATGCAAAAAAAGTTTTAAAAAAACTAACGTTTTTTCGGGAGTAGTGATTTTAATGATGCTTAAAGTGAAAAAAAAAAGTGAAATATTCCTTTAAATATCGTACCTGGGAGGTGTCTAAAGTATGCCTGTGAAGTGGCACGTGTTTCCTCTGTTTAGAACTGTCCCTGCACAAAATGACATTTCTAAAGGAAAAAAAGTCATTTTCAAACTGCTTACGGCTTTAATGTAATGTCTGGTCCTGGCAATATGGATGAAAATCATTGAGAAAAATGGCATGGGTACTCCCCCCAGCCCATTACCAGCCCCTGGGTCTTGTATGGATATTAAGGGGAACCCCACACCCAAATTAAAAAAAGGCCCTATATACTCTGAACAGCAGTATACAGGCAGTGCAAACAAGACAGGGGCTGTAGGTTTGTTCTTAAGTAGAATCTGTTTGTAATTTTGAACAGGTACGTTTTTTTAAGTGTAGCTCCAGCCAAAAAATCTATTTTTAAGCTTTTTGGAAAACATAGGGAAGGGTTATCACCCCTGTAACATTTGTTTTGCTGTCTGTGCACTTGTTCAGAACATTTCACCTCACTTTCCGTCCCAATGACAAATGTTTTTGGAAAAAATTTTTTTTTTTATTGAAACAAGGATTGGTGGTAAAGCATCAGTGGAGAGGAGACACCTTTTTCCCATATTAACTCTTACAGGAGAGAATTTCCCTTCCTAGGGGTAGATCTCCTCTCACTTCCTGTTGTCTCCTTCCGTTTGCAAGTAGGAGTCGTTTGTAAGTTGGATGTTTGAAATTAGGGGCCTGCCGTATATACTCTGCAGAAATTTGGCCCTTAGGTGTTGGTGTTGCCACAACACTGTAATCCCTCAGTTAGTCTTGGTGGGCGCTGGAACGCCCTGCTGTGAACTATTATATCAAGAATTGTAATTACATGACATTGTTGAACAGTGGTAGGAAAAATTGGGCCTTTGGTGGTGGTGGTGGTGCCACAACACTGTAGGTCCTCAGTTACTCTTGGTGGGCGCAGGAATGGGCCCTGCTGTGAATTATTAGATCAAGAATTGTAATTGCATGCCCCTGTTGAGGGGCATAAAAATTGGGCCTTAGGCACTGGTGCCACAACACTGCAACCCCTCACAGATGCTGTAGTTGGAGCGCAGCAATGAGCCCTGCTGCAAAGCATTGCATCAAAAATTGTAAATACACGCCCCTGTTAAACAGGGGCTGAAAAATTGGGACTTAGGCACTGGTGCTGGTGCCACAACACTGCAACCCCTCACAGATACTGTAGTTGGAGCGCAGCACTGAGCCCTGTTGCAAAGCATTGCATCAAAAATTGTAAATACATGCCCTTGTTAAACAGGGGCTGAAAAATTGGGCCTTAGCCACTGGTGGTGGTGCCCAGAACCAAAAATGTTCTTACAAGCTATCAGCATGATCATTGAGGAGGAAGAGGATAGTTACTCAACATAACAGGATAGTCACTCAGCATCAGCATAGGCAGTCTTGAAGGGATCTGACATTTAAAAAAAAAAATATTCGGTTACATCAGCATCAGGTGCTTGGTAGCTGATGGTGATCCAAGACTGATTCATTTTTATGAAGGTCAGTCGATCGACCGAGTCGGTGGACAGGCGCACCCTGTGATCGGTTACAAAGCCTCCAGCAGCACTGAGTGTGCGTTCCGAAAGAACGCTGGATGCAGGACAGGCCAGTAGCTCAATTGCATACTGTGCAAGCTCTGGCCAGTGATCCATCCTCAAGACCCAGTAAGCCAGAGGATTTTCGGTGGGAAAGGTGTCTGTTCTGCCCTCACAATGTGTTCAAAGTACAAAGCTTGGCAGACAGCTAACAGCTTCCCAACAAAGACTCAGGAGGAAGGGCTTATAGTTGAAATCTTTACTGAGAATAAGTTTTTTTTTTACTGCAAAACACAAATTATAAAAATATGCATTAGTATTTAACATTACATCACAAATGCAAATAGTAACAGGCATGCTACAATACTGTTAAGGCACTAGCTAGCAAAAATGTGGCCTAGCTGAGTGAACTTCCTGACAGACACATTCCACCAAACACACACATAAAATGTAGTTGCATTAGTAGAACATATACTGACTAACTGAAAACTAATGACTGCTTACTTACAGACTTATGCTTCCAAGGCCTGTATTAAGAAATAGTGGAGGTCTTTAGCATGCTTCCTTCTCTGTAGAAAGATTGTTCAATATGACTGCTGAGCAGGAAGTGGGAGGAATATACTACAGTTCCTGCTAGTAATGGATGCCAATTTAAAGCAACAGTACGATCAGTAAATATATACCTTATAATCAGAACACTCCCCACCTGGCATAATGAACATTATACCACTATGTTTCCTTTTTAAGAAGTAAAACAACTTCAGAGATAGGCCTAAAGTACACCTTAGGGGTGCCCTGTCTCATGACTTTAACTTTGACCTTTCTAACCTTACTATCATTACTAGGTACAGTCTCGACAATGGGTCCAACTGGCCATTCGTTTCTGTGGACCTGAGCGTCTTTTAGTAGGACGACATCTCCGACTTGTAGGTTAGGCTTGTCAATTTGCCATTTTCTGCGTGACTGGAGCGTCACCAGGTACTCTTGTTTCCATCTATTTCAGAAGATGGCTGCAAGACTCTGAACTTGCTTCCATTGCTTGGTGTAAAGATCTTTGAGACCAAAATCTCTTGTGGGAGCTGTCACTGTTTCCATCTTCTGGGTCAAAAGCATTGCAGGTGTCAAAACTGTCGGCATTTCTGGATCGGTAGACACTGGAACTAAGGGTCGAGCGTTCATGATAGCCATGACTTCAGCCATAAGTGTGATGAGAACTTCATGTGTAAGGCGAGTAGAGCTAACCTTCAGAAACATGGCATCCAGAATGCGACGAGCCACTCCAATCATCCTCTCCCAAGCTCCTCCCATATGTGACGCATGAGGAGGATTGAAGGTCCAAGTGCATCTTTGATCTTGAAGATAAGCGCTCGTCTCAGAGTCTTCTGTAAGGATCCTTAACTCCTTACAGGCCCCAGTAAAGTTGGTGCCCCAATCTGAGCGGAGTTGCTTCACAGGTCCTCGGATAGAGAAAAATCTTCTCAAAGCATTGACAAAGCTTGAGGTAGACGGAGACTCAATGACTTCAATGTGTACTGCTCTTGTACTCATGCAAGAGAACAGAACAGCCCAACGTTTACTTTCTGCACTGCTTCCTCTGGTCCGACGTGAGGAGATGTTCCAAGGACCAAAGACATCTAGGCCAACATGAGTAAAGGGTGGGTTTGAAGAAAGTCTATCAGCAGGTAAGTCTGACATCTTCTGCTCTTCTTCAAGTTTCCCTCTGATTTTTCTGCAAATTACACATTTGTGGATGACACTGGAGACTAGTCGTTTACTCCCTATGATCCATAATCCAGCTGACCGGACTGCTCCTTCAGTGAAGTGGCGACCCTGATGTGCAACTTGTTCGTGATAGTGTCTTACTAACAGAAATGAAATGTGATGATTCTTGGGCATTATAAAAGGATGTTTCTCTTCGTCCAGTGAATAAGCTTTCTTATAGCTCGAATGAGTGACTTCCAGCTAGAGAATTTTTCAAACCGGTGTGCGCCAAGGTGGCCTCTAGTAGTTATGGTACTATACGTCGTTACTTGTGCACATACTTCTTTGTCATTATCTGGTTCTACAAGTTCAAATGTCTCAAACCGAGTGGTCTCTTCGGTTTCTGATCTAGTCAAAAAGGATGGTCCTGAGAACCAGTTAGTGTGCTTCAGGACAGCTGCTAGAACCGGTCTAGTCCCATGATCGGCTGGATTTTTATCCGTACTGATGTAGTGCCACTGTTCTGGCCGTGTGGACTTTCTGATGCGTATCACTCTGTTTGACACGTACATGTCGAATCTTCTCGAATCATTGTGAATATATCCTAACACAATCTTGCTGTCTGTGAAAAACTTCACTGCATGAATTTCAATGTCCAGTTCAGCAATGATCATGTCTGCCATCTCCACTGCTAAGACAGCAGCACAAAGCTCCATACGTGGAACCGTGTGAGCAGGACGTGGAGCTAGTTTGGACTTTCCCATGATAAACCCAACATAACTTTGTCCTTCAAAGTCCATTACTCTAAGGTAGGCTACAGCTGCTATAGCCATAGTAGATGCATCTGAGAATACACACAATTCTCTTTGCTTCATGGCAGACAAACAGGGACATATGACCTTTGGATGATAAGTTGTTCAAGCTCTATTAATGAGTCCTTCCACAACTTCCACTTCTTCTTAGGTAGAGGTGTATCCCATTCACTTTGTTCATGTTCAGTAGCAATTTCTCTCATAAGAGCCTTGCCTTGCATGGTTATGGGGGCTACAAATCCTAGGGGGTCATAAAGGCTGTTGACCGTGGACAAGACACCTCTTCTTGTGAACGACTTCTCTTCTCTGGATACTCTAAATGTAAAGCTGTCGGTTTTCAGATCCCAACTGAGCCCTAAACTTCTTTGAAGGGGCAGTGAATCTGTTCCTAGATCCAGGTCCTTGAGGTCTTTTGCACGGTCCTCTGAGGGAAATGCTTCCATGATTTTACTGCTGTTGGACGCTATCTTGTGTAACCTTATGTTAGATTCTGCTAACATCTCCCTTGTTCTCTTCAGGATGTCGATAGCCTCTTCATTGCTAGAGAAAGAAGCGAGTCCATCGTCCACATAAAAGTTTCTCATAACAAACTGTTTGGCATCTGTGCCGTGTTCTTCTTCACCTTCCGGTGCTGCTCGTCTCAGGTTGTAGATGGCTATAGCTGGAGAGGGGCTCTTCCCGAACACATGTACCTTCATCCTGTATTCTGTGACATCTTTGTTGAAGTCATTGTCTTCATACCACAGGAACCTCAGGTAGTCTCTGATCTTTGCGGACAAGAAAACAGTAGAACATTTGTTGTACATCTGCTGTTACTGCAACGTGTTCTTTTCGGAACCTGATGATGACTCCAAGGAGTGTATTATTCAGGTCAGGTCCACTGAGGAGGACATCGTTTAGGGAAAGGCCTTCATACTTTGCACTGGAGTCAAATACTACTCGTATCTGTCCTGGTTTCTGAGGATGATACACTCCAAATATTGGTAAGTACCAACATTCTTGTTTTTCTTCCAATGGTGGTGCTTTTTCAGCTTGACCACTGTCGAAGATCTTCTGTATGAAATCATGGAAGTGTTCCTTCATATCTGTCTTTCTGTCTAGAGTGCGTCGCAATGAGGTGAGACGCTTCACTGCTTGTCTTTTGTTGTTAGGAAGGTGATGTCGGGGTGAACGGAAAGGTAGTGGAGCTACCCAGCTGTTTGACTCATCTAGAAAGACTTCTCTGTCCATTATCTCAAGGAAGAGGCTATCTTCAACAGATGGTGCTGGTTTGTCATCATCTCGCGTTCTTTCAAACACCTTGCATCCTAGCTCATCTGTATCTTCAGATGAGGTGATAGCCTCCATGTAACTCCGAACTTTCTGCTGTTGTATTGGGTTGACTAGTCTTTCTTTAATCTGTATCCTGTTGGTACAGGGGCTAAGACATGATGTGCGGCCATTTTGCAACATGTTTGTTTTGTAGACATTCACTTTTGATGGCTTGTGAGCTCCATCCAGACATACATCAACAAATATGACCCATCCAAGGTCAAGACGTTGTGCAAATGGTGCATTGTGTGGCCCATTGTACTGCTCTCTGACCTTGTGCACTCTCAATATGTCTCTTCCAAGTAGAAGGATAATTGCAGCACCTGAGTCCAGTACTGGAATCTTGTCTGATATTTGCATCAGATGAGGGTAGTGACGAGCAATTTCAGGTGTGGGTATCTCTGATCTATCATCTGGTATCATATCACATTCTATGAGAGTGGGCAGAGTCAGCTGCGTTTTCCCATCTAATGATTCAATGATGTAGTTGTTTGCTCTTCTCCCTGATGTCTCCACAACTCCTGAGCATGTCTTCAAAGTATACGGAGTTGGACTTCCTCTGTCACCGAAGAGGTCAAAGAACTCTGTTCTTGCCAAAGATCTGTTACTTTGTTCATCTAGGACCGCATACATTCTGATTGCCCTCTCTCTGAGGCCTGCAGGATACACCTTGACTAAACATATCTTGGAGCATGATCTCGAGTTAAATGTGTTTGTGCAGATTTCAGTGCACTTTGAGGTTATTGCTGGTAATGTACTCTCTTTTTGCTCCCCACCATGATCTTCTTGGGTTACCGGATTCTCTGTTTTCCATGGTGCTGGTCCTGGGTGTAAAGCAGACAGATGGTTGTCATTATTGCATTCTTTGCATCGAATTGTTTTCACACAGTCTTTAGCAAGATGTTGAGTTGAACCACAGCATCTGAAACAAATGCGCTTGTCCTTAAGATAAGATTTGTGCTCCTCTATCGTCTTGCTTCTGAAACTGCGACATTTTCTCAGTGGATGAGGCTTGTTATGTAGGGGACACTGCTTATCTGGGTTCTCAATTTTCACTCCTGAGCTTTTATCCTGGTTGGCCTCAAACTCAGTCGGTACTTCTGTCTTCCGTACAGATACTGTTGCTCTGCGTTCTTTATTGTACACTGAAAGTTGTTTCTCTGTCTTTACAGAACTGGAGCCTCCCCTGTTCAAAAAGGCAAAGCTTGGGTCATTGCATATTTTAGCTAGCTTCACAATGAATTTGGCGAGGAAGGAGAAAGGTGGAAATGCCACCTGATGATCTTCCTTGTATTTTGATGCTTGCGTGATCCATCTTTCTTGTAAGCTGTAAGGAAGCTTCTCGATTACCGGTTTGACTCCGCGTGCTGTATCCAAATATGAAAGGCCTGGCAGGTATCCACCAGCCTTTTCCGCTTCCAGCTCTAAAAGTATGTCACCAAGCTCTCTCAGCTTCTGATTGTCTCTATTTGTTAATTTTGGATAATTTTCAATTTTCTTTAGAACTGCATCTTCAATTACTTCAGGTGACCCATAGCAGTCTTCCAATCTCTGCCATAACATTGTAAGCCCTGCTGTCGCATCATGAACATGTACTGACCTGATTCTTTTGGCTTGCTCGGTGGACTCTGGTCCGAGCCATTTGCAGAGTAGGTCAAGCTTTTCCCTGTCTTTCAGATTTAAGTCTTGGGTGCTGCTTAGAAAAGATGACTTCCAGGCCCAATAATTTTCTGGACGGTCATCAAACTTCAGGAGACCAGAGCTCACCATTTCACGGCGTATCAAGTATTTTGTCACCTCTGTGGCTCCTGCTGCCTCAGGTTGGCATTTTCTGGGAACAAACACAGGGCATGTCTGTGGCTGGTAAGACGGTTGGGATGCTTGGTTAAATCCACTATAGTCGTGTGGTTGTTCTCGTTTACTGCAAGTCTTCCTGCTATAGGCCGGATTTATATTTTCCCAAGGAGGGATTATGTCACCATTTGTTTGATTTCCTGAAGGACCAACAGATTGGTCTCTGAGTATGTAACCACTTGGCTTGTTATAGTAAAGTTCTGGTTCAGTCTTGTGGCATCGAGCGATATCAAAGTTGTCTGCTGCTAGCGGGACATTTGACGATTCCAATGCATCATTAGACTGTTGATCCGAGTGCATGGTCGCGTGCAAATGCACATACTCACTGGTGCATTGGATTGCACTGAGTGGTGTCATTTGGGTATCTATCACATAGTGCTCTCTGTACTGTTCTTCGGCAGCTCTCATGAGCACCTCGGCTTCAGCTAAGGCTGCTGAAGCAGTTTTTTCTTGCTTGATAATATGTAAAGATGCTTTCACCTCTGCTTTTCTTCTAAGTGCTTCAGCTTTACTTTTAGCTTTAATCATATGATGTTCTTCATCTATGCAGCCCCGTTCTCTTATCATTTCAGCTTCATGTATTGCATAGGAAGCCAGTGCACACGCAGCTTCTGCTTTTGCATGGGCCTTGGCAGCTGCAGCACTGGTGGACGACAGGTTAGAGCAGCTTAAATGTCTAGAGCTAGTGCGCTTGGACCTGGCAGATTCAGCACTAGCTGATGTCTGATCCGACTGACTAGAGACTCTGGAGCTTATGCAGCGTGACCTGTTGGTTGTCATATTTTGTATGTTTTCCTCTGCTTGTGTATGCTGAGGGATGACTGGTGTATTATCCTTGTCTGTGTGCTGCATGATGAAACAGATTACTTCTTTGTAGTGTCTGTGGCTGTAGAGGTTAGCTGATGATGAGCAGAATGCATCCACTCTTCTTTAAACTAGGCCCACTGTGCTAAAAGTCTTTTTACTGTTCTGCCCTCACAATGTGTTCAAAGTACAAAGCTTGGCAGACAGCTAACAGCTTCCCAACAAAGACTCTGCAAAACACAAATTATAAAAATATGCATTAGCATTTAACATTACATCACAAATGCAAATAGTAACAGGCATGCTACAATACTGTTAAGGCACTAGCTAGCAAAAATGTGGCCTAGCTGAGTGAACTTCCTGACAGACACATTCCACCAAACACACACATAAAATGTAGTTGCATTAGTAGAACATATACTGACTAACTGAAAACTAATGACTGCTTACTTACAGACTTATGCTTCCAAGGCCTGTATTAAGAAATAGTGGAGGTCTTTAGCATGCTTCCTTCTCTGTAGAAAGATTGTTCAATATGACTGCTGAGCAGGAAGTGGGAGGAATATACTACAGTTCCTGCTAGTAATGGATGCCAATTTAAAGCACCAGTACGATCAGTAAATATATACCTTATAATCAGAACAGTGTCCAAGTCTGATCTTGCCCCTAGGTATTCCTGCACCATGTAAACCATACGCTGGCGGTGGTTGCTGGAACCGATCATACTTTGGGGCTACATACTAAAAAATTGTCTGAACGCATCGGTCAGACGGCCACCTTCTCCACTGCTCCTTCTTTGACTGACCGAAGCCTCAGCAAAACGTTGTCAAGAACCAGGAATTAACCTCCCAGTCTCTGGGAACGCGTTGCACAGACCTTTCTGCAAGGACTCCCGAAGATGCTTCATCCTCTGCTCCCTCTGCGATGGCAAGTTAAGGTCTGCAACCTTACCCTTGTAACATAGATCAAGGAGGGTTGCCAGCCAGTAATGATCCCTCTCCTTGATCGCACGAATATAAGGATCCTTCCGCAGGCTTTGCAGGATCAGGGAGGCCATGCAGTGTAGGTTTGCTGAGGCATTCTGTGCGGAGTCCTCTGGGTCACTGAGGACGACATGATCCGCAGCCACCTCCTCCCAGCCACGTACAAGTCCACGGGTGTCTTGGGACTGTAGTTTATCCCTTGAAGACTGCTTCTGATGCTGAGTGCTAGTCTCCACCAGTGTTGTTCATCTTACGTTAAAAAAGTAATTAGTTACAGTTACAAATTACTTCTTCCAAAAAGTAATTGAGTTAGTAACTCAGTTACTACATTGAAAAAGTAATTAGTTACTCAGCAAAGTAACTATATTGGTTATATTATATATACATGGGGGGTGGAGGCAGGGCGGTAGAAGGATGATATATATGTAATTTTTTTCAATGTATAAAAATAAAAGAGGGATAACAATAAATAATATTGGTTATGTGCCCATGCCTCACTGTGCCCATGCCTCACTGTGCCCAATGCCTCACTGTGCTCCTGTCTCACTGTGCCCATGCTTCACTGTGCCCATGCTTCACTGTGCCCAATGCCTCACTGTGCCCGTGTTTCACTGTGCCCGTGTTTCACTGTGCCCGTGTTTCACTGTGCCCGTGCTTCACTGTGCCCAAGTCTCACTGTGCCCAAGTCTCACTGTGCCCAAGTCTCACTGTGCCCAATGCCTCACTGTGCCCGTGTTTTACTGTGCCTAATGCCCCACTGTGCCCATGTCTCACTGTGCCCAATGCCTCACTGTGCCCGTGTTTCACTGTGCCCGTGCTTCAATCACTGTGCCCGACTGCCCATAGCCCCGTACCTGATCGGCGGCGTCCAGGCGGCCATTCCATTATTCAAAAGCCGCACCTCCCGAGTCCTCGTCGTCTGTGATAGGCGGAACACTCAATTTCCCAGCATTCAGTGTTCCGCCTATCACGGACATCCGCTCATCCTCATAACGCAGACGAGGATGAGAGGATGTCCGTGATAGGCGGAACACTGCCTGCTGGGAAATTGAGTGTTCCGCCTATCACAGATGACGAGGACTCGGGAGGCGCGGCTTTTGAAGACTGCAATGGCTGCTGTCTATCTGCATGACACGCTGATCAGGTAGGCAGACGGCGGCTTGCAGTTAGTTAGACTTACATTATATCTACTCGCGGCGGCTGCGGCGAGTAGATGTAATTGGGGTAACGCCGCCCAAGTAATGGGAACGGCGGTGCCATGAGTGGAAGAGTAATCAGTTAGATTACTCATTACCCCAAAAAGTGGCTATGTTACCTAATGCCGTTTATTTAAACGGCGTTAGTTACAACACTGGTCTCCACCTCCATGCTGACACAATCCTCCTCCTCGTCCCCTTCCTGTGTGATAGCCGGGCCAGCAGGAACACTGTCTGGATAAATGGGGCCTTGAGAGGTAAGGAAGTAAGGTAAGAAATCCCAGCTCCCCTGAACCTGTCCTGGTGCCATATTGCAACAGATACTCATTGATGGCCCTCTGCTGCGTGTGCAGCTGCTGCAGCATGGCCAACGTAGAGTTCCACCTGGTGGGCATGTCACAGATTAGGCAGTTCTTGTGCAGGTTGTATTCCTTTTGCAGTTCAGCCAGCCGAGCACTGGCATTATATGACTGGCAGAAATGCCCACAGAGTTTCCTGGCCTGCTTCAGGACCTCCTGTTTGCCCGGGTACCTGCCCAAGAACCGCTGCACCACCAAGTTAAGGACATGACCCAAACAGGGCACATGGGTCAGTTGTCCCTGTCGGAGGGCAGAGAGGAGGTTGGTGCCATTGTCACAAACCACCTTTCCTGGCTTAAGCTGGCGTGGCGTCAACCACCTCTGAGCCTGCCCCTGCAGATCTGACAGAATCTCTGCCCCAGTGTGGCTCCTGTCCCCCAAGCACACCAGCTCAAGCACCGCATGGCATCTTTTTGCCTGCGTACTTGCGTAGCCCCTTGAACGCCTACGGAGCACCGCTGGTTCCAACGACAAAGCACAGGTAGAGGCCATGGAGGAGGAAGAAGAAGAGGAGGGGGTGGAGGAGAGAGGTGTGTCAGAATCACCAGTAGTAACATTTTGGAGGCGTGGTGGCGGAACTGAAGGGATATTTAGCTTAACCGCTTCCTTTGTTATTATAATCAGTTTCCATTTTGTGTTTTTGCTTGTACTGTATTTCACATATTACTAGGTGCGTACTGGTAAATTAGTTTTGTTTTCTCATGTTTATGTTATCTACTTGTTGGAGTTTCGTTTCTTATTAAGCACGTGATTTCTTAGAAATAATTGGTTTCACTTTTGTCATGAAATGTCTTTTTATATGATTGGATAATTTGTCAAAGGGCGGTACTTTCTGAAAGCCCCTTTAAATATTCACACCAAGGAATAAAAGATTAGATTTGCTCAGAGACCTTGCTGTTTTGTGTCATTGTCTCAATGGGCTAATCTCACAGACCTGGGGGGATTGTAAGTCACATCTTATCAGAAATATTATCAAGATTCAAACTCATCCCTAGACTGACTATCTAAATTCCCCATCAGTTGGGGGCTCGTCCGGGATCGATTAAAATATGTCTGTCGGGTGAGTAGAATTGATCTATTTATCTTCTCTCACCGTGACGTCTATTTAGAAATCGTTTCCTTTAAAGGGACCTGTGATTTATGTCAGAGCTGTTTTTAAACCTTGATAATAAGTTAACTGCTCTGAAGAAGAAGCGCTGTTCCGTGTTAACAGTGAGACAAGCCTTGGGAGGGCTTGTATGTAAGACTGCTCCGTGAAGCAGCGTTTGTTCTGGGTGAACAAATAAAAAGACTGCAGCAAGAAACGCTGTTCCGTGTTAACGGCGAGATAGGCCCCAGGAGGCCTATGACACTGCTCCGTGTAGCAGAAAGCTCTGGGAGAGCTATTGGAGGGCTCCGTGAAGTCCACAGGAAAATTATTTATACAGTACTGTAATTATAAGAACAAGTCTGATAAGGTGTGCCGGACAAAACCCGATCTCTTTGCTTATCTTTCTATCGCTTGCTCGTAGAAGTCGTAAGATAATTTGTAATCTGTGTGTGTGTGGGAGTGTTGTGAGGTAAGATGACACTTTCCACTGCACTGTGTTATAATTGAACTCCCGGCTCCTTTTAGTGATTGATGGAAGTTCACCAATCGAAACGTACAGTGATGCTACAGTATCCGGTGATGTATTGATGTTTATTTTTAATGATTTATATATGAATGTTTTGACTCTAAAAGTATAAGATAGTGTGCATAGTAGCAGTGTTAATAACACTTTCTTAAGGTAATACATAAATTGGTATAGTCAGTAGGATACTCTGAGGCTAACTTTTGATCAAAACATGCTATTTGAATAAGTCTTTTTGCTACTGACATCTCTTGCGCAGGGGAAGTCAGGTGCAAAATTTGGACATTTGGCTTTTTGCCAACAGGGTTCAAGTGTTAATATCTCACTGACCGTAATAGATAGTGGAGAATTGTTTGCGGCATTAGTACTACAGCAATTGAAAGTACTGTTTGAACCTGTTGGCACTCTGCCAAGAAATTTGAAATATAAATAAAAATTGTTTGGTTATAAAAATAGCAAAAGTAATAACGTACAAAGCTTGCTTGTGATCAGGGGAACCTCTGGCCATAAGGAGTGCTTATTGGCATTTTGCCAAGAAAAAAAAAAAAAAAAGCTACAAGAACTTGATTAGAATGTTAAGAAAGATGAAAATAAAAATGCTGTGGAGATCCCCGGCTGGACCGAGGCTCCCTATAGCATCCTAGCCCAAACATTGTCCACGATGGGTTTAAGAGTCATGGGATGGTGAATTTAAGGGTTAAGTCAGCCTTCTCTATGCCTGTACCATGCGCCCCGCCTCCTCCCCCTTACATTCCATAACCCGATAACAAGTGATTTCTGCAAGAGGCTTACAGTGAAAGATGCTGCAGGATGTTTTGACATTCCTAAGCAAACACCAGAGCAGACACATTATCAAATTGATTTCTCAGAAAATCAGAGGGGAACCTTTTATAAAAAGAGAGGAAGAGGACACAGAGGGAGGGGACAAGGACAAAGAGGGGAGGTCACAAATACTGAGCCTTCAATGGGAATAAATGGGGTACTGACCAAAACTTTTAAAACACCACCCCTCACAATCATCGACCCGACTGGAATGGGATCAGTGATTCAACACTGTTTCAGAATAATGCCTGGCTGTCCGGTGAATCTCTTGGGCAGAGATTTACTAGGAAAACTGGGAATTACAATGAAAGTCACAAAGCAAGGAGGATTACACGTGGAATCTGACAGGATTAACATCCTCACCCTTTTTCCGTCCATCTCCTTGACAGAAGATGTGATTGAAGGAGGAATAGAGGAAGCAGTTTGGGCAGAAAATTCACTGGATGTGGAATTTATCCCTTGTACACCTTACAAAGCCACCTTAAAGCCAGGGGCCCAACCTGTATAACACAAGCAATACCCCATAGCTAAAGAAAAAGAGGATGGCTTACAACCAATAGTCGAGGATTTCTTAAAGAAAAGAATCTTAAGGGAAATTGTCTCGCCCTACAATACTCCCATTAACCCAGTAAAGAAGGCAAATGGTGACTATAGGTTCGTACAAGACCTAAGGGCCATCAATAGCCTAGTGGTACCGATTGCCCCAATAGTGCCTGATGTGCCATCAATATTTACCGCCATACCATCCGATGCAGAGTATTTTACTGTGATTGATTTATTGAATGCATTTTTATTTCCCTCCCTGTGGATGAGGAGACACAGCCAATCTTTGCTTTTTGCTTTAAAAAAAAACCGCCAACTAACATGGTGTAGAATGCCCCAGGGCTTTATAGACTCCTTTTGCAGTCTATTCCATTGTCCTCAATCTACTCTCAGAGCTTGGATACCAGGACACTGTTCATCCCTGCGGCAGTATGGGGATGTTCTCCTCCTCTGCAGTTCTACTCGGGTGGCCACCCTGGAGAATGGGAGGGATCTTTTGCGATGTCTTTTTGAAAGTGGTCACAAAGTGTCAAAGAAAAAAAAAAACTGCAATGGTGTCAGGAAACTATTGAATATCTTGGGTTTGTACTCTCAAAAGGAGAAAGGAAAGTCAGTCACAAAAGAGTTGTGGCTCTTGTGGGTCTGCCCCGCCCACTTACTAAGAAGGACATGCTCACCCTTCTTGGTACGATTGGTTAACTGCCGCCAATCAGATACCTGACTGTTCCCACTATTACAATCTCCTGAGACAAGCCACAGGTTCAGACATGCCAGACTGTATAAAATGGTCAGATGAAATGTGCAATGCTTTTGTGTATTTGAAAAGTGCTATGGTAACGGCTCCAGGGCTCGGCCTAACTATGGAAAGATGTTTCATTTGTTTGCAAGGGAAAATTGTAAAACGTTGTCAGGTGTCCTCGCTCAAGAGCATGAAGGCAAGTTGCGCCCTATTTTTTTCTTCAAAGATGGTTCCGGTCCAGGTTCAAGGCATGCCTGAGTGTCTCAGAGCTTTAGCATCCTGTGTAATAATGGTTGAGATGGCCACTTCTTTCACTCTGGGGCACGACACTACACTTTGAACTACCCACAATGTATCAATCCTGTTGAAAAATGTACATACACAGCACATGTCTGCTCAGAGGTTGAGCGGCTATGAGGTGATCTTGCTGTCTAATCCAAAATTGCACATCACATATGCTTCTCCCACTGCAGGACCAGCACCAATCTTAAATGCCCTTTTGGGATTAAAAGGAGAGCAGGGTGAGGTTGTGCCACAACATGATTGCATAAACCTCATTCACCAAGACACATCACCCAGGTCTGATTTATCTTCCACAACACTGCAGAGCACACACAGGCCAACAAACAGAGATAGCCAAGGGAAATGGTCTCGCTGATTTAGCTGCTAAACAAGCTGCCACAACACAAAATGCACAGATCCGAATGCCCATGCTAGCACCAGGATTGCCCTTTTTTGATTAGGTTCTTTCAGATTTGCAGGGATGTGCAGAAGAATCTGATCTCAGAGATTGGGACGAAATAGGTGTGCAGAAAGATCCAAAGACTGGACTTCTCTGCAAAGAGGGGAAGCCATGTATACCAGTAGCTAGTGCATTACTTTTTATTTCCTAGTACCATGGAATAGGCCACAGAGGCTGGAAAGCCACTTGTGAACTATTGGAGAAAGACTTTTACATTTCAGAACTTTCCTGGCTGATTAAAGATTATGTATCGAGATGCATCACATGTATCAGGAACAATCCAAACAACCCACACAAGGCCAAACGTGAACACCTGATATATCCAACAACTCCTTTTTACACATTTGCAGATTGACTTCACACACATGCCCAAACTAGGCAAAAGACAGGAATACCATATTTTGGTAATTGTGGACATGTTCTCAAGATGAGTTGAACTTTTCGTGACCACAGAGGAAGATGCACAAACAGTGGTGAGGATCCTCATTCAGGAAATCATTCCTCGATGGGGATGCCCACTTCAAATAAACTCAGACAATGGTCCCGCTTTCATGGCCAGGGTCTGCCAGGACTTGGTAAAAACTCTCAAGATAGAATGGAAATTTCACATTCCATACCACCCTCAAAGTTCAGGGATAGTAAAAAGAATGAACAGAACAATAAAAGACAAAATAAGAAAGGCCACAGGAGGAACCTTTGCCAACTGGAAAAAGGTCCTCCCAGCAGTCCTGGCAGAAATAAGAATGACCCCTTCCAAGACAACAGGGTATTCACCTTTTGAAGTCTTTATGGGTAGCTCTTTCCCCACCCCATGGGCCAGAACCCCTTTTAAATTATAGAAAAGGGAGATTTAGACTTAATACAGGAAGAATATGTAAGGAAATTGGTTGAAACATTGGATACAGTTGAGAGAAATGTTGCCCACACCTCTCCTTTTCTTCACAGGAAGCTACTCACCCCTTGAAGGTGGGAGACACAGTGGTAGTCCAACAGCTGAACAGAAATAAGAAGCAAGGGTATCCCTTTGGACCTCCTACCACAGTGGTTGCAGTGACCAGAACAGCCATCCTACTGGAAAATTGCCAGTCCTGGATCCATGCCAACAGAGTGAAAAAGATCGCCCAAAGCCCCAAGAGCAGGAAGGAGATCTTGGATACAGGAGGCCCTCAAGCAGAAGGCCAAGCAGACGAAGGAGGAGTTCCTGGGAAAGCAGGTCCGGCCAGAGAAGATGACCTCGCTTATTTCACCACAGACTTCTGGGAAGGCATTCTGCCTACTGATCCTGATCTCTCTGACAGTGTTCCTACCCACCTGGATCATCACTAACTGTATCTACCACCCTGAAGATTTGGGTGCAATTAAAAGTATCTGTGGGAACACACACACACACACACACACACACACACACACACAAGAACATTACAATGACACAAGCTAGAACCAAGAGAGAGACTGGAGATAGTTTTACTGATAAGATGCTTTTGCTAAAATTTAAGTATGCTTATGCTAAAAAATCAGGGTATTAAGAATGTTGGATATGTAGTAAATTACATCCTCGCACTGCCTGAATTCCCCTTTTGGCTGTACCTTTAAATATCTCCTCCTTTCTCAACGAGACTCCTCCTGTATTCTTGACTAACATATCCGCTCTGTACATAAACAACACTGTTACCTTTCCAATAGCAGGTAGGAGTCATTCCCCTGATTTGGTGTTTTAATTTAGGGAATAAAACACAGATTAACCTTTTTCCTGCAGCAGGTCAATATTTAACATTTCCATGTGCGAATCCAGAGACTCTGCCCCTGCCTGCTCACTGTTTCAAGTATCTGACCCAGGGCTAACCACACTTTGCATAACTTTTCCTCTTTCTGTGATAATGTAGTTGAAATATTGCACCAATTTATAATTGCAACACAGGACAAGTACACTCATGAGATTGTCGTTAGGAGACCTTTTGCATTGGGAAAAAGTATCTATGTATGTTGTGGGGAAGTGTGTTATCCCTGGGTGCCCCTCCATGTTAAGGGATGGTGTTACCTTGCATCCTTGGTACCTGTCATGGGAGTGGTAGGGGTATAGATACAATGAAAAGGTTGAATAATTATTCAAGTATATTGGATGAGATAATGGAGAGGAATTCAGATGACATTGCCATGTTAAACATATAAACTAGAGCAATTAGAAAACAGTTAGAGTTACATGATCTTGCCATAGAAAGTATGAGTGCAGCGCTCACAGGCCTGTGTGAAGTAACTGAGGACTATGAGTGTTGTATTTGGATTCATAATACAAGTGCCAAGGTGCGTGACTACTATGATATTAGTGCACAACACCGAAAAGAGGTAGGCCAGCTCCAGCAGGAAGCTAGGGACATTGCTAAAACATGGAGCCCATTTGCCAATGCAGGATTTGGGCTTGGAGATATATTTTCATGGTTAAAAGACATTGTCATTGTTATTGTTATGGTATTTATCCTTGCTTTGATTCTTTACCTCTGTTTTAAGTGTTGTACTTGCATAATTGCACGCCTTCAATCTCCTGATAAGGTTCTATCCTACATGACATACATGAAGAATCATCAGGCAATCTATGCCACAATCCCAAAGAAGTATTAAGACATAACATATAATGTAGAGATCATCTTATATGATCTAAGAGGGGATTGAAGGGATATTTAGCTTAACCGCTTCCTTTGTTATTATAATCAGTTTCCATTTTGTGTTTTTGCTTGTACTGTATTTCACATATTACTAGGTGCGTACTGGTAAATTAGTTTTTGTTTTCTCATGTTCATGTTATCTACTTGTTGGAGTTTCAATTCTTATTAAGCACGTGATTTCTTAGAAATAATTGGTTTCACTTTTGTCATGAAATGTCTTTTTATATGATTGGACAATTTGTCAAAGGGCGGTACTTTCTGAAAGCCCCTTTAAATATTCACACCAAGGAATAAAAGATTAGATTTGCTCAGAGACCTTGCTGTTTTGTGTCATTGTCTCAATGGGCTAATCTCACAGGCCTGGGGGGATTGTAAGTCACATCTTATCAGAAATATTATCAAGAGTCAGTCTAGGGATGAGTTTGAATATCTAAATTCCCCATCAGGAACAACCTCCAACACTACTGCACCTTGTCCTGCATCCTTCCCAGCTGCCAGCAGAGTCACCCAATGTGCCGTTTAGATAGGTAACGTCCCTGTCCATGCCTGCTGGACCATGAGTCAGCGGTAATATGCATCTTACCGCTGACCGCCCTGTCCAGCGAGGTCAAGACATTACCTTCCACATGCCGGTAGAGAGCCGGAATCGCCTTCCATGAGAAAAAGTGGCGTTTGGGAACCTGCCACTGAGGAACCGCACATTACACAAACTCACGGAAGGGGGCAGTGTCTACCAACTGAAAAGGCAGCAGTTGAAGTGCTAGCAATTTAGCCAAGCTAGCATTCAACCGCTGGGCATGTGGATGGCAGGGAGCGAACCTCTTTTGGCGGTGCAGCAGCTGGGGCAGGGAAATTTGCCTGGTACAATCGGACGTCGGTGTACTGATAGCAGATTGCCCACAGGTACTTGGCTGTGACACACCTAATTCTACACCTTCATTCCTCTCAGTGCAGGTTTCAGAGAGGACTGAAGGTATAGCAGGGTTGGAGATCCCAGCTGATGAGGAGCAAGGAGAGGTCCGCTTTGTTCTTTGGTGTGGGTCTTTTAGGTAGGCTTGCCAACGAACTGCATGGCAGGTCGACATATGTCTGGTTAAGCACGTGGTGCCCAAGCAGCTGATGTTTTGGCCAAGCGAGATACGCTTTAGACATATGTTGCAAATGGCAACGGTGCGATCTGCTGCACATGTCTGAAAAAAGGCCCACATCAAAGAACTTTTGGAATAATGCGCAGAGACAGCAGCGTCCTGCACATGTGGAGCTCTGCGGTGTGATACAGTTGCTGTGCTGCCCTTAAGCTGGCCCCTGGAGGGCATCCTGCCTCATTGGAGATGTGCCTCCTCCTCCTCCTCTCTCCTATCAGGCACCCACGTGGAGTCATTGACCTCATCATCCCCTCCCTCCTCATCACTGGAGCAAATCTGGCACGATGCTGCAGCTGGGGGAACATGACTGCCAGATAGCTGTTCTTGTTGGGCACCCCCTCTCTCTGGGCTCACGTTAGTACGTCCTCTCTCTGGGCTCATGTTACTGCCTTCCTCTAGCTGGGCTCCATCATTGGAGCCTTCAAAACGCTGGGCATCCTCCTGGAGCATCTACCTAACACTATGGTCAAACAGTTCGGGAGACTCCTCAGGAGGACATGGTGGGGCTAGGAAAGGAGTGACTGATGCCATTGAGCCGAGGAAAGAGGCCGCTTTGTCAGACAAAGTACCCTGAGCCTGGGTGAGGGAGGATGAGGACGGCTTGGTCATCCACTCTACCAAGTCTTGGGCATGTTGCGGCTCAACATGGCAAGCTGCTGAAAAGAAGGACAAGCGCGTCAAACGGCCACGTGCTGATGAGGATGCACCATGTCCACGACCAGCACTGTTGCCTCTAGACACAGAGCCTGCTTGCCCTCTTTTATTGCCCCGTGACTGTCTGCCTCTCCTTGTTTGCCGTCCAGACATACTAATGGCCTGCAGTGAGATGTAGCTGCACAAAGGTGGGATGTATGTATATATATATATATATATATATATATATATATATGGGGTGTTGTTTGAGGAACCCAGAGACTACCATACCCAGGATGCATTTCCCCGTGCAAGGACTGCTGGGGTGGGGTATTAAACAAGGGGGCGGACCAGAGTACGCTCTCTTTGGACATCGCCCGCCCAGCAAGTGGAACTCTCTCTGCTGAGTCTGCTGTTCCGGACAGGGCCTGAAGCCTAGGCCCTGTATTTCCAAAGAGCCTTCCGTTTCCACCAAGGAGCCTGAGGGACCATCTCATCCTGCCATCCGTCTGCTGCTGCCAGGAGGACCGAAGACCCGGGTGTCGTGGAACCTGTGTACCGAGACACAGCAACGGAAGATACGGACGTGGACTGGTCCGGTTGGGTGAGAGAGCACCTGCTCAGAGATTAGTGCAGGACCTCTAGGCCTAGTGTTTATTGTTTGGGACTCACCCGCTAGAGTTTGCATATGCACACCGGAGGGACAGTGCGAATAGCGTTAGTGACTCTTTATTCATTAAGTTTGTCAACTTTCATTCCTGTGGATTACAATTTGTCTCCAAAAGTGCACCACCATTTGCTAGCGAAGATTCTTCTCTGCGGAACTTACACATAGTTACAGTCAGGCCTGCCTTATCAGTGTAGACATTGCTGGGCGCCATCTTGCCCACGAGGGAGGAGAGTTGCAAGGGGGGGCCTATTAGTTATCTCTGTACAGTATTGTATATCTGCCTATTGTTGAACACCCTTTCATTGCAGGGCTCTGCATATGCTAAAGTATACTGTTTAATCTGTTTAATCATTTCCTTTAGTAAAAGTACCAGGATTAATCAGACTAGTTGTCGGCGTTATTACTGTGCAGAAGGAACAGTCAGTGTTCGCTATATCACTGTGGGTATTTTTGTTGTGGGATTGTGTTGCCTAAAGTTGCAGGCCTCACAATCCTATCATCCCCTACTAACTGTGCCAAGGGAGGGTAGAGCCAATTGCTGGGGGTTGACAGCAGTGTTTTACAGGCCCGAAAATCATATCGGCGGCTCCCTTAGCTGGGGGTATCGCTATATTATATATATATATATATATATATATATAATCTCTGTACTGATAATGCAGCTATCAGAATCAACTGCCTGCTGTGGTATTAGTATGAGAAAAGCAGCAATTGTCTTCAGTTAGTTTTAGGTGAACACTGTGCAGAGGACACAGTACACTAACTGAAAATACTTGCAGCTCTCTGCCTGTGGTTTTATTATGAGAACACCACAAATTGTATTCAGGTTCCTTTAAGTGAACGCTGTGCAAAGGACAGAAGTACACTACATGAAATTAATGCAGCTCCCTGCCTGTGGTTTTATTATGAGAACACCACTAACTGTATTCAGGTAAGCTTTAGGCAAAGCACAGAGTACACTAAGTGAAACACTGACTGCAGCTAGCACAATCACCTGCCTGCCTGTCAGAGTATAGAGAATAACAGGAACGGATCTAGCTAAACTGAATAAAGTGTATACATATATATACAACAACTAGGATGCATATATATCCTCTACACACTATAACTGCAGCTAAATGACTCACCTGCCTGCTCAATATACTCAATATAAATGACACTGTCTCTCTCTCTCTGTAAGCTCTCTCTTTAACCAATGCCAACACACTACACAAGGCCGCCAAGCCGGCGGCCTTATATAGTGCGGGGTGTGTACCTACTCCTCTGAGCCATTATTGGCCAAAGCCACCCTGGCTTTGGCCAATTACAGCTCTCCGTTCTTACCACGCTGTGATTGGCCAAAGCATGCGAGTCATAGTGCATGCTTGGCTAATCATCAGCCAGCAATGCACTGCGATGCCGCAGTGAATTATGGGCCGTGACGCCCCACTCGAATTTGTGGCGAACGGCCCATAATGTTCGCAATTCGGTGAACAGACGGTGTTCGAGTCGAACATGGGTTCGACTCGAACACAAAGCTCATCCCTAGTGGGGAGTGTCACAGGAGGGAGGCAGTGGGACAGGAGAAGGGCAGTGTTACAGGAAGAGGGCAGCATCACAGGAGGGGGGCAGTGTCACAGGAGGGGGACAGTGGGACAGGAGTGGGCAGTGTCACAGAAGAGGGGCAGTGGGACAGGAGGAGGGCAGTAGGACAGGAGGGGGATCAGTGTTACAGGAGGGGGGAAGTGGGACAGGAGGGGCAAAGAGAAAGGAGGGGGGAGTGTGACAGGAGGGGTCAGCGAGACAGGAGGGGGACAGTGTTACAGGAGGGGGGCAGTGAGACAGGAGGGGGGGAGTGGGACAGGAAGGGGACAGAGAGACAAGAGGGGGGCAGTGTTAGAGGACAGAGAAGAATCTCTCCTGCATCAGGTCATCAGGCAGCGGCAGGTGGAGGGGCTTGTGCAATCCCAGTTAGGCACAGTCAGCGTAGGGGGTGAAGAGGTACTCATAAGCCTGGGGTGCAAGGTCACCACAGGGATGGTGGTGGTCAGAAGCGGATGGTTTCAGGCAGGTATCCAGCTCCTTCTGCCCATCTTTTCCCAGCCCAATCTTCTCACCTTTTGTCCTCTGCTTACCTCCAATGCTTGGCTCCCCCCTCCTCCCCCTCCCCGCTGCCTCCTGTCTGACCTCCGCTCAATCCAGGCAGCAGGGCGGGCACTCTGCATGGAGCCATTTACCTGCGGGGTCGGCTGTCCACTGGGACCAGCCTTGCCCCTGCTCGCTCTGCCATTGGTCGGATGTGCAGGGGATCCCTGTACACACGTGACATTTAACGCTCCCCCATCTTGGCGCCCTAAGGGTGCAGTGTGTGTCAGAGAGCACAGTGCCTCCCCTCAGGGGCCCTGTGCAGTGAACACCCTGCACCCATGGATAATACTCCACTGTTTTACATTCAGGGTTTAAAGCGGTTGTATAGTCAACATTTTGACTTTTACCTACAGGTAAGCCTATAATAAGGCTTACCTGTAGGTAAAAACAATATCTCCTAAACCTTTACGGTTTAGGAGATATTCCCCTTGCAATGCGCCGCTGACTTCAGCGTGCATGCGCATCGGGGTTTCTCGGCTGACTTTGCCGGAAAGAAGTCTCCCGCGCGGGAGTGACAACATCGCGGCTCCAGCCACTCACAGCGCTAGAGCCGCGATACCCGGAAGACACGCCGATGCAACGTGTCATCTCCCTCGGCGTGGACCAGGTAAGTTACCGATGCCTCGTTCTAAGGTAAGTATTTCATAATGAGCTAGTATGCGGGGCATATTAGCTCATTATGCCTTTTGCCTTACAGGTAGAACAAAAAAAACAAAAAAAAACAAACTATCAGCGGGTATACAACCACTTTAGCATGTAACATGTTACTTTTGTAGAAGCCCCCCGCTTGCTGTCACAACGGAGATAGAGGGCTGCTGCACCTGCTGTCACAATTTTAAAAAAAAGATGGCCATGTGGGGCTCTGCCCACCCACCCGGGTCATTCATTCGCAGGGTTCTGTGAATGGGAGAACTAGAAGTACTGACAGCTTTTGTGGCTGTCGGCTTGTAGTTTTCAGTGATTTACCAGGATGCTGTTGAGCACTCTAGGTAGTTCATTGATGCTTCCTGCCAGTGTGTAAGTGCCTGCCATATGAGGTACAAGCAGACAGCTTACGTTTTGTTTTTATTTTTATTTATGCTTCATGAGTCATGATTGACATATTAACCACTTTCAGATGTGCATACCAATGATCTATGGAAACATGTAATGTTATTAATTCAATTTTATTCTGTAATTTATAATTGGTTTATGCTTTCATCTATGTATGGTTTAAGATGACTACAAACGTATTCCATTTGTTTATTTGAGAGCCCTGGATGGGAGACTTCTACCCTCTCAGGTGTTCTCTATCTCCTGATTTGATTGTGTATGTGGCCCCAGTGGTATTCATCCTCCATTGGTTATCTTCTACTATATATGCACAACCATATCATGCTACATTAGCCATGATTAAGCACCAATCCTAGGTGTGAAACGTGTTAGATGCTACATTCCCCCCTTCTGTAGAGTATGGATTGACTTTTTTTGCTGGATTTTACTACCAATAAAGGTGTTGCATCGGAGTGTGGCCGTCCAGGTCTATTCTTTTGTCTCTTGATCCCATCCAGAGCCTGCACCTGCATGCCTCCATAGGGCATGTATTCTTTGGAACTCCTGTTTGAGAGCGGCAATCTTTCTCTCACAGCTTACGGTGACAGTCTGCAAGCGCCATGTATTGCACCCACAATCTGCTGATCGCGGGTGCAATGCATTGCAGGTTCCTAGTAAAAAATAATAAGTGCACATTTTTTTACCTGCAAAAAGGTGTTTTTAATGGTTTTTTTTTTTACGAAGGTGATCTTATCCTTTAACCTGGATTCTAATATCTGACCAATACAGGCAGATACTGGGGCAATCCCACCAGATATATAAGAATGTGCTGTGTTGTTCACAACCACTCCAACAAAAATTGGATTGAGAGGAGTAGATGATCGCAAGCTTTGATGGAACTTGATACCATTGAGTAAACACTTTGTAATTAATCTCCTGTATCTTTGTGTCAACAGACAGATGGTGTAAATGATCCAACTGAGATTCCAAAAATTCATGGTGTAAATCTTTTTCCCATTCTCGTATATACGCTGGTTTTGTTGAAAGATCTGCAGAAAACAGCTTACATAGCACTAGATAGAGTGTAGTATAGGGGTGTCTCTGACACAAAGCTTCTGAAAGGGTATAAGTGAGGACTGTGGGTACATTTTAGAGTATTGGCTGGAAATAAAGTGATAAACCTCTTAAGAGGAACAAAAAATCCTGTCAGGATGTTCCCAATCGGCATACACCACCTGTTCCAACAGGGGGTGTAGGGGGAAAGCCTGTGCAGCCTGAAGAGGCCTCAGGGATCCCAAAGAGGACCAGGGGGGCTCAGTCACCTCTGCAAGAGGCAACTTGAAGGCAGAATGAACCATTTCGGTCAGAGTCAGGATCAAAAGTCTCTGCAACTGAGAGGCAAACATCAACAGGATAGCAGACTCATCTTCCAGGCACTCCACTGAATCCTGAGCTTTTAGATCTTCCCCATTCCTCAACCCATTCTTGCTTCAAACTAGGAGGCTCCAGGGAGGAAGATCGGTCACACTTTCTGCTACCCTGCGAGATGGAGGCAATCATGCCAGCAATCCTGTGCTCTAACCCGGCTAGGGCCGAGGACAGTTCATCCTTAGTGATAAAGGGTGAAGCAGCATCGTTGACTGTAGGCACCATACCAGATAGGAGCAGCGGCTTAGATTGCCCGGAAGCCTCTTGTCTTTCAGGGGATACAACACTAGGGATATGACTAGGTTCAGCAGGAACTACTGACAACATAGGTGTGCCCTTCCCTGTAGTGTTAGTCAAACTCCTCTTCTTTTTTTAAGACATTTAATAGCCACAAAAAGAGAGTACTTGGGTATAGTATTAAAACACCTCAGAAGGGAGACCCTTTAATAGGGCTCACCAAGCCCCTATGCAACAATCCTTCTAAGCACCTTTAGCTTGCCAAGCAACACTTGGTGACTCGCGTGACCCGGGTAAGAAAAAATTAACCACTACAAGTGCCTATTCAGTGCCTGCTCTGTGTCACACAGCTGCCTTCTGGAAGCACTGCATGTTTGGCATTCACAGCTTACATAAGCTGGGTGTGCACCGGAACGTACTGTGCGTGCGTGTGCATGTGCGTGGTCCCAGCAAACAGGCGTGGCAGTATCCGCGTGCGTCGGGAATCTTCGTGCGCCAAAAATAAAGCTACTGCGCCAGTGCGGCGAAGCCGCGTGCACCATGGCCGCCAAACAAACTGCCAAGTCCAGCATTGTTTTTTGCGAATGCACCGCTTTTGCGAAGGCACGCACTCTTGCGAACCCACGTTGCGCCCTGGAAACCAATGCGAAATGGCGCACCATTGTGCGCCATCATACAGGTAAAAAACATCCAGACACAAGCAAAAACAAAAAGGTACACTTTGCAATCACCCACAGCTAGCCCAAAACTCCCCTGTATGGTCACCGCACACAGGTGTCTAGCCTTTAGCTAGCTTGACTGATTGTTGCAATCACTGGGACACCCCACAATAATAATAATAAAGGGGTTTCACTTATCCATCCAGGTGCAGGGCCACTTAGAAACTAAGGGCCCAATCTTTGCCCTTCACGGCGGGTTCCTGTCACTTGAGGACCTTCAAGGACTGGGTACCCTTTTCATGTTTAAGGTCCACTCCCTTGGATCTGTACAGCACCCTGCAGGAATGCCTTAGCGCTGTAGTGTCCAGGATTCCACTTTGCAGGGCCCGGAGGCCACATTACAGGCAAAACCTTGCAGAATCTTGAGTCTTCTTTGCAAGGTTTGGGTACCATTTATCTAAGCATATAGCCTGTGTCAAATGGATCTGATCTGTCAATCCCTTTATTCATCCTGGAACCATTTGTGGGACTAAAGACCTGGAGCTCAGAGAGCTCAAACAAACCGTGCCATCCACCTTGCAGACACTGGTAAAAAACTGACGTGCTTCCTGTATGGGAGGGGATATATAGGGGATCACTTAATGTCTAACAACCTTTGGTCTACCAGTGTCCATTCACCTGATGATGAAGTATAACCCAGCAGGTAATGAATATTAGCCTGACTCTGTGTCCCATAATGTTTAAAAAATAAATGTTTGTTAAAGCAGGGTCCATCCATTGCGCTGCAGGAATTTTTCTGTGCGGTTATGGTGTTTGAGCACCTACAACACCCTATACCCTATCTTCAAATAAAATAGAACAGTATTTTTTAAAAATAGTTTCCAAATCCTCAAGGCCTGGCAACCTTGGATCAGCTATACCTTTCTCTCTCTGCCGCTGGCTAGTTATGGTCATTTATAATTGTTACCTGTGCCGATCCCGAGTCCGTGGTACTTCCCTTTCCCTTCAGTCCTTCCCCTTCCCCTTCCCCTCTCCTTCCTCCTTTCCCCTTTTTTTTTCTACTCTGGCTTTTCTTTTTACTTTCTTAGTTTATATATACCTCTGGGGATACGGTTGTCCCATTGAGGACAGCCTTGCAATGATTGGGATATCCAATGTAACTTCTTTCTTGGTCCTCCTTCATTTTGGACTGCATTCTTGATGTTTTGGCAATATTTGATGCCCACATGTGCCTGTTTTCACATGTAAATGTTTAGCTCAGACCCTGTGTGGGAGGATTGTGAGGTTGTTATATTTTCTCTGAAATCTACAATTTTGAAACCTACAATATTGAAACAGAAAAATAGTTCCTGTACATTTATATTGGGCATTAAATTGCAAACAACTCCAAAATCTTTCACTTTTATATTTGTGTATTGACAATTTATTCTCCTGTTTTTTTGTTTTCTTTTTTTCTTTCACCTATACCCAAGACACTTATCATACCCTTTCTAGTTCTCTCCAATAATGTATTTATTTGTTCTGAACAAACCTCTTATTTTGTACAATTCCATTTTGAACTGGTAAACTGTCCCTTTGGTATATTTGATAGCCATTTTGGATGAAGACAACTTCGGATGGGCACGTGATCATTTCAATCAGTGGGTTTGAAGTAGGTGCCGGTGTGAATAGTCCTATTCTCCACCTCTATGTTTAAATACAAAAAAATTACTTTGTGTTTATTATTGGGGCAACTTACTGGTACAAATAAGTTCCCTTTCCCACTTATCCATTTATATATTGACTGGACTTGACATAAATATTGCTCCTATAGTTGCTCCCGTTTACTGTGGAAAATACTTTCTAGCATACCAAAAGAGTTATGTTTTAAACAAAATTCTAAACACCTCTATATAAATTATTTTGTGCACTAGGAATACTTTTCTCCATATTCAGTACCATTTTTACAGCCTCTAAACACTTTTGATCATATATAACGATGATACAGTTGTTACTAGTATTACATTCTCTTCATATTTCAGATTCTTTAAAAGCTGCAATCAATGATTTGTGTCTTTTAAATATGCTTGTGTGGAAGCTGCCAGGGGTTATAAACACAATCTACATATACCCTTTATTTAAAATCAGTGATAAACTTGTAAATAATAATCAAAAGATGGCTAACTGGTCAAGCAAGGGAAATGCATGATTTACCAAATTAAATAAATAAAATAATAAGTTAATCATTAAATGCTGGTGTGTAATCAAAATCTGTGTAAATCTGTGTAAGAAATGTGCACTATATATATATATATATATATATATATATATATATATATATATATATATTGTGACAGCAGGAAGGTAAAGTCACCTGGTTGCATCCAGGGGGGTAGATATATTTCGCCCAGATTCAGGCTTTACGCCGACTTATACAACTAGGTGGAGAGTTGTATAAGGCTAGTGGGCTCATGGATGACTCATACCTCTAGGGAGAGTGTGGGGCGTCGTACAGACAGGGAGTTGATGAGACCAGCTGAAGCTTGTCAGCTCATTTAGGCCTCTATAAGAACTCCCAGCTTCATTAGATGTTAGCTCATGCCTGGAACCAGACCTGTGTGGACTGTCTAGGGAGAGTGAACCCCTGTGCGGTGAGACAAAGCCTGTGTGGCTATTTGCTTGGACATTTAAAACCAGGGACTTAGGGACTAGGACAGCACTAGGCTGATCCCAGTTGTTAGTTAGGAAACCTGTATGTTTAGTCAGAGGTCAAGTTGACCAGGATTTATTTTATTTATGTTTCTTTTGCTTTGCTGTGTTTTGTCACTGTAAATAGAAAATAAACCGCACCTTTTTGATTTTGAAAACCACAACCTCCGTTTGCTGGGCCTGTTTTTGTCTGGGGAGCCCATCCCGGGGGTCACACACGCCCGCTGCCGAGCTAACCCCCTCACAGTTGGTGGAGAACCAGTGGCAGTTTTTTTTTAAGCCAGCATGGAGGAGATACTGAAACAGCTGGCTCTAGCAAATGCCAATCAACAGCAGACAAATGCAGGTTTGCAAAGGAGCCTTGCAGCCCAGCAGCAAGCTCATCAACAGAGCCTTGCAGCCCAGCAGCAAGCTCACCAACAGAGTCTGGAAGCTCAGCAACAAGCCCAGCAGCAATCTGAGGCCCGCTTCATAGACCTGTTACAGAAGCAAGAGCAGAGACTACAACAAATGGAAGCAGTAATGCAGCAACGTCCGCAGACCAGTGAGGAAAGCCGTCCCACTAATACCGCGTCCTTTGGGGTGAGTCGTTTATTGACAAAAATGACTGGAGAGGATGATCCAGAGGTATTTTTGACCACATTTGAAAGGACCGCTGAAAGAGAAAAGTGGCCTGAGGAGCAGTGGGCTGGACTGGTGGCTCCTCTGTTAACTGGTGAATCGCAGAAAGCTTACTATGACCTAGAGCCTAACCAAGCAAAAGACTATGTGATGCTAAAAGCTGAAATTTTGGCAAGGCTGGGTGTCACCCAGGCTGTCCGGGCTCAGCGTGTGCATAACTGGACTTTCCAGCTTGGAAAACCCCCCAGGTCTCAAATGTATGATCTCATTCACCTGAGCAGAAAGTGGCTACAGCCAGAGACTTTGTCCGCACCAAAGATTGTGGAACGTGTTGTAATGGATCGGTTTTTGAGAGCTCTTCCTACTGCCATCCAAAAGTGGGTAAGCCATGGAGACCCAGAGACGGCCGATGGTCTTGTGGATCGTGTGGAGAAATACTTGGCTACAGAGAACCTGACGGCCTCTTCCAGAGACACTCGGACTTTCCACCCTAAGACCAGACCATCCCCAGGGGCGGATAAGAGGATTCCAAGGGGTGAGGGTGGAGAGAGTGAGAGGGTGGGAGCTCTACCCCAAGTTTGGCGAGAACAGCCTGGGAAATCAGCGGCTCAAGAGGCGGCAAGAAGGATCGTTTGCTACCGCTGCCGGCAAGCGGGACATATTGCAGCCAATTGCCCGGTTGTGGAGGAACCCATGCAGTGTGACTTTCTGACGGGCAGACGTCAGTCGCTGTGTGCGACAGTCGCATGCACTGCCATTCGAGGAACTGAGAAACATTTATGCAAAATGTGTGTTAATGGTAGAAATGTTGTGGTATTGCTGGATTCAGGTAGCCTTGTGACCCTGATAAAGGCTGAGTTAGTTAAAACAGAGGTCTTTGGGAATAGCAAGGTAGCTGTTATTTGTGTGCATGGGGACACCCGAGAGTATCCAGTGACTACAGTGTGTTTCGAGACCCCCAAAGGTACCCTCTCTCATCCAGTGGGCTTAGTATCTCAGTTACCGCATGACGCCATTGTGGGAAGGGATTTTCCGAAGTTCTGGGAACTGTGGGATGATCCTGAGCCCCCCACTGGTGCCCCTATGTACCAGGAATGTGATAGCCAGAACTCCCCTGAGAGTGGTGAGGACTCTCCGGAATTTCCCTTATCAGTATTGGCAGGGGAGACTCAAGAAACTGGAGAGGAGCCCACCTCCTCAGACGAAAACCTACCGTCTGTGGAGTTTTCTGATCTTGAGGTTCACAGGGAAAACTTTGCCACAGAACAGTTGAAAGACCCCGCCCTAATAAAGGCACGGGAAAACGTAGTGAAAATAGATGGCGAGTTAGTGAACCCAGATAATACCTGCACTTACCCATACTTCAGCGTAGAGAAGGACCTACTGTATCGGGTGGCAAAAAGGGCAGAAGAAACCGTTGAGCAGCTTGTGGTGCCCAAACCTTACAGGAAGTTGGTGTTGGAGTTGGCCCATGGGCACATTCTTGGAGGTCATCTGGGGACAGAGAAAACCCGAGAGAGGGTATTACAGAGATTCTATTGGCCGGGGGTGATGAAGGACATAGAAAATTATTGTTCCTCCTGCCCTGTGTGTCAGAGGTCGGCCCCGATGCCACATTTCCGTAGCCCGCTGGTCCCTCTACCCATCATTGAGGTCCCGTTTGAGAGGATCGCCATGGATTTGGTAGGGCCTATAATCAAGTCCGCTAGGGGGCACCAGTACATATTAGTTATAATGGACTATGCCACCCGTTATCCAGAAGCGATCCCTCTCCGAAATACCTCGGCCAAAACCATAGCCAAAGAGCTATCTCTTGTGTTTAGCCGGGTGGGTATTTGTAAAGAACTGCTTACGGACCAAGGTACACCCTTTATGTCCCGGGTTATGAAGGAGCTGTGTAAATTGTTCAAAGTGACGCAATTACGTACATCTGTGTATCACCCCCAAACCGATGGGCTGGTTGAAAGATTCAACAAAACCCTAAAACAAATGTTGAAGAAAGTGGTGGATAGAGATGGAAAGGATTGGGACTGTCTACTTCCTTATCTGATGTTTGCTATTAGGGAGGTGCCTCAATCCTCTACGGGATTCTCCCCCTTTGAGTTACTGTATGGGAGACACCCAAGAGGGCTGTTGGATATTGCCAAGGAAACTTGGGAAAGTGAGAGTTCTCCCCACAGGAGTGTGATTGAGCATGTCGCCCTGATGCAAGACCGAATTGCACAGGTAATGCCCATCGTGAAGGAACATTTGGCCCAAGCGCAGTTAGCACAGCAGAGAGTGTACAACCGTGGAGCCAAGACCCGTACCTTTTCCCCGGGGGATAGGATACTGGTACTTGTCCCTACGGTTGAAAGTAAATTCCTTGCCAAATGGCAAGGCCCCTATGAGATAATGGAAAAAGTGAGCGAAGTGAATTACAAGGTCAGACAACCAGGAAGGCGAAAGCCCGAACAGATCTATCACGTTAATCTGTTGAAAGCCTGGAGGGATAGAGAGTCCCTAGTCGCAGACACTTGGTCACCAGCTCAAACTGGTTGCGTGATTCCTGAGGTTGGAATAGCAGCCACCTTGTCACAACCCCAACAACAGGAGGTTAAGGAGTTTGTGCTTCGCAACAAGGAGGTATTCTCTGAGCTGCCGGGACAAACATCTGGGGTAGAGCATGACATCATTACCCCACCCGGTGAAAGGGTGAAGTTAAAACCCTATCGGATCCCAGAGGCCCGACGGGAGGCAATACGGGAGGAAGTACAGAAAATGCTGAACTTAGGGGTGATAGAGGAGTCCCAAAGTGATTGGTCTAGTCCCATTGTGTTGGTGCCTAAACCGGATGGGAGCTGGCGATTTTGTAACGATTTTCGTCAGTTGAACAAAGTTACAAAATTTGACACCTACCCCATGCCACGTATAGATGAGTTGATCGACCGGCTGGGAACAGCCCGATACATGACGACTCTTGACCTCACAAAAGGGTATTGGCAAATCCCCCTGGCCAAGTCGGCCAAAGAGAAAACCGCATTTGTAACCCCAGACGGGGCGTTCCAATATAAAAGAATGCCGTTCGGGTTACAGAATGCGCCGGCCACATTCCAGCGGAAAATGGACCAGATGCTGAGGCCCCATCGGAAGTATGCTGCGGCTTACCTGGATGACGTAATTGTCCATAGCACAGATTGGGCCTCACATCTGCCAAAAGTGCAAGCAGTCCTGGACTCTGTTCGGGAAGCGGGGTTTACGGCTAACCCCAAGAAGTGTACCATTGGGCAGGAGGAGGCCAAATATCTTGGGTACACCATTGGGAGGGGAGTAATAAAACCCCAACTCAACAAAGTCGAGGCCATCCAGAGTTGGCCACGTCCCAACAGCAAGAAGCAGGTACGAGCCTTTCTGGGAATCGCTGGGTATTATCGGCGATTCATTCCCCACTTTGCTTCTAAGGCTGTGCCCCTAACCAACCTGACGAAGGGGAAAGGGTCCGTCATGATTAAATGGACCCCCGAGGCTGAGGCAGCATTCCAATTCTTGAAACAAGCCTTATGTAGCCAGCCAGTGTTGTACTCACCCGACTTCTCTAAAGACTTTGTCGTACAAAGTGATGCGTCAGATGTGGGGTTAGGAGCAGTATTGTCCCAGGTCTGGAACGGGGAAGAGCACCCAGTCATTTACCTCAGCAGGAAGTTGAAGTCCCATGAGGTAAATTACGCCACCGTTGAAAAGGAGTGTTTAGCGGTGAAGTGGGCTCTAGATTCCCTTCGGTACTACCTGCTAGGTAGGCACTTTGACATGGTTACGGATCACGCTCCGTTAAAGTGGATGGCTCAAAACAAGGAAACAAATAGAAGAGTGAATAGGTGGTTCCTGGCCCTCCAGGAATTCAACTTCACAGTAAAGCATCGCCCTGGCGTTCAAATGGGGAATGTGGATGCTTTGTCTCGAGTACATGAATGCCTGATTGCTGGTGTTCCAACCCCGAGGTTAAAACAAGAGGGGGGGGTATGTGACAGCAGGAAGGTAAAGTCACCTGGTTGCATCCAGGGGGGTAGATATATTTCGCCCAGATTCAGGCTTTACGCCGACTTATACAACTAGGTGGAGAGTTGTATAAGGCTAGTGGGCTCATGGATGACTCATACCTCTAGGGAGAGTGTGGGGCGTCGTACAGACAGGGAGTTGATGAGACCAGCTGAAGCTTGTCAGCTCATTTAGGCCTCTATAAGAACTCCCAGCTTCATTAGATGTTAGCTCATGCCTGGAACCAGACCTGTGTGGACTGTCTAGGGAGAGTGAACCCCTGTGCGGTGAGACAAAGCCTGTGTGGCTATTTGCTTGGACATTTAAAACCAGGGACTTAGGGACTAGGACAGCACTAGGCTGATCCCAGTTGTTAGTTAGGAAACCTGTATGTTTAGTCAGAGGTCAAGTTGACCAGGATTTATTTTATTTATGTTTCTTTTGCTTTGCTGTGTTTTGTCACTGTAAATAGAAAATAAACCGCACCTTTTTGATTTTGAAAACCACAACCTCCGTTTGCTGGGCCTGTTTTTGTCTGGGGAGCCCATCCCGGGGGTCACACACGCCCGCTGCCGAGCTAACCCCCTCACAATATATATATACACACACACACAGTCAGGTCCATAAATATTGGGACATCGACACAATTCTAATCTTTTTGGCTCTATACACCACCACAAATAATAGATTTGAAATGAAAGGAACAAAATGTGTTTTAACTGCAGACTTTCAGCTTTAATTTGAGGGTATTTACATCCAAATCAGGTGAACGGTGTAGGTATTACAACAGTTTGTATATGTGCCTCCCACTTTTTAAGGGACCAAAAGTAATTGGACAGATTAACAAACATCAATCAAACTTTCACTTTTTAATACTTGGTTGCAAATCCTTTGCAGTCAATTACAGCCTGAAGTCTGGAACGCATAGACATCACCAGACGCTGGTTTTCATCCCTGGTGATGCTCTGCCAGGCCTCTACTGCAACTGTCTTCAGTTACTGCTTGTTCTTGGGGCATTTTCCCTTCAGTTTTGTCTACAGCAAGTGAAATGCATGCTCAATCGGTTTCAGGTCAGATGATTGACTTGGCCATTGCATAGCATTCCACTTCTTTCCCTTAAAAAACTCTTTGGTTGCTTTTGCAGTATGCTTCGGGTCATTGTCCATCTGCACTGTGAAGCGCCGTCCAATGAGTTCTGAAGCATTTGGCTGAATATGAGCAGATAATATTGTCCGAAACACTTCAGAATTCATCCTGCTGCTTTTGTCAGCAGTCACATCATCAATAAATACAAGAGAACCAATTCTATTGGCAGCCATACATGCCCACGCCATGACACTACCACCACCATGCTTCACTGATGAGGTGGTATGCTTTGGATGATGAGCAGTTCCTTTCCTTCTCCATACTCTTCTCTTCCCATCACTCTGGTACAAGTTGATCTTGGTCTCATCTGTCCATAGGATGTTGTTCCAGAACTGTGAAGGCTTTTTTAGATGTTGTTTGGCAAACTCTAATCTGGCCTTCCTGTTTTTGAGGCTCACCAATGGTTTACATCTTGTGGTGAACACTCTGTATTCACTCTGGTGGAGTCTTCTCTTGATTGTTGACTTTGACACTCATATACCTACCTCCTGGAGAGTGTTCTTGATCTGGCCAACTGTTGTGAAGGGTGTTTTCTTCACCAGGGAAAGAATTCTTCGGTCATCCACCACAGTTGTTTTCCGTGGTCTTCCAGGTCTTTTGGTGTTGCTGAGCTCACCGGTGCGTTCTTTCTTTTTAAGGATTTTCCAAACAGTTGATTTGGCCACACCTAATGATTTTGCTATCTTTCTGATAGGTTTGTTTTGTTTTTTCAGCCTAATGATGGCTTGCTTCACTGATAGTGACAGCTCTTTGGATCTCATATTGAGAGTTGACAGCAACAGATTCCAAATGCAAATGGCACACTTGAAATGAACTCTGGACCTTGTATATGCTCCTTGTAAATGGGATAATGAGGAAATAACACACACCTGTCCATGGAACAGCTGAGCAGCCAATTATCCCATTACATTTGGTCCCTTAAAAAGTGGTAGTCACATATACAAACTGTTGTAATTCCTACACCGTTCACCTGATTTGGATGTAAATACCCTCAAATTAAAGCTGAAAGTCTGCAGTTAAAACACAGTTTGTTCCTTTCATTTCAAATCTATTGTGGTGGTGTATAGAGCCAAAAATATTAGAATTGTGTCGATGTCCCAATATTTATGGTCCTGACTGTGTGTGTGTGTGTGTGTGTGTGTGTGTATATGTATATATATATATATATATATATATATATATATATATATATATAATATCTTGTAAGATTGGGGGTTGTTTAGCTCAAGTAGTAGATGCGTTTTTCAGTGATGCAAGCCAGTCAGCAACTCTGTTTAAGGGCATGGTAGCCCATTTTTATTTAAAAGCACGAAAGTTCACAAACACATCTGTAGTATTCACAGGGGGGTTCCACCTTTCCTGTATCTTTCATACTAACAGTAGCCTCGTAGCTTTACCTTCTAGCGATCCAGGCCTTTAGCCTAGGCCTGACGGTCTGTTCCTCAGACACAATCAGTGTCCAAGAGTTTCAGCTTTCTCCTAGCTTCTCCTGGTCAGCCCCTTTGTTGCTATATCACTAACGATGTCTGCCTCCTGCAGACATGCACCGCCTTTGACGCCACTTCAGAGGAAGAGAGCCCACCTGGCTCTCATGCACACAGACTTCCTCTCCGTTGGGTGGAGCCCTGATCCGTAATCACCTCTGAACTAAATAGCCCAAGACACAGCTGTTCCATCAGCGTGTCTTTCTTTACCAAATGTGGCAATAACCAACCCTCTTGAAGGTCGCACAAAGTCGCACCCTCACATACCCTCCCCCCCTTGTTTCGAACCGGAGGGAGGAACACATGATCCCGTCACCATAAACGGGACACCTCTGTGCCAGCCATTGGCTGCGTAGGCCCATTTATTTTTCGGGGTATGTGTCCACCAGCACTTCACCTTGGCACCTCTGTGCCAACTATCCGTAGCAGTAGTCCTAATCTGCCCAACCTTTTCTCTTAAGGGGCACTCCACCCACATCTTCTTCTGGGTGTACTTCCACCAGCCCTTCTTCCTGCACCATGGGCTCCCACTAATCTCTCTATTCCTTCTACCTTTTGGCCTCAGCATCCTTCTTTTTCCTCCCACAGACCTACTCTCCCGGGACTGTTGGGGACCCACTTTCATGACATCTGTCAGGGACTGGCCACTCTCACTACCTGACGCAACATTAACCATCAACATTTGTTTTGTCGGGTTCACCAACCCCTGTGTGGTCACTCTTGGCCACCAAACCATCTGTGATTAATACCAGATCCTCAATAGCAATGTTCCACAAGGGGTTATTCAACACAATATGGTCATTCGGACCTCTTGTCCTGTTTGCTAGGACAGTGTCTATGGAAGGACCATCTACAGGCAAGCAGTTACTCCCTATGGGACTGTCCCATAGTTTCACATCGCCCCCTGTTGTCCAACACTCCAAAAACAATTGTCCTACCAACGCACATGTTCCACCACATTTTCCAACACCAATCTCTTTAACCATTTCTGTGTCCACTGGTACCTCAGCCAATAGCTCGGAGTTGTCTGACAGTGCTCCACAGTGCTTCTCATACATATTTCCGTTACAGTTACCATTACTGTTATTTCCTGTCAAAGTGTCTCCGGGTACCTCAAACTGCACCTCTCTGTGTGTGATGGACTGAATTCCCACTACTGCCACGTCCGTTCTGGGCCCTTCCTTTACATGAGGTGTAGCGGGTGAGACAGTACACGCGCCACGTACCAACCACTGCTCAGCCGCACCTCGGACCGCACCAGCAGGAATACACCCCCATCACACCCGCATACGGAGAGACTTCCACTATGTCTAATATCTCTAACTTCTCAAACAATTCCCCTGAGCGCCTTTCGCACATAACCGCCGCTGGAAGCACTCTCGAGGAGAACCGCGAGACAACTTTCCACAAAAGCAACCAACAGTGTAGCAACCAATTCTCATCAACATTGCTTAACAACGCACGTATCACCTGCGTCCGATTGGTATTATGCAGTACCATGTCGCCTCTCTGCTGTGGATACACGCAGGTGTATATTGGAAAGATTCTCACCAATTCCCACAACATCTCAGAAATTTCTAGACATGCCGTATCTTTTTTTTTTTCAAATATAGCTTCTTTATTAGTTTTTCCAAATAAAATCAAAAATCAAAAGAAAAAAAAAAGATCTGGACTCAGCCCACCAAAATACATAAATAGCTCATACCAGTGGAGGACACAGCCTCCTGATCATATAACACAGAAATGTCAGTACATTACATATTGAACCATATATATCTTGGAGTTCCTATTATCTCCTATTATTCTCCTAACAACAAAAAAAAAAGGGGGGGGGGAATTCTGAAGGAAGTACATATTAACAAAATACAGAAAGACGGTGTTGAGTCGACTACTCCCATCTGTTCCGGAGTCTAGTAGTTCTCCTGGCCCCCATCTATATTCTAGGTATTTTAGATCTCTAAGAGATTTTTCCCCTCATCTGAATGTACAAACGTATTCCAGCTATCCCATGTCGCTTTATAAATCCCATGTCTATCCTGTGCAGTCATTATTAGATCCTCCATTTTATTTATGTTTTCCACCTTTTGTAACCACATCGCCACTGACGGTGGGTTCTGGGTTTTCCACATCATGGGGATGCAAGCTTTAGCAGCATTGATTAGATGCCTCAATAAAGATTTTTTATATACCCGGGGGGCTAGAGTCGACACGTGGAGTAAAAAAAACGCTGGGTCATTTGGGATCGAGAAATCAGTGAATTGTTGCGATATATTGCGCACCATCGTCCAGAAGTCAGTCAATTTAGGGCAAAACCAGAATATGTGTAGCATCGTACCTCTGTCTTCGCCACAACGCCAGCAATGTTCTGATATTTCTGGACACATCACATGCAGGCGAGCAGGTGTCAAATACCACCTTGTCAGAACTTTATAGTTGGTTTCCTGTATTTTTGTACATATCGTGGACTTAAGGGAGAGGCTAATCATATTCTGTTTTTGGGTCAAGGAGAATGTGCGGTCTAGTTCAGTTTCCCACTTCGCAATACAAGGCAGATCGGTTTGTTCTGGTGTGTTTAGAAGAGCATACATTTTGGATAAAGTCTGTGATAACGGTTCTGTGCTCGAGCAATATTCCTCGAACTTATTCAGGGGTCTAGTGTAGCTCCGGGGATTCGGGATGGTCAGGAAAAAGTGCTGTAACTGTGCCGCATTCCAGAACTCCAGTCTATAGGGGCCTGCTGTATCTATCAATTCCGAAATATTGGGCCATCTATCATTCATTACGAATTGAGAGGCTGTCATAAGGCCAGAAGTCCTTAGTTGCCTAAATTGTGTATTTGAGAGTCCCGGGGGGAAACTAGGGTTACCCAGTATCGGGGTCAAAGGCGATGTCATAGCTGTTGAGGAGTGTTTTAGGATAACACGGGCGCTCTGTCGCAGTGTATTGCCTATCAATGGATGTGATTTTAATTCAGTGGGTAGAGAATCTCCACACCACAACGCGGTCCGTAGGGGAATCTCTGTCTGATGTTGTTCTATTTGTATCCATAGTTTGGACTCATAATGTCGCCACCAATCGATCACCCTGCCCAAATGAACCGCCTGATAGTATCTCTTAACGTCTGGTAGTGCAAGACCTCAGTGTTGTTTTGGTCTCGTAAGTTGAAAATGGGAGATTCAAGGTTTTTTATGGGCCCAAACAAAACGTGTGAAGAGAGCTTGGACTTGTTTAAAATATGCAAGGGGTATCCTAACCGGGAGGGCTTGGAAAAGATATAAAAATTTAGGCAGAACATTCATCTTTAACAAGTTACACCTCCAAAACCATGAATGTAATCCCTTATTCCATGTCTCTAACTGCAATCTAGTTTGAACAAGTAAGGGAGGAAAATTACTCTCATATAGATGAGAAAGGTCCGATGGAATATTAGTCTCCAAATAACTCAATGCAGATGATGTCCATTTAAAATGGAAATTTGTGCACATGTTTGGTAAAGCCTGTGATGTCAGTGCCACTCCCATTGCTTCTGACTTCGAGAGATTAATTTTAAAATTAGACAATGCTCTGTATCTCTCAAACTCCTTCAGAAGATTTGGCAAAGAGATTACCGGGTTGGTCAAGGAGAATAATAGATCGTCAGCATATGCTGAGATCTTACATTGTATCCGGCCTATCCTTATCCCTTGTATATCCGGATTCATTCTGATTGTGGCTAAAAAAGGTTCTAGGGAGAGGGCAAACAAAAGAGGGGACAGCGGACATCCCTGTCTTGTACCGCTTTGTATTGGAAAGGGGTCTGATAGGACCCCATTCACCTTCACCCAAGCTGTCGGTTTAGAATATATTCCAGCTATTCGATTAGGCATCACCTCCCCTAGACCAATGTGTCTGAGCACAGCGAACATAAATGACCATTCAACACGATCAAAAGCCTTTTCGGCTTCTGTGTTTAAAAATACACATGGGGTATTTGTTGAGCGTGCGACATGAAGTAGATTTAATACCTTAGTAGTACTATCTCGCGCCTCTCTAGATGGTATAAAACCCACTTGGTCTAGATGGATGAGTTGCTGAAGATGGTATGCCAGTCGAACAGCCAGGACCGTGGTATACAGCTTAAGGTCCACATTCAAAAGCGATATGGGCCGATAGCTGCCACAATCCGCCGGATCTTTTCCTTCCTTATGGATCATCGAGATGTGGGCTCCCAGGGTCTCTTTAGCAAACATTCCCCCTGCGCCTACCGTATTATACAATGTAAGCATTCGAGTGCCCAGTATTGGTAACAATGTCCTGTAATATTGTAATGTCAAACCATCTGGGCCTGGTGCCTTCCCTAGTTTCATATGTCTAACTGCGTGCTCAACTTCCATTAAGGTAATGGGGGAGTCTAAATCTATTCGTATCTCCTGTGATAAAGATGGCATCTGAGAAGATGTCATATAATCCTCTAAATCTGCTTGGTTCTTCGTTACTCCCGACAAATTATATAAGCAGGAATAAAAATCCTTAAACGCTTGAGTAACTTGTGCCGGTAGGACTGCCTTTTGACCATTTCTCCTATTAATATGGGGAACATATGTAGAGAGTTTATGATCTCTGACCGCTTTCGCTAGCATTTTCCCACACTTATCTCCCGACTCAAAGCTCACTCTGCGACAGAACTGCAAAGCCGCCTTGGCCTTATACCAGAGCAAATCTGTAATCTGTGTCCTAATTGACATCAATTTGGCCTCTGAGGATTGCGTAGGGATATGTTTGTGCCTAGCTTCAGTCTCTGACAATTTCTGTAGCCAACCAAGAAGTTGTTCGTCTCGTTCACGTTTAATTCGTGCCCCGTGCTTAATCAAGATTCCCCTAATAACCGGTTTATGGGCTTCCCATAAAATGCCCGGGTCACAGTCTAATTGATCATTCTCCTGGAAGTATAGTTTCAATGTTTCATTTACCTCAGTCAATACCTCCGGTACTTGTAAAAGGCTCTCATTGAGACGCCAGAAACGGTGTCGAGGCATGGAAGTGTCATTAAGTTTGTAAGTTAGGAATATCGGCGCATGGTCCGACCATGTCCTATCTCCAATCAATGTCTCGCTCACCGCATGCAACTGTGTGTGGGGAACAAGGAAATAGTCTATCCGAGTATATACCCGATGCATGGGGGAGTAAAATGAATAGTCACGTTCCCCTGAATGTTGCAGGCGCCAGGCATCTATTAATTGTGCTTTATGAAGCGTCTTTGCTATTCTTTTTAGTTGGCTCGGCGGAATAGATGATTTACCAGTTGAAGTATCTACCGAGGGAATTAGCGGAACATTAAAGTCTCCACCGAGAATCAATTGTCCCTCTCTAAATTCCTGCAGTTTCTCCAGTGTGTCTCTCATAAAAGTAGCTTGTAGTTCATTGGGGGTGTATATTGTAGCTAATGTCACCTGTTTATCCCAAATCAACCCCTTAAGAAAAATATAGCGCCCTGCCTGGTCTATAATAGAACTCTGGTATTTCCAAGGTATTTTACTAGAAAGTAATACCGATACCCCTTTTGATTTACTTATCGGGTTAGTAGAGTGATAAGCGATAGGGTAGAATCTATTTCTTAGATAGGGGAGCTTGTCATTTTTAAAATGTGTTTCCTGAATAAAGGCGATATCAGCATTATATCTTTTCATATCATTAAAAAGCATGTGTCTCTTCTCAGGAATATTTAGGCCCCTCACATTAAGTGACATCACTCGAACACCGTCCATCTTTACAAAAAAAAAAAAAAAGGGGGAAACCCCCCTCCTATCTACTATGCTTAGCTATATGCTAAAAAAAGAACGCTCACCGACTATCGGTATCTGAGCGTCTGCCTAATTAGGTGCGTGGGCCTGGATTGGCCGACTGAGATGACAATAGATAAAAAATAAAGAAAAAGAAGCAAAAAATGCAAGCTCCAGAAATAAAAAAAAAACCCTTCCCTCTCTCTCCCTCTCTCTCCCTCTCTCTCCCTCCACCTTCTCCTTTCCCTCTCAGAGGGGAAGAAGAATACATTGGGGAGCAGTTAAATTTATATATCACCGGGTTTCGGGGGGTAGGGGCTTGTAGGGCAGACCCAAGCCTGCGGATGTTTATAGCTTCCTGTCCAATTCGTTAGATATCTCATAGCCTGAGGTTATCTATATCTCTTTACACATATACTATTCCATTATACATTGATATACCTTTATATACATTGTATTCTATATACCTCTCTATACATTATATTCTATATCATATATATCCCTCCTCCCTTTTCTTCTTAAAGAGGGAGTATAAACATAATACACATAATACCCAACCCAATTCACAACCCAATACACATAGTACACAACCCAATATGTAACTCATTATCTATTAAATTAATATGTAACTCATTGTCTATTGAATTAATATAAACCCAAGACTTGTCTTCTTTAGCCCACTATTTGGTTCTTAGTTCTTGTCTGTGAAACTTCCCCCTTCTTTCTTAGTCCCCTCTTTTAATCTACTATTCTTATATCCCTCTTCCCACCCCTTCCCCTCTTCCCCGAAGACAAATCCTTGGAGAAGAAGAAGAGGAAAGCACAAAAAAAAAAAAGCAAAGGGGAGAAAGCATATAGCATATATCATATGATATCCCACCCTCATATCATATCTTATCTCTATGTAATTCTACTTGTTCTACTCCTCCTCTTCCCTTCCCTTCCCTTCCATTCTCCTGTCTCTACCCCTCTCCATTCTATGCTCCCTCTTCCTCTCCTCCTCTCTCCGTCCCTCGTCCCCCTCCTGAACTATCTCTAACATTTCTATTCCTATTCCATCACCAATGAGATCGCAGGGGGGTATGGAAGGTTCTCAGAACACCCCTAATGTCTAATTCCTCCTAGGTATCATTATCCCTATTAACTCATTTTATTATATTTACTGTGTTTTTCCTTTTTTCTTTCTCTTCCCTCCCTTCTCTTCCTCCCCTTCCCCCTTCCTCTTTCCCTCTATTTGTTTCTATCTATTTAACCTTTTCTATCTTGGGGTCTAACTATTTGCGTGTTATTGGTGTTACTGATATTATTAGTGAAAAAAAAAAAGAAGGGGAGCAGAGGAAAAAAAAAAAGAAAATAAAGAAAAAGAAGAAAGGGGGGGGACCCCCCACCCAGTGTTTTTTATAAATGTCTTTTATAAATTTGTGTTTCTTATTATATTCTTTAACTTACTCATGTTTTTATGTGTCTTTTATGTGTCTTATTTCTGTAGCGTCTAAGCGCTAAAAAAAAAAAAAAAAAAAAGGGGGGGGTGAAAGAAAATGTGAGACAAAAGGAAAAACCCTTAAAAAAAAAAAGAAAAAACCCCACCCCTTGTGTCGGGGGTTTAATATACCCTCTAATATTCCTTCTAGTATTCCCTCTAATGTTCCATCTACTAGTGAATTTTGGAGGGGGAGAAAAATAGCTCCCCAAAAAAAATAAAAAAAAAGAGTGTCAAAATACCCTGTATTCCTCTGCACATAAATCTCTCTATCTCATTCAATTTATCTCACTGTATTTATCACACTTATCTTTATCTTAACCTTATTAACCTCCAAACACATCAAAATACGGCCCCTTGTCCAATGTCTTAAATCTCCTCTCCCCCCCCCCCCAAAAAAAAGGGGGGGAGGAGGGAAGGGGGCGATATCATGTATCCTATTAGTCATTCCCTTTTCTGTACCCCCGGACTTTGAAATTCCCATTTCCTAGTATCAGTCAGCAGGAAAAAAAGTAAAAGGGGGAAACCGCAAACAAATAAAAAAAAGGGGGGATCCGATATATTCATTCTCTTAATGTTCCAGGTGTATCTAGGTATAAGGGGAAAGGGGGTAGGTTAAGGGAGTAACTATTCGATAACTATTCAATATCAGGTCCTGATTCCCGATTCAAGTCCCCCTTTACTCCTTGGGGGGTCTGACTTCTTTGCTGTTGTCCATTTCTTTGGGATCCTCTTCTTTGACCCTGGATATCTAGAAACCCCCTACGGTTCCCAGTGTATGTAAAGGGTAGAAGCCAGTTTGGTATCTGAAGGGTGTAATTTCTAGATAAAGGAAAAGTTCAGGGAGATCTGCCGGTGTCAAGAGGGTGAATGTGGTGGATGCCCTACGGAATGTTACTGTTAATGGGTACCCCCATCTATACGTGCATCCCTGCTCTCTGGCCCGGTCCAAAATAGGCCGTAGACATGCTCTGCGCTGAAGTGTGGCTCTAGAGATATCGGGTAAAACTTTTATATGAGCTCCATCCACTAGAGTGTCCCCTTTATCCCATGCTGCCCTGAGTATCTGCTCCCTTTGGTTATGTCTACTCAGGCGGCAGATAACATCCCTGGGTCTATCCAGATTAGGGGGTCTAGGGCCTAATGCTCTGTGTACTCTATCCAACTCAATCACGGTCAGCGGTAAGTTTAATATAGCCTGAAATACTCCCAGCACTTTAGTATTTAAGTCTTCCGTTTCTGTTGTTTCTGGGAGACCCCTGAGTCGCAGGTTATTTCGACGGCTTCTGTCTTCGTGTGCTTCTGTTTGTAGTTGTAGGTTTATTATTGTATCTGCTTGTTCCCCCTGGGTTTTTTCTATACACCCCATACGTTGTTCCAGGGCAGAAATGGAGTCCTCACCCACCACCACCCTCTCTGACAACGCTTTTATATCTGCTCTTACTAGCAGAAGATCTTGTCGGTGTGTCTCCTCGACCCGCAGGATTAGTGCCTCTATATCCTGGCGGGTCGGTAGTGCAGCCAAATCCTGACTTGTAGGCAATGTTGCTAATGTCGCTAGTATAGTTTTAATTTCTCCTACCTCCGTGCCAGGTGTATCGGGTGTATCGGGTGTTACCACAGTTGCGGCAGCCTCTCTTACAGCGACCGTGTTCCTCAACGTTCCAGTCCGACTTGGCGTCCTCACTTCCTGCTTGCCCTCTAACCCGGATGAGTTCCGACATACGCTCAGCCTAGCTCCAACGTCACCTGCTGAGCTTCTCCGTACCGTACCGTTCTCCCTGAGCCCTGCCCCCCCCGTAGGGCTGGAGCTGATACTAGGTACTGCTGGATATCTCCCTGAGAGGTACTCGGAAACCCCCTCCTCGTAGCGGCTCTGGTACCGTATTTGCGGCCACCGCTCATGCCGCGGCACAGTGCTTCTATCTCCCTTAGTTTGGTTAGAGTGTTACAGAGGTCCCGGAGCTAACTTCAACTCATGTCTCTCAGTCCGCCATCTCCCGGCCACGCCCCCTCGTGACTCTTCCACAGAGTCTGGACCCCTTTACATTACCGACATGCCATATCTAAACAGAGAACTCTAGGAACTTTTCCTTTACCAACGATGTGGAGGGACTCATTTGCTAAGGCGTGAGAGGCCGGGACACTTAAAACGACCTCTACCTCAGAGGCAACTAACAATATTTGCGGCTCCCACTGAGCACTGTCAATCGCATGTGTCACACTCATCCTCTCACCTTCAGCAACACTGAGCCCTTCCAAATCGCTATCCACTACCTCATCAATCTGACATTCAACATTACTCATCTCTTTTGCTGTGGACAAAACCTCTATGTATGCGCCCTTTTCAGATCCTTCCAACTGGAGAGGGTTAATTTCTGCAAAAGCCAACGCACCCATGTCTACCGGCCCTGCAGACTCTCTATTTAGCATAGCAGAAATTGTGTCCACTCCACTGTTACCCACTAAGCCTTCCTTGTTTAAATGCACTTGTGGCAAAACATTTTCAAACACAACAGGCTGCAATAACATAACTTCACCACTTTGCTCGGGTGGGGCTTCACTAAACCCATGAGGACTGTCAGCAGTGACAACTCATTATCAGTACAAGCAATTTCAAACATTTGAGTTTTACCATTTTTCTCATCACCAAGGTCAAGTACCCTCTTATCTATCAGAGCGGCACCACAGTTGTCCCAGGCAACCTCTGGCTCCAACACACAGAGCTCTCTGGAGGTTTCTAAGGACACCTCTGCAGCCTTAGATACTGTTGCCAAGGGAAATTGCATATCCTGCTTAGCGATCACCCCTACCTCATTAAGCATCACATTACCATCAGCACATGTGTCATCAGATTTCATAAACATAGCAGTTTTATAAACTCTATCAAACAGTCCTTTGTCAAAACGAATGGCACCCTGCGTGCCACTCAGCACACCACCCTTCCTCTCCAAAGGAATTATTTTGCCCACTAGGGCGTCTTCACAGTTGTCCTGGGAAACCACTTGCCTCACCACTGCAGGCTCCTTGGTGGTTTCTGTTAGGGGTACAGTTGTTTCTAACCAGCCAAGTAGGTTCAGGTAATGCAAGAAAAAGACTTCAATTGACCCCAAACAGGCCCTGGAGACATCAGATTAACACAGGAAACAACTCTTGTGATGTGCTCAAATGATGTCTGGTTTAATTAGCTTAACATCTCGGTATTTATGCAATTCAGGAAACAAAACTTGGGATGGGAGGAGTTCACATGATACAAATTCAGGTTAATAATTTCCTATTAGCTAGTACGTGTTACAAAGTTCAGGTAGCATTTTGCTGATGAAATAAAAATGTTACATGGATGTGAATTTTAACATATGTGACTTAAATGTATACTTTCTGTGTTTACACAGTTGTGTAGAACTATAATTAACGTATCTTGAACAAACATGAGCTAGGGCAAAGTCCATAGATATGGTATATTCCTAAATGACCATGAAATCTTTTACACAGAAATAAGTATATTTCAAAAAACCTTTTCTTTAACCCATGACATGGCGTCCTGAACTCAAAATGGAGGTTGTCATGCCAAGTTACCTTTACAATCCTCTCTTTGAGACAACATATTTTTGTGTGTCTCATCTAATACCTTTCACAGTTATGTAATCTTTCTTCTATCATAATACATACTCAGATAAATCCTATTCGCAGCAGCAGGATCAGGGGATCCGGGATGCCTTAACAACTATGCACATTATAAGCTTATAACAAATATATAGAAAAAAAAAAAAAGAATAATCATAATAATGGTTATGGCAGCACCTTTTAACCATGTCAGTATTCCTACTCCAGAACTTAGGTTTGCAAAAGGATCCCATGTCTTAGCAATATTTCTAGCTTCATCCTGTAATTTGCTTACTTCCTTTCGGTGTTGTGCAATTATATCATAATAATCTGGTACCTCAATACTAGTGTTATGAAACCAGGTACAACACTCATAATCTTCTGTGTTCTAACACAACCCAGTTAAAGCAGCACTCATGCTTTCTATGGCTAACTCATGTAGTTCTAATTGTTTTCTAATTGCTCTAGTTTCTATATTTAATTTAGTAATATCATCAGAATTCTTTTCCATTATTTCGTCAATGATTCCAGTGTAATTATTCAACCTTTTCATTAAGTCTATTCCCCACCCGGTCAATGAAGGAAACCATGCCCATGCCATATCCTTTTCTTGGAATAAATCCCGTCTTTCACGATACTTAAGGGGGTATCTGGGATGCATACTGGCCTCTAACAGGTGTCCTCCCTTATCATCCCCCAACACACCCATTATAGGAACCAGAGAGGCTAAGTAACACCATCCTCCTACTGAGTTCCGGGGAATCCAAGGATAGCACACCTTCCCACAGCAGACATATATTCTTTGTCCTAGTGCAAATGGTTGCTCAGCAACAATTTCATGAGTATATTTGTCTTGTACTGCAATTGCATATTGGTGTAGTATTTCCCCTATATTTTCTGGGAGGGAAGAAAAATTCTGCACGGCTTTGTGTAAATCAGGATCAGTTATATGAAAGAGTGACCCAGTGGCGTTTTGAAACCCACTAATAGAAATGTTGAATATAGATTTGCTGCATGTAGAGGGGTTAGTCTGTGTCTGATTACCTAAACAGAAACACCAGTCAGGGAAGTTACTCTTACCCGCTATGGGAAATGTGACAGTACTGTTTTCATATGCACTTGATATGTGGGTTAGAGCAACTGGAGGAGTTTGGTTAAAAAAGGGGTGGATGTTTAAAGGTACAGCCATGAGAGGAATACTAATGGTGGAGGGGTGTAATTTACTACATATCCAACATTTTTCATATCCTGATTTCTGTGCATAGGCATATTTAAACTTCAATAATAACATTTTATCTGTATAACTTTCTGAGTTTTCATTTCTCTTGTGTCTGTCATGTGTATTATTCATATTAATATTCTGTTGTGGAGTTTTAGAGGCTCCACAAATACTCTTTATGTGTCCCAAATCTTCAGGATGATAAATACAGTTAGTTATCAGCCAAGTTGGCAGGAACACGATCAGGGCAGCCCAGCATAAGAGGCACAAGGCTTTCCCAGAAGTCCATGGTGAAATAAGCAATGTCATTTTGTTCAGAGACTTCTTTTCCACCTGCTTCACTCACGGTTCGAGGATTTGTATCACCTTCTTCACCTCCTTTATCCTTGGCTTGCTTCCTAGGTGTTTGGTTCACCTTCTTCACACGACTGGCATGGATCCAAGCCTGTTGTCCCTCTACCAGAATAGCTGTTCGGGTAACCGCGATCACTGTAGTCGGGGGTCCAAATGGGTACTCTTCCTTCTTGGTACGCTTCAGTTGCTGGACCACTACGACATCTCCCACTTGGAAGGAATGAGTTGGTTCCTGCGAAAAAATAGGAGAGGTGCGAGCGACATTCCTTTCAACTTGATCTAAGGTTTTAATAAGTTTTCTTACATATTCTTCCTGAATAAGATCTAGATCCCCTTTTTCTAACATAAGTGGCTGTCTGGCCCATGGAGTGGGGAATGGCCTACCCATTAAAACTTCAAAAGGGGAGTATCCTGTCTTTTTAGAGGGTGTCATTCTTACCTCGGCTAGTACAGCTGGTAGGACCTTCTTCCAATTTGCATACGTACCTCCAGTGGCTTTCCTGATCTTATCTTTAATAGTTCTGTTCATCCTTTCCACTATACCTGAACTCTGGGGGTGGTAAGGAATATGAAACTTCCATTCTATTTTCAGTGTTTTTACCAAGTCTTGACAGACTTTGGCCACAAATGCAGGACCATTGTCTGAGTTGATCTGAAGTGGGCATCCCCATCTGGGAATGATTTCCTGTGTGAGAATTCTTACTACTGTTTGTGCATCTTCCTTTGTTGTTACAAACACTTCTATCCATCTTGAGAATATGTCCTTTATTACTAGCAAATATTCCTGTCTTTTACCTAGTTTGGGCATGTGTGTAAAATCAATTTGTAAATGAGTGAATGGTGTAGATGGATATATCAGATGTTCATGTTTTGCCTTGTGAGGGTTCCTGGGATTATTCCGAATGCATGTGATGCATCTGGAAACATATGCCTTAACCAGAGAGGGAAGACCTGGAATGTAAAAATCCTTATCCAAAAGTTCACATGTGACTTTCCACCCTCTGTGACCTATCCCATGGTATTGTGAAATAAAAATGGGTACGCTGGCTACAGGGATACATGGTCTCCCCTCTTGGCAGACAAGGCCAGTTTCTGGGCTTGTCTGCACACCTATTGAGTTCCATTGTTGGATGTCTTTCTCTGTAGCATATGTTTGGAGTTCATGCAATGTTTGATCTAGGAGTGGGATTTCAGGTGAGAGCAATGGCATTTGGATGTGTGCTGGCCAAGTGGATGCTGCTTCCCTTGCTGCTTTGTCAGCTAAGGCATTGCCTTTGGCTATGTCATCTTGTTGCCCCGTATGTGCCCTGCAGTGTAGTACAGCTATGGACCTTGGCAATTGTATGGCTTCTAACAGACTTGTGACGAGTGTGGAATGTGAAATTGATTTACCATCTGCTGCTATGTAGCCCCTCCTTTTCCATATGACCCCAAAATCGTGCGTGACACCATGTGCGTATTTTGAGTCAGTGTAAATGTTTACATCTTGCCCTTTAAAAAGCTGACAAGCTCTGGTAAGCGCAATTAGTTCAGCAGCTTGGGCTGACTGGAACGGGACTGGATTTGCTTCTAGGATTTTATCAGGTAATTGCACAACAGCATACCCAGCATGGTATGTGTTGTCATTCGGCCTGGAACAGGATCCATCTACAAAGACATTCTGTGCATCTGGAAGAGCCACAGAAGACATGTCTGGCCTTGGGGATGTATCCTGATGTATGAGATCCGTACATTTATGTTGTGGAACAACCTCATCCTGTTCTCCTTTTAACCCTAACAAAGCATTCAGGATTGGAGCTGGGCCAGATGTAGGAGAGGTGTACTTTATTTCAAGCTGTGGGTTAGACAGAAGAATAACCTCATACCCACTCAGCCGTTGGGCTGACATATGTTGGGTACGGATATTCTTTAGTAAAATTGATACATTGTGCGTAGTATGCAGGGTGGTGGGATGTCCCAGAGTGAATGATGTAGCCATTTCCACCACCATCGCACAGGATGCCAGAGCTCTGAAACACGCCGGCATGCCCTGTACTGGCATAGGCACAATTTTTGGAAAAAATGCAATGGGGCGGAGTTTGCCCCCATGCTCCTGCGCCAGGACCCCCGCCATAGTTTTACAGTTGTCCCTTGCAAACAAGTGAAACATCTTCCCATATTCAGGAAGTCCGAGTCCAGGAGCTGTGACCATTGCAGTTTTAAGATACACAAAAGCATTGTACATTTCATCATTCCATTTCACACAATCTGGCATGTCAGTACCTGTGGCTTGCCTCAGGAGATTATCATAGTAGGAACAATCAGGTATCCATTGGCGGCAGTAACCAATCATACCAAGAAAGGATAGCATGTCCTTCTTAGTGAGTGGGCGGGGCAGACCCATGAGAGCCCCAGCTCTCTTGTGACTGATTTTCCTTTCTCATTTGGAGAGTACAAAACCAAGGTATTCAACAGTTTCCTGACACCATTGAAGTTTCTTTTTGGAAACTTTATGACCATTATCTGCCAACCAATGTAGCAGATCTAAACCATCTTTTTTTACATGCTTTCTGGCTCAGACTACACAACAACAAATCATCAACATATTGTAGTAGGACGGAACCATGGCGGGGTGTCCAAGACCGCAGGGTTGCTTGGAGGGCCACTGTGTATACTACAGGGGAGTCTACATAACCCTGGGGCATTCTACACCAGGTCATTTGGCAATTTTTGAAATTAAATGCAAAGATAGGCTGTGTCTCTTCGTCAACAGAAACGCTAAAGAATGCATTACAAAGGTCAATTACCGAAAAATACTCCGCATCAGATGGTATGGAGGTAAGGAGTGATGGCACATCAGGCACTATAGGCGCAATGGGTATCACCAGGTTGTTTATAGCTCTGAGGTCTTGTACAAACCTGTAGGAGCCGTCCGGCTTTTTTATTGGGTTGATGGGGGTGTTGTAGGGTGACAGTGTCTCTTTAAGAATTCCTTGCTGCAGGAACCTTTCTACCATTGGGGCAACTCCTTCCTTTTTTTCTTTTGAAATGGGGTATTGTTTGTGATAAACCGGCTGTGCCCATGATTTTAAAGCTGCCCTGTATGGGGTACAAGATATAAGACCTACATCCAAGGAGCTTGTAGACCATACCAGATCATCTGGTGGAGGGAGATCACTATCCTCAGTGTAATATATTGGTATTACCTTGGAGTGTACGGAGACCCCTCCTTCAGTGGTCATTTTCAGTGTTATACCCAATCTTCCCATCAAATCTCTACCCAAGAGATTCACAGGACAGTTTGGTATAATCCTGAAACAATGATGCAAGACTGTTGCACCTTCCCTTTCAACATTACTTACTGGTAAAGGTGGTGTTTTGTATGTTTTGGTAAGTATCCCATTAATTCCCATAGAAGGTTCAGCAATTTTGGTCTCACCTCTGTAGTAGTCCTCACTGAGGGTACTTTGAGTTGCCCCTGAATCAATTAGAAACGGAACAGGCCTATATTTAACATATAGGGTCACAATTGGTTGCTCATTGTAAGAGTGTGAGATCAAGGGAAATGCTGGGATACTACCTTCTGGGCAGCTTCATTTCAGTTGTTGTTGATTCCACTGTATAGGGAATCGGGGACCCTGTTGCTTTGGGGCTACTTGATTCTGTTGGCTAGATTGGGGTCCCTGTGTATGCATTTGATCTTGATCTTGAGTATTTGGTTTATTACATTCATAGGGACATTGATTTCTCCAGTGCCCCTCCAGTCCACAGTTAAAACCACATGTGCGGGACTGCTGGGGTGGTCTGGAAAAATCACGCCCTCTCCCTTTTATTCTTCCTCTTCCTCTTCCTCTGTTTCCACTGCCCCATTGTCCACCATTATTTTGGAGAGGCTGGGTTTGCACTCCACCCTGATAATGGGTACTTACTGCTTTATCTCTTATTACATCGAAACACCCTGCTGCTTCTTTCTGTATTAAAGTTTCCTGAAATTGGTCAATCGTCTTTGTGGTCCATTCAGATATCATCTGTTTGACCATCAAGGCGAACTGGGGTTTTAGATTATTCATATAAGTTTGAATAAACAAAGCTCCCACATCAGTAGTTGTAGCTAATCCAGCTTCTGTTGTCCAATTTTCATGAAACCTTTTCCAGAACTCAACTACAGATTCTTCTGACTTTTGTTTGCATGCTATGGCAGTAGGAAGGGAACTTTTATTTTTAAATACTTTCATCATTTCAGCCTCTAATTCCGTCCACATGGTGTTACTACCTGCTACTGTGTTTAACCCATATGCTCCCGCATTACCAGTGTCAATAGTGTTTATACTTGGAACATTTGCCCAGCTCCATGAACTGGTGTGTCCTATGATGCCATCAATGATAAGGCGCATGTCTTCCTGTGTGTAATTTCTACCCTTACATGCTTTTTTTAAGTAAGTTAAAGTACCTCCTGCGGAGGCAGTGGGTTTGGGGCAATGTTTCACTATCCTGTCAATGTCCTCAATGTCTATTACTTTTTTTAATATTTCATTTCCAATGGTCATGAAAGGCGCTTGAAGGTTAGTGTTACTATATACAGTTCCACTCTTTGTTTTAGGGGGACTAAGTGTTTTACCCACTACAGCGTTTTCCTGTTCTTCCTCCTGCTCTTGGCCAGGTGGTGAAACGACACCTCCTATAGCTCCCTGATCTTCTTCTGGTTCAGCTACCTCGACTCTGGCTTCCTGTCCTTGCCTCTGTAGGCGCTGTCTATCTTGTTGTGGAGTGGGAGGGATCTGCCGCTGTGGTTGTGGAGCGGGAGGGATCTGCCGTTGTCTGATTGCATGATGTCCAGCCAGAAGATCAATATCTTCCTTTGTTAAACTCGGATAGACATGTACATATGAGGGTGGAGGATGACTGACTACTGGCAGGGGTGGGGCTGTTGGGTCAGGGACAACTCTCTTTTTATCGGCTTCTTCTCTATGTTTCTGGTCATAATCTTCCTTACTTAAACATTTGGTGGGCTTTTTCTGCTTCTTTTTGTCCCTCTGAAACCAATATGGGGCATATTTTAACCAATTCTCTCCTCCCTTTTCCATATAATCCATATCCCATTGAGGGTCCCTGGGGTACCAAGGGAAAGATCTCTTATCTCTTAAACACAATCCCTTTACCATATCCATGTGAAATTCATCATTACTACCATCCCGGGGAAAGGGGTCTACACTGTGTATGGCTGTGGTCCATCCCGCTAAATTTGAAACCCATGGGACTACAAATTCATAATCAGTACCACAAATTCTGGCTACAAAATCCTTACACGTTTCTCCTGGGTTGGGAAGAGGGGGAGGATATTCTTTACCTTGTTTCTGACCCATATTGACAGTGGGAGACGACTGTTTTACCACGCAGCCTTCTGATCCACACAACAAATTATTCTTAATACTTCTATTATCTTAATACTTCTATGCGAGAGAAAAGCAAAGGTTTTGGGGTCACCGGAGTCTACTTCCTCATTAACCACTTCATATTCCTTGCCAAAAGGAATGTATCTATCATATTCCTTACCAAAAGGAATGTATCTATATGCAGTACTGCTTATCTTTATGGGTTTACCAAAAAACACTCTGTGGGTTTACCTAAAACCCAATATTTAACCTCCTGGCGTGGTTCTTATCCCCTACTAATTTATGGAACTAAAAGCTTTAATCAGAGCTGAGGCAAGAAAATATTCAGTCAATAAAGACAAAAAAAATTCTTACCTCAGATGATGTGCTTATCTCGCTGGGGCCTCCAAATTCTGTTAGGGGTACAGCTGTTTCTAACCAGCCAAGTAGGTTCGGGTAATGCAAGAAAAATACTTCAATTGACCCCAAACAGGCCCTGGAGACATCAGATTAACACAGGAAACAACTCTTGTGATGTGCTCAAATGATGTCTGGTTTAATTAGCTTAACATCTCGGTATTTATGCAATTCAGGAAACAAAACTTGGGATGGGAGGAGTTCACATGATACAAATTCAGGTTAATAATTTCCTATTAGCTAGTACGTGTTACAAAGTTCAGGTAACATTTTGCTGATGAAATAAAAATGTTACATGGATGTGAATTTTAACATATGTGACTTAAATGTATACTTTCTGTGTTTACACAGTTGTGTAGAACTATAATTAACGTATCTTGAACAAACATGAGCTAGGGCAAAGTCCATAGACATGGTATATTCCTAAATGACCATGAAACTTTTACACAGAAATAAGTATATTTCAAAAAACCTTTTCTTTAACCCATGACATGGCGTTCCTGAACTCAAAATGGAGGTTGTCATGCCAAGTTACCTTTACAGTTTCCTTTGACAACTGCACAGCACCTGTCACTAGGGAACATGGCATACCAAGTGCTTTGGTCACCCCTAGCACATCCTTTCCAGCACTCCGCTGGATTACCTTAGCTGTACCCAGAGTCCACATGTCCCTTTCAACTTTTGACCTCGCTGCAAGCAGGGCTCTAACCTGTGTCTCCCCACTGATCTGGGCAGCACACTGCAGCAAGTTCACTTCTCCACCTTCAGTGGATCTCCGCTCTGGGGTCACTTCATTGTGAGCAACCACACAGTCAACCTTTCCCATGATTTTAACAGGAACAGTCTTACCATTCTCTTTAGCATGGGTTGAAGACTTCAATTGAGGGCGTTGTCCCTTCTTTGCCACGCTCTCACAAGATGACGCCCCCTCCTGGAAACAGGGTAACATTACATCCCTCTTGGATTTTCCATCATCGCCTGCAGGCAAAGCATTAAGCCCAACAACACGATCAGCAGCTGTATTCCACAAGCTTGGACAAGAAAAGATCCCGTGGCCCAACTGACCACATTCCAGGCATGGCACTTGGCGACTTTCTCCTGTTGCTAAGGGAGACGGCTCTCTCCCACCATGCAGACTTTTACTGGTATCTCTATGAGGACGGTGGTATACCTCCTCTCTGTAGCTCCTCCTTTCTGAAAACACACTTTCTCCGGTTGCTATGGGAGACCACATTCTCCCAGCTGATCTCTTCCAGCGCTCTCTAGACTGGACTGCTCCTAGAAAATGATCGTAGTCATCTTGGTTACTATACATCCCACGGTACACCTCCTGGTACTCCTCCATCAGAAAAGGTTGCACCAACTCAACCCAGCGATTTCTGGGCCATCTTCTGTAGGAAGCAATCATCGCAAACTCATCCAAAAAGTCCTCAACACATTCAGAAGGCAACATAGGCCGTATGAAGTCAGCTGTACGGATTTCTGCTTTGTTGCCATGGGCAACCACACCCATCTGCTCACTCTTTACACTCAGAGCAGGCTTCTCATACCTTTGCTTTGGTGAAGCCTGGGACAAAGGGCATTTAGAAACTTCATGCCCCCACTCACTGCACCGCAAACAGCGCACTTGGTTCTTAACCCATTGCACATTGATAGCTGACCATCTTGCACCAGCGTTGCCAGGGGCAACAACATGTCCTTCCCTCTTAACTTGGTTCAGTGCAGCCAAGTGTCGCCTGCACCAATCCACTGCAGACTCAGACTCTGGTGAACTTTCCATACTTGCAGTCACCTGTGCACTCCTTGCACCAGTGTTGCTAGAAACAACACCCGCTCTGTCTCTCATTTCAGCAAACATTGCTTCCTTTTCACACAGAAAAATGTTGAAGTCCTGTCTTCAAGACTTTGCAAACAGCACACTTTCACATGTAGACTTTACTCTCTGCTTGAGCTCACTTCCACAGGCACATCACCTGTATACAACACAGTCCATTTAATTGAACTCCTGTGCAATGCAGTTCGCCTGGCTGCCACACACAGCTAGCAGCAGTTCACCGCAGAAAACTTTAACTTTTCCTTCAGATAGGCTGTTCATCTCAGTATTGCTGTTAAACACAGTTTCTTTTTACTCACTGTTTTTGGTATGCGAGTATCTGGAACTCTTCCAAAAACTGCCCAAAGCAATATCTCCACCACTTGTAAGATTGGGGGTTGTTTAGCTCAAGTAGTAGATGCGTTTTTCAGTGATGCAAGCCAGTCAGCAACTCTGTTTAAGGGCATGATAGCCCATTTTTATTTAAAAGCACGAAAGTTCACAAACACATCTGTAGTATTCACAGGGGGGTTCCACCATTCCTGTATCTTTCATACTAACAGTAGCCTCGTAGCTTTACCTTCTAGCGATCCAGGCCTTTAGCCTAGGCCTGACGGTCTGTTCCTCAGACCCAATCAGTGTCCAAGAGTTTCAGCTTTCTCCTAGCTTCTCCTGGTCAGCCCCTTTGTTGCTATATCACTAACGATGTCTGCCTCCTGCAGACATGCACTGCCTTTGACTCCACTTCAGAGGAAGAGAGCCCACCTGGCTCTCATGCACACAGACTTCCTCTCTGTTGGGTGGAGCCCTGATCCGTAATCACCTCTGAACTAAATAGCCCAAGACACAGCTGTTCCATCAGCGTGTCTTTCTTTACCAAATGTGGCAATAACCAACCCTCTTGAAGGTCGCACAAAGTCGCACCCTCACAATATATATATATATATTGTGAGGGGGTTAGCTCGGCAGCGGGTGTGTGAGACCCCCTGGAAGGGATCACCACACAAAATTAGGCACAGCAGACAGTGTGGGAGAAAAAGAAACCCTGGACTGCCGCACTCTGTATAGACAGTTATTTATTCCAAAATTTCAGGTAAAAAATCCAAATTAAAAATAAATCCATAAATCCAAAACAACAAATGCAGATAGTGTGCATGCAGGGAAGGGTGGCTAACGCGTTTCACGTCACGAATTGACGCTTACTCACAGCAGACAGTGGTAGGAAAAAACAAAAGGGTGTGGTTTTATTTGAACTATATACAGACAAAAAATATAGCATAAAACAAAAGAAGCAGGAAAAGAAATCCTGGTCAACTTGACCGCTCACTACACACGTTGGTGTCCCTAACTAACAACTGGGTACAGCCTTGTGCTGTCCCAGTCCCTAGCTCCCTGCTTTTAGAAGTTCTTAGCAATAACCACACAGGCTTTGGCTCACCGCACAGAGATCACACTCCCCAGACTATCCAAACAGATCTGGTTCCAGGTTGGAGCATCTCCCTTAGCATGCTGGGAGTTCTTGTAGAGGCCCTAATGAGCCCACTTACTTCAGCTGGGCTCATTAACTCTTCCCCTGCAAGACTCCCAGCACTCCCCCTAGTGGTATAAATTGGCATAAAGCCTGAATCTAGGACATATATATCTTCCATCCTGGATGCAACCTGGTGATTTTACCTGCCTGCTGTCACAATATATATATATATGAAACTCAGAAGAAAATTAATTCAATAAAAAAAAAATAATATAAATAAATAAAATTCATGGTTTCTGTAAATAATCAGTCCAATATATATTATCCAGCACCGTGATCCTGTGAATTAAAGTGCTTCAATGCCCAAATAGGCAGTTCTCCACCCAAAGTGAGATAAATAATGTGCTCACCAGATGACCAGCAAGTGACCATCAAACATGGATAATATGGGTACAATTTCCTTCGGTCGATGGATCCAATCTCCACAATAATCCGCATCTGTCTCATCTCCTTAATAGAAACTCAAATGGATGCGACCAGCCAATGGCCATAAAGCATGAGTGTAGGATATAACTCTTCAATCAATAGATGTAACCTCCACAATAGTCAGCTCCTGTCTCCTTTCCTCATCAAAAGCTCTGCAGAATTGGCTCCACCAAATGAGCTACAAAAGGCATTTCATTCATGCACGCGTCATCAGGAAGACATCCTTACTTTTCTGATGATGCGCGATAAATCATGTATTTCCCTTGCTTTACCAGTTAGCGCCCTTTTGATTATTATTCACATTTTTATTAGTATTTCACTAATTTTAGGAGCAGCCCTGCACATAATCACTGAACAGATAATAGTTGGCGCCGTCCCCTTCCTGTTTATACAAAGTGATAAACTTGCCCAAAAAAACCAAGCGTCCCTGGGAAAGCTCCCATATTGCTTCCTCAGGATGTCTAGTGGTATCCATCCATCATTCCGAAGGAACCTGCCACACCTCACCTCCATATCCCCAGGCCAAGTCCTAAAGAAGGAGAGATGCTTGCCTGGTATAAACCAGAGGAAGCCCCTGAGTGGTGCCAAAAGGCAGACAGATGCCCCAGCGTTGTTAATCCTATCCCAGAGGCATAGGGTGTGTAACTTTGTGGGAAAGGCAAGGTCAGCAAACCCCTTAAATTCATACCTTAGCCACGGAGCATGATACAGGTTCCTCCCTGCTAAAAATGTCTCCCTAGGAACCCAAAGTTTGTCTTTAATGGGGTGATGTCAATCAAGAATCCTCTGGAGAGCAAAAGCTTTATAGTACCATTGTACTTCTGGTATAACCATTTGTTCAAGTCTTTTAAGCTTTTTCATAATTGAGAAAGATAAATGTGGCCTTTATTGCCTCCACACAAATCGTGTGAAAAAACGATTAAGGCTTGAGAAGTATGTTTTAGGAAGGAATATTGGCACGATTTGTAAAATAATAAAATAGAATCCTGGGCAGGATGTTCAAACAGCCCATCCAGGTAAAAGAGGCTTTGTCCCAGTTAGTAAGATCCCTACATATAACGCTTAACAGGGTATGTAATTATGGGAGTATACATGGACATAATGGCAAAAGAGTTGAATACCCAAGTATTTCAAAGAGGAGAAAGAAAAGACTTGTTACACCTGGGAAATCATAGCAGGGGGCATATTAGGTGGTAGGATTTCAGAATTACTATAGGTAATTTTAAAGTTGGACAATTGGTTAAACATCTGGAGTTTGGCAAATATATTAGGGAGTGAAGGAAGTGGGTCCGTCATATAGGAACTTTTCGAACCCCATGGATATTGAGGTTTAATCTAATTTTGCTCAGAAGGGGCTCAAGTACCAGAGCGAAGATAAGCAGCAACAAAGGGCAACTCTGTTTTGTCACATTTCTAATAGCCTCTGGTGAATCGTATAACGCTCTGATCCACTAGAGCTTATGCAGTCCAATGCCCAATTTATCCAGGACTACTTGTAGGCATAGCCAGTCCACACTGTCAAACAGGGCAGGTGCTCCCACTAAGCGAACTAGGCAGCCGCCTAGGGTGCACTGCCGCCTAGGGGCGCACTGCTGCCTAGCCTAGCAAGGGTGCAAGCCGGGTCGGATGGATCATGGATCACTCATGTGGTTCGCTTGTTCAGTGGTAGCTGCTGACTGTGTCACTCACACTGTGCAGGCCTGGACCAGCGGCGGCGCCGCAGGCGCGGCGGGAGCAGTGAGATGCGAGTGCCCGGGAGGGAGAAGAGCTCCCTGACCACCAGAGAGGTGAGCAGAAACAGGCTCAGCAACCCTGGCGCAGCAGGGCCACCCAAAGGCTGGATTCCACAAAACGTCCTCTCCAGTCTCCACTTCCAACCCTGACAGCGATCCGAAGGATGAGCGGATCATCCCCAACAAACCCCCCCACAAGGACCGGCAAAGGGTGCATGCAGCCAGGGACTGCTATCCGGGGCAGTACACAGTCTAATGGCATAGAACAGAGCACCCCCATCCTCACCAGCCAGAAGAATGGCCTGCTGCTGGCCAGCGTGAATGTCTATGGAAGGAGGTACACACTTTCCCACAGACTGGGACAAGGGGTGCACAGAAGGGACTGCAGACACTGCTAGGGCCCCCCCTCATCTTCTCCCCCTCTCTCATTCCCCCCTCTCTCATCCTCATCCCCCTCTCATCCTCACCCCCCTCTCTCATCTTCTCCCCCCTCTCACCCTCACCCCCCTCTCTCATCCTCTCCCCCTCCTCTCATCCTCCTCTCATCCTTCCCCCCTCTCTCATCCTCCCCCCCTCTCTCATCCTCTCCCCCCCTCTCTCATCCCTCTCCCCCCCTCTCTCATCCCTCTCCCCCCTCTCTCATCCCCTCTCCCCCTCTCTCATCCCCTCTCCCCCTCTCTCATCCCCTCTTTCATCTATCCCCCTCTCTCTCTCTCGCTCATGTAGATAGTATATAGGCAAATATTGTATACTGGATTGTGGGGAATCATTGGCAAACATCCGCCCTCCACAATCGCTTTTTTTTTTTCAGGGGGGCGCAAGTAGCTGGTTTAGCCTAGGGCGCAAAATAGTCTAGCACCGGCCCTGCTGTTAAATGCCTTTTCGCCATCCACGGACAAGAGGAGACAGGGTGGACGGTCAATGATTTGAATTGCTCTGTAATGTCGCGTACACATGCTTAGAATTTCCGACAACAAATGTTCGATGGGAGCTTTTGGTCGGAAATTCGTGTGTAGGCTCCATCGGACATTTGCTGTCGGAATTTCCGACAACAAAAATTTGAGAGCTGATTCTCAAATTTTCCGACAACAAAAGTTGTCGGAAATTACGACCGTGTGTACACAATTCAAACGCACAAATTTTACGCATGCTCGGAATCAATTTGACGCATGCTCGGAATCATTGAACTTAGTTTTTCTCTGCTCATCATAGTGTTGTACGTCACCGCGTTCTTGACGTTCGCAATTTTCAACATTTGTGTGACCGTGTGTATGCAAGACAAGTTTGATCAGGATGTACATAATCATCCTTACCTCATGAGGTAAATTCTTGCATGGAGCTCCAGACCGAAGGCGATTGATGATTATTTTGCATTTCTTCCATTTGCGAATAATAGCTCCAACAGTTTTTTCTTCTCACCAAGCTTCTTGCTGATGATCTTGTAGCCCATTCCAGCCTTGTGCAGGTCTATACTCTTGTCCCTGATGTCCTTTGACAGCTCTTTGGTCTTGCCCATGAATGCAAAGATTCTGTGGACATGTGTCTTTTACAGTATACATATAACGAGTAGACATTAGGAGCAACTTTTTAAAGTGGAGTTCCACCCAAAAGCGGAACTTCCGCTCATCTGATTCCTCCACCCTCCGGTGCCACAATTGGCACCTTTCGGGGGGGAGGGGGAGGTCTTTGACAGGTATCCTTTCCCACTTGTGGGAGCCTTCAACTTGACGTAATGGCTGGGGCTCCCTCCTCCTCCCTCCTCCTTCCACTGTTGCCGGGCCAGTAGGAGAGTGGAGCAGGCCTTGCGCATGCACAGTACCCTTACCCGCAATGGCGGCGGAAGCACCCGACAGCTGATGGAAACATCAGCTGCGGTGCCGACATCGCTGAACTCCAGGACAGGTAAGTGTCCTATTATTAAAAGCCAGCAGCTGCAGTATGTGTTTTTTTTTTTTTGGGCGGACCTCCGCTTTAAATTGACAGGACTAATCTGGGTACCACATGAGCACATACTGTAGCTAGTCTGTGGGAGCCAGAATTATTGTTGGTTGGTAGGGGATCAAATACTTATTTTACTCACTGAACTGCAGTTCAATTTATAACATTTGAATCATGTGTATTTTTCTGGATTTTTGGTTGATATTCTGTTTCGATCATTTAAAATAGACCTATGGGGGGGCGTGTCCGGACGTGAACCAGGGAGGACGTGTGGATACTGAGCTCTCCACAGGCAGTGTAAATCCACGGCCATCTCTGCAATATCCCACCCCGGGGGGGCCCAATTTCAGTGCCATCAGCCCCTGGGCCTCATCTCCTACGGCCCTGGCTGATTAGTGGAGGTTTTTGGCCGACTGTACCTGCTCTAGGCCTGAGAGTGTTCCCGCATTGCTGAGGCCCGCCGCCATCTTGGGGCCTACGGATCCGCGGGCACTCTTCCGCATCTACCCTGTGCAATCGGGGGTAAAACGAATGTCCCTCCGCGGACCGACAGCTGCCTCACCCCTGGAAAACAACTAAGCATCGGAGGAGTCGTCCGGAGGGCCCTGCTGTCCACTTCCTTATACCGCGATCCGACGCCATCTTGCGGCCTGTCGACCTGCCTTCTTCCAACCCTGGACACAGTGAGTAGTGGGGTAGTACCTTGCCCCCTCCAATTGGGACACGCTAGGGTGAGACTGTGTGCCCGGGGGGCCCTGAACGCTGGTCCTGGTGGGGAGATTTTGGCCTGAACGGAACGGATCTCACCCGGGTGGCACACGCTATCAGGAAAGTCCCCGGCTCCGGCCTACTCACGGAAGTCGGAGGCCATATTGCTACTCCGGGTACACCTCATATTTACAGTGACACTGCATCTAGGGCCCGGCCCCCTTCACTTCACTTCTGAGCCTAGGTTCTTCACTGGACATCTGTGGGTCTGTGGATCCCCCTTTCTACAGCCACTGCATTAGTCACTGCTGTACCTGACTGGTACACATGACAAATAGAATGATGGTCGTTCCAGCTGACACAGGGGATGCCATTTAAGTGAGTTCAGGATCCCGGCTGCTCTCCAAGATCCCCGAGTTGTTACCTTAGCCATATTATAGCCCCGGGGATAAGCCTGTTTATTCTCTAAGCCCCTTGGGCATCCCATGGGAAAAGTCGGCCAGCAGCAGCGATATTATAAGCCTTTATTTGGATCACGTGCAGAATCAGATATGGAACGCTATGTTACCAGGTCGCAATCTGCGACCTCGCACTCCCCCACAGTTCCGCACACTTCAATAGACCCATTACTGGGAACGGAGAATGCTGAGTACCCTCCATTAGCTCCCACCCAGGGTCCAGATTCCATCTCATCCTCTCCTCAGGAGATACTTACCCCAGACATTCTGGATGCCAAGTTGGACGCTAAGCTACAGCTCCTGCTTCAACAAATCACGTGCAATGTCTCGGCAGAAGTGAGCAAGTTAGCTGCAGAACTGAGAGGGGAAATCAACCAAATTGGGGAACGTACGGACACTCTTGAAAATAAATTTGATGAGTTGATAAGCTATGTTCAGGCTGTTGAGGAGGACAATCATAACCTACATATTTCGGTTTCTCAACTGCAATTGCAGCAGGAGGACCTGGAGAACAGGGAAAGGAGGCATAACCTGCGCTTCAGAGGTATCCCGGAAACGGTAGGAGACCCTGACTTACGCACCTATCTTCTTGGTCTTTTCAATACCCTGGCCCCCACAGTGGTGGATATAGACTGGCGCCTTGATAGGGCCCACCGATCCCTGGGCCCAAAACCTCCAGCTGGAGCTAGACCCAGGGATGTTATAGTCCGATTCCATTTTTTTGAAAGTAAGGAGGCACTGACCCTGGCCACGCGCAATAAATCCCAACTTCAGTACAAAGGAGCAAAATTGCAGATCTTTAGCGACCTCTCTCCAATTACCCTTGCTAAACGTAGAAATCTACGCCCAATCACCTCCCATCTACAACATCATAAGATCCCCTACTACTGGGCTTTCCCTTTTCGCCTTATTGTATCCAGAGATGGTGTTCAGGTTACCCTGCGTGAACTGCAGGAAGGCAAAGCTTTCCTGAAACATCTTGGCCTCCCCCCTTTGCCAGAAGATGATTTGATCCCTCCAGCTGCCCAGGTCCGTCAACATCCCGCCACTCCTAACCGCATCTGGACCCCCGTGAGGGGCAAATCAAGGAAACAATTCTCAACACCCCAACGTCTGCGTGCCTCCAACCAACCTCCTTGATTCACTCATACGTTCCTCTCTGGATCCATAATTTGATGCTCTCTGCATCTCCGTTTCTTCTCGATTCTAAAACAGATACGAAGATTGTTGCTCTGGTTTACAAAAGTTTTCAGTCTACCCTGGTTCCTGTTCAGGGTAGAGTTCTTCTCCAACCCATGGGGTGAAAATCACTACAAATATTGTTGACAGTGTTTTCCTTCTTGGTCACTGTACCCTAATTGGCAGTACCTCCTGTTTATTTGCTGACTCTCTAATCGTCGTCAACAGGTCCTCTACTGTCAGACTTATTTTAAAGGTTACCGAGTTCATAAGGAGAGCAGCCGATCCTCCCCATCTCTCTTGCTAGAGTTTTCTGATGGAAGTTCGTGTATGTCCCTATTTGGCCTTGGCTTACATCCAAGGTCCCCTGAGACGCAAGTGGCTCTCAGGCTTTCAAGAACTTAAGTTCTATTTTCTTTATTTTTTTCTGTTGATTTTTATTTTTTTTATTTTTCTTATGTCCATGGTTATAAGTCAGCTTTGTAGGTTGAAAGTGCAATGTTTTTTTTTTCCTAACCGAATGTCATTTCCTTACAGGGTTTATCTGTTACTATTTGGGCTCCGAAGGGATGCCCTTGTCTGCAATGTCTATTGTGAGGGGGTTAGCTCGGTAGCGGGTGTGTGTGGCCCCCTGGATGGGCTCCCCACACAAAAACAGGCCCAGCAGACGGAGGTTGTGGTTTTCAAGATCAAAAGGTGCGGTTTATTTCTCTATTTACAGTGACAAAAACACAGCAAAGCAAAAAGAAACATAAACAAAATAAATCCTGGTCAGCTTGACCTCTGACTAAACATGCAGGTTTCCCTAACTAACAACTGGGATCAGCCTGGTGCTGTCCTAGTCCCTAAGTCCCTGGTTTAGTAAATGTGCAAACAAATAGCCACACAGGCTTTGTCTCACCGCACAGGGGTTCACTCTCCCTAGACAGTCCACACAGGTCTGGTTCCAGGCATGAGCAAACACCTACCCCCCTGGATGCAACCAGGTGACTTTACCTTCCTGCTGTCACATACCCCCCCCCTCTTGTTTTAACCTTGGGGTTGGAACACCAGCAATCAGGCATTCATGTACTCGAGACAAAGCATCCACATTCCTCATTTGAACGCCAGGGCGATGCTTTACTGTGAAGTTGAATTCCTGTAGGGCCAGGAACCACCTATTTACTCTTCTATTTGTCTCCTTGTTTTGAGCCATCCACTTTAACGGAGCGTGATCCGTAACCATGTCAAAGTGCCTACCTAGCAGATAGTACCGAAGGGAATCTAGAGCCCACTTCACCGCTAAACACTCCTTTTCAACCGTGGCGTAATTTACCTCATGGGACTTCAACTTCCTGCTGAGGTAAATGACTGGGTGCTCTTCCCCGTTCCAGACCTGGGACAATACTGCTCCTAACCCCACATCTGACGCATCACTTTGTACGACAAAGTCTTTAGAGAAGTCGGGTGAGTACAACACTGGCTGGCTACATAAGGCTTGTTTCAAGAATTGGAATGCTGCCTCAGCCTCGGGGGTCCATTTAATCATGACCGACCCTTTCCCTTTCGTCAGGTTGGTTAGGGGCACAGCCTTAGAAGCAAAGTGGGGAATGAAGCGCCGATAATAACCCGCGATTCCCAGAAAGGCTCGTACCTGCTTCTTGCTGTTGGGACGTGGCCAACTCTGGATGGCCTCGACTTTGTTGAGTTGGGGTTTTATTACTCCCCTGCCAATGGTGTACCCAAGATATTTGGCTCCTCCTGCCCAATGGTACACTTCTTGGGGTTAGCCGTAAACCCCGCTTCCCGGATAGAGTCTAGGACTGCTTGCACTTTTGGCAGATGTGAGGCCCAATCTGTGCTATGGACAATTACGTCATCCAGGTAAGCCGCAGCATACTTCCGATGGGGCCTCAGTATCTGGTCCATTTTCCGCTGGAATGTGGCCGGCGCATTCTGTAACCCGAACGGCATTCTCTTATATTGGAACGCCCCGTCTGGGGTTACAAATGCGGTTTTCTCTTTGGCCGACTTGGCCAGGGGAATTTGCCAATACCCTTTTGTGAGGTCAAGAGTCGTCATGTATCGGGCTGTTCCCAGCCGGTCGATCAACTCATCTATACGTGGCATGGGGTAGGTGTCAAATTTTGTAACTTTGTTCAACTGACGAAAATCGTTACAAAATCGCCAGCTCCCATCCGGTTTAGGCACCAACACAATGGGACTAGACCAATCACTTTGGGACTCCTCTATCACCCCTAAGTTCAGCATTTTCTGTACTTCCTCCCGTATTGCCTCCCGTCGGGCCTCTGGGATCCGATAGGGTTTTAACTTCACCCTTTCACCGGGCGGGGTAATAATATCATGCTCTACCCCAGATGTTTGTCCCGGCAGCTCAGAGAACACCTCCTTGTTGCGAAGCACAAACTCCTTAACCTCCTGTTGTTGGGGTTGTGACAAGGTGGCTGCTATTCCAACCTCCGGAATCACGCAACCAGTTTGAGCTGGTGACCAAGTTTCTGCGACTAGGGACTCTCTATCCCTCCAGGCTTTCAACAGATTAACGTGATAGATCTGTTCGGGCTTTCGCCTTCCTGGTTGTCTGACCTTGTAATTCACTTCGCTCACTTTTTCCATTATCTCGTAGGGGCCTTGCCATTTGGCAAGGAATTTACTTTCAACCGTAGGGACAAGTACCAATATCCTATCCCCCGGGGAAAAGGTACGGGTCTTGGCTCCACGGTTGTACACTCTCTGCTGTGCCAACTGCGCTTGGGCCAAATGTTCCTTCACGATGGGCATTACCTGTGCAATTCGATCTTGCATCAGGGCGACATGCTCAATCACACTCCTGTGGGGAGAACTCTCACTTTCCCAAGTTTCCTTGGCAATATCCAACAGCCCTCTTGGGTGTCTCCCATACAGTAACTCAAAGGGGGAGAATCCCGTAGAGGATTGGGGCACCTCCCTAATGGCAAACATCAAATAAGGAAGTAGACAGTCCCAATCCTTTCCATCTCTATCCACCACTTTCTTCAACATTTGTTTTAGGGTTTTGTTGAATCTTTCAACCAGCCCATCGGTTTGGGGGTGATACACAGACGTACGCAATTGCGTCACTTTGAACAATTTACACAGCTCTTTCATAACCCGGGACATAAAGGGTGTACCTTGGTCCGTAAGCAGTTCTTTACAAATACCCACCCGGCTAAAAACAAGAGATAGCTCTTTGGCTATGGTTTTGGCCGAGGTATTTCGGAGAGGGATCACTTCTGGATAACGGGTGGCATAGTCCATTATAACTAATATGTACTGGTGCCCCCTAGCGGACTTGATTATAGGACCTACCAAATCCATTGCGATCCTCTCAAACGGGACCTCAATGATGGGTAGAGGGACCAGCGGGCTACGGAAATGTGGCATCGGGGCCGACCTCTGACACACAGGGCAGGAGGAACAATAATTTTCTATGTCCTTCATCACCCCAGGCCAATAGAATCTCTGTAATACCCTCTCTCGGGTTTTCTCTGTCCCCAGATGACCTCCAAGAATGTGCCCATGGGCCAACTCCAACACCAACTTCCTGTAAGGTTTGGGCACCACAAGCTGCTCAACGGTTTCTTCTGCCCTTTTTGCCACCCGATACAGTAGGTCCTTCTCTACGCTGAAGTATGGGTAAGTGCAGGTATTATCTGGGTTCACTAACTCGCCATCTATTTCCACTACGTTTTCCCGTGCCTTTATTAGGGCGGGGTCTTTTAACTGTTCTGTGGCAAAATTTTCCCTGTGAACCTCAAGATCAGAAAACTCCACAGACGGTAGGTTTTCGTCTGAGGAGGTGGGCTCCTCTCCAGTTTCTTGAGTCTCGCCTGCCAATACTGACAAGGGAAATTCTGGAGAGTCCTCACCACTCTCAGAGGAGTTCTGGCTACCACCTTCCTGGTACATAGGGGCACCAGTGGGGGGCTCAGGATCATCCCACAGTTCCCAGAACTTCGGAAAATCCCTTCCCACAATGGCATCATGCGGTAATTGAGATACTAACCCCACTGGATGAGAGAGGGTACCTTTGGGGGTCTTGAAACACACTGTAGTCACTGGATACTCTCGGGTGTCCCCATGCACACAAATAACAGCTACCTTGCTATTCCCAGAGACCTCTGTTTTAACTAATTCAGCCTTTATCAGGGTCACAAGGCGACCTGAATCCAGTAATACCACAACATTTCTACCATTAATACACATTTTGCATAAATGTTTCTCAGTTCCCCGAATGGCAGTGCATGCGACTGTCGCACACAGCGACTGACGTCTGTCCGTCAGAAAGTCACATTGCATGGGTTCCTCCACAACCGGGCAATTTGCTGCAATATGTCCCGTTTGCCGGCAGCGGTAGCAAACAATCCTTTTGGCTGCCTCTTGAGCCCCCGACTTCCCAGGCTGTTCTCGCCATACCCTGGGCAGAGCTCCCACCCTCTCACTCTCTCCACCCTCACCCCTTGGAATCATCTTATCCGCCCCTGGGGATGGTCTGGTCCCTAATGGCAAACATCAAATAAGGAAGTAGACAGTCCCAATCCTTTCCATCTCTATCCACCACTTTCTTCAACATTTGTTTTAGGGTTTTGTTGAATCTTTCAACCAGCCCATCGGTTTGGGGGTGATACACAGACGTACGCAATTGCGTCACTTTGAACAATTTACACAGCTCTTTCATAACCCGGGACATAAAGGGTGTACCTTGGTCCGTAAGCAGTTCTTTACAAATACCCACCCGGCTAAAAACAAGAGATAGCTCTTTGGCTATGGTTTTGGCCGAGGTATTTCGGAGAGGGATCGCTTCTGGATAACGGGTGGCATAGTCCATTATAACTAATATGTACTGGTGCCCCCTAGCGGACTTGATTATAGGACCTACCAAATCCATTGCGATCCTCTCAAACGGGACCTCAATGATGGGTAGAGGGACCAGCGGGCTACGGAAATGTGGCATCGGGGCCGACCTCTGACACACAGGGCAGGAGGAACAATAATTTTCTATGTCCTTCATCACCCCAGGCCAATAGAATCTCTGTAATACCCTCTCTCGGGTTTTCTCTGTCCCCAGATGACCTCCAAGAATGTGCCCATGGGCCAACTCCAACACCAACTTCCTGTAAGGTTTGGGCACCACAAGCTGCTCAACGGTTTCTTCTGCCCTTTTTGCCACCCGATACAGTAGGTCCTTCTCTACGCTGAAGTATGGGTAAGTGCAGGTATTATCTGGGTTCACTAACTCGCCATCTATTTCCACTACGTTTTCCCGTGCCTTTATTAGGGCGGGGTCTTTTAACTGTTCTGTGGCAAAATTTTCCCTGTGAACCTCAAGATCAGAAAACTCCACAGACGGTAGGTTTTCGTCTGAGGAGGTGGGCTCCTCTCCAGTTTCTTGAGTCTCGCCTGCCAATACTGACAAGGGAAATTCTGGAGAGTCCTCACCACTCTCAGAGGAGTTCTGGCTACCACCTTCCTGGTACATAGGGGCACCAGTGGGGGGCTCAGGATCATCCCACAGTTCCCAGAACTTCGGAAAATCCCTTCCCACAATGGCATCATGCGGTAATTGAGATACTAACCCCACTGGATGAGAGAGGGTACCTTTGGGGGTCTTGAAACACACTGTAGTCACTGGATACTCTCGGGTGTCCCCATGCACACAAATAACAGCTACCTTGCTATTCCCAGAGACCTCTGTTTTAACTAATTCAGCCTTTATCAGGGTCACAAGGCGACCTGAATCCAGTAATACCACAACATTTCTACCATTAATACACATTTTGCATAAATGTTTCTCAGTTCCCCGAATGGCAGTGCATGCGACTGTCGCACACAGCGACTGACGTCTGTCCGTCAGAAAGTCACATTGCATGGGTTCCTCCACAACCGGGCAATTTGCTGCAATATGTCCCGTTTGCCGGCAGCGGTAGCAAACAATCCTTTTGGCTGCCTCTTGAGCCCCCGACTTCCCAGGCTGTTCTCGCCATACCCTGGGCAGAGCTCCCACCCTCTCACTCTCTCCACCCTCACCCCTTGGAATCATCTTATCCGCCCCTGGGGATGGTCTGGTCTTAGGGTGGAAAGTCCGAGAGTCTCTGGAAGAGGCCGTCAGGTTCTCTGCAGCCAAGTATCTCTCTACACGATCCACAAGTTTACCGGCCGTTTCTGGGTCTCCATGGCTTACCCACTTTTGAATGGCGGTAGGAAGAGCTCTCAAGAAACGATCCATCACAACACGTTCCACAATCTCCGGTGCGGACAAAGTCTCTGGCTGTAGCCACTTCCTGCTCAGGTGAATGAGATCATACATTTGAGACCTGGGGGGTTTTCCAAGCTGGAAAGTCCAGTTATGCACACGCTGAGCCCGGACAGCCAGGGTGACACCCAGCCTTGCCAATATTTCAGCTTTTAGCATCACATAGTCTTTTGCTTGGTCAGGCTCTAGGTCATAGTAAGCTTTCTGCGATTCACCAGTTAACAGAGGAGCCACCAGTCCAGCCCACTGCTCCTCAGGCCACTTTTCTCTTTCAGCAGTCCTTTCAAATGTGGTCAAAAATACCTCTGGATCATCCTCTCCAGTCATTTTTGTCAATAAACGACTCACCCCAAAGGACGCGGTATTAGTGGGACGGCTTTCCTCACTGGTCTGCGGACGTTGCTGCATTACTGCTTCCATCTGTTGTTGTAGTCTCTGCTCTTGCTTCTGCAACAGGTCTATGAAGCGGGCCTCAGATTGCTGCTGGGCTTGTTGCTGGGCTGCAAAGCTCTTTTGCAAACCTGCATTTGTCTGCTGTTGATTGGCATTTGCTAGAGCCAGCTGTTTCAGTATCTCCTCCATGCTGGCTTAAAAAAAAACTGCCACTGGTTCTCCACCAACTGTGAGGGGGTTAGCTCGGTAGCGGGTGTGTGTGGCCCCCTGGATGGGCTCCCCACACAAAAACAGGCCCAGCAGACGGAGGTTGTGGTTTTCAAGATCAAAAGGTGCGGTTTATTTCTCTATTTACAGTGACAAAAACACAGCAAAGCAAAAAGAAACATAAACAAAATAAATCCTGGTCAGCTTGACCTCTGACTAAACATGCAGGTTTCCCTAACTAACAACTGGGATCAGCCTGGTGCTGTCCTAGTCCCTAAGTCCCTGGTTTAGTAAATGTCCAAACAAATAGCCACACAGGCTTTGTCTCACCGCACAGGGGTTCACTCTCCCTAGACAGTCCACACAGGTCTGGTTCCAGGCATGAGCAAACACCTACCCCCCTGGATGCAACCAGGTGACTTTACCTTCCTGCTGTCACACTATTCACATCATTGCTTTTACACGCATTTTTGCTTTTATGTCTCTGTTTCCTATATTTTGTTATTTTTTAGATTCAAAGTCCTTACACAAGCCTATTTGAATGTCTTACTATGGCTTTAAAGATCATGTCGTATAATGTGAAGGGTCTGGGTTCCATCCGCAAACGCTGGATGGCCCTGAAGGATTTCAGGGCCTCAGGCGCAGATGTGGTGATGATCCAGGAAACTCACTTCAGGGCTGGTGGTTCACTCAAATTTGCCTCGAAGTTCTTCCCCACCTCCTTCCTTGCCTCTGATTCCACGGGCAAGGCGGGAGTGGCGATTTTGATCAAGAAATCCTGTCCTATCAAGGTTAAAAGCTCACATGCTGATCCACATGGGAGATTCCTCATACTGGAATGTGAATATGCGAATACTTCTTTCTCTCTTGTGAATCTCTATGCCCCCAATACAGGTCAGATTGACTTTCTCAACAAACTTTTTGACTCCCCTCAATTTCGTTCTCAACCTTTTCAGATTATTGGTGGGGATTTTAACCAGGTCATGTCACCCACTAGAGATAGACAGTCTCTCCTTAGTTCTACACCTTCAAAACAGGTTATATTGCATTCCAATTCCTTCCGCAAATGTATTAGGTCCCGTCAATTTTTCGACACATGGAGGATCAGGCACCCTTCTGCTAGGCAGTTTACATTTTATTCCCCAGCTCATAGAATGTATTCACGCCTTGACCATTTTTTTATCACAGCCCCACTCATTCCTTATGTGATAGAGTCGGACATATTGCCTATCACATGGTCAGATCACGCTCCCATTGTGATAGACCTCATGCTTTCTCAGGCCTATACCAAATCCTGTCACTGGCGTCTGAATGATCATCTCCTACAGTCCGAAGTTCCACGTTCTACCCTAGCCAAAAGCTTGGAGGAATTTTTCCAGCTTAACATGGGCTCAGTTTCCGAGTTTTCCACACTGTGGGAGGCGCACAAGGCAGTTTTCCGAGGTGTTTGCATAGCTGAAGGCGCCCGGTTAAAAAAGGATAGAAATGGCCTACTGCAGTCCCTTACATCTGCTCTGGTAACTGCGGAGCGGAGACTGCTGTGTGGTCCCACGGTGTTGAAACTCCAAAAGGTCATTTCCCTTAGGGAACAAATAAAGTCTTTACAGCTCGACAGGGCGTCTAAATCCCTACTATGGACAAAACAAAAATTCTATGAATTTTCGAATAAGCCCCATAGGATGCTGGTTCATAAATTACGACCACGCCCATTCAATTCCTTTCCCGATTTTCTTACGAAGGCCGACGGCTCTAGAGCATATTGCCCCCGCGAAATGTCAAATATTTTTGGCAAATTCTACCACAGATTGTATAATTGCCTGACTCCAGAGAACCACTTTAACTTTACTCAGGAAAAATTTGAGACTTTCTTCTCTAACATAAACCTTCCAAGACTATCCTCAGCGGACTTGGCCAGTTTGAATGTGGCTATATCAGCTGAGGAGTTGTTGGCTATAATCAAAGAGCTACCTCTGCACAAATCGCCTGGCCCTGATGGTTTGCCCTACTTTTACTACAAAACTTTTTTCAACATTTTGTCTCCTCATATGCTGTCTTTATACGACTCACTGCTTAAGGGCACATCTCCACATCCACACTTCTCCCACTCTTACATCTCAGTCATCCCAAAGCCTGGTAAAGACCCCTCGATCCCAGATAATTATAGGCCCATAGCCCTTTTGAATTCGGATTATAAAATTTTCACCAAAATTCTTGCATCCAGATTGTCTAAGCTCATTCCTAAACTGATCCATAGAGACCAGGTGGGCTTTGTCCCTGGCAGGCATGCGGGGGACAACACCCGCCGTACAATAGATCTGATAGATCTTTTGGATAGGTCATCCCGTTCGGCGCTAATTTTGAGTCTAGATGCCCAAAAGGCTTTTGACAGGCTGAGTTGGCCTTATATGTTCGCTGTCCTCAAAACGTTTGGATTCACTGGTCCCTTTTTTAAAAGCCCTAGAGGCCCTGTACTCCACAGTCACAGCCCAGGTTCAGATGTCTTCTTTCCTGTCGCCTGCCTTCCCCATGACAAACGGAACTCGGCAGGGGTGTCCTATATCACCGTTACTTTTCATTTTATGTCTGGAGCCCCTGGCCGAGTCCATCCGCACCCATCCAGATATCAATGGGGTGGTGATGCGGTAGGGAGAATATAAACTGTCGCTCTTTGCGGATGACATTCTGCTCACTGTAACTAATCCGTTAATATCGCTTCCTTCGTTACATAAATTACTAGCCTCCTTTGGCGCCATCTCCGGTTACAAGGTTAACAATTCCAAAACTGAAGCACTCCCTATACACATTCCAGCATTATTGTTATCTCAGCTTAAAGGGTCATATCCTTATAAATGGTGCACCACCTCCATTAAATACTTGGGTGTCCTTCTTATCCCCTCTTACTCTTCTCTCTATCAAGCCAACTTCCCACCTCTCGTCTTAGACATTAACAAATCCCTGATGGCTTGGACAAAATATCCCCTGTCTCTGTTGGGTAGGATTAACGTCCTAAAAATGTCTATATTACCCAGACTACTTTATCACTTTGAAACATTACCAGTTGCCCTGCCTTCCTCTCAACTAAAAGCGATTCAGAGGAATTTTCTAAAATTCATATGGGGCGATAGAGCACATCGTATAGCTTATTCAGTGGTATTCGCTCCAAGGTCCTGGGGAGGATTGGGTGCCCCGGACATTTTTAAATACTACCACGCCTCACACTTGAGGGCTATAGTTTTGTGGTCCTCCCTACATGCACCAAATCAATGGTCTGCCATTGAAAAGGGGGTACTATACCCGGTCCACCCATGTTCCTTGGTCTGGGACAATGTCTCATCCTTGGATTCCACTTTCAAACGCCAATGTACTGCTCCGATGGCTTTCACCTTAACCATTTGGCGTAAATGCCTTAAGACTCATCACCTTGCTTCAACATGCTCTCCCCTTGTAAATGTATTGTTTAACCCAAATTTACCAGACAGTTTGTCCCTGGGCAGGGTTTTCTCATGGCTTGATGCCCCTCTCTTTCAACTCCGGAATTTGGTACATCCTATCACGCGACATTTGCATACTTTTGAAACTCTGAGTAAGAAGTTTAATATACCCACCCAACTTTTCCATTTCTACCTGCAGGTTAGACATTTTTTCCACTCCAAGTCCCCAACTCTGATTCTTGACAAACCGACTACCTTTGAATACATATGCGCTCAGGGTCCATACCAACTACATTTAATATCTTCTATACACCGTCTCCTTCATGAGTCTACTCCACTGACTGAGACAACCCACCATTACATGAAAAGATGGTCTATTTTGTTGGATAGACCTATTACGGTCCAGATGTGGGATAGGATATGGTCCTCTACATTCAAATCTTCTCAATGTGTGTCCCAAAGGGAAACGTCCATTAAGATTCTTATGTTTTGGTATAGAACGCCTAATGTAATTCACAAATATGATCCCTCAGTCTCGCCGCGCTGTTGGCGATGCGGGACTGAAACGGGTCCCCTATTCCATATCTTTTGGCAGTGTTCTATGATCCAACCCTTTTGGCATGATGTGAGGCTGCTGATACAGAGGGTGGTGGGTGTGTCCCTACCGCTCGATCCCTTAAATTACTTATTGGGTCTCCCCTTTCCGGGCATACCCAAGAAGGTGAATCGGCTTGTCTCCTACATTTTACTAGCTGCCAAAAGGCTTTTCTTTCTCGTACATCACGGGACACAGAGCGACATAGTCATTACTAATGGGTTATATAGATACCGTCAGGTGCTGGCACTGGCAACTTCCAAAACCGGAAGTACCCTCCCCTATATAAGCCCCTCCCATCCGGGAGCACCTCAGTTTTTTTGCCAGTGTCTAAGGTGTTGGCCAAGAAGAAACATGTGTTTTTCACTGAGCTTGCGTACAGGTTCTTTTGGGCCTCAGTAAGCTATTCCGGATCCGACCAAAAAAGCTTCATAGCTAAACGGTCGGTACCCGGGCCTTGCAGAGAAGAGCAAGGTTTTGCCTGTAATGCTTCTCTTAGGAGAGCTGGACCCTGGGATCCAGAGCTCTGGTCATACCCACGACCAAGATGTTTTCTGTGCAGGGTGCTATACAGGTCCAGGGGAGTGGAATCCTTGGGAACCCGGTCCCTGAAGGTTTGATTACAATGCCTGCCGTGATAGGTGAAGTTTGGGCTTTTGTGGACCAAACAAAGTCCTGCGGCGGGGAACAGGTAAGTGGGGGCCCCCAGGAACTTGGTTCTATTGGGGGACCCCCAAGCCTAATTTGTCTTTCTGTCTGTTACCTAATGGTATTCCCGCAAAATTCTGTGCATGCCTGTAACTACTAAAAAAATGTAATAATTTTTAATGGTGGTCAAGAAAAAAATAAAAATAAAATTTATATATATATTTAATATATTAGACTGCGGTACCTGTGTTTGTCCACTAGAGGCCGCTGTGGAATGTTTTCTTGTCATGTGGACTAGCTTCTTCTCAGCAGAGCAAAGTCCAGGCAGATGGTGAGTTCTCTTATAGGAAACTGTTTCCTCTGCCATGTTGCAGTGCTCGTCCATCCCCCGGCCTGCGGCAAAGAGGGGCCCTGGCTCCTGTCCCTTGTTACCATATTTGAAATTAGCGCCGAAGGCGCACGTGCCCGCGCGCGGGCACGCGCCTCTATATATATATAGAGGTGAGCCGGGAAAGGGGGCGGAGCCTGGGGGATGACGCTCTGTGCGCGCCGCAGCGCTTCTGCGCATGTGCGGGCGTCCCAGCAGTTTAAAAAAAAAAAAAAACACAATATTGTAGTGAGCTGGCTATGAAGTACAGAGACAGAGCTGGCAACATTTAAAGGCATACAGCAAGCGGTTGATACAGGCATCCCCTAGAAAGGCACATTAGTAGACACCAACTGTGATATAGCAGCAATTGTGCTAGACTATTCTCAGTAAAAGTGGTGTATTACGGCTGGAATACCTCAGCTTTAGGCTTAGGAATATGCCGTCCAGAAGCTCCGGAACTGAATCTTCCAGGAAGCGAAGGGGGTCTCATCGGGCTCGGAGGATCTTGGGCATACTCCTGCTGCACCAGTCTCCCCTGAAGTTCAGAGGTAAGTGACCGTAGAGACCCCGCAGGGGTACTTGGTACTGTGGCTGTCCTCAGTCACCTGCTCCTGTGTATGTAACAGAGGAGGTTTTTTCCTCAGCTCTGGGAGGATTAGAGAGAGATTGTCAACATTTATCGCTGCCTCCCTGTCAGGGAAAGCACGCCCGATCTCCGTCTCCTCCTTCAGAGTGCCTGTTAGCAGAGCAACAGTCCCATACAGGGATCGACCTGCCTGAAGGGGATCAGGATGAGGTTGATTCTGTTATAGAGGAATCAACAGTGGGGGAACCTTTTCTCAGCATCTCAAGCTGAAAGATTATGGGTTCAGTCTCTGACTAACATGGTCCGATCAGCATTTAAAAATGCACCTTGCGGAACCATCAACCACTACTGTATCCTCGTTGGGGTCGCTAGAAGCCCCCAGACTGTTTGTTCTTTTCCACTTCACCCTTTACTGAAAGGGCTCATTTACCAGGATTGGGAACGTCCTGAGAAAATATTTATTCCCCCAAGAGATTTCCGGTGGTCTATCCCATGGAGGATAAGTTCATCAAAAAAAAAAAAAAATTTAATGGAAGGTCCCTACAGTGGACGCAGCCATCTCTTGTATGTATAAATCACTGACATGTCCAGTGGATAATGTCCAAATGTTCAAGAACCCAATAGATAAAAGATTGGAGTCCTTATGAAAATCTGCTTGGTGATACAACCAGCAGTAGCAGCTATTGGGGTCTGCTAAGCAGTGAAGGATCAGTTGAAACAGGTCTTGAGGGACTTGACAGATCAGCAGGCTTTGCCCTAGCTGATCTACCTAGAGCCTTAGGCTTTGCGGTTGACGCCATAGAGGATTCAGTCCATCAGGCCTCCCGCCTTACGCTGTCTATAGTACATATGCGTAGGCTCCTATGGCTCAAAAACTGGTCTGCTGAAGCTCCCTGTAAAGAATGGCTGGTTAGCGTCCCATTTCATGGTGAACGCTTATTCAGGGAAAACCTGGACAAATATATCCAGAAAATTTCCAGCGGTAAAAATACGCTCTTGCCGGTTAAAAGCAGAGTTAGAGGTCCCTCTATAAGAGGCCTGCTTCTCCAGTTCCGACGGCCTCCTCGGTCAAATCCCGGGGGTAAAAAAAACAGGGACAGTAGCAGGGTAATGAGAAACCCTGGGTCAGGGGAGGTACAAAACCTCCCCCAAAGTTAAATTCATTGAAGCCCCCACTCAGTCGGGTGGGGGGAGGACTCCAGTTGTTCGCAAGAGACCTGGCGGGACACGATCAAGACAGACAGGTGCTCTCCGCAGTAGGTTTGGGATACAGTTTGGAGTTAAAAGACTCTCCTCCTTCCCATTTTTGAGGTCAAACGTGCCAAGGGATCCCCGGAAGAGAGAGTCCCTCCTGTTGGCACTAGAACAACTATTGCTCCAAGGAGTAATTATGGAGGTTCCCCTGGAAGAATGAGGGTTCGGGTTTTACTCAAACCTCTTTACAGTCCCGAAGCAAACGCGGACGGGAGGCCCATATTAATTCTAAAAGGGCTATACAAATTCCTGTATGTCAGGACTTTCCGATGGAGTCGACCCGATCGGTGGCCACTGCCCTACAAGGGGAGGATTGGTTAGCCGCGATCGACATCAAAGATGCTTATTTGCACATTCCCATCTTTCCAGTCCACCAAAAATTTCTACGCTTTGCAGTAGAAGGGCGCCATTTTCAGTTCAGAGCCTTACCCTTCGGTTTGGCCACAGCACCACGAGTGTTTACAAAAAATCTGGCCCTTTATTGGCCAATCTAAGAACACAAGGTGTAATGATAATGGCATATCTGGATGACTTGTTGCTGATAGACCACTCAGTGAAAAAACTAGACGTGGTCGTTCACAAGACAATCAAGTATCTGGAATCTCACGGTTGGATTATCAACCGAGACAAGTCAGCCCTAAAAACCAGTCAAAAGTCTGGAATACTTGGGGCTAAGGTTGGATTCAGGCCAGAGAAAAATATTCTTGCCTCGAGGAAAGGTGTTGTCTTTGAAAGATTTGATCCACTTAGTGGGTACAAAAAAGACAGCCGTCCATACGCCTGTATATGAGGCTGCTGGGAAAAATGGTGGCATCATTCGAAGCAGTACCCTACGGTCAATTCCATTCAAGGAATTTGCAAGGGGCCATACTGTCAGCCTGGAACAAAAAAGTTCAGGCCCTAGACTTACAATGTCCTTGTCCCCTTCCGTTCGCAAGAGCCTCCATTGATGGTTGGTTCCCCAGAATCTGGAAAAAAGGAAATCCTTCAGTCCGATTTCTTGGAAGGTGGTCACTACAGATGCCAGCCTTATAGGCTGGGGAGCAGTACTGGAGCAATAGTCTCTCCAGGGCAGATGGTCGGATGCAGAAAAGGCCCTGCCCATCAATCTCTTAGAGATACGAGCAGCCCGGTATGCCCTAGTAGCATGGACATCCAAACTCCAAGGGTCCCCTGTCAGATTTCAATCAGACAATGCCACAGCAGTGGCATATATCAATCATCAGGGGGGCACCAGGAGTCGTGCAGCCCAGAGGGAAGTAAATTACATCCTGAAATGGGCAGAAAAATATGTCCCAGCCATATCTGCGGTATTCATTCCAGGAGTGGAGAATTGGAAGGCGGACTTTATAAGTCGCCAGCAATTAGGCCCAGAGGAAGGGTCCCTTCACCCCGAGGTTTTCTGGACAATATGTCAGCGGTGGGGAACATCGGATGTAGATCTTCTAGCATCCAGATTCAACACAAAGGGGGACAGGTTTGTCTCTCGGACAAGGGATCCCCTAGCTTGCGGCTCGGATGCCCTAGTGTTCCCTTGGGATCAGTTCAAGCTGATATATGCATTCACACCGCCACAATGGTTACCTCGATTACTCCGCAGAATCAGGGTAGAAAAGAAACCAGTGATTCCGGTGGCTCCAGCGTGGCCCCGAAGAGCGTGGTACGCGGAGATTGTAAAATTTCAGTGGGGAGTCCTTGGACTCTCCCACGTCGTCCGGACCTGCTTTCGCAAGGACCGATATACCACCCTTCCTTACCAGCCCTAGGTTTGACGGCCTGGCTATTGAAGCCCACATTCTAAAAAAGAGAGGGCTCTCTAATGCTGTGGTATCTACCATGATCAATGCCAGGAAGCCGGTATCCAGGCAGATCTACTATAGAATCTGGAAGGCGTACATCGCCTGGTGTGAGGCCAAGAAATGGCATCCACGTAAATACGTAATAGGAAGGATTCTGGACTTCCTACAATGGGCTGTAGATAGGAAGCTTGCCTTGAGTACTATCAAGGGTCAGATTTCGGCCTTGTCAATATTTTTTCAAAGGCCCTTGGCTTCGCATTCACTAGTCAAAGCCTTTATACAAGGAGTGATGCGTATTAGTCCTCCGGGTAATATTCCCATATGTCCATGGGATCTAAACTTGGTTCTGTCGGTTTTACAGAAACAACCATTTGAACCATTACAGCATATTTCCTTGGTGCTTCTCACCAGGAAATTGATTTTTCTAGTAGCCATTTGTTCGGCTAAAAGAGTGTCGGAATTAGCAGCTATGTCCTGTAAAGAGCCATATCTGGTTATCCATAAGGACAAAGTAGTGTTACGTCCTCATCCAGCCTTTCTTCCTAAGGTGGTATCGAGGTTTCATTTGAACCAAGATGTGGTTCTTCCTTCTTTTTTCCCCAAACCTACTTCGGTAGAGGAAAAGTTATTTCATTCTTTGGATGTAGTAAGAGCAGTTAAAGCTTATCTAAAAGCCACTGCTCAGATTCGCAGAACGGATACTTTGTTTATACTGCCGGAAGGCCCCAGAAAGGGTCAGGCAGCGTCAAAATCTACTTTAGCCAAGTGGATTCGACAGGTCATTATGCAAGCTTATGGCTTGAGAAGGAGACCGCCTCCGTTCAAAGTTAGAGCGCACTCCATGAGAGCAGTTGGAACTTCATGGGCAGTGCATCACCAGGCCTCCCTGGCTCAAATCTGTAAGGCCGCAACATGGTCTTCAGTACACACGTTTACTAGGTTCTACCAGGTGGACGTTAGAAGTCAGGAGGATGTCGCCTTTGGGCGCAGTGTGTTGCAGGCCGCAAAAGATCCTCATGTCTGATAGCACTCAGCTTATATATGGTGTATCCCCCCCCCTCATTTGGCATTGCTTTAGGACATCCCATTAGTAATGACTATGTCGCTCTGTGTCCCGTGATGTACGAGAAAGAAAATAGGATTTTTATAACAGCTTACCTGTAAAATCCTTTTCTTGGAGTACATCACGGGACACAGAGCTCCCGCCCCTCTTTGGGGACACTTATTGCTTTGCTACAAAACTGAGGTGCTCCCGGATGGGAGGGGCTTATATAGGGGAGGGTACTTCCGGTTTTGGAAGTTGCCAGTGCCAGCACCTGACGGTATCTATATAACCCATTAGTAATGACTATGTCGCTCTGTGTCCCGTGATGTACTCCAAGAAAAGGATTTTACAGGTAAGCTGTTATAAAAATCCTATTATCCCATTATGTTGGCTATCTAATATGCCTCCTCCATGGCCTAGGTTTCTCCATCTGGTGGCTGAGATTCGGAGGATGGAATACCTAACGGCCTCTGTGCATGATAAAATTCCCCAATTCGATAAAGTGTGGGAACCCTGGGATCGATCGGATTATGGGACCCTCGCATCACCTGCTACACCTTGACATATACTAGCTTGATATTTACTAGCTTCGCATTTCTTGCTGCCTACCATATACGTACTTCATATGTACCCTTGTCTTTGACGCCTAAGGTTTCATTTTGGTTATTAATCCCTATTGTAAACCTATAAGTTGTTTTTTATATATTTTTGATCTGGTGTACCGAGCACGCCTGTGCTCTGTACTTATGGACATTGCTTGACGAATTCCTCCTACTTTTAATTTTCTTTTTCTTTCTTTGATATCATTCTGTGTTTGATATCTGTATATTGTGCATAATGTAACAATATCTTGTTTGTTCTTTAAAACCCAATAAAAATTACAATTATTAAAATACACCTATGATAAAATTATAGACCCTTTATTTCTTTGTAAGTGGGCAAACTTACAAAATCTGCAGGGGCTAAAATAATTATTTCCCCCACAGTATACAGATATAAGAGAGAGATCTACTGTCGATAAATCTTAATTTTTCACTTTGAAGTATGTGCTTAGACATATTGGTATACATTGTTGATTTGATGGTTACGTGTTTTTTAACTGCTTGCCAACCAGCGCGCGACGATATACGTCGACAGCATGGCACGGACAGGCAGAAGGACGTATATAAACGTCCCCTTTAAGAGAGCGGCATTGTGGACGTGACTCCGACCGCGGGTCCCGATTGTGTCACGGTGAGGAAGAATGGGGAAATGCTATTGTAAACAAGCATTTCCCCAGTCTTCCTAGTGACAAGGACATTGATCACAGCTTCCTGTAATCAGAAGCGGTGATCACGGTCGTGTCACACACAGCCCATCCCCCCTACAGTTAGAAGCACTCCCTAGGTCACACTAAACCCCTAAAGCACCAACTAGTGGTTAAATCCTTCACTACCAGTGTCATTTTCACAGCAATCAGTGCATTTTTATAGCACTGATAGCTGTAAAAATAACAATGGTCCCAAAATGGTGTCAAAAGTGTCCAATATGTCCACCATAATGTTGCAGTCACGAATCGCTGATCGCCGTCATTACTAGTAAAAAAAAAAAAATTAATAAAAATGTCATAAAACTATCCTCTATTTTGTAGACGCTATAATTTTTGCACAAACCAATCAATTAACGCTTATTGCAATTTTTATTACCAAAAATATGTAGAAGAATACGTATCGGCCTAAACTGAGGAAAAAAACGTTTTTTTTAAATATATTTTTAGGGGATATTTATTATAGCAAAAAGTAAAAAAAAAATTGAATTTTTTTCATAATTGTCGCTCTATTTTTGTTTGTAGCGCAAAAAATAAAAACCGCAGAGGTGATCAAATACCACCAAAAGAAAGCTCTATTTGTGGGGAAAAAAGGACGTCAATTTTGTTTGGGAGCCACGTTGCATGACCACGCAATTGTCAGTTAAAGCGACGCAGTGCCGAATCGCAAAAAGTGGCCCTGTCATTTGGCAGCAAAATGGTCCAGGGCTGAAGTGATTAAGACAAATATGGGACTTGATTGATGTACAAATGTACAATTATTCATTTATTTTTTTATTATTAGAATTTGTCAGCAATTTTATTACTATGTTTTGGTAATTAATTGTAAGGGAGTATATTCCTTACTTAATACTTAATTCAATTACAATATAAGGAATTATCATATATTTAAAAAAAAAAATCATTACCTAAGAGGTGGGTCCATGTGATGTGTTATCAATTTTGAATTTGGTATGCTTTTAAAGGATCATCAAATCCTAGGTAAGCATAATGCAGGAATGTAAAAGGAGGCACATTTTTTTTTTTTATACAAACGATTTTTATTGGGTATAAACATATTGAAAGGTACAGAGCATGTCGGGATGCAACCCCAATGTCAGAATTCTCAGTTTACACGACATTCAATATCTCAGAGGATTAGTGTGTTAATCAACATCAAGCTCGGTATCAGCAATGGGGTGTGCAACCCAGTATCAAGTAAAATCAAAAACACACAACGGAAAACAAGAAGGGGAAAAAAAGAAAATAGTAAAAAAATATATAAAAAAGGAGGAGGAAAGAAAAAGAAAAGATAAACAACATATGTGAAAACAAGAAAAGAAGAAAAAAAAATTCAACCTACTGCTTCATCTGAAACATTCAACCAACCTAGTACGGTATGTCATTCATGGAAGGATGTCAAATAACCTGTGGCCATCTGATGCTCCACTCTGTCACCCAGGGTACGGAACCAATGGGAGACGAGAGAACCTCTGGCTTTTAATAAAGATAAGGGTACTAGGGGCTCACGGAGGGGAGCTGGCTATAGCATCGCACCATATGTAGACCATAAGGCCCATTTGTTGTGGAAAACCTGCATGGTATCCACAACAGTATGATGGATCCTCTCCATGAGGTGGATAGTTTCCATCCGGCGGAGTACCTGTGTCCAATGAACCGACTGGGAACGCCAATTCAAGGCTATGGCCCAGAGGGCTGCACAGAACAGAGTATTAACCAATTTCTGCATGGGCGGGGGGAGATCTGGAATAGGTGTAAAGAGTAGACATATCAGGGCTGTCAGATCGATGATAGTGCCTGTGATCAGCGCTACCCTGGAGGCAATCTGGCTCCAGAGATGTTGCAGATGAGGGCAGCTCCAAAAGGTGTGGAGCAAAGTGCCAGGAGTCTGGCTGCCTCTAAAACACGTCTCCTGGACCGAGGGATAAAATTTGTGAACCCTGTCTGGGGTAAGGTACCATCTCGTGTGTAATTTCACAACAGTCTCTTTAGTGGCTATAGAGCGAGTACATTTGTGCATATTCTGGAGCATGTCCATCCAGTCATCCGGGGAAAATGTCACACCCAGGTCCGATTCCCAATGGTGCATGGCCGTAGATTTCGCAGGAAGTTGTGACTCATTGAGAAATTTGTATATTGTGGAGATCGTTCCCCTGTCTCTAGAGAGGTTCTGGCAGATTTTTTTGAAGGGGAAAAGTTAGAGCTGGCGTTAAGTGTAAAGAGGGATTCAAAAAAGTGTCTGATTTGCAAAAATTTAAAGAATTCAGTTCGCGGGATATCAAATTGTTCTTGTAGTTGGGTGAATGAATAAAAATGTGCGCCAAGCGTAAGTGTTGTGAGTGTCGTGAGGGAGTTCTGTTCCCACCAAAGAAAATCCTCCAGGGAACGAAAAGCTGGGGGGAAGCTCGGTGTGCCTACAAAGGAAGTGAGGGGAGGCCTGCACGACCGAAGCTTAAATTTGTGGTGATAAAGAGACCATAAATGAATCGTCTGACCTACTACGTTGTTCAGTGCCCCAAGTTCCCTAGGTTTCAAGCCAGTCTGCCAAAGGAGACCCGGAATATGGTATGGGCGGGCAGAGGACATTTCAAACTGGAGCCAGGGGATACTATGTGGAGAGGCGTGCCATTGCGCCGTCTGAGCTAGCCTGGCCGATAGGTAATAGAGCCAGATATTGGGAAGTCCCAAACCCCACTGAGACATAGGTCTGTGTGTGAGTAGACCCCCATATCTGGGGCGTTTATTGTTCCAAATGAAGTGGTTTATCTCTCGCTGGATCTGTATTATCGTTTGTCGTGATACATAAAGGGGGAGGGCCCTAAAAAAGTATAACAATTTCGGGAGAATAGACATCTTGACGGCCGTGACCCTACCTAATAGGGTAATGTGGAAAGAAGACCATAGACGCAACCATTGTTTGACTTTTGCAAATGCTTGAGGGTAGTTAGCGTTATACAGTGCTCTGAGAGAGGGGGCCAGATGTATACCAAGATATTGGAGGGTGTTATTGGACATGGAAAAGCCAAATGCATTCTTAAGGTTCAAGGCGACTTGGGGAGGAATGTTGATAGGTAGGGCCGAACATTTTGCTAAATTAACTCCAAGGCCAGAAAACGTATGAAAGGATTGTAAGGTAGAAATCTAATTGGGGAGGGAAACCACAGGGTCTTGAACGAACATAAGGACATCGTCAGCATAAAGACTTAGCTTATACTCCCCGTCCCCCTTCTGATATCCCCTAATGTTAGGGTTAGAGATGATCGCCCTGGCCAAAGGCTCAATGGCCAGGGCAAACATCAGAGGGGACAGAGGGCATCCCTGACGGGTGCCCCTACCGAGGGGGAAGTACTCTGAAGAGCAACCTGGAAGTTTAACACGGGTGTGAGTGTTGTCATATAAGGCTTTAAATCCATTGACAAACTCCCCCGAAAAGCCAAACCTAGTCAAGACAGTGTCTATATAGGGCCATACGACACTATCGAAGGCCTTATGTATATCGAGGCCCAATAGAAGGACCCTACGGGAGAAAAGGTCAGCATCCTGGATAATGTTGGTTGCCAGGCGGATGTTATCCGTGATCTGCCTAGTGGGGATAAATCCGGTCTGTTCAGGGCCTATCAGGGTGGAAATAATGGGAGCTAGTCTGTCTGCTAGAACTCGGCCCAGAATTTTGATATCATTGTTCAGAACCGAAATCGGTCTATAATTTTGGGGGAGTGAGTGGTCCTTATTGGGTTCAGGGATAAGGGTCATGTTGGCTGCAAGCATATCATCTGGGAGTGTATGGCCTTGGAGAATGTGGTTGATTAACTTAGTCAGATTGGGGGCCAGTGTACCTGCAAATTTTTTGTAGTACGTGGCGGTATAACCGTCAGGGCCAGGGGCTGTAGAGGGTTTAAGTGACTTAATGATAGCTACAATTTCCTGTTCCGTGCAAGGGGCATTTAGAGCGGACAGTTGGTCCTGTGTTAGGGACGGAAGGTGGAGAGAATCCAACCAGGCTTCAACGCCGTCAGGAGGGGGTGACCCTGGGGCCGACAGTAAGGGGCTATAGAAAGAAGTGAAGGTACTGAGTACCTCTTTAGGGTGGGAGACCAGCTGGCCAGAGGCATTCCGTAGCTTGTAAACATGCGTAGGCTGAATGGAGTGGTGCAGTTTACGGGTAAACATAGCAGAGGCTGCGTTACTGTGTAACAGGAACTTCGCCTTAGACCACCTAATAGATTTCTCCGTATGGTCTGAGAGAATGGTATCCAATTCTACTCTCTTCAGATCAATTTTCTTAAGAGTGTCCGGGGAATGGGATTGTGAATGCACATGGTACAATTTGTTAAGTTCTAACGTTAGAGATTTGATTTTGGATAATTTTTATCTTTTTTTATAAACAGCCAATTCAATCAAGCGGTCACGTAACACTGCCTTGTGGGCAGCCCATAGGATAGGGGGGGGGAGATATCTTCTACATCATTCAGCCTGAAATACTCAGCCAGCCGGTCCGCCACTTGTCCAGCAATGTCAGGGTCTGTCAATAAGGAGTCATTCAGCCTCCAGGAGGCTGTCCTAGGGGAAAGACCCACATGGGAAGTTTTAAACATGACCATATGATGGTCAGACCAGGGACATGTATGTATATTGGCAGATGAGGAGTTAGCCAGTAGGATCGGGGAGCTAAGGATATAATCCAGCCTTGCATAGCTATCGTGAGGGCACGAATAATGAGTGTATTCCCTGGCTCCTGTATTCAATGCCCTCCAGGTATCAATGAGCTGGTGCGTCTCAAGGGACCTCATAAGGGACCTGGGAAAGGCTTTAGATGAATGGGTAACTTTGCTCCGGTCTAATGTGGAGTGGGCCACTAGATTGAAATCTCCACCTACAATCGTATGTGCAGAGGTGTATCTATCTAATGTGTGGAAGAATGATCTAAAAAAGGCACTTTGAGCGGTGTTGGGAGCATAGACATTAGCCACTGTCAAGGCCTTACCCTGTACTTCACCTTGTAGGATCAAGAATCTGCTATCAGGGTCTTTGTAAACATGTTTTACATCAAAGAGCGTAGTGTTTCTAATAAAAAATGGCTACCCCCCTGGCTTTAGACCCAAAGGTAGTGAAATAATGCAACCTGTATGATTTATCAAAGAAATTGGGGTGGGATACAGTAGAGAAATTAGTCTCTTGTAATAGCACTATGTCTGCCCCCAACTGCTTGTAATCACGGAAGGCCTTCCTCCTCTTCTGTTGGGAGTTGAAGCCTCTCACATTGTGAGAAATGACTGTCAAACCCATTTCATATAAAGGACAAATTGAGATCTGAGTGCTTTAAATAGGCAAAGAGCATATAGACTAAATACAAGTTGCAGGGTATATGGGTCCACCACCAGAGGGGTCAGCCAGAATTCTGAGTCAGGCATTAAAAGAATGTATAGCAGGTTTGAAATAACAGGCACATTTTTATATAAAGGGCACTTGTCCTTCCTGCCTAAGCCACCCTCTACCATTCATTCTGTCTCTATAGAGATTGACTGACTACCAGTGCAATTGATCCCCATAGATCTGGAGCTATCTTTAGATTTAGCTATGAGTTAGCAATTAATTCTCTTTCACAGAACTTCTTCCAAATGTATTTCATATAGCTGATTAATAGGTAGCAAATAACATGCATATCAACATTTTATTTCTCACTTTTACTTGCACCGTAAGTGTCGTTACAATTAGGAACAAAATGCGAATGGGGGAATAATATAATTATACAAGGTACTTACAGAGCTACCAAACACTGAAAGCATTAATTCATTTGAAGCATTATTTGTTCTGCAGATTACTGAGTTTTTGTTTTTTTAATGTGCATCCAATTATGCAGTCTCGGAAGTAGGTAAATTAAAATATTCTTAATTACCGTAAGCTTGTTATTTTCCAGATCTGTTATCCAGCAATAATAAATCCTTTCTTTTATATGCAGATATGCATGGAACTCTTGTAATTCTGCTGCCCCTTAGTCTCATCCTGATTATTTTTGGAGGAATGACTGGATTTGTTAGTATACTAGCAAGGGCATATCTGCTACTGCTTTTAACTGGAATGCTTTTTCTATTTGGAGGTAATGTATGGATTTCTTAAGAAAAATAAGTACAATTGTTGAATTTATGTTATTTTTTACTGTAGCTTTTATTTACTATAACTATCTAGTTTGCTTCATTAGAAAGCACAATTAGAAATGTGCTGCACATACTGTATAACAAATACAGACTTGTTTATTGAAAGGTAATACAAAGAGCAACAATGATATACAAAGTGCAGTGATTCATTAGATCAAGCCATCATTTAATCATATCTAAACTCAAGAGTAAAAAGGTAATAAAATGCAGCGCACGAGTCCTTAGATTTGGTGACCGCATTAGTTTTCATTTTCAAGCTAAAAACATTTTCAGCAAGTACAGATAATAGTCCTTTTTACTTTGTGTGAACTTTCTTGGAATCATAACACATTGCTATTTTTCTTGTGTAAACTACTTGCCCTTGTAACAACCATAGCTCCCTCCATAGATACAGTGGAAAAATGAGCCTGGCCATTCAGTGACGAGAAGTATATTATTTGCAGGATCACAAGGTAAAAAAACGGAAAAGTATATATTCTGTTTGTTTTTCGGTTTAAATACAATTTAATTAATTCAATCAGTAAGAAGAAATTCTAAATGCTCATTGCACTTTGTACATTTTTCTTATTAAATAAGCATGCAGTACATACTTTTGTTTAGAACTCCTAATTTTTTTAAGATTAGGTTAATGTTGTAGGAATGTATTTTTTAATTGTATTTTTTATTAAAAAAACAACTTAATGTAAACAGTGTTGTAAAGGTGTGTGTATTCATGCATTAAAAACCTTGTTTTTATTTATAGTTTATAATTTACTATTTACATACACTGTAATGATCCTTATTGCACTGTTTACTGGTACATTCTGCAGTAAAGACTTGTTGCCAGGACTCAGTCATATGCTAACTTGTGTTTAAGGGCTCTTCTGCCCAGTTTTATTCAAAAGAAAGTTCCTTTACATCAGATTTCTCATGCAGGTGTTCAGCATAACATAGGATACATACAGTACATAGCAAACTTTGGGTCACTCAGACCACAGTCTTCTTACAGACAAAATAACTTAGCCTCCTGAATAATCTGGCCACATAGTCCCTCGTGTGCTGCCACATAGACTTTCACCACTCTCAGGAGACAGTCTGGTCAAGTTACCCGTCTTTATGGCCAGACAGGCCAAAACCCAGACACATACTGCTAGTGTGTCTGTTAGGGATGAGCTTCGTGTTCGAGTCGAACATACGTTCGACTCGAACATCGGCTGTTCGATCGTTCGACGAAGATCGAACGATTTGGGCCGTTCGCGCCAAATTCGAGTGACGCGAACGGCCCACAATGCACTACGCCATCGCAGTGTCATCCAGGCGCTGTGATTGGCCAAGCATGCACTGTGACCCCGCATGCTTGGCCAATCACAGCGCCGGCAGCGAGGAGAGCAATGATTGGCCACAGGCAGGATGCCTGTGGCCAATTATTGCTGAGGGGATTTAGTACACGCCCCACACTATAAAAGGCCGCCAGCGCGGCGGCCTTGTGTAGTGTGTTCCGGAGCAGGGAAAGAGAAGCATAGGCAGGGACAGTGTCATTTTTTTTCCTTTACTAATCCTGGATTACTTGTGTTTAGGGACATATAAGGATAGGTAGGGAGAGTGTCAGTGTGTTATTCTGTGTTAAACCTTGTTTGTAGGGACAGAGAGGTACAGTGAGGGAAAGTGTCAGTGTGCTATTCTGTGCTAAATCTTGTTTGTAGGGACAGAGTAGGACAGTGAGTGAAACTGACAGTGTGCTATTCTGTTCTAAACCAATCTTGCTGAACCATATTTTCAATCCTTGAGTTTAGGGACAGAGAAGGACACTCGTGGAAACTATCAGTGTGCTATTCTGTGCTAAATCTTGTTTGTAGGGACAGAGTAGGACAGTGAGGGAAAGTGTCAGTGTGCTATTCTGTTCTAAACCAATTTTGCTGAACCATATTTGAAATCCTTGAGTTTAGGGACAGAGAAGGACACTCGTGGAAACTATCAGTGTGCTATTCTGTGCTAAATCTTGTTTGTAGGGACAGAGTAGGACAGTGAGGGAAAGTGTCAGTGTGCTATTCTGTTCTAAACCAATTTTGCTGAACCATATTTGAAATCCTTGAGTTTAGAGACAGAGAAGGACACTCGTGGAAACTATCAGTGTGCTATTCTGTGCTAAATCTTGTTTGTAGGGACAGAGAAGGACAGTGAGGTAAACTGTCAGTGTGCTGTTCTGTGCTAAACCAATCTTGCTGAAGCATATTGCAAATCCTTGTGTTTAGGGACAGAGAAGGATAGGCAGGGGACAGTGTCAGTGTCATTGTTGCTAAGCCTCCTGCACAGTATACACCTGAAGGTAGCCCTTATTGCTGTTTTTCCCATCTCCCTGCAGGCCATCCATTAAAATGTCTGGAAGGCAAACAAGGAGAGGCAGACAGTCAGGAGGCAAAAAAAGAGGGCAAGCAGGCTCTGTGTCTGGGGGCAACAGTGCTGGTCGTGGACGCGGTGCATTGTCATCAGCACATGGCCATGGGACACGCTTGTCCTTCTTTTCGGCAGCTGGACATGTTGAGCCACATCATGCCGAAGACTTGGTAGAGTGGATGACCAAGCCCACCTCATCCTCCTCATCCTCTCTCACCCAGGCTCAGGGTACTGGCAAAGCAGCTGCCAAAGCGTCCTCTTCTCTGGTATCATTATCTTCATTAGTCAATCCTTCCCTAGACCCACTATGTCCTCCTCCTGAGGAGTCCTCCGAACTGTTTGAGCACAGTGTTGGGTACATGCTCCAGGAGGATGCCCAGCGTTTCGAAGGATCTGATGATGATACCCAGCTAGAGGAAGGCAGTAGCGTGAGAGCAGAGAGAGGGGATGCTCAAGAAGGACACCAATCTGGCAGTCATGCTCCAGCAGCTGCAGCATACTGCCAGATTGGCTCCAGTGATGAGGAGGGAGGGGATGATGAGGTCACTGACTCCACGTGGGTGCCTAATAGGAGAGAGGAGGAGGAGGAGGATGAGGAGGAGGCACATCTCCAACAAGGCAGGATGCCCTTGAGTGGCCAGCGTATGGGCAGCACACCGACAGAATCACACGGCAGAGCTCCGCCTGTGCAGGGCGCTGCCTCTGCCCGTCATTCAAAAAGTTCTTTGGTGTGGGCCTTTTTTGAGGCGAGTGCATCAGATCGCACAGCTGCTGTTTGCAACATATGTCTCAAGCGTATATCGCGTGGCCAAAACATCAGCCGCTTGGGCACCACATGCTTGATCAGACATATGTTGACCTGCCATGCAGCTCGTTGGCAAGCCTACCTTAAAGACCCACACCAAAGAACAAAGCTGACCTCTTCTTGCACCGCATCAGCTGGGATCTCCAACCCCACTATACCTTCAGTCCTCTCTGAAACCTGCTCTGAGAGGAATGAAGGTGTAGAATTAGGTGTGTCACAGCCAAGTACTTGCGGGCACTCTGCTAGCAGTACACCAACGTCCGATTCTAGCAGGCAAATTTCCCTGCCCCAGCTGCTGGACCGTCAAAAGAAGTTCACTCCCAGCCATCCACATGCCCAGCGGTTGAATGCTAGCTTGGCTAAATTGCTAGCGCTTCAACTGCTGCCTTTTCAGTTGGTAGACTCGGCCCCCTTCCGTGAGTTTGTGCAATGTGCGGTTCCTCAGTGGCAGGTTCCCAAACGCCACTTTTTCACAAGGAAGGCGATTCCGGCTCTCTACAGGCATGTGGAAGGCAATGTCTTGGCCTCGCTGGACAGGGCGGTCAGCGGTAAGGTGCATATTACCGCTGACTCATGGTCCAGCAGGCATGGACAGGGACGTTACCTTTCTTTCACGGCCCATTGGGTCACTCTTTTGGCAGCTGGGAAGGATGCAGGACAAGGTGCAGTAGTGTTGGAGGTTGTTCCACCGCCACGCCTCCAAAATGCTACTACTGGTTGTGACACACCTCTCTCCTCCACCCCCTCCTCTTCTTCTTCCTCCATGGCCTCTTCCTGTGGTTTGTCCTCGGAACCAGCGGTGCTCCGTAGGCGTTCAAGGGGCTACGCAAGTACGCAGGCAAAAAGATGCCATGCCGTGCTTGCGCTGGTGTGTTTGGGGGACAGGAGCCACACTGGGGCAGAGGTCCTGTCTGCTCTACAGTAGCAGGCCGAGAGGTGGTTGACGCCACGCCAGCTTAAGCCAGGAATGGTGGTTTGCGACAATGGCACCAACCTCCTCTCCGCCCTCCGACAGGGACAACTGACCCATGTGCCCTGTATGGCTCACGTCCTTAACCCGGTGGTGCAGCGGTTCTTGGGCAGGTACCCGGGCTTACAGGATGTCCTGAGGCAGGCCAGGAAAGTCTGTGTGCATTTCCGCAGATCTTATAATGCCAGTGCTTGCCTGGCTGAGCTGCAAAAGGAGTTGAACCTGCCCAAGAACCGCCTTATATGTGACATGCCCACCAGGTGGAACTCAACGTTGGCCATGCTGCAGCGGCTGCACACGCAGCAGAGGGCCATCAATGAGTACCTGTGCTACTACGGCACCAGGACAGGGTCAGGGGAGCTTGGTTTTTTTTCACCACACCAGTGGGGCATAATCAGGGATGCATGCACTGTCCTGGCACCATTTGAGGAGGCCACGAGGATGGTGAGCAGTGACAGTGCATGCATCAGTGACACTGTACCTCTTGTCCACCTGTTGGAGCACACGCTGCGTGGAATAATGGACAGGGCACTTGAGGCAGAACAGAGGCAGGAAGAGGAGGACTTCCTTGCCTCTCAAGGCCCCCTTTACCCAGACAGTGTTCCTTCTGTCCCACCCATCGCACAGGAAGAGGAGGAGGAGGAGGAGGAGGAGGATTGTGTCAGCATGGAGGTGGAGGCTGGCACTCAGCATCATCAACAGCAGCAGTCTTTTAGGGATGATTTACAGTCCCAAGAAACCAGTGGACTTGTACGTGGCTGGGAGGAGGTGGCTGCGGATCATGTCGTCCTTAGTGACCCAGAGGACTCCGGACTGAATGCCTCAGCTAACCTACGCTGCATGGCCTCCCTGATCCTGCAAAGTCTGCGGAAGGATCCTCGTATTCTTCGGATCAAGGAGAGGGACCATTACTGGCTGGCCACTCTCCTTGATCCACGGTACAAGGGTAAGGTTGCGGACCTTATGTTACCGTCGCAGAGGGAGCAGAGGATGAGACAACTCCGGGAGGCCTTGCAGAAAGGTCTGTGCAACGCGTTCCCAGAGACTGGGAGGTTACAAACTCCTGGTCCTGGACAACGAGTTACTGAGGCTTCGGGCAGTCAAAGAAGGAGCGGTGGGGAAGGTGGCCGTCTGACCGATGCGTTCAGACAATTCTTTAGTCCGCAGCCCCAAGGTATGATCGGTTCCAGCAACCATCGCCAGCATCTGATATACATGGTGCAGGAATACCTAGGGGCAAGGTCAGACTTGGACACCTTCCCCACCGAAAATCCTCTGGCTTACTGGGTCTTGAGGATGGATCACTGGCCAGAGCTTGCACAGTATGCAATTGAGCTACTGGCCTGTCCTGCATCCAGCGTTCTTTCAGAACGCACATTCAGTGCTGCTGGAGGATTTGTCACGGATCACAGGGTGCGCCTGTCCACCGACTCGGTTGATCGACTGACTTTCATCAAGATGAACCAGTCTTGGATCACCACCAGCTACCACACACCTGATGCTGATATAACAGACTAATTGATTTTAAAATGTCACATCCCTTCAAGACTGATGCTGATGCTGAGTTCCTGTGCTGTTATGTTGACTAGCTATCCTCCTCCTCCTCCTCAATGATCTGATTAATGATGATAGCTTGGAAGATCGTTTTGGTTTATGGGTGCCGCCACCAGTGGCTAAGGCCCAATTTTTCAGCCCCTGTTTAACAGGGGCGTGTAATTACAATTTTTGATGCAATACTTTGCAACAGGCCTCATTGCTGTGTTCCAAGTACAGTATCTGTGAGGGGTTGCAGTGTTGTGCCACCAGTGCCTAATGCCCAATTTTTCAGCCCCTGTTCAACAGGGGCATGCAATTATAATTATTGATCTAATAATTCACAGCAGGGCCCATTGCTGCGCCCACCAAGCGTAACTGTCAGGCCTTACAGTGTTGTGGCACCATCACCACCATCACCACCACCACCACCACCAAAGGCCCAATTTTTCAGCCCCTGTTCAACAGGGGCATGCAATTATAATTATTGATCGAATAATTCACAGCAGGGCCCATTGCTGCGCCCACCAAGAGTAACTGTCAGGCCTTACAGTGTTGTGGCACCAGCACCACCATCACCACCACCACCACCACCAAAGGCCCAATTTTTCAGCCCCTGTTCAACAGGGGCATGCAATTATAATTATTGATCGAATAATTCACAGCAGGGCCCATTGCTGCGCCCACCAAGAGTAACTGTCAGGCCTTACAGTGTTGTGGCACCAGCACCACCATCAAAGGCCCAATTTTTACTACCACTGATCAACAATTATATGTTATTACAATTCCTGATATAATATTTGACAGCAGGGCGTTCCAGCACCCACCAAGAATAACTGTGAGTGCTTTCAGTGTTGTGCCAACACCAACACCTAAGGGGCCAATTTCTGAAGAGTATATACGGCAGGTCCCTACTTTCAAACATCCAACTTACAAACGACTACTACTTGCAAACGGAAGAAGACAACAGGAAGTGAGAGGAAATCTACCCCTTGGAAGGAAAATTCTCTCCTGTAAGAATTAATATGGGAGAAAGGTGTCTCCTCTCTACTGATGCTTTATCACCAATCCTTGTTTCAATAAAAACACCACATTTCAAAAACAGTTGTCATTGGGACGCAAAGTGAGGTGAAATGTTCTGAACAGGGGCACAGACAGCAAAAAAAATGTGACAGGGGTGATAACCGTTCCCTATGTTTTCCAAAAAGCTAAAAAAAAGGAATTTGGCATGGAGCTACACTTAAACAATGCAGCTGTTCAAAATTACAAACAGATTCTACATAAGAACAAACCTACAGTCCCTGTCTTGTATGCACCGCCTGTATACGGCTGTTCAGAGTATATAGGGCCTTTTTTATTTTGTGTGCGGGGTTCCCCTTAATATCCATACAAGACCCAAAGGGGCTGGTAATGGGCTGGGGTAGGGGGGGGGGGTTGATGGGGTAGCTATGCCATTTTTCCTAAAGATTTTCATCCATATTACCAGACATTGCATTAAAGCCGCAAGCAGTTTTAAATGGCTTTTTTTTCCTTTAGAAATGTTATTTTGTGCAGGGACAGTTCTAAACACGGGAAACATGTGGCACTTCACAGGCATACTTTAGACCCCCCAGGTACAATATTTAAAGGAATATTTGACTTTTTTTTTTTCACTTTATGCATCATTAAAATGACTGCTCCCGGAAAACGTCCGTTTTTAAAACTTCTTTTTGCATTGATACATGTCCCCTGGTGCAGAACCCGGGTTCCCAAACTCTGTTTCGGACAATAACATGGATAATAGTCGTTATAATTAGCACTTTAGAATCTGAACGTTCGCATCCATTGTATTTAATAGGGTTCTAATGTTCGTGCGAACTTTCGGTCCGTTCGCGGGTTCTGGTGCGAACCGAACCCGGGGGTGTTCGGCTCATCACTAGTGTCTGTACACAGACTGCTGCCTACTGCAGTATGACTCTCCTAGTATTAGGAGGGGCATTGAGCAGAAAGTAATAGCTTTATGCAGTACATCTCTACATTCCCTAGACAGTTTTGAAAGTTCAATAGAAGAAAGATAAAAGGAGATATCAGAATCTGATAATACGGTAAACGATAAAGTGGTTGATAAAACTGCTCAAAAGTAGTTAACACCTCCTGGGAATTCTCCACTATATGTCCTTGAGGAGTCCTGATATGCAAAATAGATATTGAAGTATAGGAAGTTTGCACCAAAAAAAGTTAAAAGGTGACCGTTTTTCTCCTCGAACTCCCTGAAAAATTCATCTACGTTGATGATTCTTACTAGATTGTTCCACCAAAAGCAGACGATACGTATATAAATATTCCTGCCATGCCTCGTAAATAGCAGTAGATGGATCACGCACATATAAGCTTTCCGCCAAGGTCATCTGTTCCCCTTTCCTCGTCACCTCAGCCTCCAAAGCTCTGGAAAAATCCTTGACTTCTTTCATAAATGCTCCTCTGAGGGTAGCCCTAACCGCCTCCCAATGGGATTAAAGGGCAGTATCCAAAATATTTTCTGCCCAGCAAAAATGTATTGTCGCATAGTTTCACATATTCTTCCGGCAACCAATATGTGTTCATACAAAAGTGTCTAATCCTGGGTCGAGAACCCAACTGCAAACCAACCTCCATAGTAGAATGCTAAGAAATAGCCCTTGGCAAATACTTTACATTCTGTATCAAATAAATCTGTCCATGTAGACCAGTGGTTCTCAATTCCTGTCCTCAGGACCCACTAACAGGCCAGGTTTGCAAGAGAACTGAAATACATCACAAGTGATATAGTTGCATAGTTAGTCAGGTTGAAAAAAAGACACAAGTCCATCCAGTTCAACCATAAAAAAATAAAAAATATCGTACAATCCCATATACCCAATTCTATACCCACAGTTGATCCAGAGGAAGGCAAAAAATCCCAGCAGAGCATGCTCCAATTACCTACAGCAGGGGAAAAAATTCCTTCCTGATCCCCCGAGGTAATCGGATTTTCTCTGGATCAACTTTACCTATAAATGTCAGTAACCAGTTATATTCTGTACATTTAGAAAATAATCCAGGCCTTTCTTGAAGCAATCTACCAAGCTAACCAGAATAACCTCTGGAGGGAGTCTATTCCACATTTTCACAGCTCTTTTATGCCCTGTACACACCGTCGGGAAAAACTTGGAAGGTTTTTCCGACGGAATTCTGCTCAAGCTTGGCTTGCATACACACGGTCACACAAAAGTTCTCTGAAATTCCAAACGTCAAGAATGCTGGGAAGTAGATCAATGAAGTTCAATAGGCAGTTCGGCTCTTCTGCTTGATTCTGAGCATGCGTGTTTTTTTGCGTGTCGAAATTGCATACAGACGATCAGCATTTCCGACAAACTTTTTCCGTCGGAAAAATAGAGAACCAGTTCTCAATCTTTTGCTGGCGGAAATTCAGACAGAAAAAGTTGGATGGAGCATACACACGGACGGAATATCCGACCAAAAGCTCCCATCACACTTTTTTGGACGGAAATTCCGACCGTGTGTATGCAGCATTACTGTGAAGAAACCTTTCCGTTTTTGGAGGTGAAATCTCTTTTCCTCTAGACGTAAAGAGTGCCCCTGTGTCCTCTGTGTTGACCGTAAAGTGATTAACTCAACACCAAGTTCACTATATGGACCCCTTATAGATTTAAACATGTTGATCATATCCCCCTTATTCTCCTGTTCTCAAGAGTGAATAAATTCAGTTTCTCCAATCTTTCCTCATAGCCGAGTTCCTCCATGCCTCTTGTCAGTTGTGTTGCCCTTCTCTGCACTTTCTCCAGTTCCCTGATATCCTTTCTGAGAACTGGTGCCCAAAACTGAACTGCATATTCCAGATGAGGTCTTACTAATGATTTGAACAGGGGCAAAATGATATCTCTCTCTCTGGAGTGCATACCTCTCTTAATACAAGAAAGGACTTTGCTCGCTTTGGAAACCGCAGCTTGGCATTGCATGCTATTATTGAGCTTACGATCGTCCAAAACCCCCAGATCCTTCTCCACTACGGATTCCCCCACTTGTTCTTCCCCTAGCATGTATGATGCATTCAAATTCTTAGCCCCAAAGGGTATAACTTTACATTTATCAACATTAAACTTCATCTGCCACATAGTCATCCAATTAGACAGTGCAGGTCAGGACGTTATTGTACTTCATAGCTTGGTGTCATCTGCAAAGACAGAAATGTTACTTATAATCCTAGACCCAATATCATTTATAAAGATATTAAAAAGTAAGGGTCCCAACACTGAACCTTGGGGTACACCACTGATAACCTTAAGACCATTCAGAGTAAGAATCATTAACCACTACTCTCTGAATTCTGACCTTTAGCCAGTTTTCTATCCATTTACAAACTGATATTTCCAAGCCTGTAGACTTTACCTTACACATGAGCCGTGTGTGCGGAACTGTATCGAACGCTTTTGCAAAATCCAAGTATATTACGTCCACCGCCACCCCTCTGTCCAAGGTTTTACTTACCTCTTCATAAAAAGAAATCAGGTTTGTTTGACAACTACTGTCTTTCATGAATCCATGCTCTCTGTTGCTTAAAATGTTTTTTTTCCAGCAAGAACTTGTCTATGTGGTCTTGTACTAACCGCTCCAGTATCTTCCCAACTATAGTCTATAGTTACTTGGTAAAGACTTTGTTCCCTTTTTAAATATGGGCACCACTTTCGCCCTGCTCCAATCCAGTGGTACTATTCTCGTCATTAATGAGATATCATTTGCTGCTCAGTGATTGCAGTATTCCAGTCTGCATCTCCCCAAGGTAATACTTAAATCTGGCATGTTAGTGGGTCCTGAAGACAGGAGTTGTGTACCACTGATGTAGACAGTAACATGTGTATACGTAAAAGTGTACAATGGGTTTCTGAACAGTAAGAGAATTCCGTAATCCCGGGATTCTTGTGTGGCCAACATTCACAAGGGCATAACTCTCCAACCATACTGACAGCAAAGGAGAAACCGCTGACGCACTCCAATGGTGATCCAAGGTGACATCAGAAACTACATTAAAATGTCCCAGAAGTAATAAAGTTCCTCTGCCACCAAAGGTTGAAAAGAAAATGGCGGGGGACTGTACATACTCACTATAGTTAAACATGCATTAAAGATCTTACACAACTGGGGGCAATATGGTTGGTTTGGTGAGTTTTGGATCTGGTTGGAGGTGTGGGGGGCGGCGAGGTGTGATTGGCTGTGTGTACGTGTGTACGTGTGTGAGTGTGTGTGTGTGTGTGTGTGTGTGTATGTATGGGTCTGATTGTAATTGGTCGGTATCTCTACTGCCTATTGTACTATGACTTACTGTAGTGGGGCCCTATGTGGTCCACTTCAATTACCCTGTTTTATCTGTTGTTTTAGTTTCCTCCATTGAGGAACCGGGGTCCACAATATTCTAATAACACCATACAGCCCTGATGTTCTCTAGTTTCTGTGCACTGGTTTATACTAGGGATGAGCCGAACACCCCCCCGTTCGGTTCGCAACAGAACCTTCGATCGGACCGAAAGTTCCCGCGAACGTTAGAACACTATTAAATACAATGGACGCGAACGTTCGAAATCTAAAGTGCTAATTATAACGACTAATATGCATGTTATTGTCCTAAAAAGGGTTTGGGGACCTGGGTTCTGCCCCAGGGAACATGTATCAATGCAAAACAAAGTTTTAAAAACGGCCGTTTTTTAAGAGCAGTCATTTTAATGATGCATAAAGTGAAAAAAAAATCAAATATTCCTTTAAATATCGTACCTGGGGGGTGTCTAAAGTATGCCTGTGAAGTGGCATGTGTTTCCCGTGTTTAGAACTGTCCCTGCACAAAATGACATTTCTAAAGGAAAAAAAGCCATTTAAAACTGCCTGTGGCTTTAATGTAATGTCTGGTCCCGGTAATATGGATGAAAATCTTTGAGAAAAATGGCATAGCTATCCCATCACCCCCCCCCCCCCTCTACCCCAGCCCATTACCAGCCCCTTTGGGTCTTGTATGGATATTAAGGGGAACCCCGCACACAAAATAAAAAAGGCCCTATATACTCTGAACAGCAGTATACAGGTGGTGCAAACAAGACAGGGACTGTAGGTTTGTTCTTAAGTAGAATCTGGTTTTTAATTTTGAACAGGTACATTGTTTAAGTGTAGCTCCAGCCAAAAAATATATTTTTAAGCTTTTTGGAAAACATAGGAAAGGGTCATCACCCCTGTAATATTTGTTTTGCTGTCTGTGCCCCTGTTCAGAACATTTTACCTCACTTTCCGTCCCAATGACAACTGTTTGTGAAAAGTGGGGTTTTTATTGAAACAAGGATTGGTGATAAAGCATCAGTAGAGAGGAGACACCTTTTTCCAATATTAACTCTTACAGGAGAGAATTTCCCTTCCTAGGGGTAGATTTCCTCTCACTTCCTGTTGTCTCCTTCCGTTTGCAAATAGGAGTCGTTTGTAAGTTGTATGTTTGAAAGTAGGGGCCTGCCGTATATACTCTGCTGAAATTTTCCCCTTACATGTTGGTGTTGCCACAACACTGTGAGCCCTCACAGTTACTCTTGGTGGGCGCTGGAACGCCCTGCTGTGAACTATTATATCAGGAATTGTATTTACATGCCATTGTTGAACAGTGGTAGGAAAAATTGGGCATTTGGTGGTGGTGCTGGTGCCACAACACTGTAAGCCCTCACAGTTACTCTTGGTGGGCGCAGGAATGGGCCCTGCTGTGAATTATTAGATCAAGAATTGTAATTGCATGCCCCTGTAGAACAGGGGCTGAAAAATTGGGCCTTAGCCACTGGTGCCACAGCACTGCAACCCCTCACAGATACTGTACTTGGAGCACAGTAATGAGCCCTGTTGCAAAGTATTGCATCAAAAATTGTAATTACACGCCCCTGTTAAACAGGGGCAGAAAAATTGGGCCTTAGGCACTGGTGCCACAACACTGCAACCCCTCACAGATACTGTACTTGGAGCACAGTAATGAGCCCTGTTGCAAAGTATTGCATTAAAAATTGTAATTACACGCCCCTGTTAAATAGGGGCTGAAAAATTGGGCCTTAGGCACTGGTGCTGGTGCCACGACACTGCAACCTCTCCCAGATACTCTAGTTGGAGTGCAGTAATGAGCCCTGCTGCAAAGCATTGCATCAAAAATTGTAATTACATGCCCCTGTTAAACAGGGGCTGAAAAATTGGGCCTTAGCCACTGGTGGCGGCACCCAGAAACAAAAATGTTCTTCCAAGCTATCATCATAAATCGGATCATTGAGGAGGAGGAGGATAGTGAGTCAACATAACAGGACAGTCACTCAGCTTCAGCATCAGTCTTGAAGGGATGTGACATTTGAAAATAAATTATTCTGTTATATCAGCTTCAGGTGCTTGGTAGCTGGTGGTGATCCAAGACTGGTTCATCTTTATGAAGGTCAGTCGATCAACCGAGTCGGTGGACAGGCGCACCCTGTGATCCGTGACAAATCCTCCAGCAGCACTGAATGTGCGTTCCGAAAGAACGCTGGATGCAGGACAGACCAGTAGCTCAATTGCATACTGTGCAAGCTCTGGCCAGTGATCCATCCTCAAGACCCAGTAAGCCAGAGGATTTTCGGTGGGAAAGGTGTCCAAGTCTGACCTTGCCCCTAGGTATTCCTGCACCATGTATATCAGACGCTGGCGATGGTTGCTGGAACCGATCATACCTTGGGGCTGCGGACTAAAGAATTGTCTGAACGCATCGGTCAGACGGCCACCTTCCCCACCGCTCCTTCTTTGACTGACCGAAGCCTCAGCAACTCGTTGTCCAGGACCAGGAGTTTGTAACCTCCCAGTCTCTGGGAACGCGTTGCACAGACCTTTCTCAAAGGCCTCCTGGAGTTGTCTCATCCTCTGCTCCCTCTGCGACGGTAAGATAAGGTCCGCAACCTTACCCTTGTACCGTGGATCAAGGAGAGTGGCCAGCCAGTAATGGTCCCTCTCCTTGATCCGAAGAATACGAGGATCCTTCCGCAGACTTTGCAGGATCAGGGAAGCCATGCAGCGTAGGTTAGCTGAAGCATTCGGTCCGGAGTCCTCTGGGTCACTAAGGACGACATGATCCGCAGCCACCTCCTCCCAGCCACGTACAAGTCCACGTGTTTCTTGGGACTGTAAATCATCCCTAAAAGACTGCTGCTGTTGATGATGCTGAGTGCCAGCCTCCACCTCCATGCTGACACAATCCTCCTCCTCGTCCTCGTCCTCTTCCTGTGGGATGGGTGGGACAGAAGAAACACTCTCTGGGTAAAGGGGGCCTTGAGAGGCAAGGAAGTCCTCCTCTTCCTGCCTCTGTTCTGCCTCAAGTGCCCTGTCCATTATTCCACGCAGCGTATGCTCCAACAGGTGGACAAGAGGTATAGTGTCACTGATGCATGCACTGTCACTGCTCACCATCCTCGTGGCCTCCTCAAATGGTGCCAGGACAATGCATGCATCTCTGATCATGCCCCACTGGTGTGGTGAAAAAAAAACAAGCTTTCCTGACCCTGTCCTGGTGCCATAGTCGCACAGGTACTCATTGATGGCCCTCTGCTGCGTGTGCAGCCGCTGCAGCATGGCCAACGTTGAGTTCCACCTGGTGGGCATGTCACATATAAGGTGGTTCTTGGGCAGGTTCAACTCCTTTTGCGGAAATGCGCACAGACTTTCCTGGCCTGCCTCAGGACATCCTGTAAGCCCGGGTACCTGCCCAAGAACCGCTGCACCACCAGGTTAAGGACGTGAGCCACACAGGGCACATGGAGGAGGTTGGTGCCGTTGTCGTAAACCACCATTCCTGCCTTAAGCTGGTGTGGCATTAACCACCTCTCGGCCTGCCCCTGCAGAGCTGACAGAACCTCTGCCCCAGTGTGGCTCCTGTCCCCCAAACACACCAGCGCAAGCATGGCATGGCATCTTTTTGCCTGCGTACTTGCGTAGCCCCTTGAACGCCTACGGAGCACCGCTGGTTCCGAGGACAAAGCACAGGAAGAGGCCATGGAGGAAGAAGAAGAGGAGGGGGTGGAGGAGAGAGGTGTGTCACAACCAGTAGTAGCATTTTGGAGGCGTGGCAGCGGAACAACCTCCAACACTACTGCACCTTGTCCTGCATCCTTCCCAGCTGCCAAAAGATTGACCCAATGGGCCGTGAAAGAAAGGTAACGTCCCTGTCCATGCCTGCTGGACCATGAGTCAGCGGTAATATGCACCTAACCACTGACCGCCCTGTCCAGCGAGGCATGAACATTGCCTTCCACATGGCGGTAAAGAGCCGGAATCGCCTTCTGTGAGAAAAAGTGGCGTTTGGGAACCTGCCACTGAGGAACCGCACATTGCACAAACTCACGGAAGGGGGCCGAGTCTACCAACTGAAAAGGCAGCAGCTGAAGTGCTAGCAATTTAGCCAAGCTAGCATTCAACCGCTGGGCATGTGGATGGCTGGGAGTGAACTTCTTTCGACGGTCCAGCAGCTGGGGCAGGGAAATTTGCCTGCTAGAATCGGACGTCGGTGTACTGCTAGCAGAATGCCCGCAAGTACTTGGCTGTGACACACCTAATTCTACACCTTCATTCCTCTCAGTGCAGGTTTCAGAGAGGACTGAAGGTATAGTGGGGTTGGAGATCCCAGCTGATGCGGAGCAAGGAGAGGTCTGCTTTGTTCTTTGATGTGGGTCTTTAAGGTAGGCTTGCCAACGAGCTGCATGGCAGGTCAACATATTTCTGGTCAAGCATGTGGTGCCCAAGCGGCTGATGTTTTGGCCACGCGAGATACGCTTCAGACATATGTTGCAAACAGCAGCAGTGCGATCTCATGCACTCGACAAAGGCCCACACCAAAGAACTTTTGGAATAACAGGCAGAGGCAGCGCCCTGCACAGGCGGAGCTCTGCGGTGTGATTCAGTCGGTGTGCTGCCCTTACGCTGGCCCCCGGAGGGCATCCTGCCTCGTTGGAGATGTGCCTCCTCCTCATCCTCCTCCTCTCTCCTATCAGGCACCCACGTGGAGTCAGTGACCTCATCATCCCCTCCCTCCTCATCACTGGAACCAATCTGGCAGTATGCTGCAGCTGCTGGAACATGACTGCCAGATTGGTGTCCTTCTTGAGCATCCCCTCTCTCTGCTCTCACGCTACTGCCTTCCTCTAGCTGGGTATCATCTTCAGACCCTTCGAAACGCTGGGCATCCTCCTGGAGCATGTACCCAACACTGTGCTCAAACAGTTCGGGGGACTCCTCAGGAGGACACGGTGGGTCTAGGGAAGGAGTGACTGATGATGACATTGAGGATGCTTTGGCAGCTGCTTTGCCAGTACCCTGAGCCTTGGTGAGAGAGGATGAGGAGGATGAGGAGGGCTTGGTCATCCACTCTACCAAGTCTTCGGCATGATGCGGCTCAACACGTCCAGCTGCCGAAAATAAGGACAAGCGTGTCCCATGGCCACTTGCTGATGACGATGCACCGCGTCCACGATCAGCACTGTTGTCTCTAGACACAGACCCTGCTTGTCCTCTTTTATTGTCTCCTGACTGTCTGCCTCTCCTTGTTTGCCTTCCAGACATTCTAAAGGCCTGCAGGGAGATGCTTCAGGTGTATATTTTGCAAGAAGCACACTACGCCTGCTGTAAGTGCTGCAGATGCCTGCCTGTGTTACACAACAGGAAAACACAGCAATAAGGCCTAGCTTCAGGTGTATATTTTGCAGGAGGCACGCTACGCCTGCTGTAAGTGCTGCAGATGCCTGCCTGTGTTACACAACAGGAAAACACAGCAATAAGGCCTAGCTTCAGGTGTATATTTTGCAGGAGGCACACTACGCCTGCTGTAAGTGCTGCAGATGCCTGCCTGTGTTACACAACAGGAAAACACAGCAATAAGGGCTAGCTTCTGGTGTATATTTAGCAAAAAGCACACTACGCCCGCTGTAAGTGCTGCAGATGCCTGTTAGTGTAACACAAAAGAAAAAAAACTACGAGCAATAAGGGGTAGCTTCAGGTGTATAATGTGCAGGAGGCACACTACGCCCACTGTAAGAGCTGCAGATGCCTGCCTGTGTTACACAACAGGAAAAAACAGCAATAAGGCCTAGCTTCAGGTATATATTTTGCAGGAGGCACGCTACGCCTGCTGTAAGTGCTGCAGATGCCTGCTTGTGTTACACAACAGGAAAACACAGCAATAAGGCCTAGCTTCAGGTGTATATTTTGCAGGAGGCACACTACGCCTGCTGTAAGTGCTGCAGATGCCTGCCTGTGTTACACAACAGGAAAAAACAGCATTAAGGGCTAGCTTCAGGTGTATATTTTGCAGGAAGCACACTACGCCTGCTATAACTGCTGCAGATGCCTGCCTGTGTTACACAACAGGAAACCACAGCAATAAGGGCTAGCTTCTGGTGTATATTTTGCAAGAAGCACACTACACCCGCTGTAAGTGCTGCAGATGCCTGTTAGTGTAACACAAAAGAAAAAAAAACTACGAGCAATAAGGGGTAGCTTCAGGTGTATAATGTGTATATTTTGCAGGAAGCACACTACGCCTGCTATAACTGCTGCAGATGCCTGCCTGTGTTACACAACAGGAAAACACAGCAATAAGGGCTAGCTTCAGGTGTATACTGTGCAGGAGGCTTAGCAAAAATATCATTGACACTGTCCCCTGCCTATCCTTCTCTCTACCTGCACACAAGGTTTAGCAGAATATCACTGACACTGTCCCTGCCTATCCTTCTCTCTCCCTGCACACAAGGTTTAGCAGAATATCACTGACACTGTCCCTGCTTATCCTTCTCTCTCCCTACACACAAGGTTTAGCAGAATATCACTAACACTGTCCCTGCCTATCCTTCTCTCTCCCTGAACCGGAACATACTACACAAGGCCACCGCGCTGGCGGCCTTTTATAGTGTGGGGCGTGTACTAAACCCCCCTGAGCTATAATTGGCCACAGGCATCCTGCCTGTGGCCAATTATGGCTCTCCTCGCTGCCGGTGCTGTGATTGGCCAAGCATGCGGGGTCACAGTGCATGCTTGGCCAATCACAGCGCCGGGATTGCACTGCGATGCTGCAGTGTATTGTGGGCCGTTCACGTCACTCGAATTTTGCGCGAACGGCCCAAAACTTTCGATCTTCGTCGAACGATCGAACAGCCGATGTTTGACTCGAACACCGAGCTCATCCCTAGTTTATACATGTGATGTAACCGTTTATGAGTCTGTTTGCTAATTGTATTTGAGGAAAATCAATAAAAAAAAAAAAATCTTACACAACAAAATAACATTTCGCCCCCTTGGGTCCATTTTAATTTATAAGATATGTATATTCAGGGATTTAGTATCCAAAATAGTAACACCTCTAGAATAGGTAGAGTACTCTGCATGTACAATATTGGAACGTTTCAACGCCATGAACATGGAGCCCTGCAAATGGGTTTCCTGGAATAAAATAATATGTGGTTTAAATCTTTTGATATAACCAGGGAATAAAGAGTGCTTAACCACTTACAGACCGGAAGATTTGCCTGCTTAATGACCAGATAATTTTTTGTGATACGGCACTGCGTCGATTTAACTGAAAAATCTGATGTCCTTTTTTTCCCACAAATAGAGCTTTCTTTTGGTGGTATTTGATCATCTCTGTGTTTTTTTTATTTGCTTTAAACAAAAAAAGAGCTAAATGTTGAAAAAATATATTTTTTACTTTTTGCTGTAATAAAGATTCCCCAAAAATGTTTTTAAAAATCAAATTTCTTCATCAGTTTTGGCCGATATATATTCTTATACGTATTTTTGGTAACAAAATTCTCAATAAAGCATATATTGATTGGTTTGCACAAAAGTTATAGCGTCTACAAACTATGGGAGAGATTTATGGCATTTTTTTTTTACTAGTGTAGCGGTTTCACCTCTCACTCTTTCTTTATCGGTTATATGGCTCTTGTCTAGGGGTACCTGGGAGAGAGAGAGAAACACACCATGGCCCATGTCCTCCGTAACTGGTGGGTGAAGGCCAGAGATTGGGCTTTTGTGTAGGTGTCCTAGAGTCAAGTCCAGTCCTTCGTCCCTGACTCCTTTGCTTGAGTAACCCAAGTTCCACACAGTGAATAGGTACAACTCAGTTTGTTTTATTGCTTGGCAAGAAGAATAAATCTTTCTCCTTTGGAAAATGAGGGGACAGATTGAGGCACAATCCTTTCCCTTTTGTTGCTGCCCACTGTGCTGTCACCAGTGGTGGATAGTCACTGCCACTGACTAGGTAATAGAACGTGAATTTACCTTCGCTCACTTTGCCCCTGTCAGAGGAAGAAATCCATCCAAGGGAGAAATGGAGGCCTCTCCGTCACCAGCGATGCTGCGCCGGGCTCTTCAGAGAAGTTACTGCGCACCAGTCCTCACGAACTCAGACACGGGCACCCAAGGAGTTAGGGCCCCCTCGGATTCCTCCACCCTCGCGGAACTCAGTCGAAGGTACTGAGCCCCAGGCATCCGCCATAGTACCTCACCCCAGGCTAAAGGTGCCTGAGATGGACTCCATCCCTGCTCCAGCTAGGCCAAGGGCGCCTAGGCCTGAAACACTGGAACGCCAGCACCCAAGCTGAAGGTGCCTGGGTGAGGCCGCGTCCTCCGACTCCGGACTCTAACCCCGTGATCAGGGCGTCCGCCCCTTTTATGACCTCTCCCTTCGCGCCACAGCGGGTTCCCCGCCCCGCTGTACCAGCTCCAGGGGAGGACAAAAAGGCACGGTTCGCGGTGTGAGTTCAACTCTGGCCCCAGGCAACAGCGCCACCCAGGGGCCCCAAGGAACCTCACACCACCAGATTCCTTACATAATTCAAGTACCCACTACACTAGTAATAGCGGTGATCAGCGATTTTTAGCAGTACTGTGACATTGCGGCGGACAGATCGGACACTTTTGACACATTTTTGGGACCACTGATATTTATACAGCGATCAGTGCTATAAAAATGCACTGATTACTGTGTAAATGTCACTGGCAGGGAAGGGGGTTAACACTAGGGGGCGATCAAGGGGTTAAATGTGTTCCCTCGTTTGTGTTTCTAACTGTGGGGGGATGGAACTGACTAGAGTTGGAGACATATCGCTGTTCCTAGCTAGTAGGAACAGACGATCTGTCTCTCTTCTCTTCACAGATAGGGATTTGTGTGTTTACACACACAGACACACGTCCTTGTTCTGGCTCTCATGCCCGCGATCGCACGTGGCCGTGCGCATGGGCTCCCTCGCCGTGCAGTGGCATGCGCGCACCTGCTATAGGCATTTAAAGAGCCGACATACAGCTACGATAGTTCGCGGGATCGTGCCCACCTGCCGCAGTATAATGACAGCGGCTGGTCGGAAAGTGGTTAATCTTAGAATTTAGGCCCTGGACTTCCCGGTCAATAATTTCAAAGTTTGTGCCATAAGTACACAATCATGAACATCTAATACGGATGAGCCCGCGGTTCGAGTCAAACCTAAGTTCGACTCGAACATCGGGTGTTCCCCCGTTTATTGAATTCCGAACATTATGGGGTTTGCGGGAAATTCTAAGACCCGCAGAACCCTCCCATAATGCACTGTGAGATAGCAGTGCATTGACGGCTGCTGGTTGGCCAAAGCATGCACCTGACCTGCATGCTTTGGCCAATCCCAGCGCACTCTGCTGTGAGAGCCGAGATTTGACGAAAGCAGGGTGACTTTGGCCAATCATGGCTCGGGGGGCTAAGTCCACGCCCCACACTATGCAAGGCTGCTTACATAGCGGCCGTACATAGTGTAATGAATGAGAGCAGCAAAATTACATTTCTAAAGAATAAAATGTAATTTAAAACTGCTCACAGCTGTAATGTATTGTCGGATCCCAGCAATATAGATAAAAATCATTGAAAAAAACAGCGTGAGTTCCTCCCCAGTCCATTACCAGGCCCTTCAGGTCTGGTATGGCTATTAAGGGGAACCCCACGCCAAAATAAAACAAAATTGCATGGGTGTCCCCCCAAAATCCATACCAGGCCCTTCAGGTCTGGTATGAATATTAAGGGGAACCCTGCGGCAAAATAAAAAAAAATGGCGTGGGGATCCCCAGCAAAATTCATGCCAGGCCCTTCGGGTCTGGTATGGATTTTAAGGGGAACATTGCGCCAAAAAAATGCCCCAAAATCCATACCAGACCCTTATCTGAGCACGCAACCTGGCAGGCCACAGGAAAGGGGGGGCGAGAGAGCGCCCCCCTCCTGAACCATACCAGGCCACATGCCCTCAACATGGGTAGGGTGATTTGGGGTCCCCACCAAAACACCTTATCCCCATGTTGATGGGGACAAGGGCCTCATCCCCACAACCCTTGCCCGGTGGTTGTGGAGGTCTGCGGGTGGGGGCTTATCGGAATCTTGAAGCCCCCAGATCCCCCCTATATGAATGGGTATGGTGTACATTGTACCCCTACTCATTCACCCAAAAAATTGTCAAACAAGTATAAATTACAGGAGACAGTTTTGGACAATCCCTTTATTAAAAAAAAAGTGTCCAGCGATGTAAATCAATCTTCAATCACAGCGCCGACGGTCCTGGGTAAAAAAAAACCCGGAAAAACTCTGCCTCGATGGGAGGTGTCCCCGCAACTGCAGACTTTTCGCGATGACAGCTCTTATATATCCAAGGGCGGGGGTCTTTTTTTTTTTTAATAAAGGAATTGTCAAAAACGGTATCCTGTAATTTTTACATTTTTGACAGTTTTTTGGGTGAATGATTAGGGGTACAATGTACCCAATACCCATTCACATGGGGGGCGGGATCTTGTTAAAGGGGGCTTCCAGATTCCGATAAGCCCCCTGCCCGCAGACCCCTACAACCACCGGGCAAGGGTTGTGGGGATAAGGCATTTGTCCCCATCAACATGGGGACAAGGTGTTTTGGGGGGACCCCAAAGCACCCTCCCTATGTTGAGGGCATGTGGCCTGGTACAGTTCAGGAGGGGGGTGCTCTCTTGCCCCCCCTTTTCCTGCAGCCTGCCAGGTAGCGTGCTCAGATATGGGTCTGGTATCGATTTTGGGGGGACCCCCACGCCATTTTTATTTATTTTGGCACGGGGTTCCACGTAATATTCATACCAAACCCAAAGGGCCTGTTATGGACTGGGGGGGGGACCCACGCCATTTTTTTCAATGATTTCTATCTATCGCCAACAAATTAAAGCCGCAAGCATTTTTAAATGACATTTTTCCTTTAGAAATGTAATTTTGCTGTGGTACTGTTATGAACATGGGAAAGATGCGCTACTTTACAGGCAGACTAAGGATACCACCAGACACGATATTTAAAGGAATATTTAATTTTTATTGTTTAACTTTAAACATTAATAAAATCACTGCTCCTGAAAAAATGTATGATAATAAAACTTTTTTGCATTGATACATGTCCCCGGGGCATAGTATCTGAGTCCCCAAACACTTTCTATGGCAATAACTTGCATATAAGCCTTTAAAATTAGCACTTTTGATTTTTCATGTTCGTGTCCCATAGACTTTAACGGTGTTCGCACAAATGTTTGCCTGTTCGCATGTAGCACCATTAGACCTAATCAGAGCATATCAAGGTATGAGCAGGCACATAACACACTCTGGCTAACAGCAGAACAAAATTCCCAACACCCCTCACCCTGCACACAACCCCAACATGGTAAGTGCTTTGTGCCCATAAAGTAATATTGAACTGACCTCGGGGGTCAAAAGGTCTTCACTCAGAAAAGTAGATTCATAAACTAAGTGTTCTAACCCTTTAGTTTCCCAGAAGGAAAGAACCCATAGTGCATTCCAGAATTGAAAGCAAAAACAAAATGAAACAAGATATCGAAAACCAGCAACCTAAGCAACAGTTAGTCCAGCACAAGACTACAAAGAGTTTGTGGAGCAGCAAGGCAATAGTACCATGGGTTTGTGTAAAAGAACGGAGCATGAGGTTTTAGAACTTAGGGGTGCAAGGCTTCCATTACTCCCATTCACATTCTGCTTATTAAACATTAGAGCAGAGGGGGGTGAGAAGAAAAAAAGGGGGAAGAGGACGTAATAAAGGAGAGGGGAAGGGAGAAAGGAAGGAGAACAGGAAGGAAAAAAAGTGGGGGGGGGAGTTGGCACACCAACACCATCCCACACCAACTGGAAGCCAAACTCCGTAACCCCATCACAAAAATGTAAGCATCAGGGCAAATCTGTCACACGACAGTCATTTTGCATTGCTTAATTCCATAGGAGAGACAAGAAAGGCAGTCTGGAGCTCAATCCTCCCTGTGATCAGCAGTTGCAATAGGGTTCCCCTGGTATTCAGCCAGTGGGAAGCACTGGGGTGGTGAAAAAATGAACCCACCATCCTGAGTTTTGCAGAGTATAACGTACTGTAGACCAAGTGGCAATCTTGTAACCTTTTATTCACATGAACAAAGCTGGCACGCTGCTTCTGCTTAACTGAAGAGAAGTCAGAATATATGGAAATACAATTATTATACATGAGTTCTCCCATAGATCTAGCTGCACCCAAGATATTTTCTCTGTCTCTGAAGTGTAATTCAAAGAACTATTAGCAGCCTGGGATGGGCTCCCAGCAGGGGGGCTTGTATTGGAATATGTTGGGGTCTCTCTATGATAAATATGCAAGAGAATGTGTCAGCTTCCATGTTATCCCTGAGCCATGTTTCAAAAAAGTCCTCTAGTTGTTTACCCTCTGCTCTTTCTCGCCAGAAAACCCACAAGCCGAATATTATTATGCCTCAGTCTGTCCTCCATATCAGCCAATTTATCAGTATGGGCAGCTAACTCTTTTTGGGCATTTTGTACAGCTCCCTCAAGCGGATTAACTATGTCTTCCAAATCGCTCATGCGTTGCTCAGACGCTGCAGTCCTCTCTTTCTCAAATCGCCTTTCAGGACAACCTTGGAGAGAGCGTAGCTCTGCCTCTTTAACAGGAAACACTTCAGCCTTTAAATCCCTCCTCTTCCACCATGGCCTCAGTTATTGTGTTTCCTCCGCCATGGTGGAAGCAACAGGTGGGAACCAGGGAGCTACGCTCTTTCCAAGGGGGAAGCAGTGAGGCTTACCTTTCTTTTTTTCTGCCTGGTGTGCAGCTTTTATTTGGTACTTGTACCAGTGACCATCCCAGCACCCCCTCCACCGCAAGCGGGGGGTGTTCCGGAGTCCCCAGTCTCGCCTGCTCAGGGGAGTAAAGGACCCACAGGAGACGCAGCATCTTGTGCCCGGAATCCGCGGTAAGGCTCCAGGAGCCGAGCGGTTGCCCCTGCAGGTCAGCGGCGCGAATCGCATGACGGTTCTGGGTCCTGGCTGGCGGGTGACGTCAGTTCCGGCGATGCGGTTTCCTGTGGGGGCGTGGCGCTAGTGGTTCCCAGCGCTTGGAACGCAGGGACTAGGGGGCGGGTCTATCGACCGGCACTTCCGTTTCCGGCCCACGTGGATGACGCGGGACCCGGGAAAATTTAAAACACACACTGTGTGTATAGCCCAGCTGCGCTCTCGACAAGATGGAAGAGAGACAGACAGCGATGGCGGAAGCAGGCGCCCTAAGCTCCGGTCAGGCTCAGGTAAGAGGGGTACAATGGTGCCTTTTATTCTTATCCAAATGAGTCTTTTTTGCTGTGTTGTTTTGTTTGTTTCCTCCCTTAAGGGAGCCTGCTGCTGTATGGTCGGTGGTTACTTCTCTCTGACCTGCTACAGCTTGGACATTGGTGGTTGTTTTCACTGGGACACTTCTTCTCTATCTTTGGTGGTGGCCTAAATGACACTAATTGGTTAGGTGTGAATTTCTATTGTTTATCTCGTTTCAGGAGAAAGCTGTAGCAAAAACCAAACATGTAAACCCACCAAGCCAGAGGAAGTGTCCCTCCTGCAAGAATCCTTTAAGGGATTCATGGCAAAAAGCTATGTGCAGGTCTTGCATTAAGGACTTAGTGGAAGAGGGAACATCCCAGCAATTCAAGGATTTATTTTCCTCAGTAAGAGAGCTTACAAGTTCTCTTGGTTCGGTTAAATCTCTGCTAAGTCCAGCAGTCTTAACTGAACCCCAGCAACCACCGTCCAGCCCAAGAGCCTCCACCTCTAGACCAGCAGAGAGTGTGGACTCTGGGGACGAAGGGGCAAGTACTCTCCCCTCTCTCAAGGACTCAGATGAGGAGGAAGAGGAAGATGGCGGCAAAACCTCCAGATATAAATTATCTTTGGAAGATGTGGATGATCTCTTAAAAGCAATCTACACTACCCTGGATATTCAGGAGGAAAAGGTACATCTTTCAGTTCATGATAAAATGTACCAGGGTCTGGATGATTCCAAGCAAAGAGTGTTCCCAGTCCATAGGGTCATATCTGACACTATCAAAAAGGAATGGAAGGACCCTGAAAAAGGTCCCTTCCTATCAAAGACCCTCAAAAAGCGTTTTCCTTTTGAAAACAAGGACTCAGAGGTCTGGAATAAAAAACCAAGAGTGGACGCTGCCTTCTCGCAAGTCTCTCGTCGTACGGATCTCGCTTTTGAGGACATGGGAGTGTTGAAGGATGCGATGGATAAAAGGGCAGACTCCCTGCTGAAAAAAGCATGGGACTCCACGTCAGCCAGCCTCAAACCAGCTATGGCTTCCACAGTGGGGGCAAGAAACCTGGAGTGTTGGATAGAGAAATTGATGAACCATGTAGAGGCAGGTACTCCAAGGAAAGACCTGTTGGAATCCTTCCCTCTAATTTTGAAAGCGGTAAAATACATGGCAGATGCATCCGCTGAATCAATCAAAATGGCTGCTAGATCAGCAGCATTAGTGAATTCAGTTAGGTGTGCAGTCTGGCTAAAGACATGGTCGGGTGACACAGCCTCAAAAATTAAACTCTGTGGCCTACCCTTCTCGGGGGATTTGCTGTTTGGTCCAGAGCTAGAAACTGTGCTGGATAGAACAGCTGACAAGAAGAAGGCTTTCCCTTCTAAAAAGAAGCAACCGTTTAAAAAGAATTTTCGTTCTGTTCAGCAATCCTTCAAAAAAGATAACAAAAAGCCTTGGTTTTCCCAAAAAGGTAGCGGAAGGGGTGGAGTGCTCTTTAGATTCCCTACAGACCAAGCTTCTAAAAACAAATGACAGCATTACTCCAGTGGGGGGAAGACTGTCAGCTTTTTTCCCTCAATGGAACCAAGTATCCAAAAGTCCCTTTGTGAGGAACATCATTTCACAGGGATACAGTCTAGAATTCTCGGAATGCCCCCCAAGCAGGTTTTATGTCACAGCCCTACCACGGGATCAGGAAAAAGCTTCCGCTATGATGACCCTCTTACAGGATCTGATACAACAGGAAGTGATTGTTCCAGTCCCAAAACATCAGGAGGGCCGGGGGTTTTATTCCCATATATTCTTGGTAAAAAAACCTTCAGGAAAGTACCGACTGATTCTGAATCTGAAGATCTTAAACAAATCAGTAAGGTACAAGCACTTTCGTATGGACACAATCCACTCCATTACAAAGCTGTTGACTCCAGGTTGCTTCATGGCATCCCTGGACTTGAGGGACGCCTATCTACATGTGCCGATAGCTCTGGCTTCCCAAAGATTTCTCCGCCTAGCCATCGATCTGGGGACGTCAATATGGCATCTCCAATTCACAGCCCTACCATTCGGGCTTTCATCCTCGCCCAGGATTTTCACAAAAGTCATGGCAGAAGCCCTAGAGCCTCTGAATCTGAGGGGGATCTCGGTCATTCCATATTTGGACGACCTACTGTTTTTTGCAGATTCCAGAGATCAGCTTGTGACAAACCTGCAAGTGTCACGGACTCATCTCAAGAATTTAGGTTGGCTCCTAAATCTGGACAAATCAAACTTAGATCCAACTCAGGAGATGAGGTTTCTGGGCTACACCATAAACTCAGTTCTTCAAAAGGTCTTTCTCCCCCAAGAAAAGATAGAGAAGATTTACTCTGCAGTGGGTCAGATTCAGACAAATCTCCCAACATCTGTCCGATTGGCTATGGCAGTATTAGGCCTCCTCACGGCCTCAATCCCAGCCGTACAATGGGCAAGGCTACACTCCAGACCCCTCCAGAGGAACATTTTACAAGTTTGGTCACACCAGGAGTCACTGGAAAAGTGCTTCAAACTAAAATCAAACGTAAAAAGAGCACTCTGGTGGTGGAGAAACCCAAACAACCTGACAAAGGGTCTCTCGTGGGTGTTTCCACTGGACAAACGTCTGACAACAGACGCAAGTGCTTGGGGTTGGGGAGCTCATCTGGAAGGGCAAACTGCTCAAGGAACTTGGGCCAAGTGGGAAGCAAAGAAGTCATCAAATTGGCGGGAGTTAAAAGCCATATTTCTGGGCCTCCTTACCTTTCAGCAGACAGTCAAAGGACGTCATGTTCAAATTCTGTCAGACAACACAACAGCGATAGCTTATGTACAAAAGCAAGGGGGAACCAGGAGCCCAGGTCTCATGGAGTTAGCCAGTCAGTTGTTGTCCTGGGCAGAGCTAAACGTGACCTCCTTATCAGCGGTTCATTTAAAGGGATCCCAGAATCTGTTGGCAGATCTGCTAAGCAGAAGGAGTGTGGTGGAAGCAGAATGGAGTCTGAGCCAGGAGATTTTCTCCATGATCTCCAAAGAGTGGGGGAAACCCCAGGTAGATCTATTTGCCAACCAGCAAAACACGAAAGTCCGAGAATTCTTTTCTCTCCACAGAGGGGATCAGGCAGTTGGAATAGATGCTCTAGCACACCCATGGCATTACCAGCTGTGTTACGCCTTTCCCCCATTTCCCCTAATCCCATTGGTATTAAGAAAGTTCAGGGAAGAGAACACCAGTCTTATCCTGATTGCTCCATATTGGCCAAAAAGACCTTGGTTTGCGACACTTCTAAACCTAGCCGCAAATCCTCCTTGGAGGCTACCACTCAGGAAGGACTTACTATCACAGGGTTCTGTGAACCATCCGGAAGCAGACAGACTACATCTGACTGCTTGGCTTCTGAAGAAGACCTCCTAAAAGCCAAAGGACTTTCAGATAAGGTAGTAAGGACCCTACTGTCCAGTAGAAAGGAGGTAACTAGGGCCATCTACCTTAAAGTATGGAAAAAATTCAATTCTTGGTGTTCTTCCAAAAACTTTATAGTCAAGAGTGTCGTTTCAGTTTTAGAGTTTCTCCATGAAGGAATGGAGAAAGGATTGGCAGCCAGCACCTTGAAAACCCAAGTTGCAGCTCTTTCAGTTTACTTTGAAAAAAGCTTTGTCCAAAGAAACTTTAATTTCCAGATTTTTTAGGGCCTTGGCTCGGAACAGACCCATAGTCCTTAAAGTTTTTCCCAGTTGGGATCTATCTGTTGTTTTACAGGGTCTCACGGGAGCTCCGTTTGAACCCCTTCAAGAGACTTCCTTAAGAAGTTTAGTTTTCAAAACAATTTTTTTAGTTGCCATTACATCGGCAAGGAGAGTCAGTGAACTCCAGGCTCTGGCGGTTACAGAACCTTTTTTGAGGGTCTTTCCAGACCGAGTGATCCTTCAGACGGATCCAGCCTTCCTACCAAAAGTATCTTCAACCTTCCATAGGTCACAAGAGATAACCCTGCCTACCTTTTCCTCAGTTCCTAACAATGCAGGAGAGGAAGCTTTCCATACGCTGGATGTGAGAAGATGTCTACTCCAGTTTCTAGCAGTTACCAAAGAGTTTAGAAAAACAAATGCCCTCTTTGTAGTATTTTCAGGTCCCCGCAAAGGGGAGAAAGCTTCCAAAAGTACATTAGGCAGATGGCTTAGACAAGCAATTACAGAAGCTTACCAAGCTAAAGGAGAAATACCTCCCTCAGGTATTGCTGCTCATTCAACAAGGTCAACAGCAGTTTCCTGGGCCGAGAGGGCCGGTGCTACGCCTGATCAGATTTGCAAGGCTGCCACTTGGTCCAACTACTCAACTTTTCTCCGGCACTATAGGTTGGACTTGCTGTCTGCCGCAGATCAAGCCTTCGGCAGGAAGGTACTGCAGGCAGTAGTCCCACCCTAGGGTAAGTTACTCGGTTATCCTCTCCAAGGTTGTCCTGAAAGGCGATTTGAGAAAAACTTAGTTAGACTTACCGGTGACGGTATTTCTAAGAGCCTTTCAGGACAACCGCTATTTCCCTCCCTAATATATCTTAGAAGTATTGATTAAGTGTCTATCATGGTCGTTGTGGTTGTTCTGTGCTTTTGTCTTCCAGTTTGTCGGAAACCACAATAACTGAGGCCATGGTGGAAGAGGAGGGATTTAAAGGCTGAAGTGTTTCCTGTTAAAGAGGCGGAGCTACGCTCTCTCCAAGGTTGTCCTGAAAGGCTCTTAGAAATACCGTCACCGGTAAGTCTAACTAAGTTTTTTCAAGTCCTCTGTTTCAAAAAAGAAAGCTTCACTCTGATGCTATCAATGTGCCCTGTGAGAGTGGATTGGCAGAGCTGAATGGCCACCATGATTTGTTTCAGCGAGGGTTCATGCTCCCCTTCCTCCTGCTGCTCTCCTCCTAAATCTGTCTGGGGCAGTCTGCAAAGGGATTGTCCCCTTTCCAGGTTACGATCTCTACGGGGCAGAGGGCTTAGTGCAGAGGGCCGGCTAAAGGCTTTTATCCTGTCCGTTTCTGAAGCACCTCTCCCTCTCTACATGTCATCTTGTGGGCCCCAGGCAAACTTAGCCAGGCACTCACCTGAGGATTTCCCAGCTATCTGGCTGATTTTAACCATGGTGGTCAGTTTCTCTGTTTTGGCCTCTCTTCAGAAGCCCGAATCTGGCAAAATCAAATGCTGCTGGCACTCAGGATAGCTACAGAATCAATCATCCCCCTGTTAACATACCGGAAGCCAGCTCTGCCCCTGACTTATTATTTTTAATAAAGCAATACATTATTCTTGTCACCATATTATTGTGACTTCCTGTAGTAATGCTAACATGTGACCTATTACTTTATGCAACCACTTTTTTAAAAACAATTGAAAATGTGGCATTCAAATTACGGCAATATATCAATACCAAATAGCAACATAGTAGGCCTTCCTAGCACACACACAAAATATATTGTCAAAAAAAACTATAAAAAAACGAATAGAGATGTTATCAAAAAAAGATTTATAAAATACCTTGGTCTTGGTTTCGGACACTTTGAAGACAGCGCGTGATGTTACTGCACCTCACTGCTGCCTCAAAGTCACTCAGTCCTATGGGAATGCAGCCCCCCTGCAATCGACTGGGTGCATTCTCATGCATTTTTGAGTGATCAGCTTTTCCAGGAGGCATCAATGAGATGCTAACATCATCCGTGCGACCTGTAAGTGCCGGATTTCAAGACCAAGGTATTTTTTTTTTGTAGCATAGTTACATAGTAGGTGAGGTTGAAAAAAGACACAAGTCCATCAAGTCCAACCTATGTAAGCATCTTTTATTTGTTTGTTTTTTCCTGCATCTAGATTTACTTGGATGGTGGGTAGCTAGCTGACAAGAAAGCAGTCCTTCCATTTAAGACCCCCATTACATTTACAAGTACTATTGGCACAAATCACAAACACACAGTGACAGTGTTAGCAAACAAGTGTTGTAAAATAAGCTCCAACAGTGTTGAAAAAATTTACCATGATACTACAAAATACATATGGCATTTGCATGGAATTATCATATATATCCTATAAAACACACAATATGTCTCTGTCTTATGGAACAGAATGTACAGCAAATAATACTTAAATACACAATATTCATAATCCAAATGGTAGAATGGCTACTTGAAATCATAAAAGAAATCTGTTTCTATCTACTTGAAAAACATCATAGTCCCCTGAATACACACTGCTCTCAAATCAATATTTTAGTAAGGTTGGCAGGTATCCAGATTCTTTCTTAGGGCATCTGAATGCTTTTGCTGAAAAATAAATTCAAGTTTGTACCATGCTGCTTTCTAATAGTATACAGTGCCAAAACAAGTAAATGAAAAAAAGCTGAAATCGAAAATAAGATGGAATACACAGAGCCTGACCATTTATACATGCATCTTCAGCCTCAACCATTGCTTTCCAAATCTGCCTCCTTCTTTTGACAGCATGATATTCTAGGGCTTTAAAAGTCATGGTATGAAACAAACAAAATTGTGGCTCATTATAGATAAGTAATAACAGAAAAGCCTTAAAAAGGCAGCAACAGGCAAATATAACTATTGATAAATTTGAAATGGTTTGAATAATAATAATATAGGTAGATAATGTAGGCAACTTCTTTTATTCACTTCAAGACTGGACCGTTTCATCCTTTTCCTGCCCAGGCCATTTTTCAGTGCTGTCCCACTTTGACAATTACTCAGTCATGCAACACTGTACCCAAATTAATTTTATATCATTCTTTGAGACAGAGATTTCTTTTGGTGGTATTTAATTGTCACTGGGTTTAATTTTTTTGCTATATAAAGGAAAATTTTGATTAAAAAATTTCTGCTTTCCTATATACAATTTGGAAATAAATCATCTTTCTTCATACGTTTGGAGCAAGGTATATTTTGCTATATTTCTTTGGTAAAAATAACCCAAATAAATGTATATTTTTAAATCTAAGTGACACTTATAAAATCTTCAAACTATGGTACTGTATATATACACTGCTCAAAAAAATTAAAGGAACACTTTGAAAACACATCAGATCTCAACGGGGAAAAATCTCATGCTGGATAGGGATGAGCTTCGAGTTCGAGTCGAACTCATGTTCGACTCGAACATTGCCTGTTCGCCTGTTCGCCGAACAGCGAACAAATTGGGGTGTTCGCGGCAAATTCGAAAAGTCTATGGGAGAAATCTAAACTGCTAATTATAAAGCCTAATATGCAAGTTATTGTCCTAAAAAGTGTTTGGGGACCCGGGTCCTGCCCCAGGGGACATGTATCAATGCAATTTTTTTTTTTTAAAACGCCCGTTTTTTCGGGAGCAGTGATTTTAATAATGCTTAAAGTGAAACAATAAAAGTGAAATATTCCTTTAAATTTCGTACCTGGGGGGTGTGTATGATATGCATTTAAAGTGGCGCATGTTTCCCGTGCTTAGAACTGTCCCTGCACAAAGTGTCATTTTTGAAGGAAAAAAAGTCATTTAAAACTCACTCGCGGCTATTAATGAATTGTCGGCTCCCGGCAATACATACAAAAGTCATTGATAAAAAAAAAAAAAAAGCGTGGGGGTTCCCCCAAATTCAATTACCAGGCCCTTTAGGTCTGGAATGGATATTAAGGGGAACCCCGCCGCAAATTAAAAAAAAAATGGCGTGGGGTTCCCCCTAAATATCCATACCAGGCCCTTGAGATCTGGCAAGGATTTTAAGGGGAACTCCACCCCAAATTGAAAAAAAATGGCGTGGAGTCCCCCCAAAAATCCATACCAGACCCTTATCCGAGCACGTAACCTGGCCGGCCGCAGGGGAAGAGGGGGGGATGAGAGAGCGCCCCCCCTCCCTCCTGAACCGTACCAGGCCACATGCCCTCAACATGGGGAGGATGTCCCCATGTTGATGGGGACAAGGGCCTCATCCCCACAACCCTTGCCCGGTGGTTGTGGGGGTCTGCGGGAGGGGGGCTTATCGGAATCTGGAAGACCCCTTTAACAAAAGGGACCCCCAGATCCCGGCCCCCCCCAATGTGAATTGGTAAGGGGTACATTGTACCCCTACCATTTCACGAAGAAAGCGTAAAAAAAATGTAAAAAAAAACACACAAACACCTTGAAAAAGTCCTTTATTAAAGAAAAAAAAAACATTCCAGCGATGAAATCCAGTGTCCCGCGGCGATCCCGATGTCAAGCGCTGTCCGTCATTGGTTTTGCCTGAGCGGACCTGATGGGGAACTTCCTCCTCAGTGTTTTAAATGTATAGACCCGCCCCTTCTAAAGTTCCCCATCAGGTCCGCTCAGCGGACCAGATGCGGAACATGAGAAGGGGCGGGTCTATACATGTATTACCAAAGTGAGAGAAGTTCCCCATCAGGTCCGCCCCCTCGGTATGTCGGACCCGCCTACGTCATTGGCTTGAGCGGGGAACTTCCTTCACTGTGTAATTTAAGTTTCCAGCTCAGGCCAATGACGTAGGCGGGTCGACATAACGAGGGGGCGGACCTGATGGGGAACTTCGTTCACTGCGTAATACATGTATAGAGTCTATAGACCCCTTCACTGCTATAGACTCTATACATGTATTACGCAGTGAAGGAAGTTCCCTATCAGGTCTGCCCCCTCGGTATGTCGGACGCCGCCCACGTCATTGGCCTGAGCGGGGAACTTCCTTCACTGTGTAAATTTAAATTACACAGTGAAGGAAGTTCCCCGCTCAAGCCAATGATGTAGGCGGGTCCGACATACCGAGGGGGCGGACCTGATGGGGAACTTCTCTCACTTTGGAAATACATGTATAGACCCGCCCCTTCTCATGTTCCGCATCTGGTCCGCTGAGCGGACCTGATGGGGAACTTTAGAAGGGGCGGGTCTATACATTTAAAACACTGAGGAGGAAGTTCCCCATCAGGTCCGCTCAGGCAAAACCAATGACGGACAGCACTGGACATCGGATCGCCGCGGGACACTGGATTTCATCGCTGGAATGTTTTTTTTTGTAAAGGACTTTTTCAAGGTGTTTGTGTGTTTTTTTTAATTTTTTTACGCTTTCTTCGTGAAATGGTAGGGGTACAATGTACCCCTTACCAATTCACATGGGGGGGGCGGGATCTGGGGGTCCCCTTTGTTAAAGGGGTCTTCCAGATTCTGATAAGCCCCCCGCCCGCAGACCCCCACAACCACCGGGCAAGGGTTGTGGGGATGAGGCCCTTGTCCCCATCAACATGGGGACATCCTCCCCATGTTGAGGGCATGTGGCCTGGTACGGTTCAGGAGGGAGGGGGGGCGCTCTCTCATCCCCCCCTCTTCCCCTGCGGCCGGCCAGGTTACGTGCTCGGATAAGGGTCTGGTATGGATTTTTGGGGGGACTCCACGCCATTTTTTTTTTATTTGGGGTGGAGTTCCCCTTAAAATCCATATCAGATCTCAAGGGCCTGGTATGGATATTTAGGGGAACCCCACGCCATTTTTTTAAAATTTGCGGCGGGATTCCCCTTAATATCCATTCCAGACCTAAAGGGCCTGGTAATTGAATTTGGGGGAACCCCCACGCTTTTTTTTCTTTTTTTATCAATGACTTTTCTATGTATTGATAAAAGCCGACAATTCATTAATAGCCGCGAGTGAGTTTTAAATGACTTTTTTTCCTTCAAAAATGACACTTTGTGCAGGGACAGTTCTAAGCACGGGAAACATGCGCCACTTTACATGCATATCATACACACCCCCCAGGTACGAAATTTAAAGGAATATTTCACTTTTATTTTTTCATTTTAAGCATTATTAAAATCACCGCTCCCGTAAAAACGTCTATTTTTTAAACCTTTTTTTGCATTGATACATGTCCCCTGGGGCAAGACCCAGGTCCCCAAACACTTTTTAGGACAATAACTTGCATATTAGCCTTTATAATTAGCACTTTAGATTTCGAACGTTCGAGTCCATTGTATTTAATAGGGTTCTAAAGTTTGCGCGAACATTCTGTCTGTTCGCAGGTTCTGGTGCGGACCGAACAGGGGGGTGTTCGGCTCATCCCTGATGCTGGATAGCTATACTGATATGGGCTGGGTAACGTGTTAGGAATGAAAGACAATCAAACATCATTTGATGGAAATTAAAATTATCCACCTACAGAGGGCTGAATTCAAAGACACCCCAAAAGTCAAAGTGAAAAAATTATGCAGCAAGCTAGTCCATTTTGCTGAAATTTCATTGCAACAACTCAAAATGGTCCTCAGTAGTTTGTATGGCCCCCAAGTAGAGATGTCCCAAACTATTCGCCGGCGAATAGTTCCCGGCGAACATAGCTTGTTCGCGTTCGCCGCGGTGGGCAAACATATGCGATGTTCGGTCCGCCCCCTATTCGTCATCATTGAGCAAACTTTGACCCTGTACCTCACAGTCAGCAGACACATTCCAGCCAATCAGCAGCATACGCTCCCTCCTAGACCCTCCCACCTCCTGGACAGCATCCATTTTAGATTCATTCGGAAGCTGCAGTCTCAGTGAGAGGAGGGGCAGTATAGCTGCTGCTGATTTAATAGGGAAATCTATAGCTAGGCCAGTTTATTCAGTGTCCACTCCAGTCCTGAAAGACTCATCTGATCTCTGCTGTAAGGACAGCACCCCAAAAAGCCCTTTTTAGGGCCAGTACATAAGTCTGCTTTTTTTTTTTTTTCCTGGACAGCATCCATTTTAGATTCATTCGGAAGCTGCAGTCTTAGTGAGAGGAGGGACAGTGTAGCTGCTGCTGATTTAATAGGGAAATCTATAGCTAGGCCAGTTTATTCAGTGTCCACTCCAGTCCTGAAAGACTCATCTGATCTCTGCTGTAAGGACAGCGTCCTGACAGCACCCCAAAAAGCCCTTTTTAGGGCTAGTACATAAGTCTGTTTGTTTTTTTTTCCAAAAAACTGTTTGGACTGCAATAGAATAGCAGTCAGTTGCCTGCCAGCGTGTGTGTCAGGCCTACAGCGTCTTCTCTGCCAACTTCTGCCAGTGCACAGTGCCACTCATATCTGGTGTCACAGTAGCTTACATAAAAAAAAAAAACAACAGTTTTGACTGCAGTAGAATAGCAGTCAGTTGCCTGCCAGCGTGTGTGTCGGGCCTACAGCGTCTACTCTGCCAACTTCTGCCAGTGCACAGTGCCACTCATATCTGGTGTCACAGTAGCTTACATAAAAAAAAAAACAACAGTTTTGACTGCAGTAGAATAGCAGTCAGTTGCTTGCCAGCGTGTGTATCAGGCCTACAGCGTCTACTCTGCCAACTTCTGCCAGTGCACAGTGCCACTCATATCTGGTGTCACAGTAGCTTACATAAAAAAAACAACAACAGTTTTGACTGCAGTAGAATAGCAGTCAGTTGCCTGCCGGCGTGTGTGTCAGGCCTGCAGCGTCTACTCTGCCAACTTCTGCCAGTGCACAGTGCCACTCATATCTGGTGTCACAGTAGCTTGCACGCATAGTACAACTAAACTAATCTAAAAAAAAATACAGGCAGAGGCAGGCCACCCCGCAGGGGCCGTCGTGGTCGTGGTGCTGTGATTCCCTTTGGCCCTAGAATAATGCCCAGTGTTCAGAGGCCACGTACCCTGAACTCGAAAAGTTATGAGGACATAGTTGACTGGCTAACACAGGACACCCAATTTTCTACAGCTTCCGCTCGGAACCTTGACGCACCATCCTCCTCCAGCTCAGCTTCGGGCACCTCTCAAGTTACCACTCGCCCGCCTGCCGCCACCACCAACACTAGCACCACAGCTGCTTCACTTGATCTGTCAGAGGAGTTATTTACACATGAGTTGGAAGAAATGAGTGATGCGCAACCATTATTGCCAGAGGATGTACTGTAGATAAAAGGGATATGTCTCAGTCAGGCAGCATTACACGCATGGACGTACGGTGTGATGATGATGATGTTGTACCCGCTGCTGCTTCCTTTGCTGAGTTGTCAGATACAAGTGAAGCGGTTGATGATGACGATGTGGATGTCATGTGGGTGCCCGCTCAAAGAGTGTCACGTACCTGGCGGTGACGAGCCCGGTTTAGCAGAGGGAGGCCTCCCTTACGGCTTCCACCAGTGGCCCCTGGTAGTGTAACAGGAGGCGCGGAGGTAGAAGGGGTATGAGTGCCTGGCAGGATCAACCACGGAGCAGGTGGCTGGGTAATCGGGGCTGGATCCAGGTGCACGGAGGTATGGCAGGTAGACAGGAACCAGGAACTCTGGAACACAGCAGGTGAACAGGAACCAGGAACTCTGGAACACAGCAGGTGAACAGGAACCAGGAACTCTGGAACACAACAGGTGAACAGGAACCAGGAACTCTGGAACACAGGAACTCAGGAACTCAGGAAGCAGGACTGGAACAGCTCAGCAGACCGGGCTGGAGCCTGGGAAAGGCAGGGTAGTCAGACAAGCCGGGCTGGTTAACTGGCAGGCAGCAAAGTACAGAAGGGCAAGGCAGAGCAGAGGTCACAACAGGCCGGAGGTCAGGTGCAGGCGGATAGCTGGAAGATCAAGACAAGCCGGGTCAGATGCAGACAGGTTCACAGATCAGGTTTCTCAGGCACTAATGCTGTAGAGCAGACAGCAGGGACTGTCTGTAATTGCTGGATTTAAATAGCCCTTCTGGCGCCACCCGTAGGGCACGTGCGTGCGCACGTGCATGCGCGATTGCGCGCGCGATCGGGAACCAGGAAGTCCAGGGCGCCTGTTACTGGCAGGATCTCCATGACATTGCCCCCCCCCCAAGGGGCAGCCTCCGGATGCCCATCCGGGTAAACCTTTTGGGGTGAGATCTCCTTAAAGCTTGTACCAGACTCCTGGCATGAATTTTCTCCTCAGGTTCCCAAGAGTTCTCTTCGGGTCCGTAACCTTTCCATTTAATCAGAAATTGGTTCTGGTTACTTCTTCTCCTAAAGTTCATAATAGCCTCCACTTCAAATTCCTGTTCCCCGTCTATGATGACGGGATCAGGGCGAGCCGGACTTCGACCTGGGAATGGGTTGGAGACTGAAGGTTTCAGCAGGGAGACATGAAAGATCGGATGGACTCTAAGGGAGTCAGGGAGCTTGAGGAGAAGAAGTGATCTGGACTGCCGCACTCTGGTTAAACGTTTTATTTAATGAAGAAAATTAAAATGCCAAAAAAATCCAAAAATAAATAAATAAACAATCCATCCAAAGACAATCGAAGGTGAAGGGACATGCAGGGTGACAGCTAACGCGTTTCACATCAGGGTGTGATGCTTACTCATAGCTCGGGGGAGCTCCAGCTCATAAGCCACTTCATTAATCTTCCTTTTGACAGGAAATGGCCCCAAGAACTTGGGGCCCAACTTTTTGGAGGGGCACGCCATCCTTAGGTTTATGGTGGAGAGCCAAACTTGGTCGCCGGGTGCCAGCACTAATTCACCCCGCCTCCTCCTGTCGTAGACCGTCTTGTTGTGTTCCTGAGTCTTAGCCATGGTTTCACGCAGAAGTTGATTATTAGATGAGAAAAAGTTCAATTTTTCCTGGACTGCAGGCACCGAGCACTCAGGGAGGGAGTTGGGCAGAAATGTAGGGTGAAAAACGTAGTTTGCGAAGAACGGAGTCTGGTTAGTCGCAGAGTGGATGGAGTTATTATAGGCAAACTCAGCCAACGGGAGCAGGGAGAGCTAATCATTCTGTGCAAAAGAGGAAAAACAGCGCAGGTATTGCTCGAGGGTCTGATTTGTCCTCTCTGTCTGTCCGTTGGTCTTGGGATGGTAAGCAGAAGAAAACGATAATTCTATCTCCAGAGTCTTGCAGAGGGATCTCCAGAACTGAGAGGTAAATTGTACCCCCCGATCCGAGACAATATTGGCTGGCACCCCGTGGAGTCTGATGACCTCTCTGATGAACACCTGTGCAGTTTCAGGAGCTGAGGGGGTCCCTTTCATGGGGACGAAATGTGCCATCTTGGACAGGCGGTCCACTATCACAAAAATAGTGGTATGGTTCTCCACCGGGGGCAACTCAACAATAAAGTAAATGGACAACATTTTCCAAAGCCTGTCTGGAACAGGTAAGGGTCTCAGTAGTCCCCAGGCCTTGGATCTGGAACCCTTGTTTCGGGTGCAAATAGTACAGGACTACACGAACCTCCTGCAATCTTCGCCTAATCGAGGCCACCAGAAGGTGCGCTGTACCAGGTCAGTGGTCTTGGCAATGCCAAAGTGCCCGGCAAGGGCATGGTCGTGGCAGAGCTTCAACACGGTTGTCTTTAGCTCTTCCGGTACGTAGATCCTGTTCTGGTGCCACAACAGCCCATCTTTAGCCTGCAATTCCAACTCGGAGGAGGGTCTCTGCCCAGTGGTGGCTTATCTGATCCGGGTGAGTAAATCTTCTTGTAGAAGAAGGAAATTTCCAGGGGCGAGGATGGTATCGGGAGAAGAGGTTTCCTTAGATTCATGAAACATTCAAGACAAGGCATCGGGTTTAGTGTTCTTGCACCAGGACGATAAGTGACGTGAAAATAGAACCGGGAAAAGAAAAGTGCCCATTTGGCTTGTCGTGGTTTTAATCTCTTTGCGGTCTTCAGATATTCCAGATTCTTATAGTCAGTAAATATCAGAATCGGGTGGGCAGCTCCTTCAAGTAGGTATCGCCATTCTTCCAACGCAGACTTGATCACCAGTAGTTCCCGGTCCCCTACGTCATAGTTCCTCTCTGCCGCAGATAGCTTGCGAGAGAAGAAGGCTACTGGGTGAAGCAAGGCCCTGGTTCCTTGTCTTTGAGACAATATTGCTCCTACCACGACTTCAGAGGCATCTACATCAAGTACGAATGGCTAGGTGTTTCAGGATAGAAGCGGTGGTAAAGAGACCTTTCAGGGCCTCGAAGGCCTTTTGGGCCTCAGGGGACCAGTGGAAGCGGGTCCCTTGTTTTGTTAGCTGGGTGATGGGTGCAATGATGGCCGAGAATCCCCAGATGAATTTGCGTTAAAAATTGGCGAATCCATCGAACCGTTGGATTCTTTTCTTATCCGCCGGCACTGGCCAGTCCAAGATTGCAGCAATTTTCTGTGGATCCATCCTGATACTTTCGCTGGAGATGATTAACCCCAGGAACGCTATACTCTCCAGCTCAAACTCACATTTTTCGGCCTTCGCATACAGGCTATGCTGGCGAAGTCGACCCAACACACTTCTGACATGCCTGCGGTGAAAATCAAGGGAGGAAGAAAAGATTAGTATATCATCCAGGTAGACAATAACAAAAAGATCTAGGAAGTCTCGAAGTACATCATTAATAAAGTACTGGAAAGTGGCAGGGGCATTGCACAACCCGAAGGGCATTACCAAGTACTCAAAGTGCCCAAATCGGGAGCGGAAGGCGGTCTTCCATTCATCCCCCTCCTTGATGCGGACCAGGTTGTAGGCTCCGCGGAGATCAAGCTTGGTAAAAATGGTAGCAGCTCCCAATCTCTGGAATAGCTCTGGTACCAGGGGAAGGGGGTAGCGATTTTTAATTGTGATCTTATTCAGTTCACGGTAATCCACACAGGGTCGGAGGGTGTGGTCCTTCTTTTCTACGGAGAAGATGCCTGTGCCTGCTGACGACGTAGAGGGGCGAATGAACCCCTTTTGAAGATTCTCATCAATATAGTTTTTTAGTGCCCCCTGTTCCACCTCAGTTAGCGGGAAGATCCTGCCGAACAGAATTGATGCTCCGGGAAGTAGATCGATGGGGCAATCATAGGCCCGATGGGGTGGTAATGTCTCTGCCCCTTGTTTGCTGAATACGTCAAGGAAGTCCAGGTAAACGTCAGGGATGGCCTGACGTATTCCAGCCTCAGTGTCAGTACACATTAAGGTGGCCGGCCCAGGGAGCTCGTGTGAGCCGCAGGACTGTTGGCAATAGGGAGAAGGGAAGGTAACTACCCCCTGTCATGGATATGCATTAATGTCTGTCTGCCATCTTACCTTTCCTCCTCATGTGTTCATCTTAGAGGCCAGACCCCTTCACCTGGCTTCCTTTATAATCTCCTTCCAGCCTGACTCCACCCCAGGCCCTATCACAGAACACTATATTAACCTGTGCACTGCAAGCCTGCTTTGCTGATCAACGTGTTTGTTAAGCATTGTGTGTTTGGGTTCTTGCCTGCCGTGTGCTACGTCTGTCTCTCTGTTACGTTATTGGCTTGTCCCTGACTATCCCTGTCTGCTTGTGACCCTTGACCTTCGGCTTGTCCTTCGTTATCCTTGTCTGCTTGTGACCCTTGACCTTTGGCTTGTTCTTCGTTATTCTTGTATCTTGTGCTGCTGCTTCCCCTCTTTTCCCCTTAACCTACGGGGTGTGAGCTAGGAGACTCTAGGGACCGCGACCTGGACCTAGCCTGCAGCGTAACATCCTCACCACTAGAGGCTCTGGAGAAGACCTGCTGGGTCTTAGACTCCGCGCCCTGGGGAATCTCTGCTCTAGCTTCCTGTAGGATCCCGGTTGTGCTCCTCTGGTCCCGCTTTCCACAACCACCCAGTTTCCTATCCGCAGCAGTCAGCCATAGGGTTCACTATCTTGTGGTGCACTCCTGTCCACCTACGGTGTGCACCTGTCATCTGGCCACAGGTGACCTGACAGTTTGATCAGCCATGGACCCGGCTGACATGCCGCTCCCAGCGGATGATTCATTACAGGGCATAGTCCGCAGACTTAAAACCCAGGAATCGAATCAGACTCAGGTGATGCGATTCCTCCAGGATCTGGCTTCTCGATTCAAGCAGCTTCAGGCCTCCTTGGGAACCCCGAATCCGCAACCTCAAGTACAACCAGCGGCTGTACCTATCGCACCAGTCGCAGCCACACACTCACTAAAACTGCCAGCTCCGTTCCGTTTCTCTGGGGACTCCAAGGCCTGCAGAGGGTATCTCGGCCAATGTACGATTCATTTTGAGTTTCAGCCTCAAAACTTCCTGTCTGACCGGGCTAAGGTAGCCTATATCATTTCCCTCCTCTCCGGTGAAGCTTTAGCCTGGGCTACCCCGCTGTGGGAGAGGAATGATCCGGTGGTTTCCAGCCTGCCCGACTTCTTGAAGCTCTTTCGTAATATCTTCGAAGAGCCGGCTCTGGCTTCTTCAGCGGCTAGTGCCCTCTTATGTCTTCGCCAAGAATCTAGTTCAGTGGGACAATATGCTCTTCAGTTCCGTATCCACACAGCTGAATTGAGCTGGAATAATGAGGCCCTGGTCGGTACCTTTTTACATGGCCTCTCTGACCGAGTGAAAGGCGAATTAGCAGGAAGAGCCATTCCCGTCGGTCTGGACTATGTAATTTCGTTATGCAATCAGATCGACATTCGTTTTCAAGAGAGGTCCCTAGAAAAAAGACGCCAGCACCCTCTGGGTCCTAGCCAGTCTGAGCTCCCTTCCCTTCGTCCCGTGGAGCATCCTCTACCTGCTGAGGAACCTATGCAGCTGGGCCGGACCGGACTAACCCCAGAAGAACGTGCTAGGCGCAGAACTCTGGGCTTGTGCCTCTATTGTGGGGGCAAGGGTCATTTTCGTGACTCCTGCTCGCTTCGTCCGGGAAACGCTTGGGTCTAATACATTTGGAAGGTGGAGTATTGGACCCAGAAACATCACCTTCTTGCCTTCTCCTGCCGGTGTTCCTTCATGTAGGCACTTCTCCTCAGTCAACCCTTGCATATCTGGATTCCGGGGCTGCCGGCAATTTTATGGATTGGAGAACTGCTTCTTCTATGAAGCTTACCCTTTCACCTCTCACTACTCCATTGGTAGTCTCGACGATTGATGGCACTGTTCTCCCAGGGGGCCCTATTCGCTTCCAGACGCTACCCATTAGGATGTCAGTAGGGATTCTCCACCAGTAGTGGATATCCTTTCTCATTCTACCCAAGGCCTCTACCCCCGTTGTATTGGGCTTTCCTTGGCTACAGCTCCACTCTCCACATGTGGACTGGGTCTCTGGGCAGATCCTGGCCTGGGGTTCCTCATGTTTCTCGTCGTGTCTTCTCAAGGTGGCCCCCAGGGAGAGTCTTCCGGTTGCTGCCACTTCTGTTTCTTCTGACCTTCCCGCTGCATACAGCGACTACCGGGATGTGTTCTGTAAGAAATCAGCTGAGGTGCTTCCTCCCCACAGGTCTTTTGACTGTGCTATTGACCTTGTCCCCGGAGCAACTCTACCCAGGGGTCGTACCTATCCTCTGTCCATCCCAGAGACCCAGGCCATGTCTGAGTATGTCGCAAAGAATCTGGAGAGAGGTTTCATCCGAAAATCCTCATCGCCTGCAGGGGCAGGGTTCTTTTTTGTTGCCAAAAAGGATGGTACCTTAAGACCCTGCATCGACTATCGAGGTTTAAATGCGGTTACTATTAAAAATCGATACCCCTTACCCTTAATATCTGAGCTATTCGATAGGTTGAAGGGTGCCTCCATTTTCAACAAGTTGGATCTAAGAGACGCGTACAATCTCATTAGAATACGGGAGGGTGACGAATGGAAGACTGCATTCAACACTAGAGACGGGCATTACGAATACCTGGTGATGCCTTTTGGTCTGTGTAATGCCCCAGCCGTGTTTCAAAACTTCGTCAATGAAATCTTCAGAGATCTGCTGTACCAGTTTGTTGTCATCTATCTGGATGACATTCTGATCTTTTCTGAAAATCTGCTCGTCCACAGAAGCCATGTCCGCACTGTACTTCAGCGTCTTAGAGAGAACAATCTCTATGCCAAGCTGGAGAAATGTTCCTTTGAATGTTCTGAGGTCCTGTTTCTGGGGTGCTTTGTCTCATGTTCAGGTCTTCGTATGAATCCTGGGAAGGTCTTGGCTATTACCAACTGGCCTCTTCCTGCTAGCCTCAAGGCCACACAGTGCTTTCTTGGCTTCACAAATTATTATAGGCAGTTCATAAGGAATTACTCTTCCATTGCCGCGCCTATTATCGCTTTGACCAAGAAGGGTGTGAATGCCAAAGACTGGCCTCCCGAAGCTGTCTCTGCATTTCACGACCTGAAACAGGCCTTTTTTTCTGGCCCCCTCTTGAGGAGACCAAATCCTTGGGATGCATTTTTTATTGAAGTTGACGCTTCCTCAATGGGGGTGGGAGCTGTGCTTCTTCAATTCTTTGAGAAGAGACGTCAACCATGTGCGTTCTTCTCCAAAAAAAATTCTCAGGCAGAGAGGAATTATGCCATCGGTGATCGGGAACTTCTCGCAATTAAATTGGCATTAGAGGAGTGGCGTCATCTCTTGGAGGGTTCCCCTCACTCCATAACGATCTTTACTGATCAAAAGAATTTACAGTATCTACAGAATGCTAAACGTCTGAATCCTAGACAGGCCAGGTGGAGTCTCTTCTTTGCCCATTTTAATTTCACGATTACCTACAAACCTGGTTCCTGCAACGGTCGGGCTGATGCGCTCTCTAGGTCATTTGACACTTTGGACAAGGAGTCCGCCCCTGAACCTGAGCCGATCATTCCAACCTCGTGCATTGTTGCCCACTCTACCACCCTGAAGTCAAAAATTCCGCCTGGTAAGACCTTTGTCCCCACTGAGCTAAGAGCTAAGATCCTTTGTTGGGGACATGATTCCAAGGTGGCATGTCATTCTGGATTCCTCCGATCCTTCTTACTCATCAGTCGTCACTACTGGTGGCCTAATCTCTGCTCAGATGTCAAAGACTACGTTAAGGCTTGTCATTTCTGTGCTCAGTCTAAATCCTCCACACAAGCTCCTGCTAGTCTCCTCATGCCCTTGCCCATTCCTAAGGAGCCTTGGGCTCATATTGCCATGGATTGTATCACCGACCTCCCATTGTCTGAGAATAATACAGTCATTTGGGTGGTAATCGATCGGTTCTCCAAGATGGCTCATTTTGTTCCTCTTCCTGGTCTTCCTTCTGCTCCTGCCTTGGTTCCCATTTTTATTTGAGAAATTCTCCGCCTCCATGGGGTTCCTTCTCATATTGTTTCCGACAGGGGAGTCCAATTCACGTCTCGTTTTTGGAGAGCCTTTTGCAAATCCCTCAATATTGTCTTGGATTTTTCCTCTTCTTACCATCCCCAATCCAATGGACAGACTGAGAGGGTTAATCAGGAGTTAGAGGTCTTTCTTTGCACCTTTGTGTCTTCTCACCATGACGATTGGTCCTCTCTACTCCCGTGGGCAGAATTCTCCCATAACAATCATGTGAATACCAGTTCGCAGAAGACACCCTTTTTCACAGTTTATGGAAAACACCCTCAACTTCCTCTTCCCATGATCTGTTCTCCAGATATTCCAGCTTTGGCTTCGGTTCAGAAGTCTCTCAATTCCGTTTGGGGTGACGTTCATGATTCCCTCCGGGCAGCTGCTGAAAAATTCAAAGGCTTTGCCGACCGCCGCAGGCGTAAACCGCCTTCTCTTCAGCCAGGGGACAAAGTCTGGCTCTCTACCAGGAACATCAAGCTCCGAGTTCCTTCTCTGAAGTTTGCTCCATGATTCATCGGTCCATACACTGTAACTGCTAAACTGAATCCGGTTTGTTTCAAACTCCAGATTCCTAAGAGCCTTAAAATCACTAACTCCTTCCAAAAGCCTTTAGTCCTCAATAAATTCTCTCGTCCTCTCCCTACCATGGCACCTGTCTCTGAGGATAATCAGGAGTACGAGGTCAGTCAAATTCTGGACTCCCGACTCTGTAAAGGCGTTCTTCAGTACCTCGTTCATTGGAAGGGGTTTGGTCCTAAGGAGAGGTCTTGGATCACTGCATCTGAGGTCTTTGCACCTCGTCTGTTAAAGGAGTTTTATCTGAAGTTTCCCTCTAAACCTGGGTCCAGGCGGGGAAGGGGAAGGCCTCGTAAGAGGGAGGGTACTGTCATGGATATGCATTAATGTCTGTCTGCCATCTTACCTTTCCTCCTCATGTGTTCATCTTAGAGGCCAGACCCCTTCACCTGGCATTCCTTTATAATCTCCTCCCAGCCTGACTCCACCCCATGCCCTATCACAGAACACTATATTAACCTGTGTACTGCAAGCCTGCTTTGCTGATCAACGTGTTTGTTAAACATTGTGTGTTTGGGTTCCTGCCTGCCGTGTGCTACGTCTGTCTCTCTGTTACGTTATTGGCTTGTCCCTGACTATCCCTGTCTGCTTGTGACCCTTGACCTTCGGCTTGTTCTTTGTTATTCTTGTATCTTGTGCTGCTGCTTCCCCTCTTTTCCCCTTACCCTACGGGGCGTGAGCTAGGAGACTCTAGGGACTGCGACCTGGACCTAGCCTGCAGCGTAACATCCTCACCACTAGAGGCTCTGGAGAAGACCTGCTGGGTCTTAGACTCCGCGCCCTGGGGAATCTCAGCTCTAGCTTCCTGTAGGATCCCGGTTGTGCTCCTCTGGTCCCTCTTTCCACAACCACCCAGTTTCCTATCCGCAGCAGTCAGCCATAGGGTTCACTATCTTGTGGTGCACTCCTGTCCCCCTACGGTGTGCACCTGTCATCTGGCCACAGGTGACCTGACACCCCCATAGCCCAGTTGATAGTGGGATTGTGGGCTTGCAACCAGGGCATACCGAGGATCATAGGGAACAACAGAGAAGAAATAATGTCCAGACGGAGGTACTCTCGGTGAATCCCGGTAGTGGTGGAGATGGTAACGGGTATAGGGGCCGTCTCCTGGACCACGGGTCCAGACTTGATAACGGACCCGTCAGCCAGGTGAACACATAGTCCATGGGTCTTGGTAAGAAGGGGGATCAGATGTGTGCGGGCAAAGGTTGAGTCCATGAAACAGCTGCAAGCCCCAGAATCAATAATGGCGGACACTTGCAGAGTCCTTCCTGGGAGCTGTAAGGAGACAGAAAGGGCAAGGTGAGATGTAGACTTGGCCTGAGGGCTGGTTAAACCAGGAGATACTGAGAAACACTTACGAAACTTCAGGGGACAGTTTCTGATGAAGTGTCCGGGTTCCCCACAGTACAGGCACAAGTTATGCGTTCGCCGACACTGGCGTTCCTCTTGAGTGAGGGAAGGACGAAGGGCTCCAAGCTGCATGGGCTCAGGTGCATCGGGTTTGGGGACCAGAGGTGCAGCAGGAGCTGGGTGCAGATGGCTGGGAGCCCGGGGGAGCATCCAGGTTGGACGGGAGAAGCCCGTGGCCCTCTCAGCCCTTCGTTCCCTCAAACGTCAGTCAATCTGAATAGTCAAATCGATCAATAAATTCAGGGTCTCTAGTATACCGACTCTAGCCAGTTCATCTTTCAGGGGGTCAGAGAGACCTATGCGAAACTGATGGCGGAGGGCGGCGTCATTCCAATTGATATCCGCGCTCCATCGCCTAAATTCTGCTACGTAGTCCTCTGCCGCTCTGTGCCCCTGCTGAAGGGTACGCAAGGCGGTTTCTGCGGTAACTGAGAGCTGGGGGTCCTCATACAGTTGGGCCATGGCATCAAAAAAAGCGGTAAGGCTGTCCAAAGCCACATCCTTTCGTTCCAGCAGACGGTGGGCTCAGCTCTGAGGGACTCCGGAGAGCAGGGAGATCACAAAGCCCACCTTGGTGGCTTCCAAGGAGAAGGTGCGGGGCTGTAGGGCAAAGTACAATTCACAGGAGTTGCGGAAGGCCCTGAACTTGCTCCGATCCCCGGCGAATCTTTCGGGTGTAGGGACCCTGGGTTCAGGGGGAAGCATGACCACTGTGGGTGTGGAGTCTCCTGTACCGGCTGAAGAGGTGAAGGCATGAGGGCCTCCTTGGGCTCCAGAAGGGTTGGAGAGAGCCCGCACTTGTCCTTCCAGGTGGGTGTAGCCTTGTTGAAGGTTCTTGACCGCTTCAGTCAATCCCACCAGGTGCCGGCATAGTTCCTCCATAGGTGAGGCTCCCTGCTCGGGCTCAGACATGGCTGTCTGCTACTGTCACGTACCTGGCGGTGACGAGCCCGGTTTAGCAGAGGGAGGCCTCCCTTACGGCTTCCACCAGCGGCTCCTGGTAGTGTAACAGGAGGCGCGGAGGTAGAAGGGGTAGGAACTCTTAGCCCGCCAGCTTTTACCATACAAGCTGGTGGAGTCTGAGGCCTTCAAAAAATTTGTAGCTATTGGGACACCGCAGTGGAAGGTACCCGGCCGAAATTTCTTTTCACAAAAGGCAATCCCCAATCTGTACTCTATTGTGCAAAAGGAAGTCATGGCATGTCTGGCACACAGTGTTGGGGCAAGGGTCCATCTGACCACTGATACCTGGTCTGCAAAGCACGGTCAGGGCAGGTATATCACCTACACTGCGCATTGGGTAAACCTGCTGATGGCTGCTAAGCATGTAATGCGTGGCTCTGCAGAGGAGTTGGTGGTGACACCGCCACGACTTGCAGGCAGGCCTGCTGCCACCTCCTCTACTCCTCCTACTCCATCCTCTTCGATAACCTCCTCGGCTGAGTCCTCTTCTGCTGCTGCGTCTTGCTCCACATCAACTGCACCCCCCAGCTCCCCAGGGGCTATTCCACACTTGGGGTTGACTTGCCTGAAAGCAGAGAGTCACACCGGACCAGCACTCCTGTCCGCCCTGAATGCACAGGTGGATCAGTGGCTTACTCCGCACCAACTGGAGATCGGCAAGGTGGTGTGTGACAACGGAAGCAATTTTTTGGCGGCATTGAATTTGGGCAAGTTGACACATGTGCCGTGCATGGCACATGTGTTGAATCTGATTGTACAACACTTTGTGCATAAGTACCCAGACTTACAGGACATCCTCAAGCAGGCCAGGAAGGTGTGTGGCCATTTCAGGCATTCCTACACGGCCATGGCGCACTTTTCAGATATCCAGCGGCGAAACAACATGCCAGTGAGGCGCTTGATTTGCGACAGCCCGACACGTTGGAATTCAACACTCCTAATGTTCGACCGCCTGCTCCAAGAAGAAAAAGCCGTCAATGAGTATTTGTGTGACCGGGGTGCTAGGACAGCCTCTGCGCAGCTGGGAATTTTTTTGCCACGTTACTGGACGCTCATGCGCAATGCCTGTAGGCTCATGCGCAATGCCTGTAGGCTCATGCGTCCTTTTGAGGAGGTGACAAACCTAGTCAGTCACACTGAAGGCACCATCAGGGACATCATCCCATTTTTTTTCTTCCTGGAGCGTGCCCTGCGAAGAGTGCTGGATCAGGCCGTAGATGAGCGTGAAGAGGAAGAGGAAGAGTTGTGGTCACCATCACCACCAGAAACAGCCTTATCAGCATCACTTGCTGGACCTGCGGCAATGCTGGAAGAGGAGTCTGAGGAACAGGAGTCAGAGGAGGAATGTGGCTTTGAGGAGGAGGAGGAAGACCAACCACAGCAGGCATCCCAGGGTGCTCGTTGTCACCTATCTGGTACCCGTGGTGTTGTACATGGCTGGGGGGAAGAACAGACCTTCAGTGAGATCAGTGAGGACGAGGATCGGGACATGAGTAGCTTGGCATCCAACCTTGTGCAAATGGGGTCTTTCATGCTGTCGTGCCTGTTGAGGGACCCTCGTATAAAAAGGCTGAAGGAGAACGACCTGTACTGGGTGGCCACGCTACTAGACCCCCGGTATAAGCAGAAAGTGCTGGAAATGTTACCGAATTACCAGAAGTCGGAAAGGATGCAGCAGTTTCAAAATAAATTAAAAAGTATGCTTTACACAGCGTATAAGGGTGATGTCACAGCACAAGGGGAATCTAACAGGGGAAGAGGTGAAAGTAATCCTCCTCCTACCACGACCACGCCGGCAAGGACAGGACGCTTTACAGACATGTTGTTGATGGAGGACATGCAGAGCTTTTTAAGTCCTACGCATCGCCACAGCCCTTTGGGGTCCACCCTCAGAGAACGACTCGACCGACAGGTAGCAGACTACCTCGCCTTAACTGCAGATATCGACACTCTGAGGAGCGATGAACTCCTTGACTACTGGGTGTGCAGGCTTGACCTGTGGCCTGAGCTATCCCAATTTGCGATAGAACTTCTGGCCTGCCCCGCTTCAAGTGTCCTTTCAGAAAGGACCTTCAGTGCAGCAGGAGGTATTATCACTGAGAAGAGAAGTCGCCTAGGTCAAAAAAGTCTAGATTACCTCACCTTTATTAAGATGAATGAGGCATGGATCCCGAAGGGACTGACAGTGGGCGATACATTTGACTAAAAAAGGCCCGATGAGATGAGCTGCCTTGGGCTAAAAATGGTCCACACGCTGCTGTATTTTATCTCTGCATGCTGGATGACTTGCGTGACTTATCCGCCACCAACTAGGGTTCAAGCCGCAATGTTTTAGGGTACTTTCTGCCTGGAAAACATCAATTTTTCTGGCCGCTGCAACAATACCTAATTTTTCAGGCATGTGTACATGCCTAATTTTTCTGGCCTCTGGTGCTGCACTGTGGCTGCAAAAAAAAAAAAACAAAAAAAAAAAAGCACATACATGTGTCAATTCCCCTTCGTGATCGTTACCTTGTTGTGGTGAAGGGGCTTGCGTATCACAATGAAGCGACCACCTCTATGAGTGTGTTGGCAATGGCAATGTTGGCACACCCCAGATGATAAGGTCGTTGCTTCATTGTGAACAGACCAAAAGCGATCGGCTGGATAATTTTGCATAGAAAAAACATTAATTTTCTTTGTGATCATCTAAAGTGATCATTAAAGCCTTGCGGTTGTGCAAATGGACTGTTTGCGGTGCGTTAAACGGGGAGTTTGGTCTGTCAGAGTTTGGTCTGTCACTGTGAAGCGGGCGTTACCCTTACACTACCTGATCGATACAACATCATACCTGATGTTTTAAAGCACGTTATTCCAAACAATTTAGGAATGTTAGGTGATTTGTGCCCTTTATGGATTAAAACCCGACTCTGCGTCAACTACGTAATTTTCCATGGGAGTTTTGCCATGGATCCCCCTCCGGCATGCCACAGTCCAGGTGTTATTCCCCTTGAAACAACTTTTCCATCACTATTGTGGCCAGAAAGAGTCCCTGTGGGTTTTAAAATTCGCCTGCCTATTGAAGTCTATGGCGATTTGCCCGGTTCGCCCGTTCGCGAACATTTGCGGAAATTCGCGTTCGCCGTTCGCGAACGGAAAATTTTATGTTCGCGACATCACTACCCACAAGTGCTTGTATGCATGCCTGACAACATCAGGGCATGCTCCTAATGAGACGACGGATGATGTCCTGGGGTATTTCTTCCCAGATCTGGACCAGAGCATCACTGAGCTCCTGAACAGACTGAGGTGCAACCTGGCGGCACCGGATGGACCGAAACATAATGTCCCAGAGGTGTTCTTTTGGATTTAGGTCAGGTGAGCGTGGGGGCCATTCAATGGTATCAATTTCTTCATCCTTCAGGAACTGGCTCCATGCTCTCACCACATGAGGCCGGGCATTTTCGTGCACCAGGAGGACCTAGGACCCACTGCACCAGCGTAGGGTCTGACAATAGGTCCAAGGATTTCATCCCGATACCTAATGGCAGTCAGGGTGCCATTGTGTAGCCTGTAGAGGTCTGTGCGTCCCTCCATGGATATGCCTCCCCAGACCATCGCTGACCCACCACCAAACCGGTCATGTTGAACGATGTTACAGGTAGGGATGAGCCGAACACCCCCCTGTTCGGTTCGCACCAGAACCTGCGAACAGACCTAAAGTTTGCGCAAACTTTAGAACCCTATTAAATACAATGGACTCAAACATTCTAAATCAAAAGTGCTAATTATCAAGGCTAATATGTAAGTTATTGTGTTAAAAAGGGTTTGGGGACCCGGGTCCTGCCCCAGGGGACATTTATCAATGCAAAATAAAGTTTTAAAAATGTCAGTTTTTTCGGGAGCAGTGATTTTAATAATACTTAAAGTGAAACAATAAAAGTGAAATATTCCTTTACATTTTGTACCGGGGGGGGGGGGGGGGGTATAGTATGCCTGTAAAGCAGCGCTTGTTTTCCGTGCTTAGAACTGTCCCTGCACAAAGTGTCATTTCTGAAGGAAAAAAAGTCATTTAAAAGCACTCACGGCTATAATGAATTGTCGGCTCCCGGCAATACAGAGAAAATAATTGATAAAAAAAAAAATTGTGGGGGTCCCCCCAAATTCCATTACCATGCCCTTCAGGTCTGGTATTGATATTATGGATATTTGGGGGGAACCCCACATATTTTTTTTTTCATTTGACACAGGGTTCCCCTTAATATCCATACCAGACCTGAAGGGCCTGGTAATTGAATTTGGGGGGACCCCCACGCATTTTTTTTTTTTTTTTATCAATGACTTTTCTCTGTATTGCCAGGAGCCGACTATTCATTATAGCCACAAGTGCTTTTAAATTACTTTTTTTCCCCTTCAGAAATGACACTTTGTGCAGGGACAGTTTAAAGCAAGGGAAGCAAGCGCTGCTTTACAGGCATACTATACACCCCCCCCCCCCGGTACGAAATTTAAAGGAATATTTCACTTTTATTGTATCACTTTAAGCATTATTAAAATCACTGCTCCCGAAAAAACGGTAGTTTTTAAAACTTTTTTTTTTCATTGATACATGTCCCCTGGGGCAGGACCCGGGTCCCCAAACACTTATGACAATAACTTGCATATAAGCCTTTAAAATTAGCACTTTAGATTTCTCCCATAGACTTTTACAGGGTGTTCCGCGGCTTTTCGAATTTGACGCAAACACCCCAAATTGTTCGCTGTTCGGCGAACGTGCAAACAGGCAATGTTCGAGTCGAACATGAGTTTGACTCAAACTCGAAGCTCATCCCTAGTTACAGGCAACATAAAGTTCTCCGTGACTTCTCCAGACCCTTTCACGTCTGTCGCGTATGCTCAGGGTGAACCTGCTCTCATCTGTGAAAAGCATGGGGCACCAGTGGCGGACCTGCCAATTCTGGTGTTCAATGGAAAATGCCAATCGAGCTCCACAGTGTCCGGCAGTGAGCACAGAGCACACTAGGGGACATTGGGCCCTTAGGCCACCCCCATGAAGTCTGTTTCTGATTGTTTGGTCAGAGTCATTCACACCAGTGGCCTGCTGGAGGTAATTTTGTAGGGCTCTGGCAGTGCTCATCCTGTTCCTCCTTGCACAAAGGAGCAGATACTGGTCCTGCTGATGGGTTAAGGACCTTCTACGGCTCTGTCCAGCTCTTCTAGAGTAACTGCCTGTCTCCTGGAATCTCCTCCATGCTCTTGAGACTGTGCTGGAAGACACGGCAAACCTTCTAGCAATGACACGTATTGATGTGCCATCCTGGAGGAGTTGGACTGCCTGTGCAACCTTTATAGGGTCCAAGTATCGCCTCATGCTACGAGTAGTGACACTGATCCTAGCCAAATGCAAAACTAGTGAAAAACAGTCAGAAAAGATGAGTAGGGAAAAAAAAATGTCAGACACCTCCACCTGAAAAAACATTCCTGTTTTGGAGGTCGTCTCATTGTTGCTAATTTGGTGCACCTGTTAATTTCAATTAACAGCAAAGCAGATGAAACTGATTAACAACCCCCTCTGCTACTTAACTGAACAGATCAATATCCTAGGAGTTCTGATTCAAAAGTGTTCCTTTAATTTTTTTGAGCAGTGTATTTAAAAATTGATCCAACTTGATGTACTGACTGCCTATCTCATTTCTTGAAGCCCAAAATGCCTGGACCATGGTGAGTTTTTTGTCACAAGTTTTTGAAAAGTGTCAATAAGATATTTCTAACACACAGCATTAGCATGCTTAGAATTACACCCCAAAACCAATTTTACTACTTTGTGGATTACTACTGTGATATTTGAACAAATGTTTATCAAAACAATATTTTCTCAAAAAATACACTAGAATCATTTTTAGTGGACCCATATATGGAAAGATTTTCAAAATTCCAGCTAAATTTCTTCTAAATATAAAAGTTAAAAATGTATTGAGTTAGTACATAACAAATATTTGTAACATATAAACATAGACATATGGCTATGCATAATGAGAATAGTTGGAAGTCAATGTGTTTTTAAGATCAGATATCAGATATTTCTGAACTGTTGAGACCAGGTTATACAGAAGACATCTGTATAAAATAAAAAAAAATGGTCATATGCACAGTTCTTTTGAATCCACAGAAAAGTCTTTTGTAAAGTGATAAGGTGCTCTTCAATCATGTGTTTCTTTAACTATAAACTTGTGCTGGTGCTTCTTATGATGCTCCCCTCCCCTTAAGGTGCTGCACTCACCAGAAATATTCACCCCTCGAAGGGGTATTCCACATTCCCAGTGTATACCACTGTGTAGCAGATCCACACCTGTGTGTACCTCTCCTCTCTTTGCTCCTTTAACCACTTAACGACCGCTCACTGTATATATACGTCGGCAGAATGGCACCGACAGGCACAATCACGTAGAGCATACGTGATTGCCTTTGTATAGTTGGGAGGTCCAATCGGACCCCCCTCCTATACAGTGAGCGGTGGCTAAGTGTCCAGGAGCGTTCTGGGATGAGGGGGCAGCCATTCGTTTCTGGCCACCCCCTCACGATCGCTCCCGGCGAATGGAAATGCCCCCTCTGTCTGTGTCAGACAGAGGGAGCAGGAGGAAGTGATGTCATCTCTGGTGCGGCGCTCACATATACCGAGCGCCGTACAAGAGAAGACATCAGGTCAGTGCACACAACACTACACTGACACCAGGACACATAGGGACATAAATCGCCCCCCAGGCCCCCCCAGACACCCCAGATCACCCCCCAGATCACCCCCCCAGCCCCCAGTCACAGTGTCACTGATTGCAGTGACCATTTATTTAGTGATCACTGCAATCAGTGACATTTGTGACTGTAAAAGTGTCACCAAAGTTTAGTCTTAGGTCCAGTGTAGCCCCCTAACCCCCCCTAATAAAGGTTTAACCCCCTGATCACCCCCCAGATAACCCTTTCACCCCTATCACCACTGTCGCTAAGCGATCATTTTTCTGATCGCTGTCTTAGCGTCAGTGATGCCGATCGGCAGCCAGTTTTTTTTTTTAGGTTCGCCGCATGTTTTTATAGCGTCAGGTACCCCAATATATTATCTAATAAAGGTTTAACCCCCTTGATCGCCCCCCAGGTAACCCTTTCACCCCCTATCACCACTGTCACTAAGCAATCGTTTTTCTAAACGCTGTCTTAGTGTCTGTGATGCAGATCGGTAGCCGGTAATTTTTTTTAGGTTCGCCGCAGGTTTTTATAGCGTCAGGTACCCCAATATATTATCTAATAGAGGTTTAACCCCCTTGATCGCCCCCCAGGTAACCCTTTCACCCCCTATCACCACTGTCGCTAAGCAATTGTTTTTCTAAACGCTGTCTTAGTGTCGGTGATGCAGATCGGTAGCCAGTAATTTTTTTTAGGTTCGCCGCATGTTTTTATAGCGTCAGGTACCCCAATATATTATCTAATAAAGGTTTAACCCCCTTGATCGCCCCCCAGGTAACCCTTTCACCCCCATCACCACTGTCGCTAAGCGATCATTTTTCTGATCGCTGTCTTAGCGTCAGTGATGCCGATCGGCAGCCAGTTTTTTTTTTAGGTTCGCCGCATGTTTTTATAGCGTCAGGTACCCCAATATATTATCTAATAAAGGTTTAACCCCCTTGATCGCCCCCAGGTAACCCTTTCACCCCCTATCACCACTGTCACTAAGCAATCGTTTTTCTAAACGCTGTCTTAGTGTCTGTGATGCAGATCGGTAGCCGGTAATTTTTTTTAGGTTCGCCGCAGGTTTTTATAGCGTCAGGTACCCCAATATATTATCTAATAGAGGTTTAACCCCCTTGATCGCCCCCCAGGTAACCCTTTCACCCCCTATCACCACTGTCGCTAAGCAATTGTTTTTCTAAACGCTGTCTTAGTGTCGGTGATGCAGATCGGTAGCCAGTAATTTTTTTTAGGTTCGCCGCATGTTTTTATAGCGTCAGGTACCCCAATATATTATCTAATAAAGGTTTAACCCCCTTGATCGCCCCCCAGGTAACCCTTTCACCCCCATCACCACTGTCGCTAAGCAATCGTTTTTCTAAACGCTGTCTTAGTGTCGGTGATGCAGATCGGTAGCTGGTAATTTTTTTTAGGTTCGCCGCAGGTTTTTATAGCGTCAGGTACCCCCATATATTATCTAATAAAGGTTTTAACCCCCTGATTGCCCCTAGTTAACCCTTTCACCAGTGATCACCATATAAGTGTTACGGGTGACGCTGGTTAGTTAGTTTGCTTTTTATAGTGTCAGGGCACCCGCCGTGTATATAACCCAATAAAGGTTTAACCCCCTGATCGCCTGGCGGGTGATATCAATTAGGTTTTAGCGTCAGAGAGGGTCTGAGTCACACCCCAGGCAGCGTCAGGTTAGTGCCAGTAACGCTAACACCCACGCGTGAAGCATACACCCCCCATAGTGGTATAGTATCTGAACAGATCAATATCTGATCTGATCTATACTAGCGTCCCCAACAGTTTAGGGTTCCCAAAAATGCAGTGTTAGCGGGATCAGCCCAGATACCTGCTGGCACCTGCGTTTTGCCCCTCCGTCCAGCCCAGGCCACCCAAGTGCAGTATCGATCGATCACTGTCACTTACAAAACAAAAACACACATAACTGCAGCGTTCGCAGAGACAGGCCTGATCCCTGCGACTCCAGTGCTGTAGGAGGTGATTTCACCACCACAGTTAAAAAAAAAAGCAAATATGCCGAAGCATTGGGGCAGCAGGGGCGGAGGAGCGATTTTGCTCCTAATGCCGCGTACATACGGTCGAAATTCCGACGGAGGCTTGCCCGTGGAAAAGTCCGACCATGTGTGTGCGGCATAACTTTTTTGCGGGAGGATGCCCCCATGCTTCGGCATATATAAATGGTGCGTGTATGCCCATCATTGGAAGTGGGTGGATGAAGGGCGGTATTCTAATGGTGGGCATACCCACCGATCAATCTCTTTTTTCGTTCAGCCAACTGGCTGCATGAAAAAAAAAGATTACAATACATGTCCAACAAGGACCAGCAACGTACTGGTATGTTGCTGGACTTTGAATGTTTATACCAGAATGATGCCTGCGGGTTTAGGTATCATCTTGGTATCATTCTTTTCAGCCTGCGGCCGGCTTTCATGTAAAAGCAATCCTAGCGGCTAATTAGCCTCTGGACTGCTTTTACAAGCAGTGGGAGGGAATGCCCCCCGGATATAAAAAGCGCCATTGGGAAATTGGGAAAGCATTTTATCACACCGATCTTGGTGTGGTCAGATGCTTTGAGGGCAGAGGAAAAATCTAGGGTCTAGAAGACCCCAGTTTTTTCAAAAAAAGAGTACCTGTCACTACCTATTGCTATCATAGGGGATATTTACATTCCCTGAGATAACAATAAAAATGATAAAAAAAAAATACTTGGAAGGAACAATTTAAAAATAAAATAAAAAAGCAAAATTAATAAGAAAAAAAAAAAAAAAAAAAAAAAGCACCCCTGTCCTGCCCTGCTCTTGCCCAATGGCGAACGCAAGCGTCGGTCTGGCATCATATGTAAACAGCAATTGCACCATGCATGTGAGGTATCACCGTGAAGGTCAGATCGAGGGCAATCATTTTAGCAGTAGACCTCCTCTGTAAATCTACTGGGGTAACCTGTAAAGGCTTTTAAAGGCTTTTAAAAATGTATGTAGTTTGTCGCCAATGCGCGTTTGTGCGAAATTTTAAAGCATGTTGTGTTTGGTATCTATGTACTCGGCCCAAGATCATCTTTTTTATTTCATCAAACATTTGGGCAATATAGTGTGTTTTAGTGCATTAAAATTTAAAAAAGTGTATTTTTTAACCCAAAAAATGCGTTTGAAAAATCGCTGCGCAAATACTGTGTAGAAAAAAAAATGCAACACCCACCATTTTAATCTGTAGGGCCTTTGCTTTAAAAATATATATAATGTTTGGGGGTTCAACAGTGGATGTAAGCTTCCTAATGTTGTGTATAAAATGCCAGAACAGTTCAAAACCCCCCCAAATGACCCCATTTTGGAAAGTAGACACCCCAAGCTATATACTGAGAGGCATGTCGAGTCCATGGAACATTTTATATGTTGACACAAGTTGCGGAAAAACGACAATTTTTTTTTTTTTTTTTGCACAAAGTTGTCACTAAATGATATATTGCTCAAACATGCCATGGGCATATGTGGAATTACACCCCAAAATACATTCTGTTGCTTCTCCTGAGTACGGGGATACCACATGTGTGAGACTTTTTGGGAGCCTAGCCACGTACGGGACCCCAAAAACCAAGCACCGCCTTCAGGCTTTCTAAGGGTGTAAATTTTTGATTTCACTTCTCACTGCCTATCACAGTTTCGGAGGCCATGGAATGCCCAGATAGCACAAAACCCCCCAAATGACCCCATTTTGGAAAGTAGACACCCCAAGCTATTTGCTGAGAGGTATTGTGAGTATTTTGCAGATCTCGCTTTTTGTCACAAAGTTTTGAAAATTGAAAAAAAAAATATATATATATATATTTTCTTTCTTCATTTTCAAAAACAAATGAGAGCTGTAAAATACTCGCCATTCCTCTCAGCAAATAGCTTGGGGTGTCTATATTCCAAAATGGGATCATTTGGGGGGGTTTTGTGCGATTTTGGCATTTTATGGTCTTCGAAACTGTGATAGGTAGTGAGGAGTGAAATCAAAAATTTGTGCCTAGAAATCCTGAAGGCGGTGCTTGGTTTTCGGGGTCCCGTACGCGGCTAGGCTCCTAAAAAGTCCCACACATGTGGTATCCCCGTACTCAGGAGAAGCAGAAAAATGTATTTTGGGGTGTAATTCCACATATAACCATGGCATGTGTGAGCAATATATCATTTAGTGACAACTTTTTGTATTTTTTTTTTTTTTGTCATTATTCAATCACTTGGGACAAAAAAAATATATATTCAATGGGCTCAACAGGCCTCTCAGCAATTTCCTTGGGGTGTTTACTTTCTAAAATTGGGTCATTTGGGGGGGTTTTGTGCTATTTTGGCATTTTATGGCCTTCGAAACTGTGATAGGTAGTGAGGAGTGAAATCAAAAATTTGCGCCCTTAGAAATCCTGAAGGCGGTGCTTGGTTTCCGGGGTCCCGTACGCGGCTAGGCTCCCAAAAAGTCCCACATATGTGGTATCCCCGTACTCAGGAGAAGCAGCAAAATGTATTTTGGGGTGAAATTCCACATATAACCATGGCATGTGTGAGCAATATATCATTTAGTGACAACTTTTTGTAATTTTTTTTTTTTTTTTAGTCATTATTCAATCACTTGGGACAAAAAAATAAAAAATTCAATGGGCTCAACAAGCCTCTCAGCAATTTCCTTGGGGTGTCTACTTTCCAAAATGGGGTCATTTGGGGGGGTTTTGTACTGCCCTGTCATTTTAGCACCTCAAGAAATGAGATAGGCAGTCATAAATTTAAAGCTGTGTAAATTTCAGAAAATGTACCCTAGTTTGTAAACTCTATAACTTTTGCGCAAACCAATAAATATACGCTTATTGACATTTTTTTTACTAAAAACATGTGGCTGAATACATTTTGGCCTAAATGTATGACTACAATTGAGTTTATTCGATTTTTCTTATAACAAAAAGTAGAAAATATCAGTTTTTTTTCTAAATTTTCGGTCTTTTTCCATTTATATCGCAAAAAATAAAAATCGCAGAGGCAATCAAATACCATTAAAAGAAAGCTCTATTTGTGGGAAGAAAAGGACGCAAATTTCGTTTGGGTACAACATTGCATGTCCGCACAATTTACAGTTAAAGCAGCGCAGTGCAAAATTCTGAATTCACCTCTGGTCCTTTAGCTACCAAATGGTCCGGGGCTTAAGTGGTTAAAGATTCAGCCCCTCCGCCTCATCCACATGCAGAGAAAAGATTGCTCCCATAGCATAATACTGTTTTCAAAGTGTTTATTGGATATACACAGTTGTGAACATACTCACATTTTCTCGGTGTACAAAAAGCATTTAAATACAGGAAGTCCGGTGGCGATTCACGTTCCACGGCTTCAAACCGGAAGTGGCACAAGATCGCTACAAGCTCCGCCCTATGTGTTTCATCATCAATACGTCATCTGGAGCATGTGGTGACCTGACGACCCCGACCGCGTGATTAGCGGGCATTTTTGGTTGGTCTGGGGTTTGTATATTGCAGGATTCTGATCTGTTTAAACCAATATTCACAATTCAATTAGCCAAATATGCCATACCCCTTTCTTATAAAGCCCAGGATTAATCTCCTTCTGTGTGCCTTCATGCTCCTCTACTCGAAATGAATGTGTAGTCAATCCTGGATTTTATACCCGCCGTGGTCTAATTATATCCACTAACCAGGAAGTCACTGATAAGCGGGTGAACATTAGAGCACTTAGACTTTCTGCCTTAAGGATTTATTCGCTTCTAAGAACAGAGCCACACCTACTACTTTAACTCATCATTCACCATACACTCCACTCAGGTAGCTGTATTAGTAGGGGCAGCAGCTCCATTTATAACCTACAGCCATATGCGCAGGACCACCCAAAGTCTTTTTTCACACATACAATATATGCATTGTCAGCTCATAAAGGCAGTCACAAAAGGCTCATCAGGAATAGCATAATGATTTCCAGGGAGAGAAATATCCATGCTCATTAGATCTTCTCGTTTACTTTATAATGTAGAGGAAAACAGTGATGTACAATACCCAAATAAAATTATCTTGCATCACCCCAAATTTACTTGGTTTTGTGCTGCCATTCCTTTTTTTTCTGTTCTAAGAATCTCTATTGCACTGTAAGAATATATTCTTCATAGTTCCAGATTAGGGTTCATAGTTAGAGACCAAGAGAATGAAAAATAAGTCTGAAGCCTCGTACACACGACCGAGTTTCTCGGCAAGAACCAGCAAGAAACTTGCTGGCAGAACTTTCTTGCCGAGTAAATCGGTCGTGTGTACGCGGCTATCATGTTTCTCGTCAAGAAAACCGTCAAGAATCTCGACGAGAAATATAGAGAACCTGGTCTCTATTTTCTCGTCGAGATTCTTGTCAGCCTGTTTCTCGACGAGAAAAGTGTGTGTTTGTACACTTACCTGTCCTCCGGGAAGCCCGCGCATGCGTGAAATGACTTTGATGCATGCGCAGTAGCTTCCTAGGCATAGGTAGGGTGTAGCAAGATGGCGGCGACGGCTTAGAATGTGACGAGCGCACGCTCGTCGTAGTCGATGACGTCACCGCGTTCGCTCCATTCAAAGAACCGCGGGTTCTTTGAATCGAGCGTCTGTACACTCGGCCGGGACAAGTTTCTTGTCCAAGAATCTCGTCAAGAAAAACGACAAGTTTTTTCCTGATGAGATTCTCGGCTGTGTGTACGACGCTTAATATTATGAAAGTGAGCTGCTTGATAATTTGGGTTCTGCACCTCAACTCCAAGAACAACCTCAGCCCCTCAGACACACCTGGTTGGGTGAAAGTTACTGCAAGCACCTATAGAAACACTGAGTGCAAGTGTACATACCTTTTAACTGTTTAGTGGTAAATGAACTCAATGTATTGATACAAGTTAGAATAAATGGTTCAGACACAGTCCACTAGACAGTATAATTACTATGTCAAGGTAATTTAGAATACAGTTCTGTACCACTTGTATGGGATTACCTCATGAATCCACAAAATCAGCAATAAACAGTGTATATAAACATTAACTGAAAAATTAATTCTAATACTATAACTAGTCCGGAGTCCACTCTAGGAGAATGTCTACAGTATGGTGCAATGTCCCCTGAGAGGTACCTCTTCGCATAAGCAATATGTGTAGGTCTCTGTGTAATAGCTGCAAAGGGACAGTCTTTAGTCCTAACTTTTCAGCTGGCTAGTGCTAGGGCCCAGTTGTACCGTTAGTGCACATGAGAATAGCCTCAGTCAAGCCTGTAAGCAGATAGCTGTATGGTTTGTTCCTAAAGGGCGCAGTCTCTCTATCAGCAAATAGTAAATCCACATAGCAGCAACTCACCAGTCCCAGCGATCTTGCAACTCACCATCTGTTCACACACAGCGATTAGTCCACTCTCTGCTCTACACCCAGATCCTGCTCAGGTCGCCCTTATGAAGCAGTAGTGGTGCACACTGAGCAGTGATGTGCACTCTCTGGGCTCACTCATAGCAAGAGGAAACTGTGTCCTCTACAGCATGAAAAAATTAATCTCTTCCCCTTCATCCTGGAAATCTCCCTCTGAGAAATGGTCTTGATTACAGTAGAGTCTCCCTTCTCTGGACTACAGAGAGCAGCTGCAGCCAGTGTTTCTCTCACTTCATGTCCTTTGCCAGTCACCTGGCTACACAAATGTAAAAGCACAAACACAAATGGGACTTTAACAGGTACCTTCTAAACACAATCGGTTCAGAAAACAAACCAAAGATATCAAAAGAATTATTCAACTGCTGAAATAAAACAAAGTATTTTTTTGCTTTGAGGGTTTATTGCTCCATAGTAGCTGTAACAAGTCATTAAGAGCTTGTTTTGAAACCAACCTACAACAAATTGAAATAAAAATGTGTGCATATTATTTTTTTTTCCTTTCTTTTCTCTTCAGCACTAGTGACTCTAACGGGAATTAGCATTTACATTGCCTATTCTGCTGCTGCATTTAATTATGTATTGTATTCCTCGGGCAGTGCAATTCTGTCTGAAATTGACATACGTTTTGGATGGTCATTGGCTTTGGCATGGATATCTTTCATCACAGAAATATTGACTGGAATAGCCTTTCTCTTGGCAGCCAGAGTTACTGGCCTCAAACGAACTGGAGATCAGGTTATATAAATGATTGAGAGCACCCTTCTCACCACTGCATATACCTCAAGAGAATTGTGTATATTGTTTTCTCCTAGATTTCACAAGAAGATCCAAATTAACTTTTGAAAAATACAACACGATCTTTTGTAGAGTTCTGTCAAATGTATATTTTCTACTGTAAATGTAAATGACAGTGTGGGAAGAGCAATGAAATGTTTATTACCCTTTAGTTCATGGACCGACACAGCTTCTCTATTGACATAGTGGGTATTAGCCGTTAATTAGGAGTGACTAAGCAGAAAACGTGTAAAAAGTGTTGCATCACACCTTCTACAGTACCGCCCAGGGGGCAGACCCTCTGGTATATCCCCTCACTCTGCATCTCGCAGATCAGTTTTTTTCTGTCTAGCAAGGAGTAGGACATGGCTCCCTTCGGGCCCATTGGTCCGGGGAAAAAATATTTTTTTCTACATTTTGTTTTTTGTTTCCTGCGATCTTTGATCAACTGCCGACTGGGTGACAGGCTGGGTCCTCGATCCTTGTAGTCCCCCCAGTTTCGGCCATCGAGCGTGTGCCAACACTAGCTACGCGCTGGGTTTTCCACGACATACCCGTCGCTCTATGGGTGAGCCTACACTCCAGGGCCTGCAGCGGACCGCTCAGCTTCGGCTGACCTTACGGCCGAGTTGCAGTAGTCTGTCCGGTGAGCTTACGCTCCAAGGCTTGCATCGGACCGCTCAGCTGCGGCTGACCTTACGGCCGAGTCGCAGCAGCCTGTCCGGTGAGTGTCGCGCTCCAGGGCATGCATATGATCGCTCCCTAGGGTCCAATCACAGCATGCCTGGCCAACAGTCACCTTCCGTGCGCGGATGATGATCTGTTTTGGAAGCATGATACACGCAGGAAGGGTAAGTAGCTCCCCTGCTTCGGCAGGGTGACTTGGCTGGACATTCCTGGAGAGACCAAGTAAGTGGTTGGGGCCCCTTTCTTTCCTCTCTCCCTGCCTTCCCTCCTCCCTGGCCTTGAGCTAGGTTGCTGGATGCTGGGTCACCTAAGGGGTTCCATCTGGAGCGGGGCTGGCTGTAACTATCATTTAAATGATGTAATTTCTGCTTACCTGTGTGGGCTTCTTCCCCCTCCATGCTGTCGGTGGCCATTTTGCGGTGGTCCATGCCTGTTTCGGCCTCTAGTGACTGTCTGGCGGCCATTTTCTTGTAGTTTTGCGCCTATATGTAGATAGCGCCGCTCGGCCATTTTCTTGTGGTCACACCCGGTTTTGCCTCTATCGACTGTTCAGCGGCCATGTTTCCTAGGATTCACGCTGTAGCTATAGACCGCCGCCCAGCGGCCATCTTTTTGGGGTCCGCGGCCGCCTTTGCCTCTATATTCGGCTCGGCTGCCATTTTCTTAGAGCCCACATTGTTCATACAGCCGTTTGGCGGCCATTTTGCGATAGTCTCCGGCCTCTAGGGTGCATTACACTGGCACGAAAATTCACACAGGAAACGCTGATAAACTATCACACTGACACAGCAGCGGTGGGATAGCATCACAAGTGCAGCACACGGCAGCATAGCGGTACCGATCCAAGGGTGGTGAGTCCTCTGGGAGACCCAGCATCTCTGATCAGCATCTCTGATCAGCTAGGAGAGTGGCCTATTGATATCTTGCCCGTAGCCCTGTGGGTGTCAGCGCGTGGTCAGCATGGCGTCTGAGCCAGATGTTTTTTCCCCTGAAGCACCTGATTTGGCAGCTGGTGCCACTGATGTATCTATGGGTGCTATGTCGGCAATCTTATAGGCTTTTGCTGCCTGGGTGGAAGCAGCACACGGGAATATGGGGGGTAGTAAACGCCCCTGTAATCTTCTGGGGATAATTCTGATGCAGAACCAGGTCCAGCTATGGCTCATGACCCGGATTCTGATGCATCAGAGACTGCTGACCGTGACCGATCGGACAGTGAGGATGACTCCAAGTCCAGGTCAGTACGCGAAAAGGCTTTGGTATCTGACCTTATTACTGCAGTGCGGGATACGCTAAAATTGGAAAATGCTGCAGAGGCAGCAGAGACTCCGGTCCCCTTCGGGTTCCGTAAACTTGCCCGCACTGCTAGGGTGTTTCCTTGTGTGTCTTATTTTGATAAGCTCTTATACAAGGAGTGGCAAAACCCACTAAGGGTCTTTACATCCCCAAAGAATTTTGCGGTACGGTACCCCTTTGAGGAGAGTTTTCTAAAGAAATGGACCTCTCCCCCTATAGTGGACCCTCCGGTGTCCAGACTTAACAGAGCTACCACAATCCCAGTAGAAGGGGCTCCTGTTTTCAAGGACCGTGTGGATAAGAAATCTGAAGCACTCGCTCACTACCTATACTCTGTGGTAGGCTCAGTGGTGCGCCCGGCATTGGCAGGGGCCTTAGTGTCTCAAACACTTACTGAATGGGCAAAATTGCTACTCCAGGGGCTAAAGGAGCGAGATACTCCTCCTAATGAAATAACTTTGGCTGACCAGTTGGTCCAGGGCCTTAAGTTTGTCTGCGAGTCAGACATGGATACTATTCCCCTGCTGTCAAAAGCTTTGGTTTATGCAGTAGCAATACGCCGCCTGATCTGGAGGCCCTGTTGGATCTGCCCTTTAAGGGCGACAGACTTTTTGGGGCCTCTCTGGATGACATCATCAAGGATGCCACAGGAGTTAAGAGCACTTTGCTTCCTCAAACTAAGAAGGGTAAGGGACCACGCCGAGGGCAAGGGCCCTCCTTTACTGCACGCAAGCGTTTTTTTGTCCGCCCAGGGCGACAGGGAAAAGACCCCAGGCCAACAAGGTGCCTGCCCAAGGGCAAAAGCTTCCTTGGCCCCCAAACCCAATAAGCCTGTGGACAAATCTGCTTCCGCATGAAGGTCCGCCCCCACCGAGCTTTCGGGTGGGGGGACGTCTTCACAAATTCGCGTCTCAGTGGACAGCTCTAATCTCCGACAGGTGTGTTTGTGAAGTAATCTCCTTAGGCTACAGATTCGTTCCCTCCATCTCCAGCTACAGCCAACCCATTGGGAGGCCCTGTACGGGGCGGTCCAGGGTCTGCTGGAACGTGGGGTGGTCATTCCAGTACCAAAGCAAGAACGGGGTCAGGGCTTTTACTCAAATCTGTTCATTGTGCCAAAGAAAGATGGGGTTCGTCCGATCTTGGATCTCAGGGCCCTCAATTGCTTTGTGAAGGTACAAAGATTTCAGATGGAGTCGGTTCGATCTGTAGTCACTGTTCTCCATCCAGGGGACTTTATGGCCTCCTTGGATATGAAGGACGCATACCTGCATGTTCCCATATACTCCAGACACCAGAGGTTTCTGCGATTCGCAATTGGGAAGAACCACTATCAGTTTGTGGCTCTCCCATTTGGCCTGGCTTCAGCACCCAGGACGTTTACCAAGGTGCTCGCGCCGATTCTGGCACTTCTAAGACAGCGGGGTATCGCTATCATGGGCTACTTGGACGACCTTCTTCTGAAGGCCCCTTCAAGCTCAGAATTAGAGGTAAGCGTGTCCATTACCTCTCAGACTCTTGGAGACTGTGGTTGGATACTAAATACGCAAAAGTCTGTTTTGGTGCCAACTCAACACCTAGTGTACCTGGGGTTGATTCTGGATTCCTCAGAAGCAAAGGTATTCCTCCCTGTGGAAAAGTTGCAGACCCTACGGGCTGCAGTGCAGCAGCTGACATCCAAGAGTTGGTCGTCACTCCGTTTTTGCATGCGAGTGTTAGGTCTCATGGTAGCCTCCTTCGAGGCAGTCCCATATGCTCAATATCACACTCGGGTGTTACAGAAAGAAGTTCTGTCCAGATGGAACAGATATCCATCATCTCTGGATTATCAAATCCGGATAAGCCACCTAGTCAGGAAATCCCTGGTATGGTGGCTGACATTACCGGCTCTTCTGGCCGGGAAGTCATTTCTTCCTGTTTACTGGATAGTGATCACGACGGACGCCAGCCTTACAGGTTGGGAGGGTCTGGGGTGTTCAGTCGACGCAAGGTTGCTGGACCCCAGAGGAATCCCGCCTGTCGATCAATGTCCTGGAAATCCAGGCGATCAGGCTGTGCCTCTTCAGATGGTCTCAGAGGCTGCAAGGGCGTCCAGTCAGGATCCAGTCAGACAATGCCACAGCAGTGGCATATGTCAATCATCAAGGAGGAACAAGAAGCTCAGTTGCAGCATCGGAGGTCGCTCGCATCCTGAGGTGGGCAGAAAGGAGCGTACCGGCACTGTCGGCCGTGTACATTCCGGGTGTGGAGAACTGGCAGGCGGACTACCTGAGTCGCCAAATGCTGGACCAGGGAGAATGGTCCTTACACCCGGAAGTGTTCCAGCTCCTCTGCCAAAGATGGGGCACGCCAGACGTAGATCTTCTGGCTTCCCGACTCAATCGGAAGGTATTGAGGTTTTTTCCCCGGTCAAGGGAGGACACTACGGGAGGACCTGCTGTCGCAAGATCCCATACTCCATTCTGCTTTACGGTCACTGGCTTTAACGGCATGGCTATTGAGAACCAGGTACTGAGAGACCGGGGCCTGTCAGATACAGTAATCTCTACTATGAGAAGTGCTCGGAAGCCGTCCTCTAGGAAGGTTTATCACCGCACTTGGAAGGCCTACATCTCCATGTGTGAGGAAATGAAATGGCATCCGCGTACTTATTTGGTCTCAAGAATCCTGCTGTTTTTACAGATATCTGCCCTGGCTGTCTTTTATCAGCGACCCCTGGTGACTCACTCTCTCGTGAGTACATTTGTGCAGGGGGTTCGACATGTGGCTCCTCCGATCTGTCTCCCGCTACCTCCGTGGGACTTGAACCTGGTCCTCTCGGTGCTTCAGAAGTCACGGTTTGAGAATATTAGGGATATTCCCTTGTTGACACTCTCAGAAAGTGGTCTTCTTGGTGGCTATTACGTCAGTTAGACGAGTTTCTGAGCTGGTAGCCTTATCATGCAAGGCTCCCTATTTGATCTTCCACAAGGATAAGGTGGTGCTGCGGCCACAGCCTTCCTTTCTTCCGAAAGTCATTTCGGCTTTTCATCTCAACAAAGACATTGTACTTCCATCCTTGTGTCCTCATCCGTCGAATCCTAAGGAGTCGGCGTTGCATTCCTTGGACGTTGTCCGAGCTTTGAGAGTATATTTATCTGCTACTTCCCGGTTCCAGAAGTCGGACTCACGGTTTGTTTCGGTGGCTGGTCCCAAAAAGGGCCAAGCAGTCTCGTCGGCCACCATCTCTAGGTGGATCCAACAGATAGTAATCCAGGCTTACGCCTTAAAGGGTCAAGCGCCTCTTGGGCTTTCCGACATCAAGCGTCTGTTTCCCAATTATGTAAAGCGGCGACTTGGTCGTCCGCTCACACTTTCACAAAATTCTACAAAGTTGATGTAGGTGCATCTTCGGGTGCTTCTTTCGGCCGCAAGGTTTTGCAGGCGGCTGTTTAGAGTTGCAACTCCCCCGTTGGAGGAGTGTTGTTTTTTGTGTTTGGGGTGAAGTTTACTTTTATGCTGTTACCACCCCTCGTTTTTTTCTCTGACACTGCTTTGGGACATCCCACTATGTCAATAGAGAAGCTGTGTCGGTCCTTGAACGAAAGAGTAAATAGGATTTTTTACTCACCGTAAAATCCTTTTCTCTGAGTTCATGGACCGACACAGAACCCACCCCTCCTAAGTTTGTACTGCTTTTTGACAAACTGATCTGCGAGATGCAGAGTGAGGGCATATACCAGAGGGTCCGCCTCCTGGGCGGTACTGTAGAAGGTGTGATGCAACACTTTTTACAAGTTTTCTGCCTAGTCACTCCTAATTAACGGATAATACCTACTATGTCAATAGAGAAGCTGTGTTTGCCACCAAATACTCACTGTCCAAAATTCAGGCAAGATTGACAATTGACTTGTACAGTATATGGCTTTTTGTGAAGTAGAAATTGATGAATGTGCCTTTTTACTAGCAGTGTTGGTGTTTAATATATTCTCTCTATTCTATTTATTTCACCACAAGTGGTTATAGACATGTATGGACTTAATCTAAATGTAAAATGTAAATTTATCAAATAAACGTGGTTTTATTTTTGCATGATATAGATATGATGACAATGAATGCTCTTTTCATATCTTATTCAGTAAGCTACCCTTTCATCTGTAGAATAATTTCATTTCAGAAAATAAATATAATCACAGACAGAGAAAAATTGTTCCTTGATTTTATCTATTCCTGTCCTTGAGTAAAATATTTCTAACGCTAATTTATCATACTGTACATTATCTCACAAAAGTGAGTACACCCCTCACATTTTTGTAAATATTTTATTATATCTTTTCATGTGACAACACTGAAGAAATTACACTTTGCTACAATGTAAATTGAGTGTACAGCTTGTATAACAGTGTAAATTTGCTGTCCCCTCAAAATAACTCAACACACAGCCATTAACCACTTGACCACTGGGCACTTAAACCCCCTTCCTAACCAGACCAATTTTCAGCTTTCGGTGCTCTCACATTTTGAATGACAATTACTCATACAACATTGTACCCATATGAAATTTTTGTCCTTTTTTTTCCACAAATAGAGCTTTCTTTTGGTGGTATTTCATCACCATTGGGTTTTTTATTTTTTGCGCTATAAAAGAAAAAAGACTGAAAATTCTGTATAAAAAATGCATTTTTCTTTGTTTCTGTTATAAAATTTAGCAAATTAGTAATTTTTCTTCATAAATTTTGGCCAACATTTATACTGCTACATATCTTTGGTAAAAATAAGTACAAATTCGTGTATATTATTTGGTCTTTGTGAAAGTTATAGAGTCCACGAGTGCCAATCTCTGAAAATTTATCACACCTGAAGTACTGACGGCCTAATTTCTTGAGATCCTAACATGCCAGAAAAGTATAAATACACTCCAAATGACCCCTTTTTGGAAAGAAGACATTTCAAGGTATTTAGAAAGAGGCATGTTGAGTTTTTTTGAAGTTGTAATTTTTTCCCACAATTCTTTGCAAAATCAAGATTTTTTTTTCTTTTTTCACTAAATTGTCATATTAGCAGGTTATTTCTCACACACAGCATATGCATACCACAAATTACACCCCAAAACCCATTCTGCTATTACTCCCGAGTATGGCGATACCACATGTGTGAGACTTTTACACAGCGTGGCCACATACAGAGGCCCAACATGCAGGGAGCACATTCAGGCATTCTGGAGCACCCAGGCAAATTCTGACATTTCTCTCCTACATGTGAAAATCATAATTTATTTGCTAGAAAATTACATAGAACCCCAAAACATTATATATGTTTTTTTAGCAAAGACCCTAGAGAATACAATGGCGGTCGTTACAACTTTTTATCTCGCATGGTATTTGCGCAGCAATTTTTTTAATGAGTTTTTTTGGGGAAAAAAACTGTTTTGTGCTTTAAAAAAAAACAAAACGGTAAAGTTAGCCCAATGTTTTTGCATAATGTGAAAGATGAAGTTACGTTGAGTAAATAGATACCCAACATGTCACCCTTCAAAATTGCACACGCTCGTAGAATGTCGCCAAACTTCGGTACTTAAAAATCCCCATAGGCGACGCTTTCATTATTTTTACTGGTTACATGTTTTGAGTTACAGAGGAGGTAGGGTATTGCAGGGAATTGCAGGGTATTGCAGAGTATTGCAGGGTATTGCAGAGTATTGCAGGGATGGCTGAGCATGGAGGGATGGATCTGTGACTGCAATTGTCACAGAGCAGCGCTGCTGCTATCCAATCCCTCCCCCTCTCCTCTCACAATGTACCAATCGGTACACAGAGGAGAGAGAGGAACCAGCGTCATCACATGACGCCGGTTTGATTACAAGTGATTGCGCCGTCATTTGACGGCGCAATCTTTTACCGTGATCCGTGATGCGCCAGGTCTTCCGGACCCAGCGGTTACGGATATTTCCGGGAGTGCGCCCCAGGGGGCGCGTGTTATATTCTTAATATCTAAAATTTAATTTGGCCATAAAAATATTATTGAGAATATGAATTCCTATAATTGTATGAATGGTTGGGCTTCTGAGTTAATGACTTCCAAATGTGACATCTGGACTTGAGTCTCAGATTCTAGAAACTGTCAGGTTTTTAATGTATTTTGTAAATATATTTTCCCTTCTAGATAATACTGCTATGTAACTGATATTTTGTTTGAAATATAGGAGTTGTTTAAGGTTAACTTCACCATCACCCACATCCTGTAATTAGACACGCTGTTAGAAGCTTGGTCATTTCCTATAGAGACATTTAAGTGAAAACAGATGTTGTTTCTCAAATGTCAGTCTTTTGGACTGTCCCCTAAGAAGGGTGGATTGTGGGAGTGATGTGAGAATGGCTACTTTTCGGCGCAAAGAAAGACAAAGGCTGGACGGTCAATTTAAAACCTAAATGCTGGGCATCTTGAAACATCTATTTTACAGCCCACAGACTATTCAGCATAAACAGGGTTAATCGGCCATCTTTAAAAGAAGTCAGAAGAGCACGAGGCATCTCATATATTGAACTTTCTTTTATACTTGAACTCTATCTTGAAACCTTTTTGAAGCTATTGAATTAACCACTTGTCCCCCGCCCACTGTCAATTGACGGCGGGCGGAGGACACTCTCGTTCTGGGAGGACGTCATATGACAGATTGCCGCCGGGCACCCGCGATTGCCCGGGAAACGAGCAGGAAAGTGGATCTCTGTGTGTAAAAACACAGAGATCCATGTCCTGTGAGGGAGAGGGGACCGATGGTGTGTCCCTTGTACATAGGGACAACCATCGGTCACCTCCCCCAGTCAGTCCCCTCCCCCCACAGTAAGAACGCATTGAGGGAACATATTTAACCCCTTCCCGCCCCCTAGTGGTTAACCCCTTCCCTGCCAATCACATTTATACAGTAATCAATGCATTTTTATAGCAGGGATCGCTGTATAAATGTGCATGGTCCCAAAAATGTGTCAAAAGTGTCCGATGTGTCCGCCGCAATATCGCAGTCACAATAAAAATCGCAGATCGCCGCCATTACTAATAAAAAATAAAAAAAAATAAAATGCTATAAATCTATCCCCTATTTTGTAGACGCTATAACTTTTGCCCAAACCAATCAATACGCGCTTATTGCGATTTTTTTTTTACCAAAAATATGTATAAGACTACGTATCGGCCTAAACTGAGGAAAATTTTGTTTGAAAAAAAAAAAATGGGTATTTATTATAGCAAAAAGTAAAAAATGTTGTTTTTTTTCCAAACTGGACGCTCTTCTTTTGTTTATAGCGCAAAAAATAAAAACCGCAGAGGTGATCAAATACCATCAAAAGAAAGCTCTATTTGTGGGAAAAAAAGGACGCAAATTTTGTTTGGGAGCCACGTCGCACGACCGCGCAATTGTCATTCAAAGTGTAACAGCGCTGAAAGCTGAAAAATGGCTTGGGCAGGAAGGGGGCTTTCGTGCACAGTAGGGAAGTGGTTAATGTACTATCACTGTTCTTATTCTTTTATTAGTGTGTTCAATAAAACACACGGTTTAATTTCAAGCTGATTCACGAATTTTGTCTCAGGCAAATACATTAAGAACATTAAGAAAAACCAATTAACGGGAAAACCGTTATTTTTACAGCGCGCGGGAGCAAGATTCTGCGAGGACGTCCAGAGGATGTCCACCCAGAATAACATGACCACGCTGTAGCCGTCTTTCGGCTATGGCCCGGTCGTCATGTGGTTAATGTCTAAAAAGCTGGCAACAAAAGTGAGTATTACCCTAAGTGAAAATGTTCAAATTGGGCCCAAAGTGTCACCATTTTTTTCCAGCACTGCCTTAACCCTCTTGGGCATGGAGTTCACCAGAGCTTCACAGGTTGCCACTGGAGTCCTCTTCCACTCCTCCATGACGACATCACGGAGCTGGTGGATGTTAGAGACCTTGCGATCCTCCACCTTCCGTTTGAGGACGCTCAATAGGGTTTAGGTCTGGAGACATGCTTGGCCAATCCATCGCCTTTATCCTCAGCTTCTTTATCAAGGCAGTGGTCGTCTTGGAGGTGTGTTTGGGGTCGTTATGTTGAAATACTGCCCTGTGGCCCAGTCTCTGAAGGGAGGGGATCATGCTCTGCTTCGGTATGTCACAGTACATGTTGGCATTCATGGTTCCCTCAATGAACTGTAGCTTCCCAGTGCCGGCAGCACTCATGCAGCCCTAGACCATGACACTCCCACCACCATGCTTGGCAGTGGGCAAGACACATTTTTTTGTACTCCTCACCTGGTTGTCACCACACACGCTTGACAACATCTGAACCAAAAAGGTTTATCGTCGTCTCATCAGACCACAGAACATGGTTCCAGTAATTCATGTCCTTAGTCTGCTTGTCGTCAGCAAACTGTTTGTGGGCCTTCTTGTGCATCATTTTTAGAAGAGGCTTCCTTCTGGGATGATAGCCATGCAGACCAAATTGATTCAGTGTGCGGCATATAGTCTGAGCACTGACAGGCTGACCCCCCACCCCTTCAACCTCTGTAGCAATGCTGGCAGCACTCAAATATCTATTTCCCAAAGACAATCTCTGGATATGACACTGAGCATGTGCACACAACTCCTTTGGTCAACCATGGCGAGGCCTGTTCTGAGTGAAACCTGTCCTGTTAAACGGCTGTATGGTCTTGGCCACCGTGCTGCATTTCAGTTTCAGGGTCTTGGCAATCTTCTTATAGCCTAGGCCATCTTTATGTAGAGCAAAAAAAATTTTTCTCAGATCCTTGGAGAGTTTTTTGCCATGAGGTGCCATGTTGAACTTCCAGTGACCAGTATGAGAGAGTGAGAGCGATAACACCAAATTTAGCACACCTGCTCCCCATTCACACGTGAGACCTTGTAACACTAACGAATCACATAACACTGGGGAGGGGAAATCGCTAATTGGGCTGAATTTGGACATTTTCACTTAGGGGTGTACTCACTTTGTTGCCAGCGGTTTAGACATTAATGACTGTGTGTTGATTTATTTTGAGCGGACAGAAAATTTACACTGTTGTACAAGCTGTACACTCACTACTTTACATTGTAGCAAAGTGTAATTTCTTCAGTGTTGTCACATGAAAAGATATAATAAAATATTTACAAAAATGTGAGGGGTGTGCTCACTTTTGTGAGATACTGTGTGTATTGTATTTGTATTTAAAAATCATCCATAGTTTATATTTTGACATTTGGTACATATTTTTTTAATTATTGCTGATTAGGGATGACCCGAATGTATGGGGTTTGGTGAACTTTATTGAAGTATAGATTCAGAATCTGAACCTAGCCAAAATTATTAGGAGCTGAACGTTCAATTTCAGTAATGGGCATTTTCAAACCTAAAAGTCAAGGGAATGACAGAGAAGGGGCATGGAGGGCAGGGCACGTGTCTGAGGGACTTATACCAAAGAAAAAAAAGTAAAAGTTATCATTCAACAGGGAAGAGCCATTTTGGAGCAGCTGAAAGGGCAACATAAAAAATGCAATACCTTTAAAAGAGAAGTAAGGGATTTTTTCAGTTTCATACTTACCTTGGTGGATGCAGCATCGGTACGATGCTCCCTCCTCGCTCACTGGAGCGCTGGGCTGTGGAGGGGTGAGAGCAGCCATCTCAAGCTCAGGGCGGCTCACTGAAAGGCTGAGACAGGTATCAGTCCAGGCACCTGGCGGATCAAGACTACCATTGTCGGGATGGCGCGGTGCCTGGACTGATTTCTGTGATGTCAGCCCGCTCTCTGAGAAAAAAGGGTCACAGGAGTGCAAAACGAATTGCACTCCTGTGACCCATGGGAGAAGTAAAGCCAAACAAGCTTTGGTTGTACTTCTCCTTTTAATAACATGCTTGGGGGATTCTTTAACCCTTTTGCTGCCAGGCTTTGCACTCCACTTTTAAACTTTGGTGTTCAGGCCATTTTTGCAATTTTTCCATTGCTTTTATATTTTTCCCTTACAGTTTTCAGTGTTTTTGAAAGACCCCCGAAACCATACATTTTCTGAAAGCATAGAACCAATAGAATAAAATGAAAGTGCTACTCATTTTTAAGGCACTGTAAAATTTGCGTAAATGTTTTTTAAATCATTATTTTTGCTAAAAATACACTAAATTCATTATTAGTGGACACATATATGGTAAAGTTGACAAAATTCCTGCTAAATTCCTACTAAATGTAGCACCCTCTAGGTAGGTAGGTGCTGGAGGTAGGATTTTTGTAGGACAGGTAAATTTAGGCAGGCCTGGCTGGTAGCCAGGCCTGTTTGTTTGATCTGATCTGGGCTGAAAGTGGCTCAGGGTAGCAGCTGGTGACTCACAGGCAGCATCACTGAGACCTCCCTCTTTCCAGAGTTTGCTAGAAAGTTCCGGGAAGAGAGGAGGAGGGGAAAGGTGGAGCTGCCTGGGGTGTTTTAGGGAGCCCTGACCAATCCCCAACCTGGATTGGCAGGGGGCAGCCCTCCTTAACAACTTAACGACCACCCACTGTAATTATACGTCGGCAGAATGGCACGGACAGGCACAATCACGTGCCGGTACGTGACTGCCTTCGTATAGTTGGGGGGTCCGATCGGACCCCCCTTCTATACAGTGAGAGGTGGTTATTTGTTCGGGAGCGATCCGGGATGAGGGGACGGCCGTTCGATTCCGGCCACCCCCTCGCGATCGCTCCCGGCGAATGAAAACCTTCCTCTGCCTGTGTAATGTAAACACAGGCAGAGGAAGTGATGTCATCTCTCCTCGTGTCGGTCTTTTCGATCCGGCGCGAGGAGAGAAGACATCACATAGTAAGTGCACCAAAAGCCCACTGACACCAGTACACGTAGGCACACTTTTCACCCCCAGATCACCCCCCAGATCACCCCCAGTACCCCCAGTCACAGTGCACCGTTTGCAGTGGTAATTTTTTTACTGATCACTGCAATCAGTGTCATTTGTGACAGTAAAAAGTTGCAGGGCAGTTAGGTTTAGGCAGATTTTTATAGCGTCAGGTACCCCCATATATTATTTTAACCCCCTGATTGCCCCTAGAGTTAACCCTTTCACCAGTGATCACCGTATAAGTTTTACTGGTGACACTGGTTAGCCAGTTAGTTATTTAGGTTACCCGTCAGGTTTTTATATAGCGTCAGGTACCACCATATATAACCTAATAAAGGTTTTAACCCCCTGATTGCCCCTAGTTAACCCTTTCACCAGTGATCACCATATAAGTTTTACGGGTGACGCTGGTTGGTTAGTTTGCTTTTTATAGCATCAGGGCACCCGCCGTATATAACCCAATAAAGGTTTAATCCCCTGATCGCCCGGCGGCTGATATCAATTAGGTTTTAGCGCCAGAGAGGGTCTGCGTCGCTCCAGGCAGCGTTAGGTTAGTGCCAGTAACGCTAACACCCACGCGCAAAGCATACACCTCCCTTAGTGGTATAGTATCTGAACAGATCAATATCTGATCTGATCAGATCTATACTAGCGTCCCCAGCGGTTTAGGGTTCCCAAAAACGCAGTGTTAGCGGGATCAGCCCAGATACCTGCTAGCACCTGCGTTTAGCCCCTCCGCCCAGCCCAGCCCAGCCCACCCAAGTTCAGTATCGATCGATCACTGTCACTTACCAAACACAACACACATAACTACAGCGTTCGCAGAGACAGTCCTGATCCCTGCGATCGCTAACAGTTTTTTGGGACGCGTTTGATACATTTGCTGACAGTCAGGTGCTTTTTTTTCCTGTGAATCTTACTAGTGTACCCCTAAATTTAGAGCCCAAAATGGCAAGACGGAGGTACACTAGTAAAGAGGCCTACGATATCCTGAGCATGACAGATAGTGAAGAGGAGGTCACGCATCTGTCAGATTCAGGCTCAGAATATCTTCCCGTAGAAGACAGTGAAGTCAGCGGCTCCACGTCAGATAGCTCTGACGATGAAGGTGAGGTCCCTGCTATGGTCAGGCGTACCCGATCCCGATCTTCTGAGGTTGTTGAGGAGCAAGAACCGCAGGTCTCTCGTATCATGGAGCAGAGTAGTACTAGCACCGCTATTCCTTCTGGTGAATTGGCAAGCACCAGCGGCCTAGTACAGCCTGGGCGTACATCCAGCACTGCAGTATCACGTGGTGACGTGGCGAGTCCCATAAGTGCAGTTCAAGCTGGCGAGGTGGCAAGCACAAGTAGTGTCCCGCTGCCACCAAGAAGACAAAGGCAGGCCCGTCATGCCCATAGTGCCCTTCCTGCAGAATTCGCCTATCCTGATTGGGTCCCCACCACTTCTGCAGAACCCGTACTTCCCCCATTCACTGCCCAACCCGATATTCAGGTGGAAACAGCTGATTTTATGCCAATTGATTCTTATTCGCTGTTTTTCACGGAAGATCTCTATAGATCTATTGTGGACCAGAGTAATTTATATGCTGGTCAATTCATCGCCGCTAACCCCCAGTAGCCTTCCATTGCCAAAGATTGGAAACCAATTACGGTTTCCGAATTTAAGACCTTTCTGGGCCTTTCCCTCAACATGGACACACATAAATTCCCGTCATTGCATGCTTATTGGTCCACACACCCAATTGACCACATGCCTGTGTTCTCTGCCTCCATGCCCAGGAAACGATACGAGCAGATTTTGCAGTTCATGCACTTCAACGACAATGAACTTTGTCGTCCACGTGGAGACCCTGAATACGACCGGCTCTACAAAATTCAGACCCTCATAAACCATTTCAACGAACGTTTTGCAGCCTTGTTTATTCTCAATCAAGTTGTCTGCGTTGATGAGTCCCTGATTAAATTTTCTGGCCGCTTGTCTTTCAAGCAGTACCTTCCCAGCAAGCGTGCCAGATACGGGGTCAAGCTCTATAAGTTCTGTGACAGGGCAACAGGCTATGTATGGAGCTTTACGGTTTATGAGGGAAAAGACAGTCAGGTTGAGCCGGTCAACTGCCCGGATTACATAGGGAGCGCTGGCAAGATAGTGTGGAACTTGGTGTCACCCTTATTCGGAAAGGGGTACCACTTGTATGTGGACAATTATTACATGAGCGTGCCACTGTTTAGTCACTTGTTTGATCATCAGATTGGAGCATGTGGCACCGTGCAACCTAATTGCCGGGGCTTTCCCCAGCGGCTTGTAGATGCCCATCTTAGGCTGGGGGAGAGAGCCTGCTTAAAGTGTAATAACTTGCTCGCTATGAAGTGGAGGGACAATAAGAATGTTTTCCTTCTTACCTCCCTTCATGCAGACACGACAGTCCAAATTCGTACGGCGACTGGTGTTGTGGAGAAACCCCTCTGTGTCCACGAATATAACAAAAATATGGGAGGGGTGGACCTCAACGACCAGTTGTTGGCGCCGTATCTAATTGACCGTAAGGCGAGACGCTGGTACAAAAAAGTGTCTCTATCCTTATTCCAATTGGCTTTGCTGAATGCTCATGTGCTATACAGAGCTTCAGGCGGGACTTTATCTCTTCTAAAATTCCAGAATGAGATAGTCACAGAACTCCTGTATCCAGGCGGTTCTGCACCTCACCATCCCCAACCAAATGCAGTAAGCCGGCTGCATGAGAGGCATTATCCGTATGCCCTCCAGAGTACCCCTACCCAACGAACCCCCCAAAAAAGATGTCGTGTCTGTAGCAAGCGCGGATTTAGGCGTGACACCCGTGTTTTTTGTCCACTCTGTCCTGACAAACCTGGTCTTTGCCTTGGTGAATGTTTTGAACGCTACCACTCAAAAGTGAAGTTTTAGCGTAGGGTACAGCATTTTACAGACTAGGACACACTTACACAGGGTCTCCCAAGATGCCATCACATTTTGAGAGACCCGAACCATTACAGTTGTTAAAGTTATTACTATTTATCTTGACAGCAACAGCGTTTGCTCCCACGATACATAAAACCGTGACTTCAGTGCTGTAGGAGGTGATTTCACCACCACAGTTAAAAAAAAAAAAGAGCATATATGCCGAAGCATGGGGGCAGCAGGGGCGGAGGAGCGATTTTGCTCCTAATGCTGCGTACATACGGTCGAAATTCCAACGGAGGCTTGCCCGTGGAAAAGTCCGACCGTGTGTAGGCGGCATAACTTTTTTGCGGGAGGATGCCCCCATGCTTCGGCATATATTAATGGTGCATGTATGCCCATCATTAGAAGTGGGTGGATGAAGGGAGGTATTCTAATGGTGGGCATACCCACCGATCAATCTCTTTTTTTCGTTCAGCCAACAGGCTGCATGAAAAAAAAGATTACAATACATGTCCAACAAGGACCAGCAACGTACTGGTATGTTGCTGGACTTTGAATGTTTATACCAGAATGATGCCTGCAGGTTTAGGTATCATCTTGGTATCATTCTTTTCAGCCAGTGGCCGGCTTTCATGTAAAAGCAATTCTAGCAGATAATTAGCCTCTAGACTGCTTTTACAAGCAGTGGGAGGGAATGTCCCCCCCGGATATAAACAGCACCATTGGGAAATTGGGAAAGCATTTTATCACACCGATCTTGGTGTGGTCAGATGCTTTGAGGGCAGAGGAAAGATCTAGGGTCTAATCCCCCAATTTTTTTCAAAAAAAAACAGTACCTGTCACTACCTATTGCTATCATAGGGGATATTTACATTCCCTGAGATAACAATAAAAATGGTAAAAAAAAAAAAAAATATGGAAGGAACAGTTTAAAAATAAAATAAAAAAGCAAAATAAATAATAAAAAAAAAAGCACCGCTGTCCCCCCCTGCTCTTGCGCAAAGGCGAACGCAAGCGTCGGTCTAGCGTCATATGTAAACAGCAATTGCATCATGCATGTGAGGTATCACCGCGAAGGTCAGATCGAGGGCAGTAATTTTATCAGTAGACCTCCTCTGTAAATCTAACGTGGTAACCTGTAAAGGCTTTTAAATGCTTTTAAAATGAATGTAGTTTGTCACCGCTGCGCGTTTGTGCGCAATTTTAAAGCATGTCGTGTTTGGTATCCATGTACTCGGCCTAAGATCATCAAAAAGTGTGTTTTTTCCCCAAAAAATGCGTTTGAAAAATCGCTGCGCAAATACTGTGTGGAAAAAAAAATGCAACATCCACTATTTTAATCTGTAGGGCCTTTGCTTTAAAAAATATATAATGGTTTGGGGGTTCAACATAATTTTCTTGCAAAAAAAAAAATGTTTTCATTTAAACAAAAAGTGTCAGAAAGGGGTTTGTCTTCAAGTGGTTAGAAGAGTGGATGATGTGTGACATAAGCTTCCTAATGTTGAGCATAAAATGCCAGGACAGTTCAAAACCCCCCAAATGACCCCATTTTGGAAAGTAGACACCTCAAGCTATTTGCTGAAAGACATGTTGAGCCCATTGAATATTTTTTTTTTTTTGTCCCAAGTGATTGAATAATGACAAAAAGAAAAAAAAAATTTACAAAAAGTTGTCACTAAATGATATATTGCTCAGACATGCCATGGTTATATGTGGAATTGCACCCCAAAATACATTCTGTTTCTTCTCCTGAGTACGGGGATACCACATGTGTGAGACATTTTGGGAGCCTAGCCGCGTAGAGGACCCCGAAAACCAAGCACCGCCTTCAGGATTTCTATGGGTGTAAATTTTTGATTTCACTCCTCACTGCCTATCACAGTTTCGGAGGCCATGGAATGCCCAGATGGCACAAACCCCCCCCCCCCAAATGACCCCATTTTGGAAAGTAGACACCCCAAGCTATTTGCTGAGAGGTATGTTGAGTATTTTGCAGATCTCGCTTTTTGTCACAAAGTTTTGAAAATTGAAAAAAGAAAAAAAAAATGTATTTCTTCATTTTCAAAAACAAATGAGAGCTGTAAAATACTCACCATGCCTCTCAGCAAATAGCTTGGGGTGTCTACTTTCCAAAATGGGGTCATTTGTGGGGGTTTTGTGCTATCTTGGCATTTTATGGCCTTCAAAACTGTGATAGGTAGTGAGGAGTGAAATCAAAAATGTATGCCCTTAGAAACCTTGAAGGCGGTGCTTGGTTTTTGGGGTCCCGTACGCGGCTAGGCTCCCAAAAAGTCCCACACATGTGGTATCCCTGTACTCAGGAGAAGCAGCAGAATGTATTTTGGGGTGTAATTTCACATATGCCCATGGCATGTGTGAGCAATATATCATTTAGTGACAACTTTGTGCAAAAAAAAAAAAGTTTGCAATTTTCCCGCAACTTGTGGCAAAATATAAAATATTCCATGGACCCAACATGCCTCTCAGTAAATAGCTTGGGGTGTCTACTTTCCAAAATGGGGTCATTTGGGGGGGGGGGGGTTTGTGCTATTTTGGCATTTTATGGCCTTCAAAACTGTGATAGGTAGTGATAGGTAGTGAGGAGTGAAATCAAAAATTTACGCCCTTAGAAATCCTGAAGGCGGTGCTTGGTTTCCAGGGTCCCATACGCGGCTAGGCTCCTAAAAAGTCCCACACATGTGGTATCCCCATACTCAGGAGAAGCAGCAGAATGTATTTTGGTGTGCAATTCCACGTATAACCATGGCATGTGTGATCAATATATCATTTAGTGACAACTTTTTGTAATTTCTTATTTTTTTTTGTCATTATTCAATCACTTGGGACAAAAAAAAAAAATATTCAATGGGCTCAACATGCCTCTCAGCAATTTCCTTGGGGTGTCTACTTTCCAAAATGGGGTCATTTGGGGCGGTTTTGTACTGCCCTGCCATTTTAGCACCTCAAGAATTGAGATAGGCAGTCATAAATTTAAAGCTGTGTAAATTCCAGAAAATGTACCCTAGTTTGTAAACGCTATAACTTTTGCGCAAAACAATAAATATACGCTTATTGACATTTTTTTTTACTAAAGACATGTGGCTGAATACATTTTGGCCTAAATGTATGACTAAAATTGAGTTTATTCGATTTTTCTTATAACAAAAATTAGAAAATATCATTTTTTTTTCAAAATTTTCGGTCTTTTTTCGTTTATATCGCAAAAAATAAAAATCACAGGGGCAATCAAATACCATTAAAAGAAAGCTCTATTTGTGGGAAGAAAAGGATGCAAATTTTGTTTGGGTACAACATTGCATGTCCGCACAATTTCCAGTTAAAGCAGCGCAGTGCAAAATTCTGAAAACACCTCTGGTCCTTTAGCTACAAAATGGTTCGGGGCTTAAGTGGTTAAACACCCAGGGCCACTGGGTGAAAGAATGATGACGGAGTGTTAGGCTTTTGAGGCCTTTGAGGGAGCTCCCCAGTCTGGGGGGTGACCTTGGGCCTGGGCTCGGGTGCGGACGGGGCCCTCCAAGGAAGTGTGGAGGTGTCCTGGACAGGAGGCTCAGAAGGAGCAAGAGAGAACAGCAAGAGAACACTGCCGGGCAAGTCTCCAGGAGTTCCACAGAGGCAGCCAGGAGGGCTGGGGAGTGAGCACACCGTCGGGAGGACTGGGAGGCACACCTAAGAGGACTGAGGAGCAGTCTTGGATGGGTGCAGAGCCAGTCTGGAGGATGGTGGTGTCATGGGCAGTGGAGCGATGCAGCAGTAGACACAGGGACAGCAAGCACTGGGACTTTTCTAGTTGCTACACCATAGGGGCCCGTGGTCCCTGCCTGTAAAGGGCATTTGCTTTAGGCCTGGCTGAGCCAGTGTCAGGCCTACCAAAACAGTGCTAGCTTAACTGGAGAAGATTAGAGAGGAAGTGATGTGCAGGAGGAGAAAGGATCGAAGATTAGAGAGGAATTGATGTGCAGGAGTGATATATATACCGGATGTATATATAGTCCCAAATTGCAACGTTCTAATCACTTGGGCATCTCATAGGTCCCCATCCCTATCCAAGTTTAATATCCCTCAATAAAAACAAACAAAACAAAGTACAAGGACTGCTTTATTGTCTCTGAGGAGTGTAAAAGTGTGTGCCTGGCTGGGCAGGGTGACAGACGGACCACAATTCTCCCTACGGGAGTACCGACACATAAATATAAAAGTTAAAACTGTATTGAGATAATAAATAAAAAATATTTGTACATTTAAAATTTGCACCTTTTTGTGAAATGATGAAAACTAAAGGTGCACAAAACTGTAAATAAAAACAATGCACTAGAGGTTATCCTTTTTCACTTACAGCTTTCAGAATTTATAAAAGACCCCCCAAACCATACATTTTCTGAAAGCACATGACCTTTATTATTATTGCACAAAAAACACAAAATAGCTTTCAAAATGTCAGCTAAATTGCTGCTAAGGCCTCGTTCACATGGGTTGTACTAAATTGTATGCCCGTGGAGGGCTGTGTTTACAGATGTTCACAGGTGTTCCGTGCATCATCGGGCAGGCAGTCCTGTTCATGTCAACAATCAGAAAGCTGGCACTTAAAGATTTTGCAAAGAATAATTCTTATCGGCTACTTGATCAGCATATACAGGGTCAATAAATATAGACCCTGCATATGCTGATCAAGTAGCCAATAAAGATTTCCCAAGTGCCGGCTTACTGATAGTGGATCTGCTATACTAGGGACAGGAGGCACATATACTAGGGAATAGAACATCCCAGCCTGAGCCCTGGCTTTCAGCCGTCAAAGCTTAAACAGTTGAGCTTATGTATGTTATTTTCTATTCATATCAATTGGGCTGACATCTATGTGGGTGCTAGGGTTGCCACCTTTTCTTCAAGCGGCAGCATTTTTTTGTGGGGTATACGCCAAAAGATTGTAAAAGACCTGTGACACTTTTGGCGGCCTGAAAGAGAGTAGTAATGTGGCGCATAGCTCGCCGCAGCAAACAGTGCACGTGGCTGAATTGTGAGAGTTCTGCACGGAATTCAGGGGTCAGGTATGTCCTGGGGAGAGGGCTAGTGCTAGCATGGGGGTGGGGAGAGTTAGATATGTGCTGGGGGGCAGTGGTGACTGGTGCTCAAAAATGTTAGCGGGCGCAAACAAACTGAAAGATTCTGGAAAAAAAAACATCAGTTGCAGCCTCACTATGCCCCAAAAAATGCAACCACTGTGCCCCATCAAATGCAGCCACTGTGCCCATCATATGCAGCCACTGTGCCCATCATATGCAGCCACTGCAGCCACTGTAACAAACCCTCTGCCCTCAAACAGATCTAGGCCCGCCATCAATGCTTCCTCTGTTCAGATCCAGCACCGTCCAAGATTCTTTAGCCCCCCAGTCAACAGACAGCACCTGAGTGTAGATTAAAAACCAACAGCCTACACCAGTCTTGGGGTACATGAGGACTAACATTTTATTTGAGATCTCACACAAATATATACACAAGGGTGACAATAAAACTGAACCAGAAACCTAATTACCATAAGCTAATTAGCAATCCTTTAGACAGCATAAGTGACTCATAGGCATGACCTTTCAGGTTCTAGTCTTGCTGTCTCCTTCCCTGTACCTCACAGCAAGACACTTACACATCCCATAATAGTTGAGGCAGACAGCCACAATAGACAACAGAACCCCAAACCATCACAGCAAATATTACACAACAGCCAACACACAATATGTACAATGTATACAGCATTGAGTCTGACTAGCACAGATCAGATTGGGGTTCTCATTCACCCTGTGCCACTATTAGAGACACAGGGTGATTTACACATAAGAGGCGTCGGGGAAGCTGGACAAGGAGCCTCCAGAACTCTCCAGGGCAAGCTGAGTTCCCCAGACCCCCGACCCAAAGTCACTCCTGTCACAGTGCCCATCATATGCAGCCACTGTGCCCATAAAATGCAGCCACTGTGCCCATCATACAGCCTCTGTGCCCATCATATGCAGCCTGTGCCCATCATACAGCCACTGTGCCCATCATATGCAGCCTCTGCGCCCATCATACAGCCTCTGTGCCCATTATATGCAGCCTCTGTGCCTATTATATGCAGCCTCTGTGCCCATTATATGCAGCCTCTGATTCACTGACACTGTACTCTGCTCTGCTGAATCAAGCTGCTGTCAGGGAGGGGGGAGACATCAGATGGCGCTCTTGGTGCAGTCCATGAGAATGATGTGTCTGGGTCTGGGGCAGAAGTAAACCCGAACACATCATTCAAAAACCGTACTGTCCGGGAGAAAACCGTACAGGTGGCAATCCTAGTGGGTGCACAATTCCAAACGCAGACATTGTGAGCTCAGGGACATGCACCCCGACCCACATGGATGTCAAATCGGGAGCAACAGCTTTGTTCGTACAGTTGCTATATCCATATGGGTCAGGGTGCATGTCCCTGAGCTCACACTGTGTGCTTTTGGAGTTGTTTACCCACACAAATGTCAGATTGGGAGTGGTGGCTGTGCCCGTGCAGCCGTTGCAGTCCAAATGACATGAATAGAAAATAATATACATAAGCTCAACTGTTTAATCAAGCTTTGATGTCTGAAAGCCAGGGCTTAGGCTGGAATGTTCCATCCCCTATTATAGCAGAGAAATCCGGCACTTGGGAAATCTTTATTGGCTACTTGATCAGCATAGGGATGCATGGAACACCTGTGCATGTAAACAGGGCAAAGATGTACCCTATGTGAACAAGGCCTTACTATTTATTTTTTCATTTTATTTACATTTTTTAACAATTTCATTTTTCACATTTTGTACTTGATTTGAAGGGGGGGGGGGTGCTTTGGTGAGATACCAGAGGTCCCTTTTTTGCGACAGAGAAAAGGACTGAAGACCGTCCCATTCTCTGCAGCCTCAGCTGCACTGTACATGAACAAATTAGAGACTCCTGTTCATTCACAAACTAATGCATAATAAATATAGTAAATATTGGGTAGACCTCGCGCTGAGGAAAAATAAAAAGTTAGCAATTATTAAAAAAAATAAAATAAGCAGCTCCCCTGAAAGTGTAGTCAATGCTAACTTTAATATCAGTGAAAGTGGTAGGGGGTGCTAGTGTGTAAATTAATTACCTAAAAAAAATAATACAAAGTATGATTATACCATATACAACCAGGTATAAATTAAAGTGCTCTGTGCAAAACCATAATTACATTCCATATATAACAATAAACATATGTGAATAATTCATTCTGAAAAGTCCATAAGTTCTTCTGTAATGATTCGCTGTAAACAATATCCAAAACTTGCCACCATCGCCATAAACAGATATGATATGTTGCACCCAATGTGTATGGTAAAAATTCCTACTCACCAGAGGGCCATGACCTCTTTAACTAAAAGAAGGTCAAATTAGGCTTTGTTTGTGGGTCTTTGCACCTGCTTCTGTGAATGCTGGAGATGGACCAGGGCATCCTTTCACATAACAGTTGGATAAGGGGGGTGACCTGTCCCATCCTGAAACTCTACATCGACAAGCCTCCATCCATAAATATATATGTACATGGAAAACCAAAAAGGAGTTGGATTGGGACTTTAAGTGAGGCCTGTGGGTATTTGTAATAATAGGTTCATAGCATGAAAATAACCTGAGTGTCACAAGCCCCTAGGGGTGATTCATGGTAGTGATATAAGTAAATGTAGCGCTACCCCAGTTAAGAGAGCCGCTGGATTTGTTTCGGGCCCTGTGTACAGCACCGCCAACCCCCAGCAATCTACTCGACCCACTCTGGCACAGCTAGTCTAGGGATTATTCTCTTATCACAATCTAACAGTTTATGCACATAATCTATTTGTATTGCAAGGGTAACCTCTTTGCATAAAGACAGCACACTGATAGCAACAGATAAATTATAACGTTGCTTTACTTTGGGTAAAAGGCATAAGGTTAACACATAACACATATATGTCTGCAGAGCCCTGCAGCAGAAAATATAATGCAGGCGGTTACCCGCCAAGTACAGCTATCTCTAACTATGCGCCCTTATGGCGCAGCAACCAAAGTTCTAACTACAGATCAGGCCTGACCCAGATCTAAACTCAGTCTCTAGAAGAACAACTTCCTTGCATGCAACTTGACTGGTGGTGCACAACAGGAATGGTAATTTGTAATCCAAAGGGTAGGAAAATAAAAAGGAGAATGAACCCCTCACAGGAGACTACTCAACTCAGTTCCGCCAGTAGTCTCCTGTGGGACAGTAAAATAGAACCCGGAGGGCCAAGGCAGTCTCTAGGCCGAATCAAAGTACAGTCTATATGAATGAGCAGGTGCTCGCTCACCACTCCGGACGCGATCCCAGTCCGGGACTTCCACCTACTGTGTCTCCACAGACAGTATCCGCAACGACCGGGTCTCCGGTCCAACTCGACAAAGTCAGGTGCCACCCAAGCTCCGCAGTGGGGTGGAAGGCTCTCTGGAAGTTTTGCAAGGCCCTGGCTTCCGGCCCTGCATTGCAGCAGATCCGCACAGGAAGACCTGTTGATTGCAGCGCGGTGTCCAAAGAGGCTGAGCTCAGCCTCGTCCTCTTCTTATATAGCCCCTCCCATGAGTCTCTGCGGTGGCTAAATGCACCCTGGGTGTTGAACGGGGTTCTGGGTAATGTTAAAGGAGACCCCGCTACACACTCCCCCCACTTAAACTCTTTGGTCCCCAAAGATAACATCAAATTATAGTACGCACAACATCAGCCAAAGTTGCGTATGATGTTGGCAGAGGAAATTCAGACCAAAAAAAAGGAGGTGAACTTCCCTGCCCACAGGTCACACTATCATTAGTGTCCTGCCTAACTGTGCCAGAGAGTGAGTTGGGGTTGCCCCCCACCAAATGAACAGTGGAGGGATTAGGGTCTTCCATACTCCTCCTGGCAGTAACCACTGTGTCTTCCGAGCTCCTCCCCATCTGTGGGTAAGTTAATCTTCTGGGAGGCTTTATGGCCCTTCGCATCCTTTGTCCTCTTGAGTTTTCTGATTCAGCTGGAACAGGTTCCTCTTCTGGAACCGACTCGGGAGTTTCCATTGGTTCAGGAACACTTGACTCCGGAGCAGGGAGGTACATGGAATCTCTTGAATCCTCTTCGGGGAGTACGTCACAGGCATTTTCCCAAGAATCCGACAAAGGGCTGGAGGGGATGAACTCAGTAGCTTCTGCATTCAGTGTTCTGTCTATGGTGTCTTCTTCAGGTGGAAGATCAATAGCAGAAGTTTCTGGGGCCTGGGAAGGCCAAAGCCAATCAAGTTCTTCCCCCTCATCTTCACTTAGCTCCGAGATCTCTGTCTCCCCCATCCGAGGGGTCTGGGACCGAGTGTTTGGTCTGGGAGTATCCAGGATGGAAGTTGGCTCAGGGAAATTCCTTGCAGGGGGTATCCGAACTGCTTCAGCTAGTGGGAGTAGGTGGTTCCGATGCCAGGTCTTTAAGGGCCCCACCTTCCCTTCTGGCTTAAGTCTGTAAACGGGTAGGTCCGGTAGTCTCTTGCAAATAACATAGGGTTCAGGTCTCCATCTGTCTGCAAGCTTGTGTTTTCCAGGGACCCCCATGTTCCGTAGCAACACTCTGTCTCCAGGTTGTAAATCTTGAATCCGAACTTTCAGATCAAAGCTTTTCTTGTTGCGGGCCCCCCTTTGTTCTGAGGCCGCCTGGGCCTGTTCATAGGCCAACTTCAAATTGTGTCTGAGTCTATCAACATATCCTTTGTGGGAAGTGGCAGAACAATGGTCTATGGAGGTGCCAAAGGCCAGATATACCGGTAGTCTTGCTTCTCTTCCGAACATAAGTCGATAGGGTGAGTACCCTGTAGCGTCACTGGTGGTGCTGTTGTATGCATGCACAACTGCCGCTATGTGGTTACTCCAATGCTGCTTCTTTTCACTGCTTAAGGTCCCCAGCATGTTGAGCAGGGTTGAACCTCTCCGGCTGAGCATCACCTTGTGGATGATAGGGGGTAGTTTGTTTCTTCTTGATCCCCAAGGAATCCAGGAGTATCCGGATCAGCCGACTTTCAAAATCCCTTCCCTGATCTGAGTGAAGCCGTTGTGGTAGCCCATAATGTACGAAGTACTTCTCCATAAGTACTTTGGCTACAGTGGAAGCCTTCTGGTCTTTGGTTGGGAAGGCCTGGGCATACCGGGTGAAATGGTTGATTACTACCAGAACATTCCCTAGTCCATTCAAATCGGGTTTGAGGTAGAGAAAATCAATGCATACCAGATCCAGTGGGCTTTGACTTTGCAGGTGGCCCATTGGGGCAGCTTGATGGGGTAAAGTCTTTCTCTGGATGCATCGTGCACATGAGTGGCAGTATTCTTCAACTTCGGCCCTCATGCAAGGCCAATAGAAACGATTCCTAACGAGTTGGAAGGTCCTTTCCGCCCCTAGGTGGCCATGGTTGTCGTGCAAAGCAACCAAGACAGCCTCTCTGTGTTTCTCGGGCAGGAATAACTGCCATTTGTCTTCCAGGTCATCAGAGGGGCCCCTTCGGTAGACCACTCCCTGATGCACCTGCAACCTGTCCCACTCCTTCCTCAACAGGCGAGCTTATTTTGAAGGGTGACGCATGAGTCTATTTGGATCCTGATTCTCCAGGGCCTCTAGAACCAATCTCCTCATGGGGTCTTCCAGTTGGTCACACCTCAACTCCTTCTTTGACAGTCTTGGCAAGTTATCTTCCTCCAGCTGGGTTACCCCACAGTATTGCTTGGGAACTCCTACTATGGTAACCCTTATCTCTTCTGCTCTTGAGCCGCCACTGGCTTGGAGTTCAGCCCCCTGACAGAGGGCCCGCACCCCGTCGGGTGCCACTTGGGTCCAATCTTCTACACTGATGGTGGGGATATGAGATCCTCTAGACAAGGCGTCTGCATCTCGATTTCCAGCTCCAGGCCTGTATTTTAGGCTGAAATTAAAGGCAGACAGTGCCGCCAGCCATCTATGTCCAGTGGCATCCAGCTTTGCTGTGGTGAAAAGATAGGTGAGGGGGTTGTTATCGGTTTTCACTGTGAATTCTGCCCCATACAGATAGTCTCTGAGTTTGTCAGCTACCGCCCACTTAAGGGCCAGGAATTCCAACTTATGGGTGGGGTAGTTCTTTTCAGAGGGAGTCAGACTCCTGCTCACATATGCAACGGGTCTCAGTTGCCCTTCATGCTCCTGGTAGAGCACTCCTCCCAGACCATCGTGACTGGCATCTACGTGAAGTTCATAAGGCTTCTTTGGGTCTGCGTAGGCCAGGACAGGGGCAGTGGTTAGGTTTCTCTTCAACATCTGGAAGGCATCTTCACACTTCTCGTTCCACTGGTCCTTGACTGACTCCCCTGGCTTTCTGGGGCCCGAGTCATCCTCTTCCCCCTCCGTCTTGAGCAGCTCATTCAGAGGGCTGGCTATCCGAGCAAACCCTTCCACAAACTTCTCAAAACTTTCTCCAGCCTTTCTTCATGTTCTTCCAAGGTTCTCCCAAAGACAATGATGTCATCTAAGTATACAAGGACTTCGATGAGGTTCATGTCTCCTACAGTCTTCTCCATGAGACATTGGACGGTGGCTGGGGCTGCAGACAGACCTTGAGGCATCCGGTCGAATTCAAAGAACCCCACAGGGGTTATGAAAGCTGTCTTCTCTTTGTCTTCTGGATGCATAGGGATTTTATAGTACCCGCTCTTGAGGTCCAAAACACTGAACCACTTGGCTCCAGACAAGCTCTGTAGGGCATCCTCTATCCTCGGAGTGGTGTATTGGTCGGGTATGGTTCTCCTGTTGAGGGTCCTGTAGTCTATGCACAGCCTCAATGATCCATTCTTCTTTCTGACCACCACTATCGGGGAGGCATAGGGGCTTCTAGATTCTCGGATTACACCGGTTCGCTTGAGCCTGACTCTCTCCCTGAAGGGCTTGTCTTCCAGGAGGCGGATTCGATGGGTGGCACTCCTTGCACACCCCACATCGAACTCATCTTGGGAGAAGATCTTTTCCCACCTGGTCAACTGGGCCTTGGCTCTCTCTTTCCAAGCCCTGGGCAGGTTTGGGTACTCCATGGAAAGTTTCTCCCACACAGTCCCTTCTCCATCTGTCTTCTCCACATCCGACAAAGCAACTGGGGTAGCAGGGCTCACCTGGCCCAGCAACATCCTGGCTGGGATCTCCATGATGCCATCCGTAGTATTCCTGACTAGGGATGAGCTTCGAGTTCGAGTCAAACTCATGTTCGACTCGAACATTGCCTGTTCGCCCGTTTGCCGATCAGCGAACAAATTGGGGTGTTCGTGGCAAATTCGAAAAGTCTATGGGAGAAATCTGAAGTGCTAATTATAAAGGCTTATATGTAAGTTATTGTCATAAAAAGTGTTTGGGGACCCGGGTCCTGCCCCAGGGGACATGTATCAATGCAAAAAAAAGTTTTAAAAACGTCTGTTTTTTTGGGAGCAGCGATTTTAATAATGCTTAAAGTGAAACAATAAAAGTGAAATATTCCTTTAAATTTCATACCTAGGGAGTGTGTATGATATGCATGTAAGGTGGCGCATGTTTCCCGTGCTTAGAACTGTCCCTGCATAAAATGTCATTTTTGAAGGAAAAAAAGTCATTTAAAACTCACTCGCGGCTATTAATGAATTGTCGGCTCCCGGCAATACATAAAAAAGTCATTGATAAAAATAAAAAATAAAGCGTGGGGGTCCCCCAGAATTCAATTACCAGGCCCTTCAGGTCTGGTATAGATATTAAGGGGAACCCCGCCACAAATAGAAAAAAAAAATGCGTGCGGTTCCCCCAAATATCCATACCAGGCCCTTCAGATCTGGCATGGATTTTAAGGGGAACTCCACCCCAAATTAAAAAAAAATGGCGTGTAGTCCCCCCAAACATCCATACCAGACCCATCCATACCAGACCCTTATCCGAGCATGCAACCTGGCAGGCCGCAGGAAAAGAGGGGGGGATGAGAGAGCGCCCCCCCCTGAACCGTACCAGGCCCCATGTTGATGGGGACAAGGGCCTCATCCCCACAACCCTTGCCCGGTGGTTGTGGGGGTCTACGGGCGGGGGGCTTATCGGAATCTGGAAGACCCCTTTAACAAAGGGGACCCCCAGATCCCGGCCCCCCATGTGAATTGGTAAGGGGTACATTGTACCCCTACCATTTCACGAAGAAAGTGTCAAAAAATGTAAAAAAACACACAAACTCCTTGGAAAAGTCCTTTATTAAAAAAAAAAAAAAAAACATTCCAGCGGTGAAATCCAGTGTCCCACGGCGATCCGATGTCCAGCACTGTCCGTCATTGGCTGAGCCTGAGCGGACCTGATGGGGAACTTCCTCCGCAGTCTATTACATGTATAGACCCGCCCCTTCTAAAGTTCCCCATCAGGTCCGCTCAGCCAATGACTAGGTGTAAGGCTGAGGACCTGATGCGGAACATGAGAAGGGGCGGGTCTATTCATGAATTACACAGTGAAGGAAGTTCCCCATCAGGTCCGCCCCCTCGGTATGTCAGACCGCGCCTACGTCATTGGCCTGAGCGGACCTGATGGGGAACACAGTAAAGGAAGTTCCCCATCAGGTCCGCTCAGGCCAATGACATAGGCGGGGTCTGACATACCGAGGGGGCGGACCTGATGGGGAACTTCCTTCACTGAAAGCAGAACTGCATTAAGAAAAGGGGAACATAACACAAGGCTTTAATCACCCTGTGCAACACACAATAAAACCCTTAATATGAAGAACTGGATTTTTACTTCTAGTGCCCCATGCTGGCAAGCAATGCGCTGAGTACTTCACTGGCAGTAAAGCCTTTCTCGTTCCATGAATCCTTTGTAAACGCTCAGCTGGCGAGGGGCTTTCAAATGGAAGATTTTGCTACATTCGTCAATACATGGTCTGCTATTGCCCGCCCCCTCGGTATGTCAGACCGCGCCTACGTCATTGGCCTGAGCGGACCTGATGGAGAACACAGTGAAGGAAGTTCCCCATCAGGTCCGCTCAGGCCAATGACGTAGGCGGGGTCTGACATACCGAGGTGGCGGACCTGATGGGGAACTTCCTTCACTGTGTAATTCATGAATAGATCCGCCCCTTCTCATGTTCCGCCTCAGGTCCTCAGCCTTACACCTAGTCATTGGCTGAGCGGACCTGATGGGGAACTTTAGAAGGGTCTATGCATGTAATAGACTGCGGAGGAAGTTCCCCATCAGGTCCGCTCAGGCTCAGCCAATGATGGACAGCGCTGGACATCGGATCGCCGCGGGACACCGGATTTCACCGCTGGAATGTTTTTTTTTTTTTTTTTTTAATAAAGGACTTTTCCAAGGACTTTTTTACATTTTTTGACACTTTCTTCGTGAAATGGTAGGGGTACAATGTACCCCTTACCAATTCACATAGGGGGGCCGGGATCTGGGGGTCCCCTTTCTTAAAGGGGTCTTCCATGTAGCGGGGTCTCTAAATTTAGGTGGGGTACACCTGGGTGGTAGTATGATCCAGGTGTGTAAATTATGAGAGTAATTGGACCATTTGTATTCGTGGAGGATTGGGCGGTGTAATAATCTCCTTGGCCTGTGGGTGGCGGGGTGCCCGCAGGCTCAAGGTAGATTTACTGCCATAGTGCTGTCCTTTTTGTCCCTTCTCGGAGATGGTACGGCGAGGGCGGGGAACCTGCCGTGGCGTCAATGGAGGGGATAAAAGGGGGAGACGCCCTTGCCACGATGTCTTCCTCTTCTGGAGTTTCTTCATCACGCGCCCAGGCACCTTAGGCCTGACCGGAATGGAGTTGGAGTCCATCCCAGGCACCTTCAGCCTGGGGTGAGGTACTAAACCAGGAGGCCTGGGGCTCAGTGACTTCGACTGGGTCCCGTGAGGGTGGAGAAGTCAGAGGGTCCCTGAAGTGGATGGGGCCCATGTCTGAGGCGAGGAGGCCGGGGAGGTTACCCATTCGGAGAGTCTGGAGAAGCATCAACCCGGTGACGGATGGGCCTCCGGTAACTCCCTTGGAGGGACATCTTCCCCTGACAGGGGCCGCAACGCAGCGAAGGTACTCCTATCTACGTTCTCTTGAGTCGCTGGTAGAGACTCTCAAGTTCTAAGTTCTCTCTAGCCAAGGCTATAGTAACCGCTGGTGAAATCACAGTGGTTTAGTGTACAATCAGGATAGTGCCTCGACCTGCTCATTCCACTGTATCAAACTGTTATTGGGTCTCAACCAGTTGGCTACTGAAGCACTGTTTATTGTGAGTTATGCAATAAAACAAGAGTTGGACTGTGATCGGTGTGTGGAACTCTGGTTAATGGGAGCAAAGGGAAGTGTTGGCACGGCAGGACTTGATCCTTGAGTAAAACACACAGGCCCGAGGAAAATATCTGGTACTGGCCTTCACCTCACCCACAGCTATGGGGAGGACATGGGCCTTAGCGCATCTCACCCTGTCGTATGTGATACCCCTAGACAAAAGAGATGGGGTGAGGCCGCTACATCCAGAATCCGATAAGCCCCCCGCCCGCAGACCCCCACAACCACCGGGCAAGGGTTGTGGGGATGAGGCCCTTGTCCCCATCAACATGGGGACATCCTCCCCATGTTGAGGGCATGTGGCCTGGTACGGTTCAGGAGGGGGGGGCTCTCTCATCCCCCCCTCTTTTCCTGCGGCCTGCCAGGTTGCATGCTCAGATAAGGGTCTGGTATGGATTTTTGGGGGAACCGCACGCATTTTTTTTAAATTTGCGGCAGGGTTCCCCTTAATATCTATACCAGACCTGAAGGGCCTGGTAATAGAATTCTGGGGGACCCCCACGCTTTTTTTTTTTTTATCAATGACTTTTCTATGTATTGCCGGGAGCCGACAATTCATTAATAGCCGCGAGTTAGTTTTAAATGACCTTTTTTCCTTCAAAAATGACATTTTATGCAGGGACAGTTCTAAGCACAGGAAACATGCGCCACTTTACATGCATATCATACACACCCCCTAGGTATGAAATTCAAACGAATATTTCACTTTTATTTTTCATTTTAAGCATTATTAAAATCACTGCTCCCGAAAAATGCCCGTTTTTAAAACTTCTTTTTGCATTGATACATGACCCCTGGGGCAGGACCTGGGTCCCAAACACTTTTTATGACAATAACATGCATATAAGCCTTTATAATTAGCACTTTAGATTTCGAACGTTCGAGTCCATTGTATTTAATAGGGTTCTAAAGTTCACGCGAACATTCTGTCTGTTCGCAGGTTCTGGTGCGAACCGAACAGGGGGGTGTTCGGCTCATCCCTGTTCCTGACACTCACAGGTACTTTACATTGGGCCTTCTTCAGGGCCCTAAACGGGACCACTTCTGGGACTACTTCTAAGCCAGAGGGTTCTCCCCTTGGGTCAGGTTCCAGCATAACAAAGGGCCCAGGCTGCTCCCAAGTGAGTTTCACCGTGGCTTTTAAACAGGCGACTTCACCGGGCTGCAGCACTATTCGTCTTCTTCCCAGCCTCCAGACCTTCCCTACCCCCTCTTCTGGGGCCTTCTGTTCCAAGATCAGTCGCTGGTAGGCTGTCTTCAACATTGGGTGGATCTCAGTGACTGTGGGGTCTTTTCCTTTTGTTAGTGGGGCCAAGAGTCTTCGGACCAAATCCGTGTTGGTCCCTATTATTAGGGAACTCTTGTTAGCTCCAGGCGGTCGGGGGCATACCACAACTAAAGTATCGAACACTTTGGCCTTCCCGGCTATGGATGGGTCAAAAGTCAGTTTTATAGGCAGATGGCCATCATAACTCTCTGTCCCAATTCCCCATATCTCCAACTCTTCAATCTTCTGGATGGGTAGGTGACTTAGATGCTTGTCATAAAAGTCCCGGTACAACAGGGTCACTTGTGCCCCAGTATCCAATATGGCTCTTGTGTAGACTCCCTCCACTTAAACAGGTACTATCGGGGAGGGACCTACCAGCTTCTCTGGATATCGCTTTGAAGGGGTCTCTTTCCTTGGATCTTTGCATTTCCCTTTTGGACTTTTTCTTCCTTTTCTCTTTGGACCTAAGTCTCTCTTGGGCCTGGTATGCATTGATCTCCCTCCTTTTAATGGGTGTAACTACCCACTGAGTGACAATATTCTCTTTTTTTTTTGTGTGTTCCCACTGAGGAACCTTGTACTTCTTCTGAGGGGTCTTGTCCACTCTTTTCCTGTGCTTCTCATTCAGTTTGGAGCTCACTGGAGATGATGGGCACCCGGTTGACTCCTTTACCGGGGCCCTCTGAAGTTTTCCGCCGGCTTGCGGTTATTCAGTTTTTTTTTCTTGGGACTGGAACACACTTTGGCAGCATGGCCAACCCCTCCACAATTGAAACAAGTCATGTCCCCCCAATCTTGTAAGGATGCGGGTGCTGAGGTGTTTGGGAACAGTTCCTTCCTTGGTCCTTCCCTCTCCCTCTCTGATATCCCTGGATCCTTTTTCATCAGAGAGGTCAGCATCTCTAATACCTGGGACATCTGTGACTTTAAGGTATCTACCTCTGAGTCTCTTTCCAGGGTCATGGCCATCCTGACCATCACCGGAGGAGGGTTAACTGGCTCAACTGGTTGGTTCCTCTTCTTCTCCTCCAGCATAGCTTCTTCCTCTCTGACCACTCGGATTAAGTCAGGGTACTCCAAGCTCTTCCCGTCCTGTCTTGTGCGTAGCGCCAAGGCGATGGGGTCCAGGGGCTGAGATCCTCTCATCACCTGCTGAACATGGGCCTCATCCACCTTCCGCGGGTCTATCCCCTTCTTCAGTATCATCTTATGCAGGATCTTATCCAAGCGCCTCATGAACTCTGACAGTTTCTCTCCTGTCTTTTGGTAGCAGTGCTCCAGCTGGTAATTGAGCTCAGTGATTTTTTCTGTCCCACCGAACACATTCTGCAGAATGTCCAGATAATCCTGCGCATCACAGTCTGTCTTGCTCATCTTGAGGTTGCGTATGACCTCTAGAGCAGGCCCCTTTAAACTCTCAGCAATTCTCTGCTTCTTTCTGTGGTCTGGGACAGTGATGTTACTAGCTGCTTCACCGCTTCTTCTTGCCAGGTCCCTGGGAGTTCTATGACTACTGCCGCGGCTGAATCTGTGTAGGCCGCCTTGCACCACTGTTCTACTTCCAGTGGGTCCATGCTGGTACTTTTGGCGCGTTACTTGCTGCAACAGGATCCCGGACTCGAGAGCCCCCACGTGTAGCGCTACCCCCAGTTAAGGATTTGTTTCGGGCCCTGTGTACAGCACCGCCAACCCCTGGCAATCTACTCGACCCACTCTGGCACAGCTAGTCTAGGGATTGTTCTCTTATCACAATCTAACAGTTTATGCACATAATCTATTTGTATTGCAAGGGTAACCTCTTTGAATAAAGACAACACACTGATAGCAACAGATAAATTATAACGTTTCTTTACTTTGGGTAAAAGGCATAAGGTTAACACATAACACATATATGTCTGCAGAGCCCTGCAGCAGAAAATATAACGCAGGCGGTTACCCGCCAAGTACAGCTATCTCTAACTATGCGCCCTTATGACGCAGCAACCAAAGTTCTAACTACAGATCAGGCCTGACCCAGATCTAAACTCAGTCTCTAGAAGAACAACTTCTTTGCATGCAACTTGACTGGTGGTGCACAACAGGATGGTAATTTGTAATCCAAAGGGTAGGAAAATAAAAAGGAGAATGAACCCCTCACAGGAGACTACTCAACTCTGTTCCGCCACTAGTCTCCTGTGGGACAGTAAAATAGAACCCGGAGGGCCAAGGCAGTCTCTAGGCCGAATCAAAGTACAGTCTAACAGTCTATATGAATGAGCAGGTGCTCGCTCACCACTCCGGACACGATCCCAGTCCGGGACTTCCACCTACTGTGTCTCCACACACAGTATCCGCAACGACCGGGTCTCCGGTCCAACCGATGTCCAAACTCTACAAAGTCAGGTGCCGGCCAAGCTCCGTAGTGGGGTGGAAGGCTCTCTGGAAGTTGTGCAAGGCCCTGGCTTCCGGCCCTGCACTGCAGCAGATCCGCACAGGAAGACTTGTTGATTGCAGCGTGGTGTCCAAAGAGGCCGAGCTCAGCCTCACCCTCTTCTTATATAGCCCCTCCCATGAGTCTCTGCGGTGGCTAAATGCACCCTGGGTGTTGAACGGGGTTCTGGGTAACATAGTCCCGGGGCCTTAAAGGAGACCCCGCTACATAAACATAATTGAGCAATATAATCAGGCATTTATGAGGTAAAAATACAGTCATAAAATTCAACAAAAGTTGATATAATCATAATACATTTATTGATAAGAGAATTGATCCCTAAAACATGATATGTGACAAACAGTAAAATTCATAGCAGACAATAAGTACCGTATTTATCGGCGTATAACACGCACTTTTTTCCCCTGAAAATCAGGGGAAAATCGTGGGTGCGTGTTATACGCCGATACTGTCATCCCTGAGCTGTCTCCGCTGACTGTGAGCGGAGCGAGATACACATAGCCGAATGTACTCGGCTATACTCGGCTTTTCTCGGCTCCGCTCACAGTCACGCCCAGTCCCGCCATTGGACCTGTGTTATGTCCATCATAGGGCGGGACTCGGCGTGACTGTGAGCGGAGCCGAGAAAAGCCGAGTATAGCCGAGTACACTCGGCTATGTGTATCTCGGCGGCGGCTCCGCCCAGTCCCTGCGTCCCCTGCGTCCCCGGCGTTCACACAGTCTCGGCTCCAATTTTAAAATGATGCAGGACGACACTGGGGGCAAGGCTGCACGGCGACACTGGGGGCAAGGCTGCACGGGGACACTGGGGGCAAGGCTGCACGGCGACTCTGGGGCAAGGCTGCACGGCGACTCTGGGGCAAGGCTGAAATGGATTCTGGGGCAAGGCTGCAATGGACACTGACAAGGCTGCACTGTGACAAGGCTGCAATGGACACTGACAAGGCTGCACTGTGACAAGGCTGCAATGGACACTGACAAGGCTGCACTGTGACAAGGCTGCAATGGACACTGACAAGGCTGCAATGGACACTGACAAGGCTGCATTTAAATGTAAGTTATTTTTCCTTAAACTTCCCTGCTAAAAGTTTTTTTCCCTAAAATTTCCTCCTAAACTTGGGGTGCGTGTTATACGCCGGTGCGTGTTATACGCCGATAAATACGGTATATATAATTTAAACATATATAATGTATACATAATTCACATGATAAATACAGATGTAGCGGCCTCACCTCTCTCTCTTTCTTTGGTGGTTATATGGCTGTTGTCTAGGGGTACCTGGGAGAGAGAGAGAGAAACACACCACGGCCCATGTCCTCCGTAACTGGGAGGTGAAGGCCAGAGATTGGGCTTTTGTGTAGTTGTCCTAGAGTCAAGTCCAGTCCTTCGTCCCTGACTCCTTTGCTTGAGTAACCCAAGTTCCACACAGTGAATAGGTACAACTCAGTTTTATTCTTCTTGCCAAGCAATAAAACAATCTTTCTCCTTTGGAAAATGAGGGGACAGATCGAGGCACAATCCTTTCCCTTCTTGCTGCTGCCCACTGTGCTGTCACCAGTGGTGAATAGTCACTGCCACTGACTAGGTAATATAGAACGTGAATTTACCTTCGCTCACTTTGCCCCTGTCAGAGGAAGAAATCCATCTAAGGGAGAAATGGAGGCCTCTCTGTCTCCAGCGATGCTGCGCCGGGCTCTTCAGAGAAGTTACTGCACGCCAGTCCTCACGAACTCAGACACGGGCACCCAAGGAGTTAGGGCCCCCTCGGATTCCTCCACCCTTGCGGAACTCAGTCGAAGGTACTGAGCCCCAGGCATCCGCCATAGTACCTCACCCCAGGCTAAAGGTGCCTGAGATGGACTCCATCCCTGCTCCAGCTAGGCCAAGGGCGCCTAGGCCTGGAACACCAGCACCCAAGCTGAAGGTGCCTGGGTGCAGCCGCGTCCCCCGACTCTCCTCTCAAAAACAGGGCGTCCGCCCCTTTTATGACCTCTCCCTTTGCGTCCCAGCGGGTTCCCCGTCCCGCTGTACCAGCTCCAGGGGAGGACAAAAAGGCACGGTTCGCGGTGTGAGTTCAACTCTGGCCCCAGGCAACAGCGCCACCCAGGGGCCCCAAGGAACCTCACACCACTAGAGTCCTCACATAAATCAAATACCCGCTACACTCTCCCCCTGGCGATTTGACACTGGTCCCCAGTGTCTGGTACAAACTCACACCCCACAAAGAGTGGTGTCATAAGTTCAGCCCAGAAACCAACTACACAATTTAGCCCTGAATTGTGCCAAGACCTGAATGGGAAGGGGAAAACTTAAAACAATACAACTATAAAACTTTTCAATAAAACACTTTAAATATCCCACACATTTACATTCCTCCCTCCCACTGGCTGTCTAAGGACCAAGACACTCATCACTTCCAGATGAACTTCGCTCTTGAACATTTTCTCTGTGACCCTACACTATCTAATACCCAAAGTCACTGATTTCTTCTGAGCGTAAGGAGAAGGAGGGAGAACAAACAAAACAGCTCCCATATCTCCAACGAGTAAACTGCCCAAATACAAAAAAAAACTAGGGCACAGTCCCTGTGTTCAAGAGAAGGCACTCCGGAGAGTTCAGCCAGGAATAAAAAGAAAAGCATACAGGAGTCTTTTCCTTTTTTTCACAGGTAAAACCTTGGATGAGGCAATGATATAGGCTTCAGACGGCCATCAAAAGCCTCCACATGGTACTCAATACTTTTTCCTTCTTTGCGGCAGATCACAACTTTGTCCGCATGAATGTGTCTTCCCAGCATCCATTTAGCTTTACAGTCCTGAAACTTCTTGGTGACCGTCGGTGAACAAGAAAGGTACCACCGTGCTTGCTGTACTTTCAATTTGTCCCATACAAAGGTATCATACCATCTCTGCCGAAAGACCTCCACCTCATAGAGCAGTTCCCGAGGCAGATACGGGTATTCCCACCCATATTCCTGAGCAAACTTCTGGCCAAAGAGACACTGCAGCCTTGACAAAGGTGGCATAGTAGCTCGGTCTCCTTCTCCAGGTGGAACAATCGCTTCTGGGTGGAGAGGAGCGTTCACCAGCTCGGTGGACCTGGGCCTAGGAGCCCGCAGTGACTGACGTTGCACTCCCGCAGCAGGAGCAGGTGAAATGGATGTTGAATCCAGAAGGGGAACTTCAGATAAAGGACCAGCTTCATCCCCTAGCATTGGGGCCTCTACCCGGGGTGTACTTTCTCCAGTAGACATGGGTAGGTCCCGCGTGACATGGGCCAAGGGTAGCTTACTCTTGTCCCATTCCTTCTGTTGGAAGATTTAGTCTATCTCCCCATCATCGCCATTGTCAGACAATGAATCCAGGTCAGAGGTGTCGTAGCACTCAGCGGGCAGATAATTCCCAGTCACGGAACTATCCCCCTTGACGGCCTCTACCGACTGTGGACCACTTTCTACCACACAGACAGTCCCAACCCCAGGCTCACCTGGACCTTTAAACGAGCAGGGATGTCCAGGAAGTTGTCTACCGAATCCATCCAGGTCAGGCAAGCAGTGGGGCGAAGCTCTTCCACGGCCACACAAGGCCATCACCAGGCCGACTTTTCCCTTCGGTGGCCGGAGCAGGGAGCTGCTGGTGACCGAGGCAGCATCCTCGGATTTTTCTCTTTTCACTTCCGCTCGGGCAGTCCCTTCGCCCGGATCAGTGTGCACGGGGAACGCACCAGCATCGATCTCTCCCTCCGGAGTGGCAGTCCCTGTGAGGTAGTTGAGGTGGAAAGCCCGAGGCTTTTCTGTGGATGGTTCCACCTCGAAGAGGAATTCTTTGCAGACCTCACAGCGCCCAAATGGCTTCAGCTGGACCACCAGTCCCGAACAGCTGGGACAGATCACACTGAGGGCTTCCATGTCTCTACAGGTAAAGAGAGCCAAATCGCCCCAGGGGCCTTAGTCTTATCCCCGTATCCATAATCGGAACAGCCAGAGAAGACATATCCGCGAAGGAAGGAACAGAAATCCACGGAGCACTTGAAGCCATTCTCTCTCTTTGCTGCTCCATTGCGCACTGACCCACCTGCGCCGGAATCTCCACGTGTGTACCTCCACGTGGCCAGACTCCTCCCACCTTCTGCACTTGTTCACGGGCTTTTTCCCTTGTTTGCAGGCGTTTCCCTTGCCCCGCCCACGAACTACACAGTTATGGGTTGCCTCGTGGCACGTTGGCCAATATGGCCGACCTACTCGGAACTCTTCTGGGCAGCAAAGTTCAATTTCAGACACCATACACATATCCCGGACGAGCCCCCACGTGTAGCGGCCTCACCTCTCTCTCTTTCTTTGGTGGTTATATGGCTGTTGTCTAGGGGTACCTGGGAGAGAGAGAGAAACACACCACGGCCCATGTCCTCCGTAACTGGGAGGTGAAGGCCAGAGATTGGGCTTTTGTGTAGGTGTCCTAGAGTCAAGTCCAGTCCTTCGTCCCTGACTCCTTTGCTTGAGTAACCCAAGTTCCACACAGTGAATAGGTACAACTCAGTTTTATTCTTCTTGCCAAGCAATAAAACAATCTTTCTCCTTTGGAAAATGAGGGGACAGATCGAGGCACAATCCTTTCCCTTCTTGCTGCTGCCCACTGTGCTGTCACCAGTGGTGAATAGTCACTGCCACTGACTAGGTAATATAGAACGTGAATTTACCTTCGCTCACTTTGCCCCTGTCAGAGGAAGAAATCCGTCCAAGGGAGAAATGGAGGCCTCTCTGTCACCAGCAATGCTGCGCCGGGCTCTTCAGAGAAGTTACTGCACGCCAGTCCTCACGAACTCAGACACGGGCACCCAAGGAGTTAGGGCCCCCTCGGATTCCTCCACCCTCGCGGAACTCAGTCGAAGGTACTGAGCCCCAGGCATCCGCCATAGTACCTCACCCCAGGCTAAAGGTGCCTGAGATGGACTCCATCCCTGCTCCAGCTAGGCCAAGGGCGCCTAGGCCTGGAACACCAGCACCCAAGCCGAAGGTGCCTGGGTGCAGCCGCGTCCTCCGACTCTCCTCTCAAAAACAGGGCGTCCGCCCCTTTTATGACCTCTCCCTTTGCGTCCCAGCAGGTTCCCCGCCCCGCTGTACCAGCTCCAGGGGAGGACAAAAAGGCACGGTTCGCTGTGTGAGTTCAACTCTGGCCCCAGGCAACAGCGCCACCCAGGGGCCCCAAGGAACCTCACACCACCAGATTCCTCACATAATTCAAATACCCGCTACACAGAGAACATAATTAGTTGAGGTTATTGGAGCAAGTGTGGCTTGGCATCACTGGATGGACACTCTATGCATTTCATGGCCTTTTGCCAATCGTCAGGAGTTGGATGCGTGTGTATTACTATGGAATAATGAAATATGAGTTAATTTTAATGGTTATCTAGATAGCTAGCCCTGGGGATGAAAGAGAAGGGTGGTTACTTACTTACTTACATAATAGGCCATAGATGGACCTGTGGCCCTCCAGCTGTTGTGGAACTACAAGTACCATCATGCCCCTGCCTTTAGGAGTCATGCTTGTAACTGTCAGTGGCTTGCACCCATGTTTTACAATATGCTGACCGGGTGGTTGTTACAACCCTGGTTAAAGTGTGTCTTCAGCTCCTCCGGGATTGACAACTGTTGACTCAGATAGGCCTTCTGGATCACCTTTACTAGCCAGAAGTCCAATGTTCTTGTGGAAGCTGTGAGACCTCTTCTTGGCCCATGTGGAAGAACAATGTTTCAGAGTTCCTAAAGGATGATGTAGCAGTTAGACATTGCTTCAGTAGTAACACTACGTCCAGTGGATGAGAGTCAGCCGTGGAGGTAGGAAAATAAGTAAGTATTACCTCTTGGTTGAAATGAAATAAGGAGGTTACTTTTGGGACAAAGTCCAGTAAAGGTTTCAACACTACTTGATACAGGAACATTACTAGTGGAGGTTCTTTATTACCCAAAGCTTGAATTTTGGAGACCCTCCTCGCTGATGTTATAGTTACCAGGAATACTAACTTCAAAGTTACTGACCACAGGGAAGCTTCCTCTGTCAGCCAGAAGGAGGCATATAAAGCGTTTCCAGTATTACTGAGAGATCCCATTTTGGAAAAGAGGGCTTTTTAATCTTAATACATGCTTTGATTAATTGAACCACTAATGGATCTAATGGCCACTTTATATTTGTAAAGAGCTGAGATTGCTGAAATGTGAACCTAAAGTGTACTACAGCTTAAATGTAGCACCCTCAAGTGTGCTACTAGTGTGAGTGTAGGCGAATTTATGTTCTGACTCATAGTTAACTCGTGAGTCTAAATTGGGTCAAGGGTTTACTGCAGGTAAGGCTGAATGACTCTGTAAGGAAAGGTCCCATCCGCTGGTAGTATATATCATCTGGCGTGCAGTACTGAGATCCACCAGCAGGTGTCTCCTGGCAGTTCTGAACTGTCAGGGGAACTTCTCTCTGCTGGTGTTATATCATCCTTGGGCCGCAGTACTGGTGTCCACCAGCGGATGGATCCTGGCAGTGTGGTGCAGATGTTACTTCCTGCAATCAGGGGTCACCTGAGCCTGTTAGCAGGTATAAATACCCGGCAAGTGCACACACACACACTGCCCTGGTATCGTACTGGTGCTCTGACCTGCAGCCTGTCTACTTGAACCCTGAACCTGAACCTGTTGTGTCTGACTGTCCTTATCCCTGGATCCCTGGAGCCTTGCTCTGCAGCCTGATTGCCCCCTGCTTGTCCCTGTCTGTCCACTCCTGGCCCCCCATCTGCTGATCTCCCGTTAATGATTCTGGCCTGGCTTGACTACGATTCTGGTTCTCTCCCTTTTACTACTTATGCTGGTTGGTTTTTGTCACTGTTTGGTTGTTTTGTTGTTCACTTTTGTGCTGGTGGTGTGTTCACATTTATATTTATTTATCTTTAATAAACTACTTACTTCACTGTCAGAGAAGGCTAATAGACCAGACTGTGTGACTGCATAGAGGAGACCAAACGGGTGTAAGTGAAAATATAACAATTTATTATGGTAAGTGACCAACATACAACCACCTCCAACAGAACACAGTGCAAAGAATAAATCAATAAACAGTGACTATAAACAGTATATACAAGTATGGGAAATACCAGAATCGTAGTAAAAGCCAGGCCGAGGTCATACACAAGGGGATCAAGCAGATGGGTAAGGATGGGAATAAAACAGGAACAGGGAGGGGACGGATGGGTTTGCTGCAGAGCAGGGATCTAGGTAACCGGAGAGACAGATGCAGGATGAGCTCAAGGTAGGGATCAGGTCGGATCGGGTCAAGCAGGATGCAGGATGCAGGTTCAAGGTAGGGATCGGGTCGGATCGGGTCAATCAGGATGCAGGTTCAAGGTAGGGATCAGGTCGGATCGGGTCAAGCAGGATGCAGGATGCAGGTTAGGGATCGGATCGGATGCAGGCTCAAGTCAGGGTCACAGGTTCTAGGTCAGGGAGAGAGATACCAGGGCAAGGAGTGTTTGTACTTACCGGGTATTTATGGGAAGGCTTGTGATTAGCTTCAGGTCACAGCTGAGAGGAGGAAGGGCAGTTCGCTCCATACTGCCAGGATCCATCCGCTGGTGGAAACCAGTACTGCGTCCAAAGGATAATACAACACCAGCAGGGAAAGATTCTCCTGACAGTTCCAAACTGCAAGGAGACACCTGCTGGTGGACCACAGTACTGCAAGACAAATAATAAATATCACCAGTGGATGGAACCTTTCCTGACATTCACCTATTTCTGTTTGCGGTTTCCTCTGTTACAGTCCACATAGTTCTGATCATATCGGATTCCTGACAGACTCATACAGGCAGGTCTCTGGGGCTTCCCCCTGGTAGAAGTTTGGAGAAATTTCTAGAAGTTAGTGGGCAGAAGCCAAGAGGGTTGATCTGCATACCTAGGGGAACTTGGCCAATCACCAGGCAGTGGACCTGGCAGGGTGGCTTAGCCAGCCCTTAAATATGGATAAGTCAGGCCAGCAGGGGAGTCGGGTGGAAGATGGAGTGCTGAGGAGACTGTCAGTGACCTCAGAGGGGAACCCCTGGTCTGGGGGGGGGGCCTCTGCCTCAGTCTGGAGCTTGGGCTTGTTTGGGAGGGAGGATCCTGACAGTATTACGGTATGAAAAGAATATTACCTAAAAAGCATCGGGAGCAAGGAGGACAGTGTGAGCACATCAGCACACTCAGGGATTCACAAGTGGAGAGACTGTCACATGTAGTAAGCCTTTCTGTAAGACAGCATTGTGCTTAATCTTTCCTTTTCCTTGCCCTGGGAGATCTTCAGAGCAGCCGGGTGGGCTGGCGGAGAAGCAGCTAGGTGGGCTTGTAGTCCTTGCAGTCAGTAGAGCTGGGATCAGTGTCTACAGTGGAGTTGGTGATACCCTGGCATTGTGTTGCCATGGCTATTTGTATTGACTTAATAGCAATAACATGGAGTTATATTTTTAGACCATATGTTTTTACAAGATAAGGCTCTCCCCATTGGTATGCAAATGTACCAGTTGGACTGGTTTCAGAGGAAGCTCTTTACAGGATATGAGGTAGAGGAGTTTAGGGGGAGGGTTTTGAAACAAGCATACGGTGAGACAAAGGAGTTGTGTTTTGGAGGACAAAGATGCAAGACATGGCTGCTTCAAGCTGGAAGACTTTGACCAAGGAACCATGAGATGACCTCATCAATGCAAGTTGATTAAAGAAAAAGATTTGTATTGAGGCAGGCCTAACCTCAAAAAACAAAAACAAGCGCTCCTAGAGTGATAGATCAGATCTGATAAAATTACCAACCTTAATGGCTATAGCTGCTACCTTACTTAAACAGGTTTTTTGAAAAAACGGTAAAACACATGAAAAAAAAGGGGTAAAATAAATAATCATGCACTGTGTATAAATATATATAAAACCAGACAGCGCTAGTACATATAACAAAACATATACATAAACACTGATTGATAAAAGTCCATATTAGTGAAATCACACTTGTAGGATGAATTGTGAAAATCAAAAACAAAACGTCCAATTAATCCAGGTAGATGCAAATGTACTGCTAACACCAGAAGAGATTAGGAAATGATAACTTCACACGTGTGCTGAAAAAAAGAGGGGGTGTGTGTACAGAAACCCCCTCTTGAGTGGACTCTTACCGCAGAGCGCTCATATAACAGCCAACATAAAATCAGTAAAGGTGATCCCAGCAGAACTTTCCCCTCACTCCTGGTCAGATAGTCAGATTGCTCATCATTTGAATGAATGAATGAATGAGTGACTTGTATAGCGCTCACATGCGAACTGAATCGCCTCTAGGCGCTTGTTGTAGCCAGTGTCTGCTTGGCTGGTGTGGTCATTTTACCCCGTAGGATCTCGACACGCTTGGGACACACAGTCGTACACACATATATACATATATACTGGGCCAATTTGGACATGATCCAATTAACCTACCAGCATGTCTTTACCATAGGAAAAAAAAGGAAGCGGACATAGCGTAATCCCATTTCAAAGTTTTAATTTTAACACAATAAAAAATCCATATAGGTGTAAACTCACATGTATGTAAAACAATCAGGCATTTGTTCACATAAGGAAGCGCCAGACCAGTCTCTATGTAAAGTACAGCGTCTCCTACCACACTCGCTGCCGTCTGTGCTGCGTGAATGGCTGCCTTCGTTTCGGGTACTGGCTGGCGTCACCACTTGCGTAACTTAGCTCCACCCTGACTAGTTTCGTCAGTTCGACATCATCTGATCCAAGCAACGCATTGATCGTATTTATGCCCACAGGGGATCGCTCGCAACAGTGAGCCTATTGGCGGTGCGCTCGCAGCGGACTGTTCCCATGGCAACGCGGCCACAACAAACAGACAGCTGTTGATCACATAGGCTACGGAAAGGAGAGCCATATACACAGCGCGCCATTCCTCCATGAGCTCATGTAAATCAATGAGCCGCATCCAATTTAATTTGAATTTAAGCATAATCAAACCGTATTAGCCAATGCCATTTAAAAACAATGGGTATCTTCTATCAAAAAATGTATTTGCACATATATACTAACGCTATTCATATTACACATCATTTAAATAATAAAATTGATATTATATAAAAAATTCATATTAAAATGAAATATTAAAAGGAAAAATATTAAAATGATTGTAAGGATAACAGTATTCATCAGTATGTATGCCCAGAAATTGTACAGATCATACACTGCATTATATGGAACACGTCTGTACATTCAAACTAAGGCAAGAAAAAAATCACAATAATAATCATAATAATGTATCAATAATGTATGCATATTCCACCCAACATACATATCAACCCCTAAATAAAAACAAGGGGATGGGGGGGGGGTTCACTCTATACCCATATGAGGGTGATATTTTAGAATTAGTAAAACCTCAAACATATAAATAAACATATGAATGCCATCCAATGTACAATCGGTGTTACTTATGTCCTAATCAATGATACCCTAGATCAGGGGTATGCAATTAGCGGACCTCCAGCTGTTGCCAAACTACAAGTCCCATGAGGCATAGCGAGACTCTGACAGCAGCAAGCATGACACCCAAAGGCAGAGGCATGATAGGACTTGTAGTTTTGCAACAGCTGGAGGTCCGCTAATTGCATATCCATGCCCTAGATCATTAATTAATTAAACATGGCTCGTTCGAACTGAACTGATCAGTGAAATAACAGCCTAACATATATCCCCAACTGTCCCAAGATGTTTGATTGACTGACAGGTGTGACAGCAGGAAGGTAAAGTCACCTGGTTGCATCCAGGGGGGTAGATATATTTCGCCCAGATTCAGGCTTTACGCCGACTTATACAACTAGGTGGAGAGTTGTATAAGGCTAGTGGGCTCATGGATGACTCATATGTCTAGGGAGAGTGTGGGGCGTCGTGCAGACAGGGAGTTGATGAGACCAGCTGAAGCTTGTCAGCTCATTTAGGCCTCTATAAGAACTCCCAGCTTCATTAGATGTTAGCTCATGCCTGGACCCAGACCTGTGTGGACTGTCTAGGGAGAGTGAACCCCTGTGCGGTGAGACAAAGCCTGTGTGGCTATTTGCTTGGACATTTAAAACCAGGGACTTAGGGACTAGGACAGCACTAGGCTGATCCCAGTTGTTAGTTAGGAAACCTGTATGTTTAGTCAGAGGTCAACTTGACCAGGATTTATTTTGGTTATGTTTCTTTTGCTTTGCTGTGTTTTGTCACTGTAAATAGAAAATAAACCGCACCTTTTTTGATTTTGAAAACCACAACCTCCGTTTGCTGGGCCTGTTTTGTGTGGGGAGCCCATCCCGGGGGTCACACACACCCGCTGCCGAGCTAACCCCCTCACAGTTGGTGGAGAACCAGTGGCAGTTTTTTTTTAAGCCAGCATGGAGGAGATACTGAAGCAGCTGGCTCTAGCAAATGCCAATCAACAGCAGACAAATGCAGGTTTGCAAAGGAGCCTTGCAGCCCAGCAGCAGACAAACGCAACTTTGCAACAGAGTCTGGAGGCTCAGCAACGAGCCCAGCAGCAATCTGAAGCCCGCTTCATAGACCTGTTGCAGAAGCAAGAGCAGAGACTACAACAACAGATGGAAGCAGTAATGCAGCAACGTCCGCAGACCAGTGAGGAAAGCCGTCCCACTAATACCGCGTCCTTTGGGGTGAGTCGTTTATTGACAAAAATGACTGGAGAGGATGATCCAGAGGTATTTTTGACCACATTTGAAAGGACCGCTGAAAGAGAAAAGTGGCCTGAGGAGCAGTGGGCTGGACTGGTGGCTCCTCTGTTAACTGGTGAATCGCAGAAAGCTTACTATGACCTAGAGCCTAACCAAGCAAAAGACTATGTGATGCTAAAAGCTGAAATATTGGCAAGGCTGGGTGTCACCCAGGCTGTCCGGGCTCAGCGTGTGCATAACTGGACTTTCCAGCTTGGAAAACCCCCCAGGTCTCAAATGTATGATCTCATTCACCTGAGCAGAAAGTGGCTACAGCCAGAGACTTTGTCCGCACCAAAGATTGTGGAACGTGTTGTAATGGATCGGTTTTTGAGAGCTCTTCCTACTGCCATCCAAAAGTGGGTAAGCCATGGAGACCCAGAGACGGCCGATGGTCTTGTGGATCGTGTGGAGAAATACTTGGCTACAGAGAACCTGACGGCCTCTTCCAGAGACACTCGGACTTTCCACCCTAAGACCAGACCATCCCCAGGGGCGGATAAGAGGATTCCAAGGGGTGAGGGTGGAGAGAGTGAGAGGGTGGGAGCTCTACCCCAAGTTTGGCGAGAACAGCCTGGGAAATCAGCGGCTCAAGAGGCGGAAAGAAGGATCGTTTGCTACCGCTGCCGGCAAGCGGGACATATTGCAGCCAATTGCCCGGTTGTGGAGGAACCCATGCAGTGTGACTTTCTGACGGGCAGACGTCAGTCGCTGTGTGCGACAGTCGCATGCACTGCCATTCGAGGAACTGAGAAACATTTATGCAAAATGTGTGTTAATGGTAGAAATGTTGTGGTATTGCTGGATTCAGGTAGCCTTGTGACCCTGATAAAGGCTGAGTTAGTTAAAACAGAGGTCTCTGGGAATAGCAAGGTAGCTGTTATTTGTGTGCATGGGGACACCCGAGAGTATCCAGTGACTACAGTGTGTTTCGAGACCCCCAAAGGTACCCTCTCTCATCCAGTGGGCTTAGTATCTCAGTTACCGCATGACGCCATTGTGGGAAGGGATTTTCCGAAGTTCTGGGAACTGTGGGATGATCCTGAGCCCCTCACTGGTGCCCCTATGTACCAGGAATGTGATAGCCAGAACTCCCCTGAGAGTGGTGAGGACTCTCCGGAATTTCCCTTATCAGTATTGGCAGGGGAGACTCAAGAAACTGGAGAGGAGCCCACCTCCTCAGACGAAAACCTACCGTCTGTGGAGTATTCTGATCTTGAGGTTCACAGGGAAAACTTTGCCACAGAACAGTTGAAAGACCCCGCCCTAATAAAGGCACGGGAAAACGTAGTGAAAATAGATGGCGAGTTAGTGAACCCAGATAATACCTGCACTTACCCATACTTCAGCGTAGAGAAGGACCTACTGTATCGGGTGGCAAAAAGGGCAGAAGAAACCGTTGAGCAGCTTGTGGTGCCCAAACCTTACAGGAAGTTGGTGTTGGAGTTGGCCCATGGGCACATTCTTGGAGGTCATCTGGGGACAGAGAAAACCCGAGAGAGGGTATTACAGAGATTCTATTGGCCGGGGGTGATGAAGGACGTAGAAAATTATTGTTCCTCCTGCCCTGTGTGTCAGAGGTTGGCCCCGATGCCACATTTCCGTAGCCCGCTGGTCCCTCTACCCATCATTGAGGTCCCGTTTGAGAGGATCGCCATGGATTTGGTAGGTCCTATAATCAAGTCCGCTAGGGGGCACCAGTACATATTAGTTATAATGGACTATGCCACCCGTTATCCAGAAGCGATCCCTCTCCGAAATACCTCGGCCAAAACCATAGCCAAAGAGCTATCTCTTGTTTTTAGCCGGGTGGGTATTTGTAAAGAACTGCTTACGGACCAAGGTACACCCTTTATGTCCCGGGTTATGAAAGAGCTGTGTAAATTGTTCAAAGTGACGCAATTGCGTACGTCTGTGTATCACCCCCAAACCGATGGGCTGGTTGAAAGATTCAACAAAACCCTAAAACAAATGTTGAAGAAAGTGGTGGATAGAGATGGAAAGGATTGGGACTGTTTACTTCCTTATTTGATGTTTGCTATTAGGGAGGTGCCCCAATCCTCTACGGGATTCTCCCCCTTTGAGTTACTGTATGGGAGACACCCAAGAGGGCTGTTGGATATTGCCAAGGAAACTTGGGAAAGTGAGAGTTCTCCCCACAGGAGTGTGATTGAGCATGTCGCCCTGATGCAAGATCGAATTGCACAGGTAATGCCCATCGTGAAGGAACATTTGGCCCAAGCGCAGTTGGCACAGCAGAGAGTGTACAACCGTGGAGCCAAGACCCGTACCTTTTCCCCGGGGGATAGGATATTGGTACTTGTCCCTACGGTTGAAAGTAAATTCCTTGCCAAATGGCAAGGCCCCTACGAGATAATGGAAAAAGTGAGCGAAGTGAATTACAAGGTCAGACAACCAGGAAGGCGAAAGCCCGAACAGATCTATCACGTTAATCTGTTGAAAGCCTGGAGGGATAGAGAGTCCCTAGTCGCAGACACTTGGTCACCAGCTCAAACTGGTTGCGTGATTCCTGAGGTTGGAATAGCAGCCACCTTGTCACAACCCCAACAACAGGAGGTTAAGGAGTTTGTGCTTCGCAACAAGGAGGTATTCTCTGAGCTGCCGGGACAAACATCTGGGGTAGAGCATGACATCATTACCCCGCCCGGTGAAAGGGTGAAGTTAAAACCCTATCGGATCCCAGAGGCTCGACGGGAGGCAATACGGGAGGAAGTACAGAAAATGCTGAACTTAGGGGTGATAGAGGAGTCCCAAAGTGATTGGTCTAGTCCCATCGTGTTGGTGCCTAAACCGGATGGGAGCTGGCGATTTTGTAACGATTTTCGTCAGTTGAACAAAGTTACAAAATTTGACACCTACCCCATGCCACGTATAGATGAGTTGATCGACCGGCTGGGAACAGCCCGATACATGACGACTCTTGACCTCACAAAAGGGTATTGGCATATCCCCCTGGCCAAGTCGGCCAAAGAGAAAACCGCATTTGTAACCCCAGACGGGGCGTTCCAATATAAAAGAATGCCGTTCGGGTTACAGAATGCGCCGGCCACATTCCAGCGGAAAATGGACCAGATGCTGAGGCCCCATCGGAAGTATGCTGCGGCTTACCTGGATGACGTAATTGTCCATAGCACAGATTGGGCCTCACATCTGCCAAAAGTGCAAGCAGTCCTGGACTCTGTTCGGGAAGCGGGGTTTACGGCTAACCCCAAGAAGTGTACCATTGGGCAGGAGGAGGCCAAATATCTTGGGTACACCATTGGGAGGGGAGTAATAAAACCCCAACTCAACAAAGTCGAGGCCATCCAGAGTTGGCCACGTCCCAACAGCAAGAAGCAGGTACGAGCCTTTCTGGGAATCGCTGGGTATTATCGGCGATTCATTCCCCACTTTGCTTCTAAGGCTGTGCCCCTAACCAACCTGACGAAGGGGAAAGGGTCGGTCATGATTAAATGGACCCCCGAGGCTGAGGCAGCATTCCAATTCTTGAAACAAGCCTTATGTAGCCAGCCAGTGTTGTACTCACCCGACTTCTCTAAAGACTTTGTCGTACAAAGTGATGCGTCAGATGTGGGGTTAGGAGCAGTATTGTCCCAGGTCTGGAACGGGGAAGAGCACCCAGTCATTTACCTCAGCAGGAAGTTGAAGTCCCATGAGGTAAATTACGCCACCGTTGAAAAGGAGTGTTTAGCGGTGAAGTGGGCTCTAGATTCCCTTCGGTACTACCTGCTAGGTAGGCACTTTGACATGGTTACGGATCACGCTCCGTTAAAGTGGATGGCTCAAAACAAGGAAACAAATAGAAGAGTGAATAGGTGGTTCCTGGCCCTCCAGGAATTCAACTTCACAGTAAAGCATCGCCCTGGCGTTCAAATGGGGAATGTGGATGCTTTGTCTCGAGTACATGAATGCCTGATTGCTGGTGTTCCAACCCCGAGGTTAAAACAAGAGGGGGGGTATGTGACAGCAGGAAGGTAAAGTCACCTGGTTGCATCCAGGGGGGTAGATATATTTCGCCCAGATTCAGGCTTTACGCCGACTTATACAACTAGGTGGAGAGTTGTATAAGGCTAGTGGGCTCATGGATGACTCATATGTCTAGGGAGAGTGTGGGGCGTCGTGCAGACAGGGAGTTGATGAGACCAGCTGAAGCTTGTCAGCTCATTTAGGCCTCTATAAGAACTCCCAGCTTCATTAGATGTTAGCTCATGCCTGGACCCAGACCTGTGTGGACTGTCTAGGGAGAGTGAACCCCTGTGCGGTGAGACAAAGCCTGTGTGGCTATTTGCTTGGACATTTAAAACCAGGGACTTAGGGACTAGGACAGCACTAGGCTGATCCCAGTTGTTAGTTAGGAAACCTGTATGTTTAGTCAGAGGTCAACTTGACCAGGATTTATTTTGGTTATGTTTCTTTTGCTTTGCTGTGTTTTGTCACTGTAAATAGAAAATAAACCGCACCTTTTTTGATTTTGAAAACCACAACCTCCGTTTGCTGGGCCTGTTTTGTGTGGGGAGCCCATCCCGGGGGTCACACACACCCGCTGCCGAGCTAACCCCCTCACACAGGGTTAACCTGACATGTCAAAAAGAACTACTACATTGATTTATTTCTATAGAAATGGGGGGACAGGAAGTAATAACCCCCAAAAAAGAGGAATCAATAAATAAACCAATATAAAAAATCAGTGAAGTTGTATATATATAATCTTAGTAATATTAGTAATCACTAATAAAACAGTTGACTTCTAATTCGACGTTTAAACCAGTAGGCGTCAAAGTATTCATTGAATATATCCAGCGGGTCTCATTTTTTGATATCTCCCTCACCATATTTGTACCTCGCCAGTTTGGGTAAGCTCTGTCTATACCCCAGAACTTCAGACCAGAGGGGTCCTGATTATGGTATTTTTTAAAATGGAGCGAGACACAGTGATACTTGAAGCCTATTTCTATGTTATAAATATGCTCTGAAACACGTTTTTTAAGAGTCCTTTTTGTACGGCCCACGTACATTCGATTACAAGGACATTGTAATACATAGACCACATGAGTGGTACTACACGTAATAAATTATTTTATTTTAAAAGTCAAGTTGTTACCAGTTGAAGTAAAATCAGTCAGGCCACGGATTGGTGAGGAAACTTTAGCACATGTTTTGCATTTTCTGCAGGCATAAAAACCGGCGAAATCCCAAAACATTGTTGGTCGCACTGGTGGATCCAGCACTTTCTTAACCACCTTGTCTCCAAAATTAGGAGCCTTCCTATATATAAAAGGGGGGTTCTTTGGTAGGGATTGTTTTAAAGTTTTGTCCATACAAAGTACATGCCAGGGTCGTTTGAAGATGCACTCTATATCCTTGTATTGATCATGAAAATTCAAAATAAAACCCCATTCTTGCTTAGAGTTCTTCTCATGGATTTTATTCTCCAAACACGATTCTCGTGGGATATTGCCCACTTCTGTAATGATTTGGTTCAAGACCTGTTCAGTATAGCCTTTTTGTATGAATCGAGTTTTAATAATGCCAGACTGGGTTTGAAAATCGACATCTGATGTACAGTTTCTCCTGACCCTCATTATTTGACCCTTTGGGATGTTTTTAAGCCAATGCGGATGGTGGCCGCTGATGATTGGGAGATAGCTGTTTCTGTCTGTAGGCTTAAAGTACACGTTAGTAATCAGACTTCCTTCTTGTCTTATGATGTTCACATCCAAAAAGTGGATTTGATCCCTACTATATTCATACTCCAACACGATATTGTTATTGTTGGTATTTAACTCAGTCATAAAATTATGTAATGAGTCCTCAGTGCCCTCCCATATAAACAAGAGGTCATCTATATACCTCTTGTAAAAGAGTAACTGATCTCTTTGTTGTGAGAAGACAACTTTGTCCCCCCACTCCCCCATGAACAAGTTTGCCAAACTTGGAGCAAACTTGGCTCCCATGGCAACTCCTTTGCGTTGTGAGTAGAAGTGTTGGTCATACCAGAAGTAATTATGAGGCAGGCAAAAATCCAAAGCCTGTCTCAAAAATACCTTTTGTTCAAATGGGATATCGTCTCTTTGGCATAAAGCCCAATTTAAAGCCAATAGGGCATCATCGTGTTGAATTATAGTATATAAAGGGGAGACGTCTGCTGTCACCAAAAAGACATCCGTTTTGTTTGATAAGTCGATTTCACTAATGACCTGTAACAGATTTTTAGTATCTCTCAAATAAGCTTTAGTCATTAGTACACTTGCTTGCAGGAAGGTATACAGGTACTGTCCCAATCTAGCAGACACAGATCAGATGCTGTTTACAATTGGGCGTCCTGGTGGAATTAATGGATTTTTATGAACCTTTGGCAGGGTGTATATGGTTGGAACTCTGCAAAAGCTTGTTACGAGGAATTTAATCTCTTTTTTGTTCAGAAATTTACATTCCAATCCAAGATCTATAAGTTTCTGTAAATCTCTCTGGCATGGTAGGGTAGGGTCAGACTGTAATTTAACGTACGTATTCTCATCTGCCAGCATGCTGGCGAGTTGGTTGTCATAGAAGCTTTTCTCCAAGATAACAACTCCTCCCCCCTTATCCGCTGGTCTGATGACTATATTCTTTCTTTCTTCCAGTAATTTAATCCCGTCATGAACATGGCGGTGATTAACGAAATTCTTCGGAACAACTTGTTCTAGATCCCTCAACACTAGGTTCTTAAAGACTTCTACGTGTTGATTTGCCGTGTTTAAAGGGTTGAAAAGTGATCGATTTTTTAAACCACTATCAACTCCTACTGTAACTGTATTTATCCTTTTAGGTACAGCTGGACTATTATTTAAAAAATACTTTTTAATATTAATCTTACGGATATATTTATGAATATCCATATAGACGTCAAATTTATTCAGTGTTTTTTCACTAATATGGACTTTTATCAATCAGTGTTTATGTATATGTTTTGTTATATGTACTAGCGCTGTCTGGTTTTATATATATTTATACACAGTGTATGATTATTTATTTTATCCCTTTTTTTCATAATGCAAGTTGATTAACTGTTTAGTTTACTTATTGTAAACATATTGTATATGCTTATTTTGCTAGAAAGGATAATTGACTTTAACATGTTGTAGGCATATTTTGTAACGAATTGTATGTGCGGCTTTTCTGTTTAGTAAAGCATTTATACACTACAGAAGTCCAACCACAAGAACTTTTAATAGCTAGACACAAGCATGCAGCCTACAACACTTTTGTGCTACTTTCTAAAGGACTGAGAGTTCCTAGTCCTTAAGGGGCCTTTTGGATCTTTAATTATCAGAGACTGTAAAAAAACAAAAAAAAACAAGCTCAAAGACTGTTCCTTGTGTCTGAATGAAAGTGGAAAAATGCTTGTTGCCTGGCTGTGCAGAAGTAAGGGAATCAGTCATCTGCAACCCCTGTAGGGGTAATGCTACATAAGCATTTGTCAATGCCTGTTTGAAGAAACTTCAAAAGTTGTGGTGAAGTTGGGTGCATAGGATCCCATTTGTTTCTTTAATCAAAATATATATATCTCGGCCAAACCTTATGGTAAGTTTGATTTGTAGATATTTTTCTGGACTTCAAAAACATAGACGTTACCTTCTGAGAGCAACCCAGGGCTATTAACTTTTGCCTCTCAATTTCCAGACCATCATATGTAATCTGCTGTGACATGGAAGAAGAAACTCATAGACATGTGCAGAACAAAAACATTTTTTTGCTTTGTTTCGATTCGTTATTTACATACATTTATTTTGTTCAATTCTTTTAATCCTCTTAATGCGTTTTTTGGAATTTGTTTAATTTTTTCGTATCTAAATTAATTGGAATTTCACAAATTCGAATAGATTGGAAAAGTGCTTGAATACATTTTGAATCGTTTTTTTGAATTTAACCACTTCAGCCCCGGACCATTTGGCTGCCAAATGACCGGGCCACTTTTTGCGATTCGGCACTGCGTCACTTTAACGGTCATTTGCGCAGTGATGCGACGTGACTCCCAAACAAAATTGACGTCCTTTTTTTCCCACAAATAGAGCTTTCTTTTGGTGGTATTTGATCACCTCTGCGTTTTTTTTTTTTTTGAGCTATAAACAAAAATAGATTGCTATAATAAATATCCACAAAATATATATATAACGTTTTTTTTCCCTCAGTTTAGGCCCATATGTATTCTTCTACAAATTTTTGGTAAAAAAAATAAATAAATCGCAATAAGCGTTTATTGATTGGTTTGCGCAAAAGTTATAGGGTCTACGAAATAGGGGATAGTTTTATGGCATTTTTATTAATATTTTTTTTACTAGTAATGGCGGCGATCAGTGATTTTTAGCGTGACTGGTACATTATGGCGGACACATCGGACACTTTTGGCGCTATTTTGGGACCACATTTATACAGCGATCAGTGCTATAAAAATGCATTGATTACTCTCTGTGTAAATGTGACTGGCAGTGAAGGGGTTAACCACTAGGGGGCTAGGAAGGGGTTAGGGGCCCTTTCACACATGCGGACCGTATGCCCGTTTTTTCATCCATCCGTTTACGGATGAAAAAGGGACATCCATGTATCCCTATGGGAAAGCGGGTATCAGCGGATGAACATCCGCTGACACCCGATCTTATCGGTCGCGGCTATGCTCCGTTTCTGCAGACGGAGGAAAATCCTATTTTTCCATCCATCTGCAGAGCGGATGGATGGCCAGACGGTGCGTGTTCATCCGATCCCCCCATAGAGGAGAGCGGAGATTTGACAGGGCGGTCCCTGTCACAGTGTGCAGGGACCGCCCTGTCATCTGCCGGCTCAGCGGGGATCAACGGAGCAAGCGGATATTTAGGGATCCGCCCGTGTGAAAGGGCCCTTAGTGTATCCTAGGGAGTGATTCTAATTGTCAGGGGGCGTGGCTACGAGTGATACGTCACTGATCGCTGCTACCGATGAGAGGGAGCATACGATCAGTGACAGTGTCACTAGGCAGAATGGGGAGATGCTTGTTTACACTTGCCTCTCCCTGTTCTGCAGCTCTGTGACCCGATCACGGGACACCGGTGGACACGGAGTTTGCGGCAGGTGCGCACACGATGACAAATTCAAAGTGACGTAAATATACGTAGATTTGTCTGTCCGTGCCATTCTGCCAATGTATATAATCGTGAGCTGGTCGGCAAGCAGTTAAGTAGTTTTCAAATTTGAAAAGTTTTCAAATTCGAATAGATTTCCGATTTCCAAAGAGAATACAATGAATAGAAAATAGAGGAATAGAATAGAAAAAAAAATATTATAGAATAGAAAAGAATATCGCAGAAAATAAAAGAATATAATATAATAGAATAAAACAGAACAAAATAGAATAGAAAATAAAACAGAATAGAATGGAATGGAATGGAATATAATAAAAAAATTATAGAATAAAACAGAATATAACCATCTTCTAAAATTCAAATAGGAAATAATAGAATAGAAAATATATAATTAAAAAAACAATATAATAGAATAGAATAGAAATAATATAAGCATTTCCCAAAATTCAAATATAATCAATTTGAATAGAATAGAAAAGTATAGATTTGAATAGAATAGAGAATAAATAACACAATAGTATAGAAAAAAACGAAAGAATAGACTAGAAAGTATATAACCACCTTCCTATTCTAATCTATTTATTTCTATTCATTTCAAATTCAAATTGATTCTATTTGAATTTTGGGAAATGGTTATTATTCTTTCTATTCTATTTTATGTTTTTTTTATTCTATTCTTTTTATATTTGTTTATTCTATTATTTTCTATGCTATTATTTTATTTTCTATTCTTTTCTTTTCTATTCAAATTAGAATTTATTCTATTTGAAATTTGAATTTCAGAAGATGGTTATATTCTTTCTATTCTATTCTGTTTTTTCCTATACTATTCAGTTTTTTCTATTCTATTCTAATCTATTCTTTTCTATTGTATTCAAATTCGAATTGATTCTATTTGAATATTGGTAAATGGTTATATTCTTTCTATTTTATTGTTTTTTGAATTCTAGTCTTTTCTATGCTATAGTCTATTCTATTTTTTTCTTATGTATTCAAATTTATTCTATTTGAAATTTTAATTTCAGAAGATGGTTATATTCTATTTTATTCTATTCTTCTTTATTCTATTCATTTCTATTCTATTTTGTTCTGTTTTACTCTTTTATATTCTATTCTTTTATTTTCTGTTATATTCTATTCTATTTTATTCTCTTTGGAAAAAAAAACAGTTTCAATTCGAAAACTATTCCAATTCGAAAACTATTCCAATTCGAAAACTATTCCAATTCAAAAACTATTTGAATCTATTTGAAGTTCATCTGAATTAGTTTTTGTCATTTCGGATTCGTTTAAATTTGGTACTATTCCCTGAGGAAGTCACGAGGTGTGACAAAACTAGTAGGAGGAGTCTGAAGGGCTGACGTGTGAGGAATCAGGAAGCTACAGGGGAAGGACCATTCACTGCAGCGGACGGAGGGAGCACTCCAAACCAGAGCTGAATTTAACAGGACACTATCGTCTCAGCATACAAGGGCAATGCATTTTTAAGGCTTGGATTTATTTGTGAAATGTGAGTGGATATTATATATGTTTTTATGAATAAACTTCCCATAAATCGATAAAGCACTATTTCAAGTTTATTGCTTTGCATGTTGGCGATGAGAGTGGAGGCCAAGGCTAACTATAAGGAAGGTGTATATCATATCTATAGTTAACTGAAGGGAGGTGTAGAATTGGCGCTAATTACAGTTCATGGACTTACTTGCTCTAAAGTGCAAGTGAATAAATACAAGTAATAAATAGATAAATAAATACCTCTATATTATACTAGTGTCAATTGGTGCCTTAGTGTAACTCCTAAATAATTCACTGATAGATATGAGTGCGTGATAATAAATATAGATTGATGCGGATATAAAAATAAATAAAATAAAAATGAATAAATAAAATTTGTGAACAATTAATGGTGATAACAGTGTAAAAAGGTAAATCAATGTATAAAACCGTGATAATAATAATAAATTAAAGATAAAATATATGCATGCAAAATGTTCTGCGACTATGCGATAAAATGCAAAAATGCAAAATCGTGCAAATTGATAAACCAATGTGATTGTCCAATGATTTGATGCTAGGTGCCCAGCGACTATGCTAGGTATAAAAAATCTTGCGACTATGCAGTAAAGTGCAAATGCAACATCATGCGATTTGATTGAGCAATGTAATTGTCCAATGATATTGTAGTTTTTCAGATGCTAGGTGCCTAGTGATGTGACCTTTTATAATCTTCAAAACTGGTGCCCACAGCAAAGCGTGCTCCAACAAAGACCGCACTCACCAGATGTCCCCCCCCCCCTTGGGGTGAAAAACGTTCACAGTGTATGCCACTGTGCAGCACTCTGGCGGTGTCTCGTCTCCCTGGTCCCTTTGTGGTAATCCCAGTATTATGTCAGAGTAAGAGGGAAAAGAAGGAATCCCAAATAGTGTAATTCCGTAATAAAAACACTTTTATTGAACTCTTAGCAATGTTACTCACATTTGAGCTGTATCAAACAGGCATGTAAAGACAAATGCTGACAGATCCTAGAAGTGTTTGTGACATTCAGCTTGTCCGCTCTACCGGTTTTGTCTGGTTTGACTTCATCTGGAGCGTGCTGTATGTCTGCTGCACTTCCCTTAAATAGCAGATCGCCTCCTATGTTAATTAGCGGTGGCCATTTTGCGTGAGATTTTGAGGACCGAAGTCCATAGCTAACACCAGATACCCGGTGGCCATCTTTGGTGTGCTTTTGAGGACAGAAGTACAAACCTAATGATTAGTAAACAGTAAACAGTGCTGTAATTCGGTCGGAATTTTAATTGTGGCCGTATATCCGCGGAATGCGATGTGCTAATTATATATACATACAGATAAGCAACTATGTGTAATGTGTTTTAAAACGTGTTTTAAAATCTAATGGGCACTGTACCATTATTTAATTGTTTATTTGGTGTATTCTCCCACCATGATGTGTGCATACAAATAAATGAAATGAAATAAAAATCCATGCAAGGTATATCCATAGTTGCCAACATTGTAAATTGGGACAATTTTTTTGTCTGTGGGCAGAGTCGTATTATAATTAGGGGGCGGGGCATTCGTCTGTAGGTGTAGGAAATAAAAATGCGGCATGCTAAGCAGGCAGCAGCAAAAAGTGGGCGTGGTTTACGTTAATAATGGGCGCGGCTTAAAGGGACGGGACGCAAAGGGGGTTTGGTTAGAGGCTGAGATAACCAAGGGATGGAGGGGAGAAACAAAGGGAGAAAGAGAGCGAAAGAAAGAAAGAAAGACAGAAAGAAAGAAAGAAAGAAAGAAAGAGGGATGGAGGGACAACAGGCCCAGATCCTACACCACAATAGAAATATGTGTATTTCAGAAAGTTTAACAATCAGAAGATAAAGATACTCCAAACACTTGTTGTTGGCGCTTCAATCATCCTGGCACCATGTTTGTTATGGTGACAGGATGATTGAAGCGCATTATTTCTATTATTACATTGTAATATAAAATGAAATAGTTCAACTCACCATAATGTAGAATCAGTGGAAGCCCCGAGTGTGTCACTTGCCACGTCGCCTGCCATCAGGTGTCCCTAGCGGAGTCCCTCCATACACCAGGCATTCCCAGCGGAGTCCCTCCATACACCAGGCATTCCCAGCGGAGTCCCCCTTACATCAGATGTCCCCAGCGGAGTCCCTCCCTACACCAGGCAATCCCAGTAGAGTCCCTCTTCACATAAGGTGTCCCCAGCGGAGTCCCCCTTACATCAGATGTCCCCAGTAGAGTCCCTCCTTACATCAGGCATTCCCAGCGGAGTCCCTCTTACACCAGGCAATCCCAGTAGAGTCCCTCCTTACATCAGGCATTCCCAGCGGAGTCCCCCTTACACCAGGCAATCCCAGTAGAGTCCCTCCTTACATCAGGCATTCCAGCGGAGTCCCTTCTTACACCAGGCAATCCCAGCGGAGTCCCTCCTTACACCATGCAATCCCAACTGAGTCCCTCCTTACACCAGACATTCCCAGCGGAGTCCCTCCTTACACCAGACATTCCCAGCGGAGTCCCTCCTTACACCAGACATTCCCAGCGGAGTCCCTCCATACACCAGGCATTCCCAGCGGAGTCCCCCTTACATCAGATGTCCCCAGCGGAGTCCCTCCCTACACCAGGCAATCCCAGTAGAGTCCCTCTTCACATCAGGTGTCCCCAGCGGAGTCCCCCTTACATCAGATGTCCCCAGTAGAGTCCCTCCTTACATCAGGCATTCCCAGCGGAGTCCCTCTTACACCAGGCAATCCCAGTAGAGTCCCTCCTTACATCAGGCATTCCCAGCGGCGTCCCCCTTACACCAGGCATTCCCAGTAGAGTCCCTCCTTACATCAGGCATTCCAGCGGAGTCCCTTCTTACACCAGGCAATCCCAGCGGAGTCCCCCTTACACCAGGCAATCCCAGTAGAGTCCCTCCTTACATCAGGCATTCCCAGCGGAGTCCCCCTTACACCAGGCAATCCCAGTAGAGTCCCTCCTTACATCAGGCATTCCAGCGGAGTCCCCCTTACACCAGGCAATTCCAGCAGAGTCCCTTCTTACACCAGGCAATCCCAGCGGAGTCCCTCCTTACACCATGCAATCCCAACTGAGTCCCTCCTTACACCAGACATTCCCAGCGGAGTCCCTCCTTACACCAGACATTCCCAGCGGAGTCCCTCCTTACACCAGGCATTCCCAGCGGAGTCCCCCTTACACCAGGCATTCCCAGCGGAGTTCCCCTTACATCAGGTGTCCCCCAGTGGAGCCCCCTCTCATCAGGTGTCCCCCAGTGGAGCCCCCTCTCATCAGGTGTCCCCCAGTGGAGCCCCCCTCATCAGGTGTCCCCCAGTGGAGCCCCCATCATCATGTGTCCCCCAGTGAAGCCCCCCTCTCATTAGGTATCCCCCAGCAGCGGAGACTCTCTCCGCGGCCATTACAGAAAACCAGATCGCACAGGCAGAATCAGTGGAACAAAATAGGCAGGTGGCTGCCAATAGAAATTGAGCTGCGGCGCCGCTCACCCCCGCCCCTTCCCACATCAGGTCACAGACAGACGGCAGCCAGGCGGGAGGTGGGCAGTGCCGCAACTCAATTTCTATTGACAGCCACCCTGCCTCTTATTTGTTCTAGTCTTTAGGAAAATGGCGGCCGGTGGAGACATTGTCTCCACCGGCTGCGGACCTCTAGTTGCGGCGGTGAAAAATCGGGAATGCAAGGTTTTCCCGGGACATTTCCCGGGAATCGTGAAAAAGGGAAAAGGGTCCAAATCCCGGGAATGTCCCGGGAAATTCGGGACAGTTGGTAAGTATGCATATGGTGAAAGGTTCTCTGAATATAAGGAAGACCCATAAGAAGGAAAGATATTAGAAAGAGCTAACCAGAGAATTTATCATTACCAAAGGCACATATATCAAGCCTATAAGGTGAGGGCACATCAAGATTTTTGTATATGCACAAAGGTGGATCAGTGTGGAGATATATCTATATGAACGGTCTTCAAAAAAAAATCACAAAACAGACTGTCACGTTGTTTGCATTACAGATTGAATACTATACGGACACTGTGTGGAATATTGAGCATATTGCACTTTACTGCCATCTTGTGGTTGTTTTTGGCATTTTTTCATTTTTTTCATTTGCAAATCAAATTTTTTCCTTTTGTGATATTTTTCTTTTGGATTATTTCAACTACTGTTACACTCTATATTTATATGTATATTTGAAGTTCATGATGTTTATTTAGCGCTGCACTCAATTATCTTTATTTGTTATATCACATACTTATGAAGTGTGGGGAGTGGCGGCAACTTCTTCTAAGATTAACATAGCAGCTCACAAGGTTTTTTCACACACTAAAAGCCAAGAGCTCACACGCTCACCCCTCATTAACCCCTGCATTAACCCCTGCAGGGCAGCAATTGTGGACTAAGCAATACTTAAACAATATCATATATTGCCATATTGCCGTGGTGAGTGTAATGCCGCGTACACACGATCGATTTTCTCGACGGTGAAAACACCGTTGAGAAAATTGACGGAAAAACGAGGAACGGCTTGTTTCCCTACACACGGCTGTTTTTCCCGTAATTTTTTCTCTTGGTCGAGAAAAACGACCGTGTGTAGGCTCCCCAGCAGTGTTTCCCTATGGGAAAGCTGCTGCAGAAAAAAATGCCGTGAATCACGATGAGAAAAATTAGAGCAGGTTCTAATTTTTCTCGTTGTGATTAATGCCGTTTTTCTCGTCTGGAAAAATTAGCAAAAGCCCACATACGGTCGTTTTTCTCGTCAAAGAGAAAAAATTGAATTTTTCCCGAGAAAAATGGTCGTGTGTACGTGGCATAAGCCCTCATATGCAACCAAAATCAGACAGTTTGTGCAAAGCCTTTGTCCTTCTTGAACATAACATAAGCATCAGAAACAAACTACCATTCCAAAACCTTGCCATCAAAATATTAGGTCAAATAGATTAGGGTGGAAGGGAGTTACCGCTCCAGGTGAGTATGCTTAGACAATCAATAGTCCCTCAGGAAGCCGTGGGTGCTGGCAATGCACAAGGCAGACAAAGACAAAAAATGGATGATATGGACAGCCGCACTCCAAAAAACCTTTACGGTTGCCTTTATTGTAAAAAACGAATAGGTGCACTACAAATTACAGCAAGACAGGGATAGCAGCTGACGCGTTTCACACTGTAGTCTAGTGCTTACTCATAGCTGTCCATATCATCCAAATAGATTAGGGTGAAAGGAAAAGTCTCATCTCAAAGACCGGCTCATAAAAAGCAAGAATCATTTGAATTAGCTTGAATAGGGCTGGTCTCTCGAGTCCTAAGATGCTGGAACACACACTTTAGAAATAAGGCAGCTCTGGACTTTAGGCTGGAACACATAGCCTCACCTCTGGGACCTCCAGGACCTGCCCCCCTGAATCAATCAACGGAGCAATGGGCAAACTGGAAAGACCGGTCCTCACAACACAAAAGCGCTAATGCGCATGCGGCAGCCCTCAATATCTCAACTGGTCCCGTACAAAAGGGGCTGCCACTGGAGTGATCTAACTCATATGTTTTTCCACCATAAAAGGTGTATGTATGTGTGTATATATATATATATATATGATAGATAGATAGATAGATAGATAGATAGATAGATAGATAGATAGAGAGAGAGAGAGAGAGATTTTATATATATATATATAAATGTGATAATGTATACGGTAAACACTATGGTGGTCTGTATGCTTTATATCTGAGTATATTACAGTGGAGTTGGTGAATATCACATGCAGAGGAAACAGATCTAGTTTCTTAAGGAATCCATCCACAGCCACAGATAAACCCTTAAAGGAACAGGCACATAATAGCTATTATTCATCACTCAAATTGGGAGGTGAGCTGCATGGTGGTGGGATAATTATAAGAAGAAGAATCAACGTTTTGTATTTCACCACACATTTGGTGCACAATAGAAGAGGAAATTTGGTGGTCAGTTATAAAAAAGTGATCTTTTTGGTTGAAATAAAACAACACGTTGATTCTTCTTCTTTTCAACTTTTACACACACATTGATTTAATGTTGGACTCACTTAAGGACCGATTTGATGATTTTCACTTTTTTTTATAGCATTTGGAGTTTGATTACACATAGATAAGACATATAATGTGTGGCACTGGATCAATTCAGATTGTGATAATGTAGTAAACCATAAAATATTGAGACCCAAAGAACATGATGGCGTACACTCCTCACTAATAAAAAAACATATGATGGGCAATTGAACTGAGTAACAGTTAAAATATATACACATCAAAGCAGCGCTATTTCTCAGTTAACCAAAACTGACAATTTATATATGAATATCACCATATACATATGAAAAAAGATAAAAGACACAGGAGGTCAATACTTGATGGTAGGATAAAATCTCTGGTAGAGATAGGTGGTGATCAGAAAGACTTTGTAAATGGTAGTGACACCTTTCACCGGATTCCTTCACCCCGTGCTCCACACTCCCCTTAGTGGTTTAAACTCACCGCAATGATGAGAAGTAAAAGCCTTAATGAATATCCAACCAGCTCCTAGGTCCGGGTCTCATTAGTGCCTTTATCCATGGCTTCCCAGACAGCCATTGTTTTCCTCTTCCTTCTAACACACTGAGTTGTGGGTGGGCTCTCAATGTCCTCACTTAAGCTGGGTACACTCCTCACTGTCATAAAAATAGAATAAACCTATTAGAATGTATCTCATAATACATAAATAAATTTATAAAAACTAGAAAAGTAAAATTGTAATCTAAAATACAGATTTTGAAACGCGTTGGGTGTTCACCACTTGAATTTCCTGTTTAGTGATCTCATATGGAAATCTGAGTATACTGTATAATAACTAAGAATTCTGTAATAACCATTTTAACATCATGTAATGCGTTTCTTTTATCTAGATTTTTTGTAATAACAATAAAGATTTTGTATAATTTTTAAAGAACCTACTCTAAGCCACAACTAATTGTGCAAGTATATTTGTTGCCGTTAAAATCCCATACATGAGGATTTTTTTTTTACAGTGCCTTGAAAAAGTATTCATACCCCTTGAAGTTTTCCACATTTTGTCATGTTACAACCAAAAATGTAAATGGTGGGCTGGGAATCAATTAATACATTACAAGCAAAAAGGCCAGATATGAAGTAAAGCTCTACAAGCTTTGTGAAAGAGCCACGGGATATTTGTATGTGTTTCACGCGTAGGAAGGAAAAGATTCCCAGCTCCAGCTTCCTGAGTGCCAAACCTACATCGGCACAAGTGGAAAAATTGTCTGGGACCTGGCATTTCCACTTCTCCAAAAAGGTTATCACATCTACCTAGACAATTTCTATACCAGTCTGCCCCTTCTCCGCCACCTGTACCGTAAAGAAAGAAACTTTGGATTGTGGTCCCATCGGAAAAAACAAGAAGGGCTTCCCACAAACTTTAGTGAGCACAAGGCTACAAAGGGGGAATCAGCAAGTCTGAGAAACGACAAAGTGTTGGCTGTGAAGTGGAAGGATATGAGAGAGGTGTCCACCATCCACAATGACACTTTGGTGGAGATTCCCGGAAGACATAAAAGCCTGCATGCATCCAAGATTATAATCTCTACATGGGGCAGTGGATTTCAACGATCAGATGCTAAAGCTCTATTTAGCAACAAGGAGGTCTTGTTTCTGGTATAAAAAAAGTTGCAATTTATCTTATTTATTTGGCCAAAGACCCACTGCCTTCCTCAAATTCATACTCAGAAAACCTTTGCTCTGATGCTGTTGGGAGACTTCATGAACGCCATTTCCCTGAGAGCATTCAACCAACAGAAGCAGGCTGAAGACGCCAAAAAAGATGTTGCGCATGCAGCAGAGGGGGATTTAAAAGAGACACCAGTTATCATTGTCCACAGTGTCACTCCCAACCGGGCCTATGCATTGGAGACTTGCTTTCGACGTTTTAACTCATCACTAAAATATTACCTCATATTTCTAACAGCCTGCCATTTGCCCATTTTCAAAATCTGTGCTGACCATTTGCCTGTTAATCTACCATGTTTTTTGCCTGCCGTTTGGACTGATCTTTTGCTCTGATACTGTTGTAGTGGGATTCCTGATAACACAGGCGTCTCACATATGTGAGAGGCTCCAGAATAGTTTTTCCGGATGGAAAATTACAACTTCAAAAAACTCACCATGCCTCTTACTAAATACATTGGAATGTCTATTTTCCAAAAAGGGGTCATTTGGGGTATTTGTACTGTCCTAGCTTGTTAGCGTCTCAAGAAATTAGGCCATTAGTACATCAGTTGTGATCAATTTTCAATGATTGGCACCATAGCTTGTAGACGCTATAACTTTCACAATAATAGACCCTGAATTGGGTTATTTTTAACCAAGGCAATGTAGCAGAATTAATTTTGGCCAAAATCTATGAAGAAAATTTACTTATTTGCAAAAAAATTTACAGAAACAAAGAATTTTTTTTTTCCAAAATGTTCTGTCTTTTTTCATTTATAGCACAAAAAAAACAACAACCCAGTGCTGATTAAATACCACCAAAAGAAATCTCTATTTGTGGGGCAAGTAGTTAAAGGAATACAATGTGGGCGATCTGCATGTGTTGCAAGGATAAACTGCCTTTTGCCTTTACATATGCTTTACATTGCCATACTCTTACACTGAAGGGATGAACAGAGTATGGACAGGCATGTCAGGGTTACTCAGTAAGGTCCCTCTTCTTGTAAGTGCACTAAAAGTGTATTTCTGTGACATATTTTAATAAGAGCCTGAAAAGATGAGAGCAAAGAGGTTTTAAAAAAAGATCCACCTTTGTGTCGAGTCTAATCCACCTTTGTATCAATTATAATTATATTTTATCGACTATAGTTTACATGATTAGGTATATGTATTAGATTTGAATACACTATGTTGCTAAATATATAGTATATGCAATTTTTACTCAAATAGTAGTGTTAGCCTGACATCTAGTGAAAAAATAGCAAAGTGCAGCTCAATAAAGACAAATGTGACTTACAGACATACTGTAGCTAGTTAATATTAAGTAGTTACTATTAAGTAGTAACAAAAAAAAAAAATTAAAAGGTTTCACTTTTAATTCCTAAATGTAAGAGAAAGTGAAAAGTAAAGTAAAAAATGATTTTACCATGTTCAATCATTTTTTATATTATCCAAACCCTTCTTTAGATCTTAGATCATCCTTTTCTGAATAAGCAGATCTTAAGCATAATGCCACCATAGAAACATATATGTCATATAACTTGCATCTATCATCCTTTATTACATATGTTCTGTCATGTGTGTTTGCGTATAAATACCTGATTTCTCCATTGTGCAATCAAGAGGCTGAAAACTCAGCAACTAGAAGTAGCCAGGGAGAAGGTGGCAACGGCTGGTGAGGGATATAATGCATTGCTGGAAAGTGGATGGTGAGTATTTTGGGATGGTTAATTTCCACTTTAACTGTAGCGTAGCAGAGAAAAGTCAGGACACTAACCTGGCAACCTAGCTGGAAGGTTGTGTAAATCTCAAGATTAGATGGACAAAATTACAGATGCTTTAAATAAAATAATATGTCATAGTACCAAATACGCTTTTTACTTTATTTTAAGAGGGGAGTTTTAAGATTTTATAATATCTTTGTATTTTTATAAATAGCTGTACACATTCATATGTGACTACACACTATTAGAACATTGAACTGCACTTTAATACTTTTTATATCTCTTTCTGTCATCAGTGGTCTGCCTTTCCAAATTTCCATTTACTTTATATAATTGTATCTTTTAATTTCATCTTTTAAAGTCAGGATGCATTAAGCAGCGTGTGCTTAAAGTGGGATTCCACCCGCGATTTTTTTTTTTAAAAGTCAGCAGCTACTAACACTGTAGCTGCTGACTTTTAATAAGGACACTTACCTGTCCTACTCGCCCGCGATGTCGGGCCCCCGACGGCGATTGCTCGGTCCTGGCAGGTCCCGGCACCTCCATCCTGACTAAGGGAAACAGGCAGTGAAGCCTTATGGCTTCACTGCCCATTTCCTACTGCGCATGCGCGACTCGCACAGCGCTTTGTGAATGGGCGGCTGCCTCCTGGGATACACACAGTTCCCAGAAGGCAGCGTGCCCCATTCACCAGAAAACACTGCGACAGAGGACGAGGAAGAAGACCACCGCGGTGGAGGAAGAGGCAGAAGAGCTAGTTCCGCATAGCAACCGCCCTTTCTGGTGAGTATAAAAATAAAAAATAAATTAAATTATTTTTTTCACATTTTTTTTTTTTTTTGGGGAAAAAAATAAAAAATCAGGGTGGAACTCCACTTTAAGCTTTTGTAAAACAATCCATTCCTCAGACCTTGATTGCTGTGGTGGCTTACATTTGCCTGGGATTTGTCAAATGACAGAAAGCACAAAAATTACTCCAAGAGCATGACAACGACTCATCCAGGAGGTCATAAAAGAACCCAGAATAACATCTAAAGAACTGCAGGCCTCACTTGCCTCAGGTAAGATCAGTGTTCATGATTCAACAATAAGAAAGACTGGGCAAAAATGGCATCCGTGGGAGAGTTCCAAGGCCAAAGCCACTGCTGACCAAAAAGAACACAAAGGCTCATCTCACATTTACCAGAACATCTTGATTATCCCCAAGACTTTTAGGCAAATATTCTGTGGACATCCCGTTACATCTGGCATAAAACAAATTCAGCATTTCATAACAAAAATATCATACCAACAGTCAGATATGGGGGTGGTAGCATGATGGTCTGGGGTTGCATTGCAGCTTCAGGACCTTGCACGACTTACCATAATTGAAGGAACCATGAATTCTGAGCTCTACCAGAAAATCCTAAAGGAGAATGTCTGGCCATCAGTTTGTGACCTCAAGCTCAAGTGCACTTGGGTTATGCAGCAGGACAATGATCCAAAACACAACAGCAAGTCCACCTCCAAATGGTTCAAACAAAGCAAAATTTAGGTTTTGGAGTGGCCTAGTCAAAGCCCGGACTTAAATCCAATTGAGATGCTGTATCATGACCTTACACAGGCTATTCATGCTGAAAAACCCTCCAATGTGGCTGAATTAAAACAATTCTGGAAAGAAGAGTGGGCTAAAATTTCTCCACAGCAATGTGAAAGACTCATTGCCAGTTATAGCAAACGTTTGATTGCAGTTGTTGCCGCCAAGGGTGGCACAACTAGTTATGAGGTTTAGGGGGCAATTACTTTTTCACATAAAGCCAGGCAGGTCTGAACAGCTTTTTTGCCTTAATAAATGAAACCATCATTTAAAAACTGCATTTTGTATTTACTCGGGTTATCTTTGTGTAATAAGAAAATTAGTTTGATGATCTGAGTCATTTAACCCCTTAAGCCCCGGACCATTACGCAGCTTAATGACCAGAGGTGTTTTTACAATTTGGCACTGCGCTGCTTTAACTGGAAATTGTGCGGACATGCAATGTTGTACCCAAACGAAATTTGCGTCCTTTTTTTCCCACAAATAGAGCTTTCTTTAATGGTATTTGATTGCCTCTGCGATTTTTTTTTTTTGCAATATAAACGGAAAAAGACTGAAAACTTTGAAAAAAAAATATATTTTCTACTTTTTGTTATAAGTAAAATTGAATAAACTCAATTTTAGTCATACGTTTAGGCCAAAATGTATTCACCACATGTCTTTAGTAAAAAAAAAAAATGTCAATAAGCGTATATTTATTGGTTTGGGCAAAAGTTATAGCGTCTACAAACTAGGGTACATTTTCTGGAATTTACACAGCTTTTAATTTATGACTGCCTATCTAATTTCTTGAGGTGCTAAAATGGCAGGGCAGTACAAACCCCCCCCCAAATGACCCCATTTTGGAAAGTAGACACCCCAAGGAAATTGCTGAGAGGCATGTTGAGCCCATTGAATATTTTTTTTTTGTCCCAAGTGATTGAATACTGACAAAAAAAAAAAAATACAAAAAGTTGTCACTAAATGATATATTGCTCACACATGCCATGGATATATGTGGAATTGCACCCCAAAATACATTTTGCTACTTCTCCTGAGTATGGGGATACCACATGTGTGGGACTTTTTAGGAGCCTAGCCGCGTACGGGACCCCGAAAACCAAGCACCGCCTTCAGGATTTCTAAGGGCACACATTTTTGATTTCACTCCTCACTACCTATCACAGTTTCGAAGGCCATAAAATGCCAAAATAGCACAAAACCCCCCCAAATGACCCCATTTTGGAAAGTAGACACCCCAAGCTATTTGCTGAGAGGCATGGTGAGTATTTTACAGCTCTCATTTGTTTTTGAAAATGAAGAAAGAAAATAATATTTTTTTTTTTTTTCAATTTTCAAAACTTTGTGACAAAAAGCGAGATCTGCAAAATCCTCACTATACCTCTCAGCAAATAGCTTGGGGTGTCTACTTTCTAAAATTGGGTCATTTGGGGGGGGGGGGGGTTTGTGCCATCTGGGCATTCCATGGCCTCCGAAACTGTGATAGGCAGTGAGGTGTGAAGTCAAAAATTTACACCCTTAGAAAGCCTGAAGGCGTTGCTTGGTTTTTGGGGTCCTGTACACGGCTAGGCTCCCAAAAAGTCTCACACATGTGGTATCCCCGTACTCAGGAGAAGCAACAGAATGTATTTTGGGGTGTAATTCCACATATGCCCATGGAATGTTTGAGCAATATATCATTTAGTGACAACTTTGTGCAAAAAAATAAAAATATTTTTTTTTATTTTTTCCGCAACTTGTGTCAACATATAAAATATTCCATGGACTCGACATGCCTCTCAGCAAATAGCTTGGGGTGTCTACTTTACAAAATGGGGTCATTTGGGGGGGTTTGAACTGTCCTGGCATTTTATACACAACATTAGGGAGCTTATGTCACACATCATCCACTCTTCTAACCACTTGAAGACACTTTTTGTTTACATGAAAACATTTTTTTTTTTTGCAAGAAAATTACGTTGAACCCCCAAACATTATATATTTTTTTAAAGCAAAGGCCCTACAGATTAAAATGGTGGTTGTTGCATTTTTTTTTTCCATACAGTATTTGCGCAGCGATTTTTCAAACGCATTTTTTGGGGAAAAAAATACACTTTTTTAATTTTAATGCACTAAAACACACTATATTGCCCAAATGTTTGATGAAATAAAAAAGATGATCTTAGGCCGAGTACATGGATACCAAACACGACATGCTTTAAAATTTTGCACAAACGAGCAGTGGCGACAAACTACATACATTTTTAAAAGCCTTTAAAAGCCTTTACAGGTTACCACATTAGATTTAAAGAGGATGTCTACTGCTAAAATTAATGCCCTCGATCTAACCTTCGCGGTGATACCTCACATGCATGATGCAATTGCTGTTTACATATGACGCCAGACCGACGCTTGCGTTTGCCTTTGCGCAAGAGCAGGGCGGGACAGGGGTGCTTTTTTTTATTATTAATTTTGCTTTTTTATTTTATTTTTAAACTGTTCCTTCCATATATTTTTTTTTTTTTATCATTTTTATTGTTATCTCAGGGAATGTAAATATCCCCTATGATAGCAATAGGTAGTGATAGGTACTCTTTTTTTGAAAAAACTGGGGTCTATTAGACCCTAGATCTTTCCTCTGCCCTCAAAACATCTGACCACACCAAGATCAGTGTGATAAAATGCTTTCCCAATTTCCCAATGGTACTTTTTATATCCGGGGACGACGACATTGCCTCCCACTGCTTGTAAAAGCAGTCCAGAGGCTAATTAGCCACTAGGATTGCTTTTACACGAAAGCCGGCCGCTGGCTGAAAAGAATGATACCAAGATGATACCTAAACCCGCAGGCATCATTCTGGTATAACCATTCAAATTCCAGCAACATACCAGTACGTTGCTGGTCCTTGTTGGACATGTATTGTAATCTTTTTTTTCATGCAGCCTGTTGGCTGAATGAAAAAAAGAGATTGATCGGTGGGTATTCCCACCATCAGAATACCTCCCTTCATTCACCCACTTCTAAGGATGGGCATACATGCACCATTTATATATGCCGAAGCATGGGGGCATCCTCCCGCAAAAGTTATGCCGCGTACACACGGTCAGACTTTTCCACGGGCAAGCCTCCATCAGAATTTCAACCATATGTACGAGGCATTAGGAGCAAAATCGCTCCTCCGCCCCTGCTGCCCCCTAGCTTCAGCATATATGCCCTTTTTTTTTAACTGTGGTGGTGAAATCACCTCCTACAGCACTGGAGTCGCAGGGATAAGGCCTGTCTCTGCGACCGCTGCAGTTATGTGTGTTGTGTTTTGTAAGTGACAGTGATCAATCGATACTGCACTTGGGTGGCCTGGGCTGGACGGAGGGGCAAAACGCAGGTGCTATCAGGTATCTGGGCTGATCCCGATAACACTGCGTTTTTGGGAACCCTAAACTGCTGGTGACGCTAGTATAGATCTGATCAGATATTGATCTGCTCAGATACTATACCACTAAGGGAGATGTATGCTTCACGCGTGAGTGTTAGCGCTACTGGCACTAACCTGACGCTGCCTGGGGTGTGACGCAGACCCTCTCTGACGCTAAAACCTAATTGATATCACCCGCCGGGCGATCAGGGGGTTAAACCTTTATTGGGTTATATACGGCGGGTGCCCTGACACTATAAAAATCAAACTAACTAACCAGGGTCACCCGTAACACTTATACGGTGATCACTGGTGAAAAGGTTAACTAGGGGCAATCAGGGGGTTAAAACCTTTATTAGGTAATATATGGGGGTACCTGACGCTATATAAAAACCTGACGGGGAACCTAAATAACAAAATAACTAACTGGCTAACCAGTGTCACCAGTGACACTTATACGGTGATCACTGGTGAAAGGGTTAACTCTAGGGGCAATCAGGGGGTTAAAACCTTTATTCAATATTATATGGGGGTACCTGACGCTATAAAAACCTGGCGGCGAACCTAAAAAAATAACAGACTACCTAGCGGCACCAGCATACCTAATACAGCGATCAGAAAAACGATCGCTTAGTGACACTGGCAAAAGGGGGTGAAAGGGTTACCTGGGGGGCGATCAAGGGGTTAAACCTTTATTAGGTAATATATGCTGGTATCTGACGCTATAAAGACCTGGCGGCAAACCTAAAAAAAATAACTGACTAACTAGCGGCACCAGCATAACCAATACAGCGATCAGAAAAACTATCGCTTATTGACATAGGCAAAAGGGGGTGAAAGGGTTACCTGGGGGGGCGATCAAGGGGTTAAACGTTTATTAGGTAATATATGGGGGTACCCGACGCTATAAAAACCTGGCGGTGAACCTAAAAAAATAACTGACTACCTAGCGGCATCACCGACGCTAATACAACGATCAGAAAAACGATCGCTTAGTGACAGTGGTGCTAGGGGGTGAAAGGGTTACCTGGGGGGCAATCAAGGGGTTAAACCTTTATTGGGGGGGGGTAGGGGGCTACCCTGGACCTAAAGGGACCTACACTAACTGCCCTGACACTTTTACAGTTACAAATGTCACTGTTTGCAGTGATCATTAAATAAATGTTCACTGCAATCAGTGACACTGTGACTGGGGGCTGGGGGGTGATCTGGGGGTGACCGGGGGGGTGATCGTGTTCCTATGTGTGCTGGTGTCAGTGTAGTGTTTGTGCACTAACCTGACATCTTCTCTCCACGGCACTCCGGTATGTGTAAGCGCCGCAGGGAGAGATGACATCACTTCCTCTGCCTGTGTTTACATTACACAGGCAGAGGAAGCACCCCATTCGCCGGGAGCGATCTCGAGGGGGTGGCCAGAAACCAATGGCCGGCCCCTCATCACTGATTGCTCCCGGAGCGATACCGACTGTTCACTGTACTGGAGGGGGGTCCGATCGGACCCCCCACCCATACGAAGGCAGTCACGTACAGGTACGTGATTGTGCCTGTACGTGCCATTTTGCCGACGTATATATACAGTGGGCGGTCGTTAAGTGGTTAAGTGTGACAAATATGCAAAAAAAATTAAAAAATCGGAAAGAGGGCAAATACTTTTTCACACAACTGTATATTTTCTCTTAATGGGATTGGGGATGTGGAAGGTTTACTGTAACACAGTATAAAATACTATTTACAGAAAAAGAGCAGGAAATGGTACACTGAGTGTGCTGACCACTGACCTAATGCACTTTTTCTGTGATTGTTCCTTCCATATGTGGGTCTGCAAGACCTTCAAAACTGTTCTAAATTTACTCAAGACTACTTAACTTGAAATACAAATCTGAAAAAGTTAAAAGCCAAAAACAAGTTGTCTCTTTCTTCCTCTTAATATTTGACCTTGGAGATTTAGATTTTGTTTATACATCTGAAATGACTGTTCACTTAACATTGCTTACCTGTTACTAATATAGGAGTTTTGTGCAGAATTATTGGCATGCTACGTAAGAGTTATTTATGTAAACCAACACATGCATATATACATAAATATTAACCAAAGATTTGCAAGAGGTTACATTTTTTATTAGATCTTATTGAGATGGTATGGGCATGCTCACCAGTAGGGATGAGCTTCGAGTTCGAGTCGAACCCATGTGCGACTCGAACATCCTCTGTTCGGCCATTCGCCGAATTTCGAACATTATGGGCCGTTCGCGCCAAATTCGAGTAGCGCGTCACGGCCCATAATTCACTGCAGCATCGCAGTGCATTGCTGACTGATGATTGGCCAAGCATGCACTATGACCTGCATGCTTTGGCCAATCACAGCGAGCAAAAAACAGAGAGCCATAATTGGCCAAATGCAGGGTGGCTTTGGCCAATTATGTCTCAGGGGGTTTAGTACACGCCCCACACTATATAAGGCCGCCTCCGTGGTGGCCTTGTGTAGTGTATTGCGGTGGTTAAAGAGAGAGGTTAAAGAGAGAGAGAGACACAGTCATTTATTTTGAGTTAGATAGAGCAGGCAGGCGAGTCAGTTAGCTGCAGTTACAGTGTGTAGAGGATATATATGCATCCTAGGTGTTGTATATATATTTACACAATGTATTCAGTTTAGCTAGATCCGTTCCTGTTATTCTCTATACTGACAGGCAGGCAGGTGATTGTGCTAGCTGCAGTGTTTCACTTAGTGTACTGTGTCCTTTGCACAGTGTGCACCAAAAGCTTACCTGAATACAATTGCTGGTGTTTAGAGTTGAGCAGACACCTGGATGTTCGGGTTCGGCGGGTTCGGCCGAACATCGCAAAAAAGTTTGAGTTCGGAACCCGAACTTGACCCAAACTTGACCCCGAACCCGAACCCCATTGAAGTCAATGGGGACCCGAACTTTTGAGGACTAAAATGGCTTTAAAAAAGTAATGGAATGGGCTAGAGGGCTGTAAATAGCAGAAAAATGATGTTAAGAGCATGGCAAGTGCTCTGCAAACAAATGTGGATAGGAAAATAACTTAAAATAACATAAAATACATAAAAATAAAAAATAATAATCTTGACCTAGGAGAACGAGGTCCATGTGGAGTAGGAGGTTGAGATGGTGGTGGATGTGGTGGTGTAGGTGGAAGCAGCGGTGGAGGAGGACGAGGTAGCCAACACTGGTTTTTGTTTTAAATTTTTATTTTTTAATTAGGGTACACCCCAAAAGAGTGAGAAAGGTCAAAAATACAACAATGGCTGGGTAAGGCCGGTATACATGTCTATTCTGCACAAGGTACGGACAAGTCCTGTGGGATCCATGCCTGGTTCATTTTAATGAACGTGAGCTTGTCCACATTGGCTCTGGACAGGAGGCTGCGATTGTCTGTGATAACGCCCCCTGCCGTGCTAAATACACGTTCAGATAATACACTGGCTGCAGGGCAGTCCAGCACCTCCAAGGCGTAAAGGGCAAGCTCAGGCCATGTGCCCAATTTGGAGACCCAGAAGTTAAAGGGGGCAGACCCATCATTCAGTACATGTAGGCGTGTGCACACATACTGCTCCACCATGTGTGAAATGCTGGCTCCTGCTAAGACGTTCCATATCAGCTGGTGGTGCTGGTTGTTGTGGCATGCTGACAAAGCTTTTCCACATTTCGGCCATGCTAACCCTGCCTTCTGAGGTGCTGGCAGTGCCCCGGCTGCGTTGGCGACCTCTTCCTCCTCCTCTGCCTTCGCCTTGTGCTTCCACTGTGCCCCCGCTGTCAGGTGGGAATGCCACCAGCAGCGCGTCTACCAGCGTGCGCTTGTACTCGCGCATAGTGATGAGCCGAACACCCCCGGGTTCGGTTCGCACCAGAACCCGCGAACGGACCGAAAGTTCGCACGAACATTAGAACCCTATTAAATACAATGGATGCGAACGTTCGAATTCTAAAGTGCTAATTATAACGACTATTATCCATGTTATTGTCCTAAACAGAGTTTGGGAACCCGGGTTCTGCACCAGGGGACATGTATCAATGCAAAAAGAAGTTTTAAAAACGGCCGTTTTTCGGGAGCAGTCATTTTAATGATGCATAAAGTGAAAAAAAAAAGTCAAATATTCCTTTAAATATTGTACCTGGGGGGTGTCTAAAGTATGCCTGTGAAGTGCCACGTGTTTCCCGTGTTTAGAACTGTCCCTGCACAAAATTACATTTCTAAAGGAAAAAAAAGCCATTTAAAACTGCTTGCGGCTTTAATGTAATGTCTGGTCCCGGTAATATGGATGAAAATCTTTAAGAAAAATGGCATAGCTACCCCGTCACCCCCCCCCCCCCCCTACCCCAGCCCATTACCAGCCCCTTTTGGTCTTGTATGGATATTAAGGGGAACCCCGCACACAAAATAAAAAAGGCCCTATATACTCTGAACAGCCGTATACAGGCGGTGCATACAAGACAGGGACTGTAGGTTTGTTATTATGTAGAATCTGTTTGTAATTTTGAACAGGTACATTGTTTAAGTGTAGCTCCAGCCAAAAAATCTATTTTTAAGCTTTTTGGAAAACATAGGGAAGGGTTATCACCCCTGTAACATTTTTTTTTGCCGTCTGTGCCCCTGTTCAGAACATTTCACCTCACTTTGCGTCCCAATGACAACTGTTTTTGAAATGTGGTGTTTTTATTGAAACAAGGATTGGTGATAAAGCATCAGTAGAGAGGAGACACCTTTCTCCCATATTAATTCTTACAGGAGAGAATTTTCCTTCCAAGGGGTAGATTTCCTCTCACTTCCTGTTGTCTTCTTCCGTTTGCAAGTAGTAGTCGTTTGTAAGTTGGATGTTTGAAAGTAGGGACCTGCCGTATATACTCTGCAGAAATTGGCCCCTTAGGTGTTGGTGCTGGCACAACACTGTAAGCACTCACAGTTACTCTTGGTGGGTGCTGGAACGCCCTGCTGTCAACTATTATATCAGGAATTGTAATAACATATAATTGTTGAACAGTGGTAGTAAAAATTGGGCCTTTGATGGTGGTGCTGGTGCCACAACACTGTAAGGCCTGACAGTTACTCTTGGTGGGCACAGCAATGGGCCCTGCTGTGAATTATTAGATCAATAATTATAATTGCATGCCCCTGTTGAAAAGGGGCTGAAAAATTGGGCCTTTGGTGGTGGTGGTGGTGGTGGTGGTGTTGACACAACACTGTAAGGCCTGACAGTTACTCTTGGTGGGCGCAGCAATGGGCCCTGCTGTGAATTATTAGATCAATAATTATAATTGCATGCCCCTGTTGAACAGGGGCTGAAAAATTGGGCCTTTGGTGGTGGTGGTGGTGGTGTTGACACAACACTGTAAGGCCTGACAGTTACTCTTGGTGGGCGCAGCAATGGGCCCTGCTGTGAATTATTAGATCAATAATTATAATTGCATGCCCCTGTTGAACAGGGGCTGAAAAATTGGGCCTTTGGTGGTGGTGGTGGTGGTGGTGGTGGTGGTGTTGACACAACACTGTAAGGCCTGACAGTTACTCTTGGTGGGCGCAGCATTGGGCCCTGCTGTGAATTATTAGATCAATAATTATAATTGCATGCCCCTGTTGAACAGGGGCTGAAAAATTGGGCCTTAGGCACTGGTGGCACAACACTGCAACCCCTCACAGATACTGTACTTGGAGCACAGCAATGAGGCCTGTTGCAAAGTATTGCATCAAAAATTCTAATTACACGCCCCTGTTAAACAGGGGCTGAAAAATTGGGCCTTAGCCACTGGTGGCGGCACCCATAAACCAAAATGATCTTCCAAGCTATCATCATTAATCGGATCATTGAGGAGGAGGAGGAGGATAGCCAGTCAACATAACAGCACAGGCACTCAGCATCAGCATCAGTCTTGAAGGGATGTGACATTTTAAAATCAATTAGTCTGTTATATCAGCATCAGGTGTGTGGTAGCTGATGGTGATCCAAGACTGGTTCATCTTGATGAAAGTCAGTCGATCAACCGAGTCGGTGGACAGGCGCACCCTGTGATCCGTGACAAATCCTCCAGCAGCACTGAATGTGCGTTCTGAAAGAACGCTGGATGCAGGACAGGCCAGTAGCTCAATTGCATACTGTGCAAGCTCTGGCCAGTGATCCATCCTCAAGACCCAGTAAGCCAGAGGTTTTTCGGTGGGGAAGGTGTCCAAGTCTGACCTTGCCCCTAGGTATTCCTGCACCATGTATATCAGACGCTGGCGATGGTTGCTGGAACCGATCATACTTTGGGGCTGCGGACTAAAGAATTGTCTGAACGCATCGGTCAGACGGCCACCTTCCCCACCGCTCCTTCTTTGACTGCCCGAAGCCTCAGCAACTCGTTGTCCAGGACCAGGAGTTTGTAACCTCCCAGTCTCTGGGAACGCGTTGCACAGACCTTTCTGCAAGGCCTCCCGGAGTTGTCTCATCCTCTGCTCCCTCTGCGACGGTAACATAAGGTCCGCAACCTTACCCTTGTACCGTGGATCAAGGAGAGTGGCCAGCCAGTAATGGTCCCTCTCCTTGATCCGAAGAATACGAGGATCCTTCCGCAGACTTTGCAGGATCAGGGAGGCCATGCAGCGTAGGTTAGCTGAGGCATTCAGTCCGGAGTCCTCTGGGTCACTAAGGACGACATGATCCGCAGCCACCTCCTCCCAGCCACGTACAAGTCCACTGGTTTCTTGGGACTGTAAATCATCCCTAAAAGACTGCTGCTGATGATGCTGAGTGCCAGCCTCCACCTCCATGCTGACACAATCCTCCTCCTCCTCCTCCTCCTCCTCTTCCTGTGCGATGGGTGGGACAGAAGGAACACTGTCTGGGTAAAGGGGGCCTTGAGAGGCAAGGAAGTCCTCCTCTTCCTGCCTCTGTTCTGCCTCAAGTGCCCTGTCCATTATTCCACGCAGCGTGTGCTCCAACAGGTGGACAAGAGGTACAGTGTCACTGATGCATGCACTGTCACTGCTCACCATCCTCGTGGCCTCCTCAAATGGTGCCAGGACAGTGCATGCATCCCTGATCATGCCCCACTGGCGTGGTGAAAAAAACCCGAGCTCCCCTGACCCTGTCCTGGTGCCGTAGTCGCACAGGTACTCATTGATGGCCCTCTGCTGCGTGTGCAGCCGCTGCAGCATGGCCAACGTTGAGTTCCACCTGGTGGGCATGTCACATATAAGGCGGTTCTTGGGCAGGTTCAACTCCTTTTGCAGCTCAGCCAGGCGAGCACTGGCATTATAAGATCTGCGGAAATGCACACAGACTTTCCTGGCCTGCCTCAGGACATCCTGTAAGCCCGGGTACCTGCCCAAGAACCGCTGTACCACCAGGTTAAGGACGTGAGCCATACAGGGCACATGGGTCAGTTGTCCCTGTCGGAGGGCGGAGAGGAGGTTGGTGCCATTGTCGCAAACCACCATTCCTGGCTTAAGCTGGCGTGGCGTCAACCACCTCTCGGCCTGCCCCTGCAGAGCAGACAGGACCTCTGCCCCAGTGTGGCTCCTGTCCCCCAAACACACCAGCGCAAGCACGGCATGGCATCTTTTTGCCTGCGTACTTGCCTAGCCCCTTGAACGCCTACGGAGCACCGCTGGTTCCGAGGACAAACCACAGGAAGAGGCCATGGAGGAAGAAGAAGAGGAGGGGGTGGAGGAGAGAGGTGTGTCACAACCAGTAGTAGCATTTTGGAGGCGTGGCGGTGGAACAACCTCCAACACTACTGCACCTTGTCCTGCATCCTTCCCAGCTGCCAAAAGAGTGACCCAATGGGCCGTGAAAGAAAGGTAACGTCCCTGTCCATGCCTGCTGGACCATGAGTCAGCGGTAATATGCACCTTACCGCTGACCGCCCTGTCCAGCGAGGCCAAGACATTGCCTTCCACATGCCTGTAGAGAGCCGGAATCGCCTTCCGTGAGAAAAAGTGGCGTTTGGGAACCTGCCACTGAGGAACCGCACATTGCACAAACTCACGGAAGGGGGCCGAGTCTACCAACTGAAAAGGCAGCAGTTGAAGCGCTAGCAATTTAGCCAAGCTAGCATTCAACCGCTGGGCATGTGGATGGCTGGGAGTGAACTTCTTTCGACGGTCCAGCAGCTGGGGCAGGGAAATTTGCCTGCTAGAATCGGACGTCGGTGTACTGCTAGCAGAGTGGCCGCAAGTACTTGGCTGTGACACACCTAATTCTACACCTTCATTCCTCTCAGTGCAGGTTTCAGAGAGGACTGAAGGTATACTGGGGTTGGAGATCCCAGCTGATGCGGTGCAAGGAGAGGTCCGCTTTGTTCTTTGGTGTGGGTCTTTAAGGTAGGCTTGCCAACGAGCTGCATGGCAGGTCAACATATGTCTGATCAAGCATGTGGTGCCCAAGCGGCTGATGTTTTGGCCACGCGATATACGCTTGAGACATATGTTGCAAACAGCAGCTGTGCGATCTGATGCACTCGCCTCAAAAAAGGCCCACACCAAAGAACTTTTTGAATGATGGGCAGAGGCAGCGCCCTGCACAGGCGGAGCTCTGCGGTGTGATTCTGTCGGTCTGTTGCCCATACGCTGGCCACCCAAGGGCATCCTGCCTCGTTGGAGATGTGCCTCCTCCTCATCCTCCTCCTCCTCCTCTCTCCTATTAGGCACCCACGTGGAGTCAGTGACCTCATCATCCCCTCCCTCCTCATCACTGGAGCCAATCTGGCAGTATGCTGCAGCTGCTGGAGCATGACTGCCAGATTGGTGTCCTTCTTGAGCATCCCCTCTCTCAGCTCTCACGCTACTGCATTCCTCTAGCTGGGTATCATCATCAGATCCTTCGAAACGCTGGGCATCCTCCTGGAGCATGTACCCAACACTGTGCTCAAACAGTTCGGGGGACTCCTCAGGAGGAGGACATGGTGGGTCTAGGGAAGGAGTGACTAATGATGACATTGATACCAGAGAAGAGGACACTTTGGCAGCTGCTTTGCCAGTACCCTGAGCCTGGGTGAGAGAGGATGAGGAGGATGAGGTGGGCTTGGTCATCCACTCTACCAAGTCTTCGGCATGATGTGGCTCAACATGTCCAGCTGCCGAAAAGAAGGACAAGCGTGTCCCATGGCCATGTGCTGATGACAATGCACCGCGTCCACGACCAGCACTGTTGCCCCCAGACACAGAGCCTGCTTGCCCTCTTTTTTTGCCTCCTGACTGTCTGCCTCTCCTTGTTTGCCTTCCAGACATTTTAATGGATGGCCTGCAGGGAGATGGGAAAAACAGCAATAAGGGCTACCTTCAGGTGTACACTGTGCAGGAGGCTTAGCAACAAAGACACTGACACTGTCCCCTGCCTATCCTTCTCTGTCCCTAAACACAAGGATTTGCAATATGGTTCAGCAAGATTGGTTTAGCACAGAATAGCACACTGATAGTTTCCCTCACTGTCCTTCTCTGTCCATAAAAACAAGATTTAGCACAGAATAGCACACTGATAGTTTCCCCGAGTGTCCTTCTCTGTCCCTAAACTCAAGGATTTCAAATATGGTTCAGCAAGATTGGTTTAGAACACAATAGCACACTGATAGTTTCACTCACTGTCCTTCTCTGTCCCTACAAACAAGGATTAGCACAGAATAGCACACTGATAGTTTCCACGAGTGTCCTTCTCTGTCCCTAAACTCAAGGATTTCAAATATGGTTCAGCAAGATTGGTTTAGGACAGAATAGCACACTGACACTTTCCCTCACTGTCCTTCTCTGTCCCTACAAACAAGATTTAGCACAGAATAGCACACTGATAGTTTCCACGAGTGTCCTTCTCTGTCCCTAAACTCAAGGATTTCAAATATGGTTCAGCAAGATTGGTTTAGAACAGAATAGCACACTGATAGTTTCACTCACTGTCCTGCAATACTGGCTTTTAGGTATATTGTTAAGCCACTGAGGGTGATGGCAACTTTTATAATTAAGAAATGAATTACCCGCCGTAGGCTTAGTAAAATTCCTGGCATGGATGTCCTTCCCAATAAAGAAGAGCTCCAGATCAAGAAAGGCCAACTGATGTTCGTCTATGACTGAAGTGAAATTGAGACCCATATTATTGTTGTTACAGTGAGCAACAAAATCAGAGACTGAGGATACACTGCCATCCCAGATAATGATCACGTCATCTATATATCTTCCATAAAACACGATGTGAGATGAAAAGGGGTTGTTATGCCAAATGTAGGAAGATTCCCAGTATCCCATAGTAATATTTGCATATGATGGCGCAAAATTAGCTCCCATCGCAGTCCCGTTTACCTGCAGAAAGAAGTCTTTTTCAAATTGAAAGTAATTATGAGTGAGGCAAAAAGCAGTTGCCTCTAAAATAAAGGATGCTTGCCTGGAATTCAATAAGGGATCCTGACATAAAAAGGATTGGACAGCACGCAATCCCACATCGTGTGGTATGGAGGTGTACAGAGACTGGACATCAAGTGAAACCCACAGGTAAGTGGGCTCCCAAGAATAAGGAGAGAGGAGTTGTAACAAGTGAGTACCATCTCTAATATAAGACTGCATTGATTGAGCAAGTGGCTGGAGGAACTGGTCAACATATTGTGAGAAGCCACTGGTAATACTTCCCATTGCTGCCACTATAGGTCGTCCGGGGGGATTAGTTTGATTTTTATGCACCTTGGGTAGGTGATAAAAATATGGGGTAAAATGAACGGTCCCAACTAAAAAAGAAGCTTCATATTTAGTAATAACAGCATCACGGAGTGCATCCTTGACAAGGGAAGCAGCTTCTATAGTAAAACGAGGCAAGGGGTCAGTCTGCAATTTCATGTATGTGTTACTGTCTGACAAGAGTCTATTTGCCTCTGTGACATAATCTAATCTATTCTGGACGACTATACCCCCTCTCTTGTCAGCAGATTTAATTGTTAAATTAAAATTATTGGTAAGGGCCTCAAGAGCCTTCTTTTCAGACTGAGTGAGATTATGGGCAGTCTTATTTTTACCTGAGATACACATCTCTTGAATCTCTGCGTGTACTATACGGTAAAAGGCATCAATACAGGAACCTTTAGACTTTGTGGGATAAAAGACGGAGACAGGTCTGAATTTGGTATTCTGAATTGGTGGCGAGGTCATAAGATACTGGGTATACTGTATTTGGTCATTCACTGAACTATCAAACAAAGAGGCCCTGGCAGAATGCTCATAGTCAGGTTCAGTATTAGGACAATAAAGGTCTTCTAAGAGAGCTAAACAGACATGATCATCATGAGTCATATTGTCATTACACAGGGGACTGGCTGGAATAGGGTAAACCTCAGATTGATTAGGCATGTGGTGGGTAGACTTTATATTAAAAAATCGTTTTAAAGTAAGACGACGTATAAACTTATTTAAATCAGTAAATAAAAGAAAGGGGTTTGGTTGAGCAGAAGGTGCAAAATTAAGGCCCCGACTGAGTAAAGAGATTTCGTCACTAGACAGCTGGTGTGTCGAGAGATTGAAGATTTAGCACACTGATAGTTTGCACGAGTGTCCTTCTCTGTCCCTAAACTCAAGGATTTCAAATATGGTTCAGCAAGATTGGTTTAGGACAGAATAGCACACTGACACTTTCCCTCACTGTCCTTCTCTGTCCCTACAAACAAGATTTAGCACAGAATAGCACACTGATAGTTTGCACAAGTGTCCTTCTCTGTCCCTAAACTCAAGGATTTCAAATATGGTTCAGCAAGATTGGTTTAGGACAGAATAGCACACTGACACTTTCCCTCACTGTCCTTCTCTGTCCCTACAAACAAGATTTAGCACAGAATAGCACACTGATAGTTTCCACGAGTGTCCTTCTCTGTCCCTAAACTCAAGGATTTCAAATATGGTTCAGCAAGATTGGTTTAGGACAGAATAGCACACTGACACTTTCCCTCACTGTCCTTCTCTGTCCCTACAAACAAGATTTAGCACAGAATAGCACACTGATAGTTTGCACGAGTGTCCTTCTCTGTCCCTAAACTCAAGGATTTCAAATATGGTTCAGCAAGATTGGTTTAGGACAGAATAGCACACTGACACTTTCCCTCACTGTCCTTCTCTGTCCCTACAAACAAGATTTAGCACAGAATAGCACACTGATAGTTTCCACGAGTGTCCTTCTCTGTCCCTAAACTCAAGGATTTCAAATATGGTTCAGCAAGATTGGTTTAGGACAGAATAGCACACTGACACTTTCCCTCACTGTCCTTCTCTGTCCCTACAAACAAGATTTAGCCCAGAATAGCACACTGATAGTTTCCACGAGTGTCCTTCTCTGTCCCTAAACTCAAGGATTTCAAATATGGTTCAGCAAGATTGGTTTAGAACAGAATAGCACACTGACAGTTTCCCTCACTGTCCTTCTCTGTCCCTACAAACAAGGATTAGCACAGAATAGCACACTGACACTTTCCCTCACTGTCCTTCTCTGTCCCTACAAACAAGGTTTAGCACAGAATGACACACTGACACTCTCCCTACCTATCCTTCTCTGTCCCTAAACACAAATAATCCAGGATTAGTAAAGGAAAAAAAATGACACTGTCCCTGCCTATGCTTCTCTTTCCCTGCTCCGGAACACACTACACAAGGCCGCCGCGCTGGCGGCCTTTTATAGTGTGGGGCGTGTACTAAACCCCCTCAGCAATAATTGGCCACAGGCATCCTGCCTGTGGCCAATCATTGCTCCCCTCGCTGCCGGCGCTGTGATTGGCCAAGCATGCGGGGTCACAGTGCATGCTTGGCCAATCACAGCGCCTGGATGACACTGCAATGGCGTAGTGCATTGTGGGCCATTCGCGTCACTTGAATTTGGCGATTTGACGATCGAACAGCCGATGTTCGAGTCGAACGTATGTTCGACTCGAACACGAAGCTCATCCCTACTCGCGCATCTTACAATCACGCGCCAGTGAGGGAATTAAGGACGGTACGTTGTCCTTGTAACGGGGATCCAGCAGCGTGGCCACCCAGTAATCAGCACCTGTTAGAATGTGGGCAACTCGGCGGTCGTTGCGGAGACACTGCAGCATGTAATCGCTCATGTGTGCCAGGCTGCCCAGAGGCAACGAAAAGCTGTCCTCTGTGGGAGGTGTATCGTCTGTGTCCTCTGTATCCCCCCAGCCATGCACCAGTGATGGCCATGAGCTGGTCTGGGTGCCACCCTGCTGTGAACATGGTTCCTCCTCCTCCTCATCCTCCACCTCGTCATCCTCCAGAACTTTGCCCTTGCTGGACAATTGTGTACCTGGCGTTTGTTGGCGCAGGAACCCACCCTTGGAGCCACTTGTGAATGACTGCCCTGAAAGCCTTGGAAATTATCCCTCTTCCTCCTCCTCCTCCTCCTGTGCCACATCCTCTTCCATCATCGCCCGAAGCGTTTTTTCAAGGAGGCTTAGAACTGGGATAGTAACGCTGAGAACGGCGTCATCGGCACTGGCCATGTTGGTGGAGTACTCGAAACAGCGCAACAAGGCACACAGGTCTCGCATGGAGGCCCAGTTATTGGTGGTGAAGTGGTGCTGTTCCGCAGAGCGACTCACGCGTGTGTGCAGCAGCTGAAACTCCACTATAGCCTGCTGCTGCTCGCACAGTCTGGCCAGCATGTGCAAGGTGGAGTTCCAACTTGTGGGCACGTCACATATGAGGCGGTGAGCGGGAAGGCCGAAGTTATGCTGCAGCGCTGACAGGCGAGCAGCAGCAGGGTGAGAACGCCGAAAGTGTGCACAGACGGCCCGCAGTTTCTGCAGCAGCTCTAGCATATTGGGGTAATTTTTAAGGAACCTCTGCACCACCAAATTCAGCACATGTGCCAGGCAAGGGATGTGCATCAAACCAGCTAGGCCCAGAGCTGCTACGAGATTTTGCCCATTATCGCACACCACCAGGCCGGGCTTGAGGCTCACTGTCACCAACCACTCATCGGTCTGTTGTTCCTTGTGCCTCCACAACTCCTGTGCGGTGTGGGGTTTTTCCCCCAAAAAGGAAAGTTTTAAAACTGCCTACTGTCGTTTACCCCTGGCTGTGCTGAAGTTGGTGGTGAAGGTGTTACGCTGACCGGATGAGGAAGCGGAGTAGGAGGAGTTAGCAACAGGAGGCAAACTGAAGCGCCCTGCAATCGTTGGTGGTGGAAGGACATGCGCCAAACTGCTATCCGCCTCAGGCCCAGCCGCCACTGCATTTACCCAGTGTGCTGTGGTAGTGCTGTGGTAGTGTTGCTGGCAGATCCTCTGTTTGCGGGGTGGCAGGTACCACTGTCACTACAGAGGTGGATGAAGAGGCCGAGACTGCAGCAGAAGAGAAAGCAGGAGGAGCCAGAGACCTTTCTTGGTTTTTGAGGTGTCTACTCCACTGCAGCTTGTGCTTTGCACTTAGATGCCTGGTCATGCAGGTTGTGCTCAGGTTGAGAACGTTTATGCCTCACTTCAGGCTCTAATTGCACAGCGTGCAAACCACTAGTGTCTTGTCATCAGCACATTGTCTGATGAACTGCCAAGCTAGGGAACTCCTTAGACTCCTTAGACCTGGCTTTGATGTCCTCGGTCCCTTGCTGCGTTGGGCAGTAGCAGGCGTACTGTCTAGGGGACGGACGCTCCGCTTTTGCACCCTGCTCCCTCTTCTGCTGTGCTGGTGGCTCTGTGCGACCACCGCCTCTTCCTCCAAACTACACAGGTCACCTGCATGACGTTGATTCCATGTGGGGTCGAGGACCTCATTGTCCTCCACATCATCTTCCACCCAGTCTTCACTCCTGCCCTCCTTGTCGATCTGCACAATTGCGAAAGCAGCAGCAGTTGGCACCTGTGTTTCTTCATCATCCGAGACGTGCTGCGATGGTCCTCCCATGTACTTATCTTGAAACATAAGTGGTTGGGCATCGGTGCACTCAATCTCTTCCACTTCTGGGGCAGGGCTAGGTGGATGGCCCTGGGAAACCCTGCTAACAGAGTCATCAAAAAGCAGAAGAGACTGCTGCATGACTTGGGGCTCAGACTGCTTGGCTGATTTGCAAGGGGGTGAGGTGAAAGACTGATGGACATCGGCTGCAGGTGCCAACTCTGATCTTTCAACAGGAGACTGGGTGGGAGACAATGTGAAGGAACTGGAGGCACTGTCGGCAACCCAATCTACTATCGCATGTACTTGTCCTGGCCTCAACATTCGTAGAGCCGCATTAGGCCCGACCAAATACCGCTGCAGGCTCTGTCGCCTACTCTCACCTGAGGAAGGTGTTTCACTTGTGCATGTAGCTGGCACAGATCGACCATGTCCTCTCCCTGCAACAGGAGCTCCACCAGCAGCACCACGACCGGGGCCACGTTCCTTATTTGACGTTCTCCTCATATTTCTCAAATTTAGGATCTTGCCCTAAATGGGTGTTTTTTGAATAGCAGAATAGAACAACAGTATCTAAAGGGTGTATCTTACATGTACAGATATGCAGCAAACGCTGCAAAATTATTATTATTTTTTTACCCTAAATGGGTGTTTTTAGAATAGCAGAATAGAACAACAGTATCTAAAGGGTGTATCTCACACGTACAGATACAGACTAGGCCGCAATTTAAGATTTTTCCCCTAAATGTTTTTTTTTTGAATAGCAGAATAGAGCAACAGTATCTAAAGTGTGTATCTCACAGGTACAGATATGCAGAAAACGCACCAATTTTTTTTTTTTTTTTACCTAAATTATTATTTTTTTGAATAGCAGAATAGAAGAACAGTATCTAAAGTGTGTATCTCACACGTACAGATATGCAGAAAACGTTGGCAATTTTTTTTTTTTGCCCTAAGTTATTATTTTTTTGAATAGCAGAATAAAACAACAGTATCTAAAGTGTGTATGAGTTACCTTAACGATATGTTAATAGATAAAGTTGTGTAATATTACATGTATGTCTTGGAAATGTCCTACGATTACCGTATTTTTCGCTCCATAAGACGCACCTGACCATAAGACGCACCTAGGTTTTAGAGGAGGAAAACAAGAAAAAAAAAGATTCTGAACCAAACGGTGTACTAAAATATTTTATATTATATTATTACTATAGGTGGGTGGTGGACACACAGCAATACCAGCCCCCTATCAAATCAGCTCAGCTACACTATATCTGGTGGTGGTGGTGGACACAGCAACCTCCCCCCCCCCCTTTCCAGATCAGCTCAGGGTGGCAGGGCAGACACAAACACCCCTTAAGCCAATTCTATCACAACAGCTCAGGTGACTGGGCTGTGGATACCATGCCAGCTTACACCTCCCACCCCCTTATCAACAGCTCACCTCAGGCAGCGGAGGACACTGCCATTACAATCCACAACCCCCTCTTGCTGGCTGGCTGGCTCTCAGCCTCAGATGTACCCAGGAAGCAGCTAGAAATGAGGACTGGGGACAGAGTTTACAGCAGCAGATCCCGGGGGAAGGAGCAGGAAGTCAGACTGGACCAGACCACGGCGCCGGGGGGGGTTCAGGCTGCAAAAAAAAAACAGCAAGGGCTCTCACAGCTTTCGGGATGGTGTCACCTCTGGCGGGTGGCACCCGATCTGGGTACGGAGCACACCCCCATAGCAATGCTACTGACACCCCCCATGTTTTGACACCCGGGGCAAAACGCCCCCCCCGCTCCCCCTTGGTATGCCCCTGCCAGGATGCTCCTCACTTCCTGTCCTCTCTCCTTTATAGAGAAGCCGAGCGCTGGAATTCTGACGCGGCGACGGGGGGGGGGGGGGGGGCAGTGCCTGGTCAGTATTCGCTCCATAAGACGCAGGGACATTTCCCCCTATTTTTTTGGGGGGAAAAATGCGTCTTATGGTGCGAAAAATACGGTAAATAAAGGAAAATTTGGAAAAATAAAGTGTGTATCTCACTAAATACAGATATGCAGGAAACGCAGCAAAATATATATTTTTTGCCCTAAAAAGACCAGCAGAATCTAAAGGTAACATATGCAGTAACATATGCAGTGCTGGTGCACTGAGCTTGCATAAAATGCCCACCGACGCCAACCTAACTATCAGATGGATAAAAGTTATCTTTTCTCTGGCACTGGGCTCAGGGCAGGGTAAAAAGGTTGTGCACTGCACCCACACAACAAAATCAAGGTAGATCGCTGAATAATTTGATTTCTGAATCAGGACTCCTATCTAATTCTCTCAGGGCCGCCATCAGGGGGGTACAGGCAGTACACCTGTAAGGGGCCCAGATGGCAACCCCCCTTTTTTTGTAAGGGGCCCAGAGGTCCCCAGGGGCCCGGATGATAACCCCCCTTGTTTATGTATTTCTTATAAAAAATTAATAAAAAAACATTTTTTTTTTGTATTTTTTTTTTTGTAAGGGGCCCAGAGGTCCCCAGAGGCCCGGAGGTCCCCGGATGGTAACCCCCTTTATGTATTTTTTTTATTTTATTTTTTATTTATTTATTTTTATTTATTTTTTGTAAGGGGCCCAGAGGTCCCCAGAGGCCCGCAGGTCTCCAGGGCCCCTTTTGGCAACCCCCTTTTTTTTTATAAAAAAAAAATAATATATATATTTTTAATTTTTTTATTTATTATTTATTTTTTGTAAGGGGCACAGAGGTCCCCAGAGGCCCGGAGGTCCCCAGGGGCCCGGATGGCAACCCCCCTTTTTTTGTTCTTCCTTTGTTCCCCCCGCTTCTCAATTCGTGGCACCCCCGCCCCCGCTTCTCAATTCGCGGCTGCCCAATTTGCGGCGGCAGCACCGCCCCCGGTTCTCCTCTGCTCCAGGGGACCCATGCCTCAAGCTTTGCAAGGGGCCCCAAAATTCCTGATGGCGGCCCTGAATTCTCTCCCTCAAAGCAGCTGCAGTAGCAGCAACCTTTCCCTACACTATCTAAAGCAGAGTGACGTGCTGTGCTATGTGCCTCTAGCTTATATAGAGGTTGGGTCACATGCTGCACTGGCCAATCACAGCCATGCCATTAGTAGGCATGGCTGTGATGGCTTCTAAGGGCACACAAGTTAAACAAATGTTGATTGGCTGCCCTGCAGCTTTTTAAAATGTGCCATTACATTGCCTAACACAGAACTAGAACCCGAACATACAGTAAATTGTTCAGGTTCGGGTCCGGGTACCAAAAACCCAAAAGTCTGGTACAAACCCGAACTTTACAGTTCGGGTTCGCTCAACCCTACTGGTGTTCTGATACAAATACAGGCAGGGAGCTGCAGTATTTTGCTTTAGTGTCCTTTGCACAGTGTGCACCAAAAGCTTACCTGAATACAATTGCTGATGTTCTGATACAAATACAGGCAGGGAGCTACAGTGTTTTGATTTAGTGTCCTTTGCACAGTGTGCACCAAAACTTACCTGAATACAATTGCTGGTGTTCTGATACAAATACAGGCAGGGAGCTGCAGTATTTTGCTTTAGTGTCCTTTGCACAGTGTGCACCTAAAGCTTACCTCAATACAATTGCTGGTGTTCTCATACAAATACAGGCAGGAAGCTGCAGTATTTTGCTTTAGTGTCCTTTGCACAGTGTGTACCTAAAGCTTACCTCAATACAATTGCTGGTGTTCTCATACTAATACCACAGCAGGCAGTTGATTCTGCTAGCTGCAGTATAATTAGTATATATATATATATATATATATATATATATATATATATATATATATACACACACACACACACATACACATCCCACCTTTGTGCAGCTACATCTCACCGCAGGCCATTAGTATGTCTGGAAGGCAAACAAGGAGAGGCAGACAGTCACGAGCCAATAAAAGAGGGCAAGCAGGCTCTGTGTCTAGAGGCAACAGTGCTGGTCGTGGACATGGTTCAGGGTACTTTGTCTGGCAAAGCAGCTGCCAAAGCGGCCTCTTCCCTTGGCTCAATGGCATCAGTCACTCCTTCCCTAGCCCCATCATGTCCTCCTGAGAAGTCCCCCAAACTGTTTGACCACAGTGTTGGGTACATGCTCCAGGAGGATGCCCAGCGTTTTGAAGACTCCGATGATTGTACCCAGCTAGAGGAAGGCAGTAACATGAGCCCAGGGAGAGGGGGTGCCCAACAAGGACAGCAATCTGGCAGTCATGTTCCCCAAGCTGCAGCATACTGCTAGATTTGCTCCAGTGATGAGGAGGGAGGGGATGTTGAGGTCACTGACTCCACGTGGGTGCCTGATAGGAGAGAGGAGGAGGAGGCACATCTCCAACGAGGCAGGATGCCCTCCAGGGGCCAGTTTGAGGGCAGCCAACAGACTGCATCACACTGCAGTGTTCCGCATGTTCAGGGCGCTTGCGCAATGGAACCGACGGGCGCACGCACATGCGCAATGGAACCAACGGGCGCACGTACATGCGCAATGGAACCGACGGGCACACGCACATGCGCAATGGAACCAGCGGGCACGTCCATCGGCGCACACAACAGATGCAGCCACTTGCTGGCCCATATAAGACTGCCACTGAGCCCAACTCATTGTTTGATGGTCGTCAGCCTTCCTGTGTTCCTGAGACTCTGTTAAACTGCTTCCAGCACATCCCTGTGCGCATTGCCACAAGCGGCGTGAATAGACGCACGCACATGCGCAATGAAACCAACGGGCGCACGCACATGCGCAATGGAACCAACGGGCACACGTACATGCGCAATGGAACCGACGGGCGCACGCACATGCGCAATGGAACCAGCGGGCTCGTCAATCGGCGCACACAACAGATGCAGCCACTTGCTGGCCTATATAAGACTGCCACTGAGCCCAACTCATTGCTTGATGGTCGTCAGCCTTCCTGTGTTCCTGAGACTCTGTTAAACTGCTGTTTGGATTCCCTGTTGTGACCCGGCTTGTTCCTGACCTGTCTGATCTGCTCTTCTGGTTTGACCCCCTGGCTTGCCTTACTGACCTGTTGCCGTCTCCTTCACCTGATCCCGGCCTGTTCCACGAACTTTGCCACAGTCTTCTGTTCCTGCCTGTTTCCTGTTACCAGACCATTGGCTTGTCTCCGTTCCTGCAACCCGCTTCTTCCTCCTGCTGGATATACTGGGTTTGACCCCCAGCCTGGCTGCCACTACTACTCCTTGAGCGGTGTCCTGCATCCACCGGTGTTCTTCAGGATCCCACCAGCTCTGCTCTCCTGGACCCATCTGGCAACCTGTGCTTCTTTGGGCACTACACTCTCTGTACCCAACCTCATAGGTGTACTGCACTCAGCCGCAAGGGGAGCCCTCTCGGCATCTCGGCCTCCAACCAGGTACATGACAGTACCATCAAGCCATGTCCGAGGCGTACAGAGGTGCTTCCCCGTTCGAGCTGATGTGCCAACAAGTCACCTCCTTTTCACAAACCATTCAGAGACTCCAAGAGGGCTATCTCCAACTGGAAGATCGATTGCAGCACTCACCTGTTCCAGCCTCGATGGAGTCCAGTCAGCCCTCCACTGACACAGCACCAGCTTCCCTGCCTCAAGAAGCTACTTCTCCTACCTATACAGTGATGGCGTCTTCTCCTGAACCACGGGTACCAACACCCGAACGATTCCTCGGAGATCGAAAGAAGTTCAGGGCTTTTAAAAATGCATGCCTACTGTACTTGGCCCTCCAGCCTAGAACTTTTTCTTCTGAGTTCGTAAAAGTAGGATTCATAATTTCCCTGCTATCCGAGGAACCCCAAGCTTGGGCCCACAATCTGCTGGAACAAAAGAGCCCGACTTTGGATACCATGGACATTTTCTTTGAGGCTATGGCCCTATTGTATGATGACCCCCAGCGTGTGGCCTCCGCTGAATCAGCCTTAACTGCCTTACGGCAAGGAGACCGCCCAGTGGAGGACTATACCGTAGAATTCCGCAGATGGTCCACCGATACAAGCTGGAATGGGTCAGCACTCAGGTTTAAGTATCGCCAAGGACTGTCTGAGACTCTTAAAGATGAGCTGGCCCGAGTCGCTGTTCCCGACACCCTTGACAAACGTATTCTCTTAGCCATTCAGCTTGACAGGCGCCTGCGGGAACGGCGGGCAGAATATGCTCAAAATTTCCAGCCTACTCAGAGACCACCTAAGTCTTCACCTACGCCTACCTTCTCTACAAATCTGAAGCAAGGACTAAAGCAAGTTGGCTTGGTCCGTTCCCCTCTTACCTTTGACGAGAGACAACATCGGCGGCAGGCCTCTCTTTGCCTATACTGCGGAGGGGCTGGACATTTCCTACGCAGTTGCCCCATAAGACCCAGTAAGGTCTACTCACCGAGGTCCACACATCTCCAAGTTTCCAGATCCTCCATTTCCTACCTTGCTCTCCCCATCACCTTACAAATGGCAGGAAGGGAGGTCCAATTACAAGCAATTATCGACTCCGGAGCTTGCAGCTGTTTTATGGACTTATCTCTGGCTAAAAGACTTGGCGTGCCCCTTTATGAGAAGAAACAAGGACTAGAAGTTCTGCTTGCCGATGGCTCTTTGCCCAGTTCTGGACTTGTCACTCGAGAAACTATGCCCCTTTTCATTACTACGGATATCGGCCACCAAGAATTTGTCCGCTTTGACATTTTACACTCTCCCATGTTCCCTGTCATCTTGGGAATGCCGTGGCTACTGGCACACAACCCACGAATCAACTGGGTCAAGAAGGAAATCTCCCTCTCTTCGGAGTATTGCCTACAGCATTGCTTTGCTCCCAACTCCAGCAAGCCTGCTAGCTGCCTGACCATGCAACCTGCTCTCGACAACCTCCAGCATGTTCCCCCAGCTTATCATGAGTTCATTGACAAGAAAAAGGCCGATGTCCTTCCACCTCATCGACCTTATGATTGTCCGATAGAACTGCTCCCGGGGGCTGAGATTCCGTTCGGTCGAATCTTTCCCCTATCCGAAAATGAGCTGGAGGCTTTACGTTTATATATTGATGAGAGCCTGGAAAAGGGGTTTATCCGCCCTCTTCTTCGCCTGCTGGGGCGGGCATATTCTTTGTGGAGAAGAAGGATGGCACATTACGGCCATGTGTAGACTACAGAGACATCAACAAAATTACCGTAAAAAATTGATACCCACTCCCTCTGGTCCCTGAACTCTTTCATAGATTCCGAACCGCCCAGATTTTCACCAAACTAGATCTGAGGGGCGCCTACAACCTCGTCCGCATCCGCCAGGGAGATGAGTGGAAGACAGCATTCCGGACGAGATTCGGCCACTTCGGATACCTTGTGATGCCGTTCGGATTGTGCAATGCTCCAGCTACGTTCCAGCATCTAGTGAACGATATCTTCCGGGAATTCCTCGACTACTTCGTAATCGTATACCTCAACGATATTCTCATCTTTTCTGCCTCTTTGGAACTCCACCGAACCCACGTAAAGAAGGTGCTCCTAGCCCTGAGAAAACATGGACTATATGTCAAGGCAGACAAATGCGATTTTGAGAAAACATCTATTCAGTTTCTAGGCCTCATCATCTCCACAGAAGGAATTGCAATGGACCCAAAGAAAGTGGAGGCAATACTCGACTGGCCAGCTCCCTCGGACAGGAAGCGTGTTCAGCGCTTCATAGGGTTTTCCAATTTTTACAGGAAGTTTGTGAAGGGTTTCTTCACCACCATAGCACCCATCACTCAGTTGACCCGTCAGAAGGCCCGTTTCCAGTGGTCCCCAGAAGCCCAGACAGCCTTTGACAAATTAAAGAGTCTATTCACTTCTGCACCTATCTTACAGCACCCAGATCCAACCTTACCTTATGTACTAGAAGTAGACGCTTCTGAAATAGCGACAGGGGCAATCCTGTCTCAACGGCAGGGTCCCAAGGCTCCTCTTTACCCCGTAGCCTTTTTCTCTCGAAAAATGAGTCCACCAGAAAGGAATTACGACGTCAGAGATCGAGAGCTACTGGCCATTAAATCTGCCTTAGAAGAGTGGAGGTACTTACTGGAGGGTGCCGCTCATCCCATTATGATTTTTACAGACCATAAGAACCTGGAGTACCTCAGGACAGCCAAACGTCTAAGACCTCGGCAAGCCCAATGGGCTTTGTTTTTCTCCAGGTTCAATTTCCACCTTACATATCGGCCAGGTTCCAAGAATGGGAAAGCGGACGCACTCTCCCGAATGTTTCCGGACACCCCTGAAACAACAGAGCCAAGTACGATCCTTTCCTCACAAAATTTTTTGCTCATCCAACCTGATCTAAAGACTCTGATCAAACAAGCCTCTGCCCAGTGCTCTGAGCCAGAAGTGTCCTCACTGAGAGACCAAGAGGGATTTTTGTGGCATCAGGATAAGATTTTTGTTCCCCAACCAGTTAGACTCCAAGTCCTAAAGATGTCACATGACCATAAACTTGCCAGACATTTCGGAATACGAAGAACCACGGAACTTGTTCAGCGCTCCATCTGGTGGGCCAGCCTAAGACAGGACTGCAAAGAATATGTTAATTCTTGCACCACGTGCCAGCGCAATAAAGGTTCCAATACCAAGCCATGGGGACTTTTGAGGCCATTACCCATTCCTGAACAACCCTGGAAGGAAATATCCATGGATTTTATAGTAGACTTGCCCCCCTCTGGGGGATGTACCACCATCATGGTAGTGGTAGATCGCCTTTCCAAAATGGCACATTTTCTCCCGATGATTGGCACACCCTCCGCTTCGGATACAGCAAACATGTTTATTAAAGAAATTGTCAGGTTACACGGACTACCGGATAGCATTGTCTCCGACAGAGGAGTACAATTTACTTCCAAGTTCTGGAGAGAGCTTTGCAAGTCCTTATCAATTGAAGTATGTCTTTCCTCAGCTTACCATCCCCAGAGCAATGGTCAAACAGAAAGCACTAAACAGACCTTAGAACAGTACCTTCGATGCTTTTGTACCTGCTCACAAGATGACTGGATCTCCCTCCTTCCCTGTGCAGAGTTTGCATATAATAATTCTTTACATGCAGCAATCAATCAGTCTCCCTTCTGGGCAAATTATGGATTTCACCCCTCCTTCCTTCCGAATACTATACCTGAAGCATCTACTCCTGCGGTCCAGGATCGATTAAGGTCCATTCAAACCAACTACAAGGTACTTCAGGAGGCCATGCAAAAAGCTCAAGAGGATTATAAAAGGTTTCATGACAAGAGAAGAAGAGGGAATCCTGTCTTTAAGATTGGGGACAAGGTATGGCTTTCTTCAGTGAACCATAAGCTCTCTTGTCCCTCCCGGAAGCTTGGACCCAAGTTCATCGGTCCCTTTGAAATTAAAAGAGAAATAAATCCAGTAGCTTTTGAGCTGGCACTACCCAATACCTACAAGATCAACCCAGTATTTCACACCTCCCTGCTCAAACCAGCGGTATCCAGTCCTTTTCCTGGAAGAGAGGAGCCACCTCCGCCCCCAGTCTTAGTAGAGGGGGAAACGTAATTCAAGGTTGAAGCCATTATGGATTGCCGGAGGAGAGGTAGGCAGATCCAGTACCTCATCAAGTGGAAAGGATATCCCCTCAAAGACAATTCCTGGGAGTCTGCAAACAATGTACACGCTCCCAGACTGGTACGGGACTTTCACAATAGATACCCTGAAGCATTGGCCCGTGGGGGCATCCGGAGGCTGCCCCTTGGGGGGGCACTGTCAGGGAAACGGCCGTAGGAGAACTGGCAATAGTGCCAGTACTGATAATGGCCGCTTCCAGCACATCCCTGTGCGCATTGCCGCAAGCGGCGTGAATAGACACACGCACATGCGCAATGAAACCAACGGGCGCACGCACATGCGCAATGGAACCGACGGGCGCACGCACATGCGCAATGGAACCAGCGGGCGCGTCAATCGGCGCACACAACAGATGCAGCCACTTGCTGGCCTATATAAGACTGCCACTGAGCCCAACTCATTGCTTGATGGTCGTCAGCCTTCCTGTGTTCCTGAGACTCTGTTAAACTGCTGTTTGCATTCCCTGTTGTGACCCGGCTTGTTCCTGACCTGTCTGATCTGCTCTTCTGGTTTGACCCCCTGGCTTGCCTTACTGACCTGTTGCCGTCTCCATCACCTGATCCCGGCCTGTTCCACGGACTTTGCCACAGTCTTCTGTTCCTGCCTGTTTCCTGTTACCAGACCATTGGCTTGTCTCCGTTCCTGCAACCCGCTTCTTCCTCCTGCTGGATATACTGGGTTTGACCCCCAGTCTGGTTGCCACAACTACTCCTTGAGCGGTGTCCTGCATCCACCGGTGTTCTTCAGGATCCCACCAGCTCTGCTCTCCTGGACCCATCTGGCAACCTGTGCTTCTTTTGGCACTACACCCTCTGTACCCAACCTCAGAGGTGTACTGCACTCAGCCGCAAAGGGAGCCCTCTCGGCATCTCGGCCTCCAACCAGGTACGTGACAGCGCTGCTGTCTCTGTGCGTTATTCCAAAAGTTCTTTGGTGTGGGCCTTTTTTCAGATGTGTGCAGCAGATCGCACCGTTGCGATTTGCAATATATGTCTGAAGCATATCTCGCGTGACCAAAACATGAGCCGCTTGAGCACCACGTGCTTGACCAGACATATGTCGACCTGCCATGCAGTTCGTTGGCAAGCATACAAAAAAAAGACACACACCAAAGAACAAAGCGGACCTCTCCTTGCTCCTCATTAGCTGGGATCTCCAACCCCACTATACCTTCAGTCCTCTCTGAAACCTGCACTGAGAGGAATGAAGGTGTCAAATTAGGTATGTCACAGCCAAGTACTTGTGGGCAATCTGCTATCGGTACACCAACGTCAGATTGTACCAGGCTAATTTCCCTGCCCCAGCTGCTGCACCGCCGAAAGAAGTTCGCTCCCATCCATCCACATGCCCAGCGGTTGAATGCAAGCTTGGCTAAATTGCTAGCACTTTACCTGCTGCCTTTTCAGTTGGTAGACTCTGCCCCCTTCCGTGAGTTTGTGGAATGTGCGGTTCCTAAGTGGCAGGTTCCAAAACGTCACTTTTTCTCACGGAAGGCGATTCCGGCTCTCTACTGGCATGTGGAAGGCAATGTCTTGGCCTCGCTGGACTGGGTGGTCAGTGGTAAGGTGCATATTACCGCTGACTCATGGTTCAGCAGGCATGGACAGGGACGTTACCTATCTTTCACGGCGCATTGGGTGACTCTGCTGGCAGCTGGGAAGGATGCATGACAAGGTGCAGTAGTGTTGGAGGTTGTTCCGCCACCACGCCTCCAAAATGCTACTACTGGTGATTCTGACACACCTCTCTCCTCCACCCCCTCCTCTTCTTCTTCCTCCGTGGCCTCTTCCTGTGCTTTGTCCTCGGAAACAGCAGTGCTCCGTAGGTGTTCAAGGGGCTACGCAAGTACGCAGGCAAAAATATGCCATGCAGTATTTGAGCTGGTGTGCTTGGGGGACAGGAGCCACACTGGGGCAGAGATTCTGTCAGCTCTGCAGGGGCAGGCTCAGAGGTAGATGACGCCATGCCAGCTTAAGCCAGGAAAGGTGGTTTGTGACAATGGCACCAACCTCCTCTCCGCCCTCCGACAGGGACAACTGACCCATGTGCCCTGTTTGGCTCACGTCCTTAACTTGGTAGTGCAGCGGTTCTTGGGCAGGTACCCGGGCTTACAGGAGGTCCTGAAGCAGGCCAGGAAACTCTGTGGGCATTTCCGCCGGTCATATAATGCCTGTGCTTGTTTCAGCCCCTGTTTAACAGGGGAGTGTAATTACAATTTTTAATGCAATACTTTGCAGCAGGTCTCATTGCTGTGCTCCAACTACAGTATCTATGAGGGGTTGCAGTGTTGTGGCACCAGTGCCTAAGGCCCAATTTTTCAGCCCCTGTTTAACAGGGGCGTGTAATTACAATTTTTAATGCAATACTTTGCAGCAGGGCTCATTCCTGCGCTCCAACTAGAGTATCTGTGAGGGGTTGCAGTGTTGTGGCACCAGTGCCTAAAAGGCACAATTTTTCTGCACCTGTTAAACAGGGGCATGTAATTACAATTCTTGATCTAATATTTCACAGCTGGGCCCATTCCTGCACCCACCAAGAGTAACTGTGAGGGCTTACAGTGTTGTGGCAACACCAACACCTAAGGCCCAAATTTCTGCAGAGTATATACGACAGACCCCTACTTTCAAACATCTAAATGACTCCTACTTGCAAACGGAAGAAGACAACAGGAAGTGAGAGGAAATCTACCCCTAGGAAGGGAAATTCTCTCCTGTAAGAGTTAATATGGGAAAAAGATGTCTCCTCTCCACTGATGCTTTATCACCAATCCTTGTTTCACTAAAAACACCAAATTTTCAAAAAACATATGTCATTGGGACGGAAAGCGAGGTGAAATGTTCTGAACAGGTGCACAGACAGCAAAACAAATGTTACAGGGGTGATAACCCTTGCCTATGTTTTCCAAAACAACAACAAACCTAAAGTCCCTGTCTTCTTTGCACCGCCTGTATACTGCTGTTCAGAGTATATAGGGCGTGGGGGCCCCACGCCTTTCCTTTTTTAAATTTGGGTGCAGGATTCCCCTTAATATCCATTCAAGACCAAAAGGGGCTGGTAATGGGCTGGAGGGGGGGGGGTACCCATGCCATTTTTCTCAATGATTTTCATCCATATTGCCGTGACCAGACATTACATTAAAGCCATTTTAAATTACTTTTTTTCCTTTAGAAATGTCATTTTGTGCAGGGACAGTTCTAAACACGGGAAACACATGCCACTTCACAGGCATACTATAGACACCCCCAGGTACGATATTTAAATGAATATTTCACTTTTTTGTTTTAACTTTAAGCATCATTAAAATCACTACTCCCGAAAAAACTGCAATTTTTAAAACTTTTTTTGCATTGATACATGTCCCCTGGGGCAGGACTCGGTTCCCAAACCAGTTTTAGGACAATAACTTACATATTAGCCTTCATAATTAGCACATTTGATTTTGAACGTTCGAGTCCCATAGACTTTAATAGGGTTCTAAAGTTTGCGCAAACTTTCGGTCCGTTCGCAGGTTCTGGTGCGAACCGAACCAGGGGGTGTTCGGCTCATCCCTACTCACCAGTAGTGTGGTATGAACACTAGCTGTGTTTATTGTTTTATACTTTCAAACATATACCTATTGTGACAGCAGGCAGGTAAAATCACCAGGTTGCATCCAGGATGGAAGGTATATATGTCCTAGATTCAGGCTTTATGCCGATTTATACCACTAGGGAGAGTGCTGGGAGTCTTGCAGGGGAAGAGTTAATGAGCCCAGCTGAAATAAGTGGGCTCATTAGGGCCTCTACAAGAACTCCCAGCATGCTAAGGGAGATGCTCCAACCTGGAACTAGATCTGTGTGGATAGTCTGGGGAGTGTGATCTCTGTGCGGTGAGCCAAAGCCTGTGTGGTTATTGCTAAGAACTTCTAAAAGCAGGGAGCTAGGGACTGGGACAGCACAAGGCTGTACCCAGTTGTTAGTTAGGGACACCAACGTGTGTAGTGAGCGGTCAAGTTGACCAGGATTTCTTTTCATGTTTCTTTTGTTTTTGCTGTATTTTTTTGTCTGTATATAGTTCAAATAAAACCACACCCTTTTGTTTTCTCCTACCACTGTCTGCTGTGCCTGTTTTTGTGTGGTGAACCCATCCAGGGGGTCACACACACCCGCTGATGAGCTAACCCCCTCACAGTTGGTGGAGAATGCGGGCAGTTTTTTTAAGGCCAGCATGGAGGAGATACTGAGGAAAGAAAGGTGCGCCAATCTAAGTGCAGTAAAACAGGCTTTAATTAGCAAATTTGTATAAAACCAGCCAAATGGCTACTCACAGGATACAGGAATAATACAGGCATGTAAGGAGTTAAAGGTGGTCCGGAGTCATCTAAGGCGGTCCTCAGGGGAGATGTTGGTTCCAGATGGAGAGAGGTAGCTGAAGATGGCTGAAGGCAGGAAGGCAGGTTGCGGTGTCAGCAAGGGAAGTAAAGAAAAACCAGGCATCCAAGCTGCAGGTGTTGTGATGCGCCCTGTGTCATCAGGGTAGACAGGGGATAACCAGGAAGATGACACAGGGCGCATCACAACACCTGCAGCTTGGATGCCTGGTTTTTCTTGACTTCCCTTGCTGACACCGCAACCTGCCTTCCTGCCTTCAGCCATCTTCAGCTACCTCTCTCCATCTGGAACCAACATCTCCCCTGAGGACCGCCTTAGATGACTCCGGACCACCTTTAACTCCTTACATGCCTGTATTATTCCTGTATCCTGTGAGTAGCCATTTGGCTGGTTTTATACAAATTTGCTAATTAAAGCCTGTTTTACTGCACTTAGATTGGCGCACCTTTCTTTCCTCATTATATTTTACAGAGTCTGCTTCTGCTCATGGTAGCTGCCGCTAGTGCTTGCAACATCAACATTAACATTCACTGATTCCTTTGATTTTTACTCTGCCTAGAACTCATTCTGCGCCATTTTTTCTCCCCTTTTTTGAGATACTGAAACAGCTGGCTCTAGCAAATGCCAATCAGCAGCAGACAAATGCAGGTTTGCAAAAGAGCCTTGTAGCTCAACAACAGACAAATGCAAATTTGCAACAGAGCCTCGCAGCCCAGCAGCAAGCTCATCAACAGAGCCTTGCAGCCCAGCAACAAGCCCAGCAGCAATCTGAGGCCCGCTTCATAGACCTGTTACAGAAGCAAGAACAGAAACTACAGCAACAAATGGAAACGTTAATGCAGCAACGTCCGCAGACCAGTGAGGCAAGTAGTTCCACTAATACTGCGTCCTTTGGTGTGAGTCGTTTATTGACAAAAATGACTGGAGAGGATGATCCAGATTTGTTTTTGACCACATTTGAAAGGACTGCTGAAAGAGAAAAGTGGCCTAAGGAGCAGTGGGCTGGACTGGTGGCTCCTCTGTTAACTATGACCTAGAGCCTGACCAAGCAAAAGACTATGTGATGCTAAAAACTGAAATATTGGCACGGCTGGGTGTCACCCTGGCTGTCCGGGCTCAGAGTGTGCATAACTGGACTTTCCGGCTTGGAAAACCCCCCAGGTCTCAAATGTATGATCTCATTCACCTGAGCAGGAAGTGGCTACAGCCAGAGACTTTGTCGTTTCTTGAGAGCTCTTCCTACTGCCATCCAAAAGTGGGTAAGCCACGGAGACCCAGAAACGGCGATAATCTTGTGGATCGTGTAGAGAAGTACTTGGCTACAGAGAACCTTACTGCCTCTTCCAGAGACTCACAGACTTTCCACCCTAAGACCAGACCATCCCCAGTGGCGGGTAAGATGATTCCAAGGGGTGAGGGTGGAGAGAGTGAGAGGGTGGGAGTTCTACCTAAGGTCTGGCGAGAACAGCCTGGGAAGTCAGGGGCTCAAGAGGCAGCAAAAAGGATTGTTTGCTACCGCTGCCGACAAGAGGGACATATTGCAGAAAATTGCCCGGTTGTGGATGAACCCATGCAATGTGACTTTCTAAGGGACAGACGTCAGTCGCTGTTTGCGACAGTCGCATGCACTGCCATTCGGGGAACTGAGAAACATTTATGCAAAATGTGTATTAATGGTAGAAATGTTGTTGTGTTGCTGGATTCAGGTAGCCTGGTGACACTGATAAAGGCTGAATTAGTTACTACAGAGGTCTCTGGGAATAACAAGGTATCTGTTATTTGTGTGCATGGGGACACTTGAGAGTATCCGGTGACTACAGTGTGTTTTGAGACCCCCAAAGGTACCCTCTCTCATCAGGTGGGGTTAGTGTCTCACTTGCCTCATGATGCCATTGTGGGAAGGGATTTTCCAAAGTTCTGGGAACTATGGGATTATCCTGAGCCCCCCACTGGTGCCCCTATATACCAGGAATGTGATAGCCAGAATTCCTCTGAGAGTGGTGAGGACTCTCCAGAATTCCCCTTGTCGGTATTGGCCAGAGAGACTCGAGAAACTGGGGAGGAGCCAACATCCTCAGACGAAAACATGCCGTCTGTGGAATTTTCTGATCTCGAGGTTCACAAGGAATATTTTGCCACAGAACAGTTAAAAGACCCCACCCTAATAAAGGCACGGGAAAACGTAGTGGAAATAGATGGCGAGTTAGTGAACCCAGATGAGACCTACACTTACCCATACTTCATCGTGGAAAAGGACCTACTGTATCGGGTGGCTAAAAGGGCAGAAGAAACCATTGAGCAGCTTGTGGTGCCCAAACCTTACAGGAAGTTGGTGTTAGATTTGGCCCATGGGCACATTCTTGGAGGTCATCTGGGGACAGAGAAAACTCGAGAGAGAGTATTGCAGAGATTCTATTGGCCTGGGGTCATGAAGGAAACAGAAAATTATTGTTCCTCCTGCCCTGTGTGTCAGAGGTCGGCACCGATGCCACACTTCCGTAACCCGCTGCTACCTCTTCCCATCATTGAGGTTCCCTTTGAGAGGATCGCAATGGATTTGGTAGGTCCGATAATGAAGTCCGCTAGGGGACATCAGTACATTTTGGTTATATTGGACTATGCCACCCGTTATCCGGAAGCGATTCCTCTCCGAAATACCTCGGCCAAAACCATAGCCAAAGAGCTATCTCTTGTTTTTAGCCGTGTAGGTATTTGTAAGGAACTGCTTACGGACCAAGGTACACCCTTTATGTCCCGGGTTATGAAAGAGCTGTGCAAGTTGTTCAAAGTGACACAATTGCGTACATCTGTGTATCACCCCCAAACAGATGGGTTGGTTGAAAGATTCAACAAAACTCTAAAACAAATGTTAAAGAAGGTGGTGGATAAAGATGGAAAGGATTGGGACTGTCTAATTTCCTATTTAATGTTTGCTATTAGGGAGGTATCCCAATCCTCTACGGGTTTCTCACCCTTTAAGTTACTCTATGGGAGACACCCAAGAGGGCTGTTGGATATCGCCAAGGAAACTTGGGAAAGTGAGAGTTCTCCCCACAGGAGTGTGATTGAGCATGTCGCCCTGATGCAAGATAGAATTGCACAGGTAATGCCAATCGTAAAGGAACATTTGGCCCAAGCGCAGTTGGCACAGCAGAGAGTGTACAACCGTGGAGCCAAGACCCGTATCTTTTCCCCGGGGGATAAGGTATTGGTACTTGTCCCTACGGTTGAAAGCAAGTTCCTCGCCAAATGGCAAGGCCCCTACGAGATAATGGAAAAAGTGAGCTAAGTGAATTACAAGGTCAGACAACCAGGAATGCAAAAGCCCGAACAGATCTATCACATTAATCTGTTGAAAGCCTGGAGGGATAGGGAATCCCTAGTCGCAGAAACTTTGTCACCAGCTCAGTCTGATTACGTGATTCCTGAGGTTGGAATAGCAGTCACCTTGTCAAACCCCCAACAACAGGAGGTTAAGGAGTTTGTGCTTCGCAACAAGGAGGTTTTCTTTGAGCTGCCGGGACAAACGTATGGGGTAGAGCATGATATTATTACCCCGCCCGGTGAAAGGGTGAAGCTAAAACCCTATCGGATCACAGAGGCCCGACGGGAGGCAATATGTGAGGAAGTACAGAAAATGCTTAAGTTAGGGGTGATAGAGGAATCCCAAAGTGATTGGTCAAGTCCCATAGTGTTAGTGCCTAAACCGGATGGGAGCTGGCGATTTTATAACGATTTCCGACAACTGAACAAAGTTCAAAAACTTGACACCTACCCCATGCCAGGTATAGATGAGTTGGTCGACTGGTTGGGAACAGCCCGATACATGACAACTCTTGATCTCACCAAAGGGTATTGGCAAATTCCCCTGGCCAAGTCGGCCAAGGAGAAAACCGCATTTGTAACCCCAGACGGGGCGTTCCAATATAAAAGATTGCCGTTTGGTTTACAGAATGTGCCGGCAACATTCCAGCGGAAAATGGACCAGATACTGAGGCCCCATCAGAAGTATGCTGCGGCTTACCTAGATGATGTAATTATCTATAGCACAGATTGGGCCTCACATCTGCCAAAAGTGCAAGCAGTCCTAGACTCTACCCGGGAAGCTGGGTTTACGGCCAACCCCAAGAAGTGTACCATTGGACAGGAGGAGGCCAAGTATCTTGGGTACACCATTGGGAGGGGAGTAATAAAACCCTAAGTCAATAAAGTCGAGGCCATACAGAATTGGCCACGTCCCAACAGCAAGAAGCAGGGACAAGCCTTTCTGGGAATCGCTGGTTATTATCGGCGATTCATTCCCCACTTTGCTTCTCAGGCTGTGCCCTTAACCAACCTGACAAAAGGGAAAGAGTCTGTCATGGTTAAATGGACCCCAGAGGCTGAGGCAGCATTTTAATTCTTAAAAAAAGCCTTATGTAGCCAGCCAGTGTTGTACTCACCAGACTTCTCTAGGGACTTTGTCGTACAAAGTGATGCATCCGACGTTGGGTTAGGAGCAGTATTGTCCCAGGTCTGGAACGGGGAAGAGCACCCAGTCATTTACCTCAGCAGGAAATTGAAGTCCCATGAGGTAAATTACGCCACGATTGAGAAGGAGTGTTTAGTGGTGAAGTGGGCTTCACTGATTACTGATCACGCTCCTTTAAAGTGGATGGCTCAAAACAAAGAGACAAATAGAAGAGTAAATAGGTGGTTCCTGGCCCTACAGGAATTCAACTTTACGGTAAAGCATCGCCCTGGCGTTCAAATGGGGAATGTGGATGCTTTGTCTCGACTACATGCATGCCTGATTGCTTGTGTTCCAACCCCAAGGTTAAAACAAGAGGGGGGGTGGGTATGTGACAGCAGGCAGGTAAAATCACCAGGTTGCATCCAGGATGGAAGGTATATATGTCCTAGATTCAGGCTTTATGCCGATTTATACCACTAGGGAGAGGGCTGGGAGTCTTGCAGGGGAAGAGTTAATGAGCCCAGCTGAAATAAGTGGGCTCATTAGGGCCTCTACAAGAACTCCCAGCATGCTAAGGGAGATGCTCCAACCTGGAACTAGATCTTTGTGGATAGTCTGGGGAGTGTGATCTCTGTGCGGTGAGCCAAAGCCTGTGTGGTTATTGCTAAGAACTTCTAAAAGCAGGGAGCTAGGGACTGGGACAGCACAAGGCTGTACCCAGTTGTTGGTTAGGGACACCAACGTGTGTAGTGAGTGGTCAAGTTGACCAGGATTTCTTTTCATGTTTCTTTTGTTTTTGCTGTATTTTTTTGTCTGTATATAGTTCAAATAAAACCACACCATTTTGTTTTCTCCTACCACTGTCTGCTGTGCCTGTTTTTGTGTGGTGAACCCATCCAGGGGGTCACACACACCCGCTGCTGAGCTAACCCCCTCACACTTTGTATTAAGGTTACAAATTACAGACTAAAGTTCTGAAATGGACCCACCCTAAGAGTGCATTTCTTGATCTTATGCCTCGTACACACGGCCGATTTTAATGTCATTGAAAAAAAACAAGTTTTTCTCGACGTGATTCTTCGCAAGCATGCCTTGCATACACACTATCATGAAAAAAAATGCTCAAGCAAAGCGCAGTGACATACAACACGTACAACAACACGTACAACGGCACTATAAAGGGGAAGTTCCATTCGGATGGCGCCACACTTTGGGCTGCTTTTTCTGATTTTGTGTTACTGCGTGTTAGTAAAAGTTACGTGTTAGCAGATTCACATTTTTCAGTCTCTGTGCTTTTCAGTCCGTTACAGCATGACGAATGTGCTATCTCCATTACGAATGCTAGTTTTATCAGAACGAGCGCTCCCATCTCATGACTTGCTTCTGAGCATTCATGTTTTTTTCAAGTCGTTAAAGCGTACACACGGCTGTTTTTCATGATGAGAAAAACGACGACGTGAAAAACGACGAGAAAAAAATAGAGCAGGTTCTAAATTTTTAATGGCCATTTTTCTTGTCGAGAAAAATGCTCTGGAGCCTACACACGATCGTTTTTAATGACCAATTTAAAAAATTGCATTTTTCTCGTCATGAAAAATGGTCGTGTGTATGCAGCATTAGTTATTCGTATAACCTATAATTACTGTATAACACATTTTAAAGGATAACTTTCTAATCCAATGGTATTGCACACACACCAATACTAACAGTAGAATAATATCTTGTGTACAGGATGCCAGGGTTGGGTTCTGGAGGGCAAATATGAGTGGCCGTTATTTTGAGATCTGAAAAAGTAAACCCACTTGCAGGAAAGGCCTAAGAAATGCTGCACCACTAAATTAAGGACATGTGCCAGGCATGGCACATGTGTCAACTTTCCATCTCTAAGGGCTGACAGAAGGTTTGTGCCATCATCGCACACCACCTTTCCTGGCTCCAGCTGGCATGGCGTGAACCACCTCAGGGATTGCCCCTGCAGAGCTACAAGAATCTCTGCTCCAGTGTGGCTCCTGTCCCTTAGACAGAGTTGCTGAAGCACTGCATGGCACCTTTTAGAATGACTCATTGAATATTTTTTTTCCGCTGCAGCTGGTGATGTGCTACCATCATCCCTGTCAGTGGAGGCAGCTGAGAGATCATGAGATATAGTAGGGGTAGACCGGAAAGGTAAGAAGTGAGGAGGATCAGAATTGCGTCCTTTTTGTGTGGCTTTCAGGTGCTCTTGCCAACAAGTGGTGGGAAGTTAAATGCCTTGTCAAGCATGTGATACCCAAATGACTGGTGTTTTTGCCACGCTTGATGTGCTTGAGACAAAGTTTGCAAATTGCAACAGTGCGATCGGCTTCACATGTGCTAAAAAAAGGCCCAAAACAGCTGAGCTGTGGAAGTTGGCTGGGAGATAACAGCTCCACAAACTGGTGGAATAGGGTGGCTGCTCTCTACTCTGCCATGATGGCTGCCTCTTTGGGGTTGTTCCCCACCCTACTTTTCTCCTCTGCTCTATCCAGGACCAAAGTTGCGTCAGTGACCTCATCATTATCCCCTCCATCCTCATCACTGGAGACAACTTGGCAATATGCTGCAGCTGGGGGATTTTTTTTTTATTTGTTTACCAGTGTTCTCCCCTCTCTTTAGGCTCACGTTCCTACCTTTCTAAACCTCAAAACCAAGATCTAAATCAAGTAATGGTTGTGCATCGTTAATGAGCAAGTGGCTGACGCTGTGTTCAAATAACTCAGCTGACTTCTCCATGCCTGATTGCTGAGCTATGACTGGAGTAGCTGTGGACAAGGAGGCAGAATAAGCCACTCTGGCAGCTGCAGTGGACTGCGCATTACTCTCTGCTTGGGTGACGGAGGATGACGGTGGTTTAGTAAGCCAGTCCACCACCTCCTCTGCATGCTGTGGCTGGATAGCACAGCCAACATCACTAAACAGAGGAAATGATGCCCTGTGGACACATACGCTGCTGGCCCTCTCACAGTGCCATGGGAACATTTGCCTCTCCTTGTTGGTCTCCCAGACTTGAGGGGGGGGGCGCTTATTAACAAAATGTAACACAATGTAATAAAGAAGTGGAAATGTGTATGTGGATGCACTTTAATCAATGGAAAGTGGTGCTTGGAGCACTTTAACTTCAGTTCTCACTACACAGACACACTCCACTGACACACTACAATATACTGCAGTAAAACTGCACTGATGCACTGCAATATACTGTGGTAAACATGCACTAATGCACTGAAATATACTGCACTAAAATATAGGTTAAATGTACACCTACACACTGAAATATACTGTAATAAATGTGCACTAATGCACTAAAATATACTGTGTTAAATGTGCAGTAACGCACTGAAATACACTGGGGCTGATTTACAAAACGTTTGCGCCATGAGTATCGGCGCATCTGCACGCGCAATGGCTGTTTTGGTATTTACAAAACATTAGCGCCGGTAGCGCAGCCCTATTTCCCATTTACTATAGTGTTGTCGGCGGACGGGAGGAGGTGCTCAGTGCGCCACTATGGACCTGGCGCACAGCATGTTAAAATCTAAATATAAAGAAGCTGGAAGTGAGAATATAATGGGGGTGATGTGGGGTGATGTGAGGAAGTGTAGTGACACCTGCCCAAATAACTAATATGCCCAAAATAGAGTGAGAAAGTAACTTTTTCAAAACCAGCCCGCTGCGCCGGCAAGTACGATTCGAGCTGCGGGAGGTTTTTTTGAGCTCAGCGCGGCAATTTTCCTTGTTTTCTTGCGCCAAGACACTGCGCCGGCAAAATCTTAGTAAATGTCAAGTCACGTAAATCAATTTGCATAAGTTGAACAGGCGCAGCTCTGAACTTCCCAGTGCGCCAGCAAAATGACATTTCTAAAGGAAAAAAAAAGACATTTAAAAGCACCCGCGGCTGTAATGAATTGTCGGCTCCCGGCAATATAAAGAAAAGTCATTGATAACAAAGAAAAAAAAAGTGTGGGGGTCCCCCCAAATTCAATTTCCAGGCCCTTCAGGTCTGGAATGGATATTAAGGGGAACTCCGCCGCAAATTTAAAAAAAAAATGCGTGCGGTTCCCCCAAATATCCATACCAGGCCCTTCAGATCTGGCATGGATTTTAAGGGGAACTCCACCCCAAATGTAAAAAAAAATGGCGTGGAGTCCCCCTAAAAATCCACACCAGACCCTTATCCGAGCACGCAACCTGGCAGGCCGCAGGGAAAAAGGGGGGGACTAGAGAGCGGCCCCCCCTCCCTCCTCAACCATACCAGGCCACATGCCCTCAACATGGGGAGGATGTCCCCATGTTGATGGGGACAAGGGCCTCATCCCCACAACCCTTGCCCGGTGGTTGTGGGGGTCTGCGGGCGGGGGGCTTATCGGAATCTGGAAGACCCCTTTAACAAAGGGGACCCCCAGATCCCACCCCCCCTGTGTGAAATGGTAATGGGGTACAAATGTACCCTTACCATTTCACAAAGAAAGTGTCAAAAATGTAAAAAATGACAAGTTTTTTGACAATTCCTTTATTAATGTCTTCTCTTTTCTTCCATCTTCTTCTTCCATCTTCTTGTTTTCTCCATTCGGGTTTCTTCCTCCATCTTGTTCTTCATCTTCATCTTCAGCCGGAGCAAGATGCGGACGAGAAGACCGAAGGAAGAAGGAAGATGTAGATAAAGATAAAGATAAAGATAAAGATAAAGATAAAGATAAAGATAAAGATAAAGATAAAGATAAAGATAAAGATAAAGATAAAGATAAAGATAAAGATAAAGATAAAGATAAAGATAAAGATGTAGATAAAGATGTAGATAAAGATAAAGATAAAGATAAAGATAAAGAGGAAGAGGAAGAGGAAGAGGAAGAGGAAGAGGAAGAGGAAGATGAAGAACAAGATGGAGGAAGAAACCCGAATGGAGAAAAGAAGAAGATGGAAGAAGAAGGTGGAAGAAGATGGAAGAAAGGAGAAGACATTAATAAAGGAATTGTCAAAAACCGGCTCTTGTCATTTGTAACATTTTTGACACTTTCTTTGTGAAATGGTAGGGGTACATTTGTACCCCATTACCAATTCACACAGGGGGGGGGCGGTATCTGGGGGTCCTCTTTGTTAAAGGGGTCTTCCAGATTCCGATAAGCCCCCCGCCCGCAGACCCCCACAACCACCGAGCAAGGGTTGTGGGGATGAGGCCCTTGTCCCCATCAACATGGGGACATCCTCCCCATGTTGATGGCATGTGGCCTGGTATGGTTCAGGAGGGGGGGCACTCTCTCGTCCCCCCCTCTTTTCCTGCGGCCTGCCAGGTTTCGTGCTCGGATAAGGGTCTGGTGTGTATTTTTGGGGGTACTCCACGCCATTTTTTTTTACATTTGGGGTGGAGTTCCTCTTAAAATCCATGCCAGATCTGAAGGGCCCGGTATGGATATTTGGGGGAACCGCACGCATTTTTTTTTTAAATTTGAGGCAGAATTCCCCTTAATATCCATTCCAGACCTGAAGGGCCTGGTAATGGATTTTGGGGGACCCCCACGCTTTTTTTTTTCCTATCAAAGACTTTCAATGACTTTTATCTGTATTGACGGGAACCAGCAATTCATTACAGCTGCGAGTACTTTTAAATTACTTTTATTTTACTTTAGAAATGTAATTTTGCTCTGGAACTGTTATAAACATGGAAAACATGCGCTACTTTACAGGCATACTATAGACACCCCCGGGTATGATATTTAGGGCCAGTTCACACCGGATGCAGTGCAGTGCGTTTTTTTGATGCATGAAAAACGCAAAGAAAGTTGATCACATTAATGCCAATGGCATAGTTCACAACACTGCAGTCCGTTCCAGTGCGTTTCAGAAAGGAAAAAAAAATGGTCATGCTGCATTTTTTAGGTACAGAACTGTACTGGACCACAGTAAAACACATCAAAAACGCAACGGAGCGTACCAAAAATGCACTGGCATGCACTGAAACGCACCTAAATGCACCAAAGACGCACTGCAACACACTTGTCCTAAGTGAAAAGAGGGGAAAAAAAACACTGGACTGCATCAAAAACGCATCAAAACTGCCCTGGAACATGTCAAAAACACGCATGCAGAAAAGCACCTGGAACGCATCCAGACTGCGTTTCTATGGTGTGAACTCCCTTGCCCTGAAAAGAGGTGTGTGTGCGCGCGCGTGCGTCAGTCAAAAGTACATTTTGGTGTCCTTATCGAGTTTGTAACACATGTATTTTATTTGTTATGTCTTTGCAAAACCGGTGTTTGTTTTACTTTTGGATTGTATTTTTTGGTGTGGGGGAAATAATTTTGATGTTGTTAATGTGTGTCGTTTGTTCACTTTGATTTAATTGTCTGTTCTGCACTATTTTGCCAAATCTTTCTCAAGATATTTTGAGTCTTTAACTGTTTCAAATTGACCCTGTTTTTTTATTTTTTTATTTTTTATTCTTTGTTTTTTTTGTTGACCAATAAAATTTGATGCAAAGTTTTGAGATTTGTTTGGCGTTTTCTTTGCAACAAATGTGACAGCTGATTGGCATGTCAAAACAACAGGTGTGATTTGTCTACCCTGGTGCCTTCATGCTAGCATATGCATGCATGTATTGTATTGTGTGCTGCCATGGAAAATCACCAGGAAATGAAAAATACAGAGCGGTAAGTATTAAATTTTCCTTTTTACTGCAGTGGTTCTCAGCCTCAGTCCTCAAGTACCCCCAACAGGGCATGTTTTGTGAATTTATCTTATAGAGAATTGCTGTCCAAAGTACCAAACCATTGACTGTGATTTAAAGCACATGTGCAAGATGAAGGCAAACCTGCAAACATGGCCTGTTGGGGGTACTTGAGAAGCACTGATTTAGAGCACTGCACTTAAAAATAGCTCAAGGCAATACAATTCTAATTGTGGCCATTTTGAGGGAAACAAAGTAAGTGTTAGAACCCCTGCTTGTGTTTTATTTTTATTTTTTAAGGTTCGGGTTTGTGTCCCCTTTAAGTAAAATTGCCTTCACTTCCTGTCACACAGCTAAACAGGAAGTGAAGGTAAAACCCTACCAATGTCTTTTCTTGAGGACACACAGATCAATCTAACTAGTGTCCCCATTAAGCACTTAACGACCGCCCACTGTAAATATACGTCAGCAGAATGGCACCGACAGGCAGAATCACGTATATGTACGTGATTGCCTTTGTATAGTTGGGGGGTCCGATCGGACCCCCCTTCTTTACAGTGAGCGGTCGTTTTACCTTCGGGAGCGATCCGGCATGAGGGGACGGCCGTTCGATTCCGGCCACCCCCTCTCGATCGCTCCCGGCGAATGAGAGAGCTTCCCCTGCCTGCCAGGAAGGAGGAAGTGATGTCATCTCTCCTGGGGCGCTCACATATACCGAGCGCCGTACAGGAGAAGATGCAGGTTAGTACACAAAACAGCACACTGACACCAGGACACATAGGCACATAAATCGCCCCCCCAGGCACCCCCAGATCACCCCCCAGTCACAGTGTCACTGATTGCAGTGACCATTTATTTAGTGATCACTGCAATCAGTGACATTTGTGACTGTAAAAGTGTCAGTACATTTAGTTTTAGGTCCAGTGTAGCCCCCTAACCCCCCCTAATAAAGGTTTAACCCCCTGATCACCCCCCAGATAACCCTTTCACCCCCTATCACCACTGTCACTAAGTTATAATTTTTCTGATCGATGTCTTAGCGTCGGCGATGCTGATCGGTAGCCAGTAATTTTTTTTAGGTTCGCCGCAGGTTTTTATAGCGTCGGGTACCCCCATATATTACCTAATAAAGGTTTAACCCCCTTGATCACCCCCCAGATAACCCTTTCACCCCCTAGCACCGCCGTCGCTATGCGATCATTTTTCTGATCGATGTCTTAGCGTCGGTGATGCTGATCGGTAGCCAGTAATTTTTTTTAGGTTCGCCGCAGGTTTTTATAGCGTCGGGTACCCCCATATATTACCTAATGAAGGTTTAACCCCCTTGATCGCCCCCCAGGTAACCCTTTCACCCCCTATCACCACTGTCACTAAGTTATAATTTTTCTGATCGATGTCTTAGCGTCGGCGATGCTGATCGGTAGCCAGTAATTTTTTTTAGGTTCGCCGCAGGTTTTTATAGCGTCGGGTACCCCCATATATTACCTAATAAAGGTTTAACCCCCTTGATCACCCCCCAGATAACCCTTTCACCCCCTAGCACCGCCGTCGCTATGCGATCATTTTTCTGATCGATGTCTTAGCGTCGGTGATGCTGATCGGTAGCCAGTAATTTTTTTTAGGTTCGCCGCAGGTTTTTATAGCGTCGGGTACCCCCATATATTACCTAATGAAGGTTTAACCCCCTTGATCGCCCCCCAGGTAACCCTTTCACCCCCTATCACCACTGTCACTAAGTTATAATTTTTCTGATCGATGTCTTAGCGTCGGCGATGCTGATCGGTAGCCAGTAATTTTTTTTAGGTTCGCCGCAGGTTTTTATAGCGTCGGGTACCCCCATATATTACCTAATAAAGGTGTAACCCCCTTGATCACCCCCCAGGTAACCCTTTCACCCCCTAGCACCGCCGTCGCTATGCGATCATTTTTCTGATCGATGTCTTAGCGTCGGTGATGCTGATCGGTAGCCAGTAATTTTTTTTAGGTTCGCCGCAGGTTTTTATAGCGTCGGGTACCCCCATATATTACCTAATGAAGGTTTAACCCCCTTGATCGCCCCCCAGGTAACCCTTTCACCCCCTATCACCACTGTCACTAAGTTATAATTTTTCTGATCGATGTCTTAGCGTCGGCGATGCTGATCGGTAGCCAGTAATTTTTTTTAGGTTCGCCACAGGTTTTTATAGCGTCGGGTACCCCCCATATATTACCTAATAAAGGTTTAACCCCCTTGATCGCCCCCCCAGGTAACCCTTTCACCCCCTATCACCACTGTCACTAAGCGATAATTTTTCTGATCGATGTCTTAGCGTCGGCGATGCTGATCGGTAGCCAGTAATTTTTTTTAGGTTCGCCGCAGGTTTTTATAGCGTCGGGTACCCCCATATATTACCTAATAAAGGTGTAACCCCCTTGATCACCCCCCAGGTAACCCTTTCACCCCCTAGCACCGCCGTCGCTATGCGATCATTTTTCTGATCGATGTCTTAGCGTCGGTGATGCTGATCGGTAGCCAGTAATTTTTTTTAGGTTCGCCGCAGGTTTTTATAGCGTCGGGTACCCCCACATATATCCTAATGAAGGTTTAACCCCCTTGATCGCCCCCCAGGTAACCCTTTCACCCCCTATCACCACTGTCACTAAGTTATAATTTTTCTGATCGATGTCTTAGCGTCGGCGATGCTGATCGGTAGCCAGTAATTTTTTTTAGGTTCGCCGCAGGTTTTTATAGCGTCGGGTACCCCCATATATTACCTAATAAAGGTTTAACCCCCTTGATCGCCCCCCCAGGTAACCCTTTCACCCCCTATCACCACTGTCACTAAGCGATAATTTTTCTGATCGATGTCTTAGCGTCGGCGATGCTGATCGGTAGCCAGTAATTTTTTTTAGGTTCGCCGCAGGTTTTTATAGCGTCGGGTACCCCCATATATTACCTAATAAAGGTGTAACCCCCTTGATCACCCCCCAGGTAACCCTTTCACCCCCTAGCACCGCCGTCACTATGCGATCATTTTTCTGATCGATGTCTTAGCGTCGGTGATGCTGATCGGTAGCCAGTAATTTTTTTTAGGTTCGCCGCAGGTTTTTATAGCGTCGGGTACCCCCATATATTACCTAATGAAGGTTTAACCCCCTTGATCGCCCCCCAGGTAACCCTTTCACCCCCTATCACCACTGTCACTAAGCGATAATTTTTCTGATCGATGTCTTAGCGTCGGCGATGCTGATCGGTAGCCAGTAATTTTTTTTAAGTTCGCCGCAGGTTTTTATAGCGTCGGGTACCCCCATATATTACCTAATAAAGGTGTAACCCCCTTGATCACCCCCCAGGTAACCCTTTCACCCCCTAGCACCGCCGTCACTATGCGATCATTTTTCTGATCGATGTCTTAGCGTCGGTGATGCTGATCGTTAGCCAGTAATTTTTTTTAGGTTCGCCGCAGGTTTTTATAGCGTCAGGTACCCCCATATATTATCTAATAAAGGTTTAACCCCCTGATCGCCCCCCAGGTAACCCTTTCACCCCCCATCACCACTGTCGCTAAGCAATCGTTTTTATGATCGTTGTCTTAGTGTCGGTGATGCCGATAGGTAGCCAGTAATTTTTTTTTAGGTTCGCCGTCAGGTTTTTATATAGCGTCAGGTACCCCCATATATTACCTAATAAAGGTTTTAACCCCCTAATTGCCCCTAGTTAACCCTTTCACCAGTGATCATCATATAAGTGTTACGGGTGACGCTGGTTAGTTAGTTTGCTTTTTATAGTGTCAGGGCACCCGCCGTATATAACCCAATAAAGGTTTAACCCCCTGATCGCCCGGCGGGTGATATCAGTTAGGTTTTAGGGTCAGAGAGGGTCTGCGTCACACCCCAGGCAGCGTCAGGTTAGTGCCAGTAACGCTAACACCCACGCGTGAAGCATACACCACCCTTAGTGGTATAGTATCTGAACAGATCAATATCTGATCTGATCAGATCTATACTAGCGTCCCCAGCAGTTTAGGGTTCCCAAAAACGCACTGTTAGTGGGATCAGCCCAGATACCTGCTAGCACCTGCGTTTTGCCCCTCCGTCCAGCCCAGGCCACCCAAGTGCAGTATCGATCGATCACTGTCACTTGCAAAACACAACACACATAACTGCAGCGTTCGCAGAGACAGGCCTGATCCCTGCGACTCCAGTGCTGTAGGAGGTGATTTCACCACCACAGTTAAAAAAAAAAAGCATATATGCCGAAGCATTGGGGCAGCAGGAGCGGAGGAGCGATTTTGCTCCTAATGCCGGGTATATACGGTCGAAATTCCGACGGAGGATTGCCCGTGGAAAAGTCTGACCATGTGTACGCGGCATAACTTTTGCGAGAAGATGCCCCCATGCTTCGGCATATATAAATGGTGCATGTATGCCCATCATTAGAAGTGGGTGGATGAAGGGCAGTATTCTAATGGTGGGCATACCCACCGATCAATCTTTTTTTTTCGTTCAGCCAACAGGCTGCATGAAAAAAAAGATTACAATACATGTCCAACAAGGACCAGAAACGTACTGGTATGTTGCTGGACTTTGAATGTTTATACCAGAATGATGCCTGCGGGTTTAGGTATCATCTTGGTATCATTCTTTTCAGTCAGCGGCCGACTTTCATGTAAAAGCAATCCTAGTGGCTAATTAGCCTCTGGACTGCTTTTACAAGCAGTGGGAGGGAATGTCCCCCCCCCGGATATAAAAAGCGCCATTGGGAAATTGGGAAAGTCCTGCCCTGCTCTTGCCCAATGGCGAACGCAAGCGTCGGTCTGGCGTCATATGTAAACAGCAATTGCACCATGCATGTGAGGTATCACCGCAAAGGTCAGATCAAGGGCAGTAATTTTAGCAGTAGACCTCCTCTGTAAATCTAACGGGGTAACCTGTAAATGCTTTTAAAGGCTTTTAAAAATGTATGTAGTTTGTCGCCAATGCGCGTTTGTGCGAAATTTTAAAGCATGTCGTGTTTGGTATCTATGTACTCGGCCTAAGATCATCTTTTTTATTTCATCAAACATTTGGGCAATATAGTGTGTTTTAGTGCATTAAAATTAAAAAAAGTGTATTTTTTCCCAAAAAAAATGCGTTTGAAAAATCGCTGCGCAAATACTGTGTAGAAAAAAAAATGCAACACCCACCATTTTATTCTGTAGGGCATTTGCTTTAAAAATATATATAATGTTTGGGGGTTCAACATAATTTTCTTGCAAAAAAAAATATGTTTTCATGTAAACAAAAAGTGTCAAAAAGGGCTTTGTCTTCAAGTGGTTAGAAGAGTGGATGTAAGCTTCCTAATGTTGTGTATAAAATGCCAGAACAGTTAAAAACCCCCCCAAATGACCCCATTTTGGAAAGTAGACACCCCAAGCTATATACTGAGAGGCATGTCGAGTCCATGGAATATTTTATATGTTGACACAAGTTGCGGAAAAAATACAATTTTTTTTTTTTTTTGCACAAAGTTGTCACTAAATGATATATTGCTCAAACATGCCATGGGCATATGTGGAATTACACCCCAAAATACATTCTGTTGCTTCTCCTGAGTACGGGGATACCACATGTGTGAGACTTTTTGGGAGCCTAGCCGCGTACGGGACCCCAAAAACCAAGCACTGCCTTCAGGCTTTCTAAGGGTGTCAATTTTTGATTTCACTTCTCACTGCCTATCACAGTTTCGGAGGCCATGGAATGCCCAGATGGCACAAAACCCCCCCAAATGACCCCATTTTGGAAAGTAGACACCCCAAGCTATTTGCTGAGAGGTATTGTGAGTATTTTGCAGATCTCGCTTTTGGTCACAAAGTTTTGAAAATTGAAAAAAAAAAAGAAAAAAAAAAAAATGTTCTTTCTTCATTTTCAAAAACAAATGAGAGCTGTAAAATACTCACCATACCTCTCAGCAAACAGCTTGGGGTGTCTACTTTCCAAAATGGGGTCATTTGGGGGGGTTTTGTGCTATTTTGGCATTTTATGGCCTTCAAAACTGTGATAGGTAGTGAGGAGTGAAATCAAAAATTTGCGCCCTTAGAAATCCTGGAGGCGGTGCTTGGTTTCCGGGGTCCCGTACGTGGCTAGGCTCCTAAAAAGTCCCACACATGTGGTATCCCCGTACTCAGGAGAAGCAGCAGAATGTATTTTGGGGTGCAATTCCACATATAACCATGGCATGTGTGAGCAATATATCATTTAGTGACAACTTTTTGTAATTTTTTTTTTTTTTTTTTTTTGTCATTATTCAATCACTTGGGACAAAAAAAAAATATTCAATGGGCTCAACAGGCCTCTCAGCAATTTCCTTGGGGTGTCTACTTTCTAAAACGGGGTCATTTGGGGGGGGTTTGTGCTATTTTGGCATTTTATGGCCTTCAAAACTGTGATAGGTAGTGAGGAGTGAAATCAAAAATTTGCGCCCTTAGAAATCCTGAAGGCGGTGCTTGGTTTCCGGGGTCCCGTACGTGGCTAGGCTCCTAAAAAGTCCCACACATGTGGTATCCCCGTACTCAGGAGAAGCAGCAGAATGTATTTAGGGGTGCAATTCCACATATAACCATGGCATGTGTGAGCAATATATCATTTAGTGACAACTTTTTGTAATTTTTTTTTTTTTTGTCATTATTCAATCACTTGGGACAAAAAAAAAAAATATTCAATGGGCTCAACATGCCTCTCAGCAATTTCCTTGGGGTGTCTACTTTCTAAAATGGGGTCATTTGGGGGGGTTTTGTACTGCCCTGTCATTTTAGCACCTCAAGAAATGAGATAGGCAGTCATAAATTAAAAGCTGTGTAAATTCCAGAAAATGTACCCTAGTTTGTAAACGCTATAACTTTTGCGCAAACCGATAAATATACGCTTATTGACATTTTTTTTACTAAAGACATGTGGCTGAATACATTTTGGCCTAAATGTATGACTAAAATTGAGTTTATTCGATTTTTCTTATAACAAAAATGAGAAAATATCATTTTTTTTCAAAATTTTTGGTCTTTTTCCGTTTATATCGCAAAAAATAAAAATCGCAGAGGCAATCAAATACCATTAAAAGAAAGCTCTATTTGTGGGAAGAAAAGGACGCAAATTTCGTTTGGGTACAACGTTGCATGTCCGCACAATTTACAGTTAAAGCAGCACAGTGCAAAATTCTGAATTCACCTCTGGTCCTTTAGCTACCAAATGGTCCGGGGCTTAAGTGGTTAAGAAAATTGCACTCTAGCACTTTGTTGTGTACCCCCAAATCATTGGGTAGTTTGGGGTTTAGTAAAGACAAATCCACTCTGCAGTATAAGTGTAGCTGCTGAAAATCTGAGGGATCACTGGTGATTGTAACATCCAATCATGTAAAAGCAAAGATGGTGTTTTTTTGTTTGCTTGCATGTTCCCCTCGGATATCCAGCAAGTGCACTTGTAGTGCAAAGTAGATTTGCCTTTATTAAATAAACCCCAAAGTCCAAAAAAAATTATTTGGGGTGTAAACAGTAAAATGCTGGAGAGCAATGTACATAATGGGGAAAGTATTTTGATTTACCTGTGTGTACCCAAGGAAAGACAGTGGTAGGGATTTACTCTCACTTCCTGTGTGGATATGTGACAGGAAGTGAATTATTTGGAAGGATAAAGTGGCCAAATTTGGGAATTGTCTTCACCCTATCAGGGGTGCAGGCATCTCCAAAAACTGTCTAGACTTGTAATCCCTCTGCACTCTATCCCCAAGCAAAAATAAGAAAGGATTAATTTAGTTTAACTTTGCAAAGACACATTCCTAAGTTGAATTGTGATTAGAGTTGAGCGGGTAGCTGGATATTCGGGTCCGGCGGGTTCGGCCGAACTTCGGAAAAAAGTTCGGATTCGGGACCGAACTTTAACCCGGACCCCATTGAAGTCAATGGGGACCCGGACTTCTGACGACTAAAAAGGCTCTAAAAAAGTAATGGAAAGGGCTAGAGGGCTGCAAATGGCAGCAAAATGTTGTTAAGAACATGGCAAGTGCTCTGCAAACAAATGTGGATAGTAAATAACTTAAAAGAACATAAAAAAAAATAAAAAATAAAAAAATATGCTGGAGGCCCCCTTTTCAGCAGAAGAGGTACAGGAAGTCATTAAGAACCTCAGAAACTCAACGGCACGATGCCACACATATGGTGGGAATGCCCCAGAATACGCCCTTTCTGGAATAAATTATTTAATTTAATGGATAAGCTAGTGGGAAAATAAAATACTTTGAAATAAAAATGTAGCGGGGTGCTAAATTTAAGGAAAGTGTTTGAGTGGTAAATAGGCTCAAATACCCTAATTCTGTAGGATTCATGGACCATTTTGTCCTCGGGGGACAGTATTGGTGTGAAGTTCCCTGCGGCCTACAGGTGGCGCCTTTTGTGTCCCCTCTTGGCAGTAGTACAGCGGGGCGGGGAACCTGCTGTGCATGCCGGGAGAGCATATAAAAGGGGCAGACCTTTGGCCTGGGGGCTGATGTCCAGTGGGGTCCGCGCCCAGGTGCCTTCGGCCTGGGTGCATGTGTTCCTGTTCCATCTCGGGCACCTTTAGCCCGGGGTGAGGTACTATCCTGGAGTTCTTGCTGCCCTGGGTATGGAGGCCTAGGGGCGGGAGTAAAGCCTGGAGTCCAGAGCCGCCTCGTGTAGGGGACCCTGTTCCAGGGAAGGGAGGATCATTCTGATGGACCGATGCGGGAGTCACGGTGAAGGAATGGTCTGTTGACTCCCTGGAGAGATGTCTTCCCCTTGATATGGGCTAGGTTCGTAGAAGGAGAAGCTCAAGGTCACCTTGACTGTATCAGAGGCCTTATTCAACCGGCCCGTGGCAGGGGCCTTATACACCCTGGTCTGTGGCTGAGACCAAAGTTCTCCAGGCCCGTGGCAGGGGCCTTGTACACCCGGTCTGTGGCAGAGACCAACCTCAATGTCTGTGGCAGAGACCGTGCGCCAAAAACTGTTTGAGAAACCTAAGCAGTGAAGTGAATGTGCTACGTTTGTGCCTGGACCTCCTCCACACCTTAAGCTGTCCTGTTTCTTTGCTCTAACCTTTTCTATCTGAGTACAGTTTATTTTGCCATGAGAGAATAAGAGTTGGAGTTTCAGCTGGTGTGGACATTGACTTTACTGGCAATTAAAGGACTTGCCTCTACCTACAGTAGAGGTGAGAATCATCCTCTGGAGGAGTTTTGACTCCGGCTGTGGACACGGCCCGTCAAGTACACCGCTCAACCTCTTTATATAGGAGGATACGGGCTGGTAGTGCGGTGTGCCTTTCTCCCTCCTGCGAAGAGCCAACAACATAAAGGCAGGTAAGGGGGAAAGGATCTGTGCGCTACAAAAAAATAAAATAAAAATTTTAATCTTGGCCTAGCAGGACGAGGTCCATATGGAGTAGGAGGTTGAGGTGGCGGTGGATGTGGCTGTGTAGGTGGAAGCGGCGGTGGAGGAGGACGAGGTAGCCAACACTGGTTCAAAAATACAACAATGGCTGGGTAAGGCCGGTGATGTGTCGAATTCTGTCCCCTGTCGAATAGTGTCCGCCCTGTACTGCGCTTGCTGAGTATGTAGGACAAGGGGATTTCAAAAATCTCCCAAGACTAACGGCGCCTGCGTGTTGAGTTCAGGTGAAGGCCACACCATCCGTGGTTCAAGCCGAGCCAAGCAAGGCCGCGATCGAAGCGAGCCCGTGAGGGGCCCTGTTACTATGTGCTACCGTATGTCCTCTTGGATGGTGGGGCTTGAACCTGCACTCACAGCGCAGGCGCCGTTCATCTTCGGAGATTTTGTGAATCTCCTTGTCCTCTGTACTGCGCAAGCGCTGCGCCTGCGCAGTACGGGCCGGGCACAATCCGATGGCCGGACAGTTTTTGTCACAACACCGGTATACATGTCTATTCTGCACAAGGTACGGACAAGTCCTGTGGGATCCATGCCTGGTTCATTTTAATGAACGTGAGCTTGTCCACATTGGCTCTGGACAGGCGGCTGCGCTTGTCTGTGATAACGCCCCCTGCCGTGCTAAATACACGTTCAGATAATACACTGGCTGCAGGGCAGGCCAGCACCTCCAAGGCATAAATGGCAAGCTCAGGCCATGTGCCCAATTTGGAGACCCAGAAGTTAAAGGGGGCAGACCCGTCATCCAGTACGTGTAGGCCTGTGGACACATACTGCTCAACCATGTTGGTGAAATGCTGCCTCCTGCTAAGACGTTCCATCTCAGCTGGTGGTGCTGGTTGTTGTGGCGTGCTGACAAAGCTTTTCCACATTTCGGCCATGCTAACCCTGCCTTCTGAGGTGCTGCCGGTGCCCCGGCTGCGTTGGCGACCTCTTCCTCCTCCTCTGCCTTCGCCTTGTGCTTCCACCGTACGCCCGCTGTCAGGTGGGAATGCCACCAGCAGCGCGTCTACCAGCGTGCGCTTGTACTCGCGCATCTTACGATCCCGCTCCAGTGAGGGAATTAAGGACGGTACGTTGTCCTTGTAACGGGGATCCAGCAGGGTGGCCACCCAGTAATCAGCACCAGTTAAAATGTGGGCAACTCGGCTGTCGTTGCGGAAACACTGCAGCATGTAATCGCTCATGTGTGCCAGGCTGCCCAGAGGCAAAGAAAAGCTGTCCTCTGTGGGAGGTGTATCGTCTGTGTCCTCTGTATCACCCCAGCCACGCACCAGTAATGGCCACGAGCTGGTCTGAGTGCCACCCTGCTGTGAACATGGCTCCTCCTCCTCCTCCTCCTCCTCCATCTCCTCCTCCACCTCGTCATCCTCCAGAACTGTGCCCTTTCTGCCGGACAATTGTGTACCTGGCGTTTGTTGGTGCAGGAACCCACCCTCGTAGCCACTTGTGAAAGACTGCCCTGAAAGCCTTTGAAATGATCCCGCTTCCTCCTCCTCCTCCTCATCCTCCTGTGCCACATCCTCTTCCATCATCGCACGAAGCGTTTTTTCAAGGAGGCATAGAACTGGGATAGTAACGCTGAGAACGGCGTCATTGGCACTGGCCATGTTGGTGGAGTACTCGAAACAGCGCAACAAGGCACACAGGTCTCGCATGGAGGACCAGTTATTGGTGGTGAAGTGGTGCTGTTCCGCAGAGCGACTCACGCGTGATTTCTGCAGCTGAAACTCCACTATTGCCTGCTGCTGCTCGCACAGTCTGGCCAGCATGTGCAAGGTGGAGTTCCACCTTGTGGGCACGTCACATATGAGGCGGTGAGCGGGAAGGCCGAAGTTACGCTGCAGCGCTGACAGGCGAGCAGCAGCAGGGTGAGAACGCCGAAAGTGCGCACAGACAGCCCGCACTTTCTGCAGCAGCTCTGGCATATTGGGGTAATTTTTAAGGAACCTCTGGACCACCAAGTTCAGCACATGCGCCAGGCAAGGGATGTGCGTCAAACCGGCTAGACCCAGAGCTGCTACGAGATTTCGCCCATTATCGCACACCACCAGGCCGGGCTTGAGGCTCACTGACAGCAACCACTCATCGGTCTGTTGTTCCATGTCCCTCCACAACTCCTGCGCGGTGTGGGGATTTTCCCCCAAACAGGAAAGTTTTAAAACTGCCTGCTGTCGTTTACCCCTGGCTGTGCTGAAGTTGGTGGTGAAGGTGTTACGCTGAATGGATGAGGAGGCGGTAGAGGATGAGGAAGCGGAGAAGGAGGAGTTAGCAACAGGAGGCAAACTGAAGCGCCCTGCAATCCTCGGTGGTGGAAGGACATGCGCCAAACCGCTATCTGCCTCAGGCCCAGCCGCCACTGCATTTACCCAGTGTGCTGTTAGGGAGATATAACGTCCCTGACCGTGCTTACTGGTCCACGCATCCGTAGTTAGGTGGACCTTGCCACAGATGGCGTTGCGCAGTGCACACCTGATTTTGTCCCCCACCTGGTTGTGCAGGGAAGGGATGGCTCGCCTGGAAAAGTAGTGGCGGCTGGGCACGACGTACTGCGGGACAGCCAATGCCATCAGGCTTTTAAAACTCTGCGTCTCCACCAGACGGAATGACAGCATTTCAAAGGCCAGGAATTTTGAAATGCTGGCATTCAGGGCCAGGGATCGCGGGTGGCTAGGGGGGTACTTCCTCTTCCGCTCCAATGTTTGGGAGATAGAGAGCTGAACGCTTCCATGGGACATTGTGGAGATGGTTGGTGACCCAGGTGGTAGTGTTGCTGGCAGATCCTCTGTTTGCGGGGTGACAGGTGCCACTGTCACTACAGAGGTGGATGAAGAGGCCGAGACTGCAGCAGAAGAGGAAGCAGGAGGAGCCAGAGACCTTTCTTGGTTTCTGAGGTGTCTACTCCACTGCAGCTCGTGCTTTGCACTTAGATGCCTGGTCATGCAGCTTGTGCTCAGGTTGAGAACGTTTATGCCTCGCTTCAGGCTCTGATTGCACAGCGTGCAAACCACTCGTGTCTTGTCATCAACACACTGTGTGAAGAACTGCCACGCTAGGGAAGTCCTTGGACCTGGCTTTGGTGTGCTCGGTCCCTTGCTGCGTTGGGCAGTAGCAGATGTACTGTCTAGGGGACGAATGCTCCGTTTTTGCACCCTGCTCCCTCTTCTGCTGTGCTGGTGGCTCTGTGCGACCACCGCCTCTTCCTCCGAACTACACTGGTCACCTGCATAACGTTGATTCCATGTGGGGTCGAGGACCTCATCGTCCTCCACATCATCTTCCACCCAGTCTTCACCCCTGCCCTCCATGTCTGTCTGCACAATTGCGAAAGCAGCAGCAGTTGGCACCTGTGTTTCGTCATCATCCGAGACGTGCTGCGATGGTCCTCCCATGTACCCATCATGAAACATAAGTGGTTGGGCATCGGTGCACTCAATCTCTTCCACTTCTGGGGCAGGGCTAGGTGGATGGCCCTGGGAAACCCTGCTAACAGAGTCATCGAAAAGCAGAAGAGACTGCTGCATGATTTGGGGCTCAGACTGCTTGGCTGATTTGCAAGGGGGTGAGGTGAAAGACTGATGGACATGGGCTTCAGGTGCCAACTCTGATCTTTCATCAGAAGAGTGGGTGGGAGATAATGTGAAGGAACCCGAGGCACTGTCAGCAACCCAATCTACTATCGTCTGTACTTGTCCTGGCCTAAACATTGGTACAGCCTCATTAGGCGCGACAAAATACCGCCGCAGGCTCGGTCGCCTACTCGCACCTGAGGAAGGTGTTTCACTTGTGCGTGTAGCTGGCACAGATCCACCACGTCCTCTCCCTGCAACAGGAGCTCCACCAGCAGCACCACGACCGGGGCCACCACGTCCCTTTGACCTTCCCCTCATATTTTCCAAATTTAGGATCTTGCCCTAAATGGCGTTTTTTGGAAGACCACAACACACCCACAGTACGTAATGGCTGAAACGCACAGCTACAGAACTGCAGAAAATGCTATTAAAAAAAAAAAGGTTGTTTTTTTTAGTATAGCACAGTACAAGGAAAATATATAGAAATTGTTTATTTCACACACCTCCAGATGTGTATTTCACACTGCAAAATATTTTCTGTGGCCCTAAATGGCGTTTTTTGCCAGACCACAACACACCCACAGCACGTAACCGCTGAATCGCACAGCTACAGAAAATGCTATTCAAAAAAAAAGGTTGTTTTTTTTAGTATAGCACTGTACAAGAAGAATATATAGAAATCGTTTATTTTACACACCTCCAGATGTGTATTTCACACTGCAAAATATTTTCTGTGGCCCTAAATGGCGTTTTTTGGAAGAGCACAACACAACCACAGTATTTAACCACTGAATCGCACAGCTATAGAAGTGCAGAGAATGCTATTCGAAAAAAATGTTGTTTTTTTTAGTATAGCACTGTACAATATATAGAAATTGTTTATTTTACACACCTCCACATGTGTATTTCACACTGCAAAATATTTTCTGTGGCCCTAAATGGTGTTTTTTGGAAGAGCACAACACAACCACAGTATTTAACCACTGAATCACACAGCTATAGAAGTGCAGAGAATGCTATTCAAAAAAAAATTTGTTTTTTTTAGTATAGCACTGTACAATATATAGAAATTGTTTATTTTACACACCTCCACATGTGTATTTCACACTGCAAAATATTTTCTGTGGCCCTAAATGGCGTTTTTTGGAAGAGCACAACACAACCACAGTATTTAACCACTGAATCGCACAGCTATAGAAGTGCAGAGAATGCTATTCCAAAAAAATGTTGTTTTTTTTAGTATAGCACTGTACAATATATAGAAATTGTTTATTTTACACACCTCCACATGTGTATTTCACACTGCAAAATATTTTCTGTGGCCCTAAATGGCGTTTTTTGGAAGAGCACAACACAACCACAGTATTTAACCACTGAATCGCACAGCTATAGAAGTGCAGAGAATGCTATTCGAAAAAAATGTTGTTTTTTTTAGTATAGCACTGTACAATATATAGAAATTGTTTATTTTACACACCTCCACATGTGTATTTCACACTGCAAAATATTTTCTGTGGCCCTAAATGGCGTTTTTTGGAAGAGCACAACACAACCACAGTATTTAACCACTGAATCGCACAGCTATAGAAGTGCAGAGAATGCTATTCGAAAAAAATGTTGTTTTTTTTAGTATAGCACTGTACAATATATAGAAATTGTTTATTTTACACACCTCCACATGTGTATTTCACACTGCAAAATATTTTCTGTGGCCCTAAATGGCGTTTTTTGGAAGAGCACAACACAACCACAGTATTTAACCACTGAATCGCACAGCTATAGAAGTGCAGAGAATGCTATTCGAAAAAAATGTTGTTTTTTTTAGTATAGCACTGTACAATATATAGAAATTGTTTATTTTACACACCTCCACATGTGTATTTCACACTGCAAAATATTTTCTGTGGCCCTAAATGGCGTTTTTTGGAAGAGCACAACACAACCACAGTATTTAACCACTGAATCGCACAGCTATAGAAGTGCAGAGAATGCTATTCGAAAAAAATGTTGTTTTTTTTAGTATAGCACTGTACAATATATAGAAATTGTTTATTTTACACACCTCCACATGTGTATTTCACACTGCAAAATATTTTCTGTGGCCCTAAATGGCGTTTTTTGGAAGAGCACAACACAACCACAGTATTTAACCACTGAATCGCACAGCTATAGAAGTGCAGAGAATGCTATTCGAAAAAAATGTTGGTTTTTTTAGTATAGCACTGTACAATATATAGAAATTGTTTATTTTACACACCTCCACATGTGTATTTCACACTGCAAAATATTTTCTGTGGCCCTAAATGGCGTTTTTTGGAAGAGCACAACACAACCACAGTATTTAACCACTGAATCGCACAGCTATAGAAGTGCAGAGAATGCTATTCGAAAAAAATGTTTTTTTTTTTAGTATAGCACTGTACAATATATAGAAATTGTTTATTTTACACACCTCCACATGTGTATTTCACACTGCAAAATATTTTCTGTGGCCCTAAATGGCGTTTTTTGGAAGAGCACAACACAACCACAGTATTTAACCACTGAATCGCACAGCTATAGAAGTGCAGAGAATGCTATTCGAAAAAAATGTTGTTTTTTTTAGTATAGCACTGTACAATATATAGAGATTGTTTATTTTACACACCTCCACATGTGTATTTCACACTGCAAAATATTTTCTGTGGCCCTAAATGGCGTTTTTTGGAAGAGCACAACACAACCACAGTATTTAACCACTGAATCGCACAGCTATAGAAGTGCAGAGAATGCTATTCGAAAAAAATGTTGGTTTTTTTAGTATAGCACTGTACAATATATAGAAATTGTTTATTTTACACACCTCCACATGTGTATTTCACACTGCAAAATATTTTCTGTGGCCCTAAATGGCGTTTTTTGGAAGAGCACAACACAACCACAGTATTTAACCACTGAATCGCACAGCTATAGAAGTGCAGAGAATGCTATTCGAAAAAAATGTTGTTTTTTTTAGTATAGCACTGTACAATATATAGAAATTGTTTATTTTACACACCTCCACATGTGTATTTCACACTGCAAAATATTTTCTGTGGCCCTAAATGGCGTTTTTTGGAAGAGCACAACACAACCACAGTATTTAACCACTGAATCGCACAGCTATAGAAGTGCAGAGAATGCTATTCGAAAAAAATGTTTTTTTTTTAGTATAGCACTGTACAATATATAGAAATTGTTTATTTTACACACCTCCACATGTGTATTTCACACTGCAAAATATTTTCTGTGGCCCTAAATGGCGTTTTTTGGAAGAGCACAACACAACCACAGTATTTAACCACTGAATCGCACAGCTATAGAAGTGCAGAGAATGCTATTCGAAAAAAATGTTGTTTTTTTTAGTATAGCACTGTACAATATATAGAAATTGTTTATTTTACACACCTCCACATGTGTATTTCACACTGCAAAATATTTTCTGTGGCCCTAAATGGCGTTTTTTGGAAGAGCACAACACAACCACAGTATTTAACCACTGAATCGCACAGCTATAGAAGTGCAGAGAATGCTATTCGAAAAAAATGTTGTTTTTTTTAGTATAGCACTGTACAATATATAGAAATTGTTTATTTTACACACCTCCACATGTGTATTTCACACTGCAAAATATTTTCTGTGGCCCTAAATGGCGTTTTTTGGAAGAGCACAACACAACCACAGTATTTAACCACTGAATCGCACAGCTATAGAAGTGCAGAGAATGCTATTCGAAAAAAATGTTGTTTTTTTTAGTATAGCACTGTACAATATATAGAAATTGTTTATTTTACACACCTCCACATGTGTATTTCACACTGCAAAATATTTTCTGTGGCCCTAAATGGCGTTTTTTGGAAGAGCACAACACAACCACAGTATTTAACCACTGAATCGCACAGCTATAGAAGTGCAGAGAATGCTATTCGAAAAAAATGTTGGTTTTTTTAGTATAGCACTGTACAATATATAGAAATTGTTTATTTTACACACCTCCACATGTGTATTTCACACTGCAAAATATTTTCTGTGGCCCTAAATGGCGTTTTTTGGAAGAGCACAACACAACCACAGTATTTAACCACTGAATCGCACAGCTATAGAAGTGCAGAGAATGCTATTCGAAAAAAATGTTTTTTTTTTTAGTATAGCACTGTACAATATATAGAAATTGTTTATTTTACACACCTCCACATGTGTATTTCACACTGCAAAATATTTTCTGTGGCCCTAAATGGCGTTTTTTGGAAGAGCACAACACAACCACAGTATTTAACCACTGAATCGCACAGCTATAGAAGTGCAGAGAATGCTATTCGAAAAAAATGTTGTTTTTTTTAGTATAGCACTGTACAATATATAGAGATTGTTTATTTTACACACCTCCACATGTGTATTTCACACTGCAAAATATTTTCTGTGGCCCTAAATGGCGTTTTTTGGAAGAGCACAACACAACCACAGTATTTAACCACTGAATCGCACAGCTATAGAAGTGCAGAGAATGCTATTCGAAAAAAATGTTGGTTTTTTTAGTATAGCACTGTACAATATATAGAAATTGTTTATTTTACACACCTCCACATGTGTATTTCACACTGCAAAATATTTTCTGTGGCCCTAAATGGCGTTTTTTGGAAGAGCACAACACAACCACAGTATTTAACCACTGAATCGCACAGCTATAGAAGTGCAGAGAATGCTATTCGAAAAAAATGTTGTTTTTTTTAGTATAGCACTGTACAATATATAGAAATTGTTTATTTTACACACCTCCACATGTGTATTTCACACTGCAAAATATTTTCTGTGGCCCTAAATGGCGTTTTTTGGAAGAGCACAACACAACCACAGTATTTAACCACTGAATCGCACAGCTATAGAAGTGCAGAGAATGCTATTCGAAAAAAATGTTGTTTTTTTTAGTATAGCACTGTACAATATATAGAAATTGTTTATTTTACACACCTCCACATGTGTATTTCACACTGCAAAATATTTTCTGTGGCCCTAAATGGCGTTTTTTGGAAGAGCACAACACAACCACAGTATTTAACCACTGAATCGCACAGCTATAGAAGTGCAGAGAATGCTATTCGAAAAAAATGTTGTTTTTTTTAGTATAGCACTGTACAATATATAGAAATTGTTTATTTTACACACCTCCACATGTGTATTTCACACTGCAAAATATTTTCTGTGGCCCTAAATGGCGTTTTTTGGAAGAGCACAACACAACCACAGTATTTAACCACTGAATCGCACAGCTATAGAAGTGCAGAGAATGCTATTCGAAAAAAATGTTGTTTTTTTTAGTATAGCACTGTACAATATATAGAAATTGTTTATTTTACACACCTCCACATGTGTATTTCACACTGCAAAATATTTTCTGTGGCCCTAAATGGCGTTTTTTGGAAGAGCACAACACAACCACAGTATTTAACCACTGAATCGCACAGCTATAGAAGTGCAGAGAATGTTATTCGAAAAAAATGTTGTTTTTTTTAGTATAGCACTGTACAATATATAGAAATTGTTTATTTTACACACCTCCACATGTGTATTTCACACTGCAAAATATTTTCTGTGGCCCTAAATGGCGTTTTTTGGAAAAGCACAACACAACCACAGTATTTAACCACTGAATCGCACAGCTATAGAAGTGCAGAGAATGCTATTCGAAAAAAATGTTGTTTTTTTTAGTATAGCACTGTACAATATATAGAAATTGTTTATTTTACACACCTCCACATGTGTATTTCACACTGCAAAATATTTTCTGTGGCCCTAAATGGCGTTTTTTGGAAGAGCACAACACAACCACAGTATTTAACCACTGAATCGCACAGCTATAGAAGTGCAGAGAATGCTATTCGAAAAAAATGTTGGTTTTTTTAGTATAGCACTGTACAATATATAGAAATTGTTTATTTTACACACCTCCACATGTGTATTTCACACTGCAAAATATTTTCTGTGGCCCTAAATGGCGTTTTTTGGAAGAGCACAACACAACCACAGTATTTAACCACTGAATCGCACAGCTATAGAAGTGCAGAGAATGCTATTCGAAAAAAATGTTGTTTTTTTTAGTATAGCACTGTACAATATATAGAAATTGTTTATTTTACACACCTCCACATGTGTATTTCACACTGCAAAATATTTTCTGTGGCCCTAAATGGCGTTTTTTGGAAGAGCACAACACAACCACAGTATTTAACCACTGAATCGCACAGCTATAGAAGTGCAGAGAATGCTATTCGAAAAAAATGTTTTTTTTTTTTAGTATAGCACTGTACAATATATAGAAATTGTTTATTTTACACACCTCCACATGTGTATTTCACACTGCAAAATATTTTCTGTGGCCCTAAATGGCGTTTTTTGGAAGAGCACAACACAACCACAGTATTTAACCACTGAATCGCACAGCTATAGAAGTGCAGAGAATGCTATTCCAAAAAAATGTTGTTTTTTTTAGTATAGCACTGTACAATATATAGAAATTGTTTATTTTACACACCTCCACATGTGTATTTCACACTGCAAAATATTTTCTGTGGCCCTAAATGGCGTTTTTTGGAAGAGCACAACACAACCACAGTATTTAACCACTGAATCACACAGCTATAGAAGAAGTGCAGAGAATGCTATTCGAAAAAAATGTTGTTTTTTTTAGTATAGCACTGTACAATATATAGAAATTGTTTATTTTACACACCTCCACATGTGTATTTCACACTGCAAAATATTTTCTGTGGCCCTAAATGGCGTTTTTTGGAAGAGCACAACACAACCACAGTATTTAACCACTGAATCGCACAGCTATAGAAGTGCAGAGAATGCTATTCGAAAAAAATGTTTTTTTTTTTAGTATAGCACTGTACAATATATAGAAATTGTTTATTTTACACACCTCCACATGTGTATTTCACACTGCAAAATATTTTCTGTGGCCCTAAATGGCGTTTTTTGGAAGAGCACAACACAACCACAGTATTTAACCACTGAATCGCACAGCTATAGAAGTGCAGAGAATGTTATTCGAAAAAAATGTTGTTTTTTTTAGTATAGCACTGTACAATATATAGAAATTGTTTATTTTACACACCTCCACATGTGTATTTCACACTGCAAAATATTTTCTGTGGCCCTAAATGGCGTTTTTTGGAAAAGCACAACACAACCACAGTATTTAACCACTGAATCGCACAGCTATAGAAGTGCAGAGAATGCTATTCGAAAAAAATGTTGTTTTTTTTAGTATAGCACTGTACAATATATAGAAATTGTTTATTTTACACACCTCCACATGTGTATTTCACACTGCAAAATATTTTCTGTGGCCCTAAATGGCGTTTTTTGGAAGAGCACAACACAACCACAGTATTTAACCACTGAATCGCACAGCTATAGAAGTGCAGAGAATGCTATTCGAAAAAAATGTTGGTTTTTTTAGTATAGCACTGTACAATATATAGAAATTGTTTATTTTACACACCTCCACATGTGTATTTCACACTGCAAAATATTTTCTGTGGCCCTAAATGGCGTTTTTTGGAAGAGCACAACACAACCACAGTATTTAACCACTGAATCGCACAGCTATGGAAGTGCAGAGAATGCTATTCGAAAAAAATGTTGTTTTTTTTTAGTATAGCACTGTACAATATATAGAAATTGTTTATTTTACACACCTCCACATGTGTATTTCACACTGCAAAATATTTTCTGTGGCCCTAAATGGCGTTTTTTGGAAGAGCACAACACAACCACAGTATTTAACCACTGAATCGCACAGCTATAGAAGTGCAGAGAATGCTATTCCAAAAAAATTTTGTTTTTTTTAGTATAGCACTGTACAATATATAGAAATTGTTCATTTTACACACCTCCACATGTGTATTTCACACTGCAAAATATTTTCTGTGGCCCTAAATGGCGTTTTTTGGAAGAGCACAACACAACCACAGTATTTAACCACTGAATCGCACAGCTATAGAAGTGCAGAGAATGCTATTCCAAAAAAATGTTGTTTTTTTAGTATAGCACTGTACAATATATAGAAATTGTTTATTTTACACACCTCCACATGTGTATTTCACACTGCAAAATATTTTCTGTGGCCCTAAATGGCGTTTTTTGGAAGAGCACAACACAACCACAGTATTTAACCACTGAATCGCACAGCTATAGAAGTGCAGAGAATGCTATTCGAAAAAAATGTTTTTTTTTTTTTAGTATAGCACTGTACAATATATAGAAATTGTTTATTTTACACACCTCCACATGTGTATTTCACACTGCAAAATATTTTCTGTGGCCCTAAATGGCGTTTTTTGGAAGAGCACAACACAACCACAGTATTTAACCACTGAATCGCACAGCTATAGAAGTGCAGAGAATGCTATTCGAAAAAAATGTTGTTTTTTTTAGTATAGCACTGTACAATATATAGAAATTGTTTATTTTACACACCTCCACATGTGTATTTCACACTGCAAAATATTTTCTGTGGCCCTAAATGGCGTTTTTTGGAAGAGCACAACACAACCACAGTATTTAACCACTGAATCGCACAGCTATAGAAGTGCAGAGAATGCTATTCGAAAAAAATGTTTTTTTTTTTTAGTATAGCACTGTACAATATATAGAAATTGTTTATTTTACACACCTCCACATGTGTATTTCACACTGCAAAATATTTTCTGTGGCCCTAAATGGCGTTTTTTGGAAGAGCACAACACAACCACAGTATTTAACCACTGAATCGCACAGCTATAGAAGTGCAGAGAATGCTATTCCAAAAAAATGTTTTTTTTTTTTAGTATAGCACTGTACAATATATAGAAATTGTTTATTTTACACACCTCCACATGTGTATTTCACACTGCAAAATATTTTCTGTGGCCCTAAATGGCGTTTTTTGGAAGAGCACAACACAACCACAGTATTTAACCACTGAATCACACAGCTATAGAAGTGCAGAGAATGCTATTCGAAAAAAATGTTTTTTTTTTTAGTATAGCACTGTACAATATATAGAAATTGTTTATTTTACACACCTCCACATGTGTATTTCACACTGCAAAATATTTTCTGTGGCCCTAAATGGCGTTTTTTGGAAGAGCACAACACAACCACAGTATTTAACCACTGAATCGCACAGCTATAGAAGTGCAGAGAATGCTATTCCAAAAAAATGTTTTTTTTTTTAGTATAGCACTGTACAATATATAGAAATTGTTTATTTTACACACCTCCACATGTGTATTTCACACTGCAAAATATTTTCTGTGGCCCTAAATGGCGTTTTTTGGAAGAGCACAACACAACCACAGTATTTAACCACTGAATCGCACAGCTATAGAAGTGCAGAGAATGCTATTCGAAAAAAATGTTGTTTTTTTTAGTATAGCACTGTACAATATATAGAAATTGTTTATTTTACACACCTCCACATGTGTATTTCACACTGCAAAATATTTTCTGTGGCCCTAAATGGCGTTTTTTGGAAGAGCACAACACAACCACAGTATTTAACCACTGAATCGCACAGCTATAGAAGTGCAGAGAATGCTATTCCAAAAAAATGTTGTTTTTTTAGTATAGCACTGTACAATATATAGAAATTGTTTATTTTACACACCTCCACATGTGTATTTCACACTGCAAAATATTTTCTGTGGCCCTAAATGGCGTTTTTTGGAAGAGCACAACACAACCACAGTATTTAACCACTGAATCGCACAGCTATAGAAGTGCAGAGAATGCTATTCCAAAAAAATGTTTTTTTTTTTTAGTATAGCACTGTACAATATATAGAAATTGTTTATTTTACACACCTCCACATGTGTATTTCACACTGCAAAATATTTTCTGTGGCCCTAAATGGCGTTTTTTGGAAGAGCACAACACAACCACAGTATTTAACCACTGAATCGCACAGCTATAGAAGTGCAGAGAATGCTATTCCAAAAAAATGTTGTTTTTTTTAGTATAGCACTGTACAATATATAGAAATTGTTTATTTTACACACCTCCACATGTGTATTTCACACTGCAAAATATTTTCTGTGGCCCTAAATGGCGTTTTTTGGAAAAGCACAACACAACCACAGTATTTAACCACTGAATCGCACAGCTATAGAAGTGCAGAGAATGCTATTCCAAAAAAATGTTTTTTTTTTTTAGTATAGCACTGTACAATATATAGAAATTGTTTATTTTACACACCTCCACATGTGTATTTCACACTGCAAAATATTTTCTGTGGCCCAAAATGGCGTTTTTTGGAAGAGCACAACACAACCACAGTATTTAACCACTGAATCACACAGCTATAGAAGTGCAGAGAATGCTATTCGAAAAAAATGTTTTTTTTTTTAGTATAGCACTGTACAATATATAGAAATTGTTTATTTTACACACCTCCACATGTGTATTTCACACTGCAAAATATTTTCTGTGGCCCTAAATGGCGTTTTTTGGAAGAGCACAACACAACCACAGTATTTAACCACTGAATCGCACAGCTATAGAAGTGCAGAGAATGCTATTCCAAAAAAATGTTTTTTTTTTTAGTATAGCACTGTACAATATATAGAAATTGTTTATTTTACACACCTCCACATGTGTATTTCACACTGCAAAATATTTTCTGTGGCCCTAAATGGCGTTTTTTGGAAGAGCACAACACAACCACAGTATTTAACCACTGAATCGCACAGCTATAGAAGTGCAGAGAATGCTATTCGAAAAAAATGTTGTTTTTTTTAGTATAGCACTGTACAATATATAGAAATTGTTTATTTTACACACCTCCACATGTGTATTTCACACTGCAAAATATTTTCTGTGGCCCTAAATGGCGTTTTTTGGAAGAGCACAACACAACCACAGTATTTAACCACTGAATCGCACAGCTATAGAAGTGCAGAGAATGCTATTCCAAAAAAATGTTGTTTTTTTAGTATAGCACTGTACAATATATAGAAATTGTTTATTTTACACACCTCCACATGTGTATTTCACACTGCAAAATATTTTCTGTGGCCCTAAATGGCGTTTTTTGGAAGAGCACAACACAACCACAGTATTTAACCACTGAATCGCACAGCTATAGAAGTGCAGAGAATGCTATTCGAAAAAAATGTTGTTTTTTTTAGTATAGCACTGTACAATATATAGAAATTGTTTATTTTACACACCTCCACATGTGTATTTCACACTGCAAAATATTTTCTGTGGCCCTAAATGGCGTTTTTTGGAAGAGCACAACACAACCACAGTATTTAACCACTGAATCGCACAGCTATAGAAGTGCAGAGAATGCTATTCCAAAAAAATGTTGTTTTTTTAGTATAGCACTGTACAATATATAGAAATTGTTTATTTTACACACCTCCACATGTGTATTTCACACTGCAAAATATTTTCTGTGGCCCTAAATGGCGTTTTTTGGAAGAGCACAACACAACCACAGTATTTAACCACTGAATCGCACAGCTATAGAAGTGCAGAGAATGCTATTCCAAAAAAATGTTTTTTTTTTTTAGTATAGCACTGTACAATATATAGAAATTGTTTATTTTACACACCTCCACATGTGTATTTCACACTGCAAAATATTTTCTGTGGCCCTAAATGGCGTTTTTTGGAAGAGCACAACACAACCACAGTATTTAACCACTGAATCGCACAGCTATAGAAGTGCAGAGAATGCTATTCGAAAAAAATGTTGTTTTTTTTAGTATAGCACTGTACAATATATAGAAATTGTTTATTTTACACACCTCCACATGTGTATTTCACACTGCAAAATATTTTCTGTGGCCCTAAATGGCGTTTTTTGGAAAAGCACAACACAACCACAGTATTTAACCACTGAATCGCACAGCTATAGAAGTGCAGAGAATGCTATTCCAAAAAAATGTTTTTTTTTTTTAGTATAGCACTGTACAATATATAGAAATTGTTTATTTTACACACCTCCACATGTGTATTTCACACTGCAAAATATTTTCTGTGGCCCTAAATGGCGTTTTTTGGAAGAGCACAACACAACCACAGTATTTAACCACTGAATCGCACAGCTATAGAAGTGCAGAGAATGCTATTCGAAAAAAATGTTGTTTTTTTTAGTATAGCACTGTACAATATATAGAAATTGTTTATTTTACACACCTCCACATGTGTATTTCACACTGCAAAATATTTTCTGTGGCCCTAAATGGCGTTTTTTGGAAGAGCACAACCACAGTATTTAACCACTGAATCGCACAGCTATAGAAGTGCAGAGAATGCTATTCGAAAAAAATGTTGTTTTTTTTAGTATAGCACTGTACAATATATAGAAATTGTTTATTTTTACACACCTCCACATGTGTATTTCACACTGCAAAATATTTTCTGTGGCCCTAAATGGCGTTTTTTGGAAGAGCACAACACAACCACAGTATTTAACCACTGAATCGCACAGCTATAGAAGTGCAGAGAATGCTATTCGAAAAAAATGTTGGTTTTTTTAGTATAGCACTGTACAATATATAGAAATTGTTTATTTTACACACCTCCACATGTGTATTTCACACTGCAAAATATTTTCTGTGGCCCTAAATGGCGTTTTTTGGAAGAGCACAACACAACCACAGTATTTAACCACTGAATCGCACAGCTATAGAAGTGCAGAGAATGCTATTCGAAAAAAATGTTTTTTTTTTTAGTATAGCACTGTACAATATATAGAAATTGTTTATTTTACACACCTCCACATGTGTATTTCACACTGCAAAATATTTTCTGTGGCCCTAAATGGCGTTTTTTGGAAGAGCACAACACAACCACAGTATTTAACCACTGAATCGCACAGCTATAGAAGTGCAGAGAATGCTATTCAAAAAAAATGTTGTTTTTTTTAGTATAGCACTGTACAATATATAGAAATTGTTTATTTTACACACCTCCACATGTGTATTTCACACTGCAAAATATTTTCTGTGGCCCTAAATGGCGTTTTTTGGAAGAGCACAACACAACCACAGTATTTAACCACTGAATCGCACAGCTATAGAAGTGCAGAGAATGCTATTCCAAAAAAATGTTGTTTTTTTAGTATAGCACTGTACAATATATAGAAATTGTTTATTTTACACACCTCCACATGTGTATTTCACACTGCAAAATATTTTCTGTGGCCCTAAATGGCGTTTTTTGGAAGAGCACAACACAACCACAGTATTTAACCACTGAATCGCACAGCTATAGAAGTGCAGAGAATGCTATTCCAAAAAAATGTTTTTTTTTTTTAGTATAGCACTGTACAATATATAGAAATTGTTTATTTTACACACCTCCACATGTGTATTTCACACTGCAAAATATTTTCTGTGGCCCTAAATGGCGTTTTTTGGAAGAGCACAACACAACCACAGTATTTAACCACTGAATCGCACAGCTATAGAAGTGCAGAGAATGCTATTCGAAAAAAATGTTGTTTTTTTTAGTATAGCACTGTACAATATATAGAAATTGTTTATTTTACACACCTCCACATGTGTATTTCACACTGCAAAATATTTTCTGTGGCCCTAAATGGCGTTTTTTGGAAGAGCACAACACAACCACAGTATTTAACCACTGAATCGCACAGCTATAGAAGTGCAGAGAATGCTATTCGAAAAAAATGTTGTTTTTTTTAGTATAGCACTGTACAATATATAGAAATTGTTTATTTTTACACACCTCCACATGTGTATTTCACACTGCAAAATATTTTCTGTGGCCCTAAATGGCGTTTTTTGGAAGAGCACAACACAACCACAGTATTTAACCACTGAATCGCACAGCTATAGAAGTGCAGAGAATGCTATTCGAAAAAAATGTTGGTTTTTTTAGTATAGCACTGTACAATATATAGAAATTGTTTATTTTACACACCTCCACATGTGTATTTCACACTGCAAAATATTTTCTGTGGCCCTAAATGGCGTTTTTTGGAAGAGCACAACACAACCACAGTATTTAACCACTGAATCGCACAGCTATAGAAGTGCAGAGAATGCTATTCGAAAAAAATGTTTTTTTTTTTAGTATAGCACTGTACAATATATAGAAATTGTTTATTTTACACACCTCCACATGTGTATTTCACACTGCAAAATATTTTCTGTGGCCCTAAATGGCGTTTTTTGGAAGAGCACAACACAACCACAGTATTTAACCACTGAATCGCACAGCTATAGAAGTGCAGAGAATGCTATTCGAAAAAAATTTTGTTTTTTTTAGTATAGCACTGTACAATATATAGAAATTGTTTATTTTACACACCTCCACATGTGTATTTCACACTGCAAAATATTTTCTGTGGCCCTAAATGGCGTTTTTTGGAAGAGCACAACACAACCACAGTATTTAACCACTGAATCGCACAGCTATAGAAGTGCAGAGAATGCTATTCAAAAAAAATGTTGTTTTTTTTAGTATAGCACTGTACAATATATAGAAATTGTTTATTTTACACACCTCCACATGTGTATTTCACACTGCAAAATATTTTCTGTGGCCCTAAATGGCGTTTTTTGGAAGAGCACAACACAACCACAGTATTTAACCACTGAATCGCACAGCTATAGAAGTGCAGAGAATGCTATTCGAAAAAAATGTTGTTTTTTTTAGTATAGCACTGTACAATATATATAAATTGTTTATTTTACACACCTCCACATGTGTATTTCACACTGCAAAATATTTTCTGTGGCCCTAAATGGCGTTTTTTGGAAGAGCACAACACAACCACAGTATTTAACCACTGAATCGCACAGCTATAGAAGTGCAGAGAATGCTATTCAAAAAAATGTTGTTTTTTTTGGTATAGCACTGTACAATATATAGAAATTGTTTATTTTACACACCTCCACATGTGTATTTCACACTGCAAAATATTTTCTGTGGCCCTAAATGGCGTTTTTTGGAAGAGCACAACACATCCACAGTATTTAACCACTGAATCACACAGCTATAGAAGTGCAGAGAATGCTATTCCAAAAAAATGTTTTTTTTTTAGTATAGCACTGTACAATATATAGAAATTGTTTATTTTACACACCTCCACATGTGTATTTCACACTGCAAAATATTTTCTGTGGCCCTAAATGGCGTTTTTTGGAAGAGCACAACACAACCACAGTATTTAACCACTGAATCGCACAGCTATAGAAGTGCAGAGAATGCTATTCGAAAAAAATGTTTTTTTTTTAGTATAGCACTGTACAATATATAGAAATTGTTTATTTTACACACCTCCACATGTGTATTTCACACTGCAAAATATTTTCTGTGGCCCTAAATGGCGTTTTTTGGAAGAGCACAACACAACCACAGTATTTAACCACTGAATCGCACAGCTATAGAAGTGCAGAGAATGCTATTCGAAAAAAATGTTGTTTTTTTTAGTATAGCACTGTACAATATATAGAAATTGTTTATTTTACACACCTCCACATGTGTATTTCACACTGCAAAATATTTTCTGTGGCCCTAAATGGCGTTTTTTGGAAGAGCACAACACAACCACAGTATTTAACCACTGAATCGCACAGCTATAGAAGTGCAGAGAATGCTATTCGAAAAAAAATGTTGTTTTTTTTAGTATAGCACTGTACAATATATAGAAATTGTTTATTTTACACACCTCCACATGTGTATTTCACACTGCAAAATATTTTCTGTGGCCCTAAATGGCGTTTTTTGGAAGAGCACAACACAACCACAGTATTTAACCACTGAATCGCACAGCTATAGAAGTGCAGAGAATGCTATTCAAAAAAATGTTGTTTTTTTTGGTATAGCACTGTACAATATATAGAAATTGTTTATTTTACACACCTCCACATGTGTATTTCACACTGCAAAATATTTTCTGTGGCCCTAAATGGCGTTTTTTGGAAGAGCACAACACATCCACAGTATTTAACCACTGAATCACACAGCTATAGAAGTGCAGAGAATGCTATTCCAAAAAAATGTTTTTTTTTTTAGTATAGCACTGTACAATATATAGAAATTGTTTATTTTACACACCTCCACATGTGTATTTCACACTGCAAAATATTTTCTGTGGCCCTAAATGGCGTTTTTTGGAAGAGCACAACACAACCACAGTATTTAACCACTGAATCGCACAGCTATAGAAGTGCAGAGAATGCTATTCGAAAAAAATGTTGTTTTTTTAGTATAGCACTGTACAATATATAGAAATTGTTTATTTTACACACCTCCACATGTGTATTTCACACTGCAAAATATTTTCTGTGGCCCTAAATGGCGTTTTTTGGAAGAGCACAACACAACCACAGTATTTAACCACTGAATCGCACAGCTATAGAAGTGCAGAGAATGCTATTCAAAAAAAAATTTGTTTTTTTTAGTATAGCACTGTACAATATATAGAAATTGTTTATTTTACACACCTCCACATGTGTATTTCACACTGCAAAATATTTTCTGTGGCCCTAAATGGCGTTTTTTGGAAGAGCACAACACAACCACAGTATTTAACCACTGAATCGCACAGCTATAGAAGTGCAGAGAATGCTATTCGAAAAAAATGTTGTTTTTTTTAGTATAGCACTGTACAATATATAGAAATTGTTTATTTTACACACCTCCACATGTGTATTTCACACTGCAAAATATTTTCTGTGGCCCTAAATGGCGTTTTTTGGAAGAGCACAACACAACCACAGTATTTAACCACTGAATCGCACAGCTATAGAAGTGCAGAGAATGCTATTCGAAAAAAATGTTTTTTTTAGTATAGCACTGTACAATATATAGAAATTGTTTATTTTACACACCTCCACATGTGTATTTCACACTGCAAAATATTTTCTGTGGCCCTAAATGGCGTTTTTTGGAAGAGCACAACACAGCCACAGTATTTAACCACTGAATCGCACAGCTATAGAAGTGCAGAGAATGCTATTCAAAAAAAAATTTGTTTTTTTTTAGTATAGCACTGTACAATATATAGAAATTGTTTATTTTACACACCTCCACATGTGTATTTCACACTGCAAAATATTTTCTGTGGCCCTAAATGGCGTTTTTTGGAAGAGCACAACACAACCACAGTATTTAACCACTGAATCGCACAGCTATAGAAGTGCAGAGAATGCTATTCGAAAAAAATGTTGTTTTTTTTAGTATAGCACTGTACAATATATAGAAATTGTTTATTTTACACACCTCCACATGTGTATTTCACACTGCAAAATATTTTCTGTGGCCCTAAATGGCGTTTTTTGGAAGAGCACAACACAACCACAGTATTTAACCACTGAATCGCACAGCTATAGAAGTGCAGAGAATGCTATTCAAAAAAAATTTGTTTTTTTTAGTATAGCACTGTACAATATATAGAAATTGTTTATTTTACACACCTCCACATGTGTATTTCACACTGCAAAATATTTTCTGTGGCCCTAAATGGCGTTTTTTGGAAGAGCACAACACAACCACAGTATTTAACCACTGAATCGCACAGCTATAGAAGTGCAGAGAATGCTATTCGAAAAAAATGTTTTTTTTTTTAGTATAGCACTGTACAATATATAGAAATTGTTTATTTTACACACCTCCACATGTGTATTTCACACTGCAAAATATTTTCTGTGGCCCTAAATGGCGTTTTTTGGAAGAGCACAACACAACCACAGTATTTAACCACTGAATCGCACAGCTATAGAAGTGCAGAGAATGCTATTCGAAAAAAATGTTGTTTTTTTTAGTATAGCACTGTACAATATATAGAAATTGTTTATTTTACACACCTCCACATGTGTATTTCACACTGCAAAATATTTTCTGTGGCCCTAAATGGCGTTTTTTGGAAGAGCACAACACAACCACAGTATTTAACCACTGAATCGCACAGCTATAGAAGTGCAGAGAATGCTATTCGAAAAAAATGTTTTTTTTTTAGTATAGCACTTGTGAGGGGGCTAGCTCGGCAGCGGGTATGTGTGACCCCCGGGATGGGCTCCCCACCCAAAAACAGGCCCAGCAGACGGAGGTTGTGGTTTTCAAAATCAAAAAAGGTGCGGTTTATTTTCTATTTACAGTGACAAAAACACAGCAAGGCAAAAAAAACAAACACAAAATAAATCCTGGTCAACTTGACCTCTGACTAAACTTACAGGTTTCCTAACTAACGACTGGGATCAGCCTAGTGCTGTCCTAGTCCCTGGTTTTAAATGTCCAAGCAAAATATAGCCACACAGGCTTTCTCTCACCGCACAGGGGTTCACTCTCCCTAGACAGTCCACACAGGTCTGCTTCCAGGCATGAGCTAACATCTAATGAAGCTGGGCTTTCTTATAGAGGCCTAAATGAGCTGACAAGGTTCAGCTGGACTCATCAACTCCCTGTCTGCACGACGCCCAGCCCTCTCCCTAGAGGTATGAGTCATCAATGAGCCCACTAGTCTCAGCTGGGCTTATACAACTCTCCACCTAGCTGTATAAATCGGCGTAAAGCCTGAATCTGGGCGAAATATATCTACCCCCCTGGATGCAACCAGGTGACTTTACCTTCCTGCTGTCACATACCCCCCCCTCTTGTTTTAACCTCGGGGTTGGAACACCAGCAATCAGGCATTCATGTACTCGAGACAAAGCATCCACATTCCCCATTTGAACGCCAGGGCGATGCTTTACTGTGAAGTTGAATTCCTGGAGGGCCAGGAACCACCTATTCACTCTTCTATTTGTTTCCTTGTTTTGAGCCATCCACTTTAACGGAGCGTGATCCGTAACCATGTCAAAGTGCCTACCTAGCAGGTAGTACCGAAGGGAATCTAGAGCCCACTTCACCGCTAAACACTCCTTTTCAACGGTGGCGTAATTTACCTCATGGGACTTCAACTTCCTGCTGAGGTAAATGACTGGGTGCTCTTCCCCGTTCCAGACCTGGGACAATACTGCTCCTAACCCCACATCTGACGCATCACTTTGTACGACAAAGTCTTTAGAGAAGTCGGGTGAGTACAACACTGGCTGGCTACATAAGGCTTGTTTCAAGAATTGGAATGCTGCCTCAGCCTCGGGGGTCCATTTAATCATGACCGACCCTTTCCCCTTCGTCAGGTTGGTTAGGGGCACAGCCTTAGAAGCAAAGTGGGGAATGAATCGCCGATAATACCCAGCGATTCCCAGAAAGGCTCGTACCTGCTTCTTGCTGTTGGGACGTGGCCAACTCTGGATGGCCTCGACTTTGTTGAGTTGGGGTTTTATTACTCCCCTCCCAATGGTGTACCCAAGATATTTGGCCTCCTCCTGCCCAATGGTACACTTCTTGGGGTTAGCCGTAAACCCTGCTTCCCGAACAGAGTCCAGGACTGCTTGCACTTTTGGCAGATGTGAGGCCCAATCTGTGCTATGGACAATTACGTCATCCAGGTAAGCCGCAGCATACTTCCGATGGGGCCTCAGCATCTGGTCCATTTTCCGCTGGAATGTGGCCGGCGCATTCTGTAACCCGAACGGCATTCTTTTATATTGGAACGCCCCGTCTGGGGTTACAAATGCGGTTTTCTCTTTGGCTGACTTGGCCAGGGGGATTTGCCAATACCCTTTTGTGAGGTCAAGAGTCGTCATGTATCGGGCTGTTCCCAGCCGGTCGATCAACTCATCTATACGTGGCATGGGGTAGGTGTCAAATTTTGTAACTTTGTTCAACTGACGAAAATCGTTACAAAATCGCCAGCTCCCATCCGGTTTAGGCACCAACACAATGGGACTAGACCAATCACTTTGGGACTCCTCTATCACCCCTAAGTTCAGCATTTTCTGTACTTCCTCCCGTATTGCCTCCCGTCGGGCCTCTGGGATCCGATAGGGTTTTAACTTCACCCTTTCACCGGGCGGGGTAATAATGTCATGCTCTACCCCAGATGTTTGTCCCGGCAGCTCAGAGAATACCTCCTTGTTGCGAAGCACAAACTCCTTAACCTCCTGTTGTTGGGGTTGTGACAAGGTGGCTGCGATTCCAACCTCAGGAATCACGCAACCAGTTTGAGCTGGTGACCAAGTGTCTGCGACTAGGGACTCTCTATCCCTCCAGGCTTTCAACAGATTAACGTGATAGATCTGTTCGGGCTTTCGCCTTCCTGGTTGTCTGACCTTGTAATTCACTTCGCTCACTTTTTCCATTATCTCGTAGGGGCCTTGCCATTTGGCAAGGAATTTACTTTCAACCGTAGGGACAAGTACCAATATCCTATCCCCCGGGGAAAAGGTACGGGTCTTGGCTCCACGGTTGTACACTCTCTGCTGTGCCAACTGCGCTTGGGCCAAATGTTCCTTCACGATGGGCATTACCTGTGCAATTCGATCTTGCATCAGGGCGACATGCTCAATCACACTCCTGTGGGGAGAACTCTCACTTTCCCAAGTTTCCTTGGCAATATCCAACAGCCCTCTTGGGTGTCTCCCATACAGTAACTCAAAGGGGGAGAATCCCGTAGAGGATTGGGGCACCTCCCTAATAGCAAACATCAAATAAGGAAGTAGACAGTCCCAATCCTTTCCATCCCTATCCACCACTTTCTTCAACATTTGTTTTAGGGTTTTGTTGAATCTTTCAACCAGCCCATCGGTTTGGGGGTGATACACAGATGTACGTAATTGCGTCACTTTGAACAATTTACACAGCTCCTTCATAACCCGGGACATAAAGGGTGTACCTTGGTCCGTAAGCAGTTCTTTACAAATACCCACCCGGCTAAAAACAAGAGATAGCTCTTTGGCTATGGTTTTGGCCGAGGTATTTCTGAGAGGGATCGCTTCTGGATAACGGGTGGCATAGTCCATTATAACCAATATGTACTGGTGCCCCCTAGCGGACTTGATTATAGGACCTACCAAATCCATTGCGATTCTCTCAAACGGGACCTCAATGATGGGTAGAGGGACCAGCGGGCTACGGAAGTGTGGCATCGGGGCCGACCTCTGACACACAGGGCAGGAGGAACAATAATTTTCTATGTCCTTCATCACCCCAGGCCAATAGAATCTCTGTAATACCCTCTCTCGGGTTTTCTCTGTCCCCAGATGACCTCCAAGAATGTGCCCATGGGCCAACTCCAACACCAACTTCCTGTAAGGTTTGGGCACCACCAGCTGCTCAACGGTTTCTTCTGCCCTTTTTGCCACCCGATACAGTAGGTCCTTCTCTACGCTGAAGTATGGGTAAGTGCAGGTATTATCTGGGTTCACTAACTCGCCATCTATTTTCACTACGTTTTCCCGTGCCTTTATTAGGGCGGGGTCTTTCAACTGTTCTGTGGCAAAGTTTTCCCTGTGAACCTCAAGATCAGAAAACTCCACAGACGGTAGGTTTTCGTCTGAGGAGGTGGGCTCCTCTCCAGTTTCTTGAGTCTCCCCTGCCAATACTGACAAGGGAAATTCGGGAGAGTCCTCACCACTCTCAGAGGAGTTCTGGCTATCATATTCCTGGTACATAGGGGCACCAGTGGGGGGCTCATGATCATCCCACAGTTCCCAGAACTTCGGAAAATCCCTTCCCACAATGGCGTCATGCGGTAACTGAGACACTAAGCCCACTGGATGAGAAAGGGTACCTTTGGGGGTCTCGAAACACACTGTAGTCACTGGATACTCTCGGGTGTCCCCATGCACACAAATAACGGCTACCTTGCTATTCCCAGAGACCTCTGTTTTAACTAACTCAGCCTTTATCAGGGTCACAAGGCTACCTGAATCCAGCAATACCACAACATTTCTACCATTAATACACATTTTGCATAAATGTTTCTCAGTTCCCCGAATGGCAGTGCATGCGACTGTCGCACACAGCGACTGACGTCTGCCCGTCAGAAAGTCACACTGCATGGGTTCCTCCAAAACCGGGCAATTTGCTGCAATATGTCCCGCTTGCCGGCAGCGGTAGCAAATGATCCTTCTTGCCGCCTCTTGAGCCGCTGATTTCCCAGGCTGTTCTCGCCAAACTTGGGGTAGAGCTCCCACCCTCTCACTCTCTCCACCCTTACCCCTTGGAATCATCTTATCCGCCCCTGGGGATGGTCTGGTCTTAGGGTGGAAAGTCCGAGTGTCTCTGGAAGAGGCCGTCAGGTTCTCTGTAGCCAAGTATTTCTCCACACGATCCACAAGACCATCGGCCGTCTCTGGGTCTCCATGGCTTACCCACTTTTGGATGGCAGTAGGAAGAGCTCTCAAAAACCGATCCATTACAACACGTTCCACAATCTTTGGTGCGGACAAAGTCTCTGGCTGTAGCCACTTTCTGCTCAGGTGAATGAGATCATACATTTGAGACCTGGGGGGTTTTCCAAGCTGGAAAGTCCAGTTATGCACACGCTGAGCCCGGACAGCCAGGGTGACACCCAGCCTTGCCAATATTTCAGCTTTTAGCATCACATAGTCTTTTGCTTGGTCAGGCTCTAGGTCATAGTAAGCTTTCTGCGATTCACCCGTTAACAGAGGAGCCACCAGTCCAGCCCACTGCTCCTCAGGCCACTTTTCTCTTTCAGCGGTCCTTTCAAATGTGGTCAAAAATACCTCTGGATCATCCTCTCCAGTCATTTTTGTCAATAAACGACTCACCCCAAAGGACGCGGTATTAGTGGGACGGCTTTCCTCACCGGTCTGCGGACGTTGCTGCATTACTGCTTCCATCTGTTGTTGTAGTCTCTGCTCTTGCTTCTGCAACAGGTCTATGAAGCGGGCCTCAGATTGCTGTTGGGCTTGTTGCTGAGCCTCCAGACTCTGTTGTAAAGTTGCAAGGCTCTGTTGATGAGCTTGCTGCTGGGCTGCAAGGCTCCTTTGCAAACCTGCATTTGTCTGCTGTTGATTGGCATTTGCTAGAGCCAGCTGTTTCAGTATCTCCTCCATGCTGGCTTAAAAAAAAACTGCCCGCATTCTCCACCAACTGTGAGGGGGCTAGCTCGGCAGCGGGTATGTGTGACCCCCGGGATGGGCTCCCCACCCAAAAACAGGCCCAGCAGACGGAGGTTGTGGTTTTCAAAATCAAAAAAGGTGCGGTTTATTTTCTATTTACAGTGACAAAAACACAGCAAGGCAAAAAAAACAAACACAAAATAAATCCTGGTCAACTTGACCTCTGACTAAACTTACAGGTTTCCTAACTAACGACTGGGATCAGCCTAGTGCTGTCCTAGTCCCTGGTTTTAAATGTCCAAGCAAAATATAGCCACACAGGCTTTCTCTCACCGCACAGGGGTTCACTCTCCCTAGACAGTCCACACAGGTCTGCTTCCAGGCATGAGCTAACATCTAATGAAGCTGGGCTTTCTTATAGAGGCCTAAATGAGCTGACAAGGTTCAGCTGGACTCATCAACTCCCTGTCTGCACGACGCCCAGCCCTCTCCCTAGAGGTATGAGTCATCAATGAGCCCACTAGTCTCAGCTGGGCTTATACAACTCTCCACCTAGCTGTATAAATCGGCGTAAAGCCTGAATCTGGGCGAAATATATCTACCCCCCTGGATGCAACCAGGTGACTTTACCTTCCTGCTGTCACACACTGTACAATATATAGAAATTGTTTATTTTACACACCTCCACATGTGTATTTCACACTGCAAAATATTTTCTGTGGCCCTAAATGGCGTTTTTTGGAAGAGCACAACACAACCACAGTATTTAACCACTGAATCGCACAGCTATAGAAGTGCAGAGAATGCTATTCAAAAAAAAATTTGTTTTTTTTTAGTATAGCACTGTACAATATATAGAAATTGTTTATTTTACACACCTCCACATGTGTATTTCACACTGCAAAATATTTTCTGTGGCCCTAAATGGCGTTTTTTGGAAGAGCACAACACAACCACAGTATTTAACCACTGAATCGCACAGCTATAGAAGTGCAGAGAATGCTATTCGAAAAAAATGTTGTTTTTTTTAGTATAGCACTGTACAATATATAGAAATTGTTTATTTTACACACCTCCACATATGTATTTCACACTGCAAAATATTTTCTGTGGCCCTAAATGGCGTTTTTTGGAAGAGCACAACACAACCACAGTATTTAACCACTGAATCGCACAGCTATAGAAGTGCAGAGAATGCTATTCCAAAAAAATGTTGTTTTTTTTAGTATAGCACTGTACAATATATAGAAATTGTTTATTTTACACACCTCCACATGTGTATTTCACACTGCAAAATATTTTCTGTGGCCCTAAATGGCGTTTTTTGGAAGAGCACAACACAACCACAGTATTTAACCACTGAATCGCACAGCTATAGAAGTGCAGAGAATGCTATTCCAAAAAAATGTTGTTTTTTTTAGTATAGCACTGTACAATATATAGAAATTGTTTATTTTACACACCTCCACATGTGTATTTCACACTGCAAAATATTTTCTGTGGCCCTAAATGGCGTTTTTTGGAAGAGCACAACACAACCACAGTATTTAACCACTGAATCGCACAGCTATAGAAGTGCAGAGAATGCTATTCGAAAAAAATGTTGTTTTTTTTAGTATAGCACTGTACAATATATAGAAATTGTTTATTTTACACACCTCCACATGTGTATTTCACACTGCAAAATATTTTCTGTGGCCCTAAATGGCGTTTTTTGGAAGAGCACAACACAACCACAGTATTTAACCACTGAATCGCACAGCTATAGAAGTGCAGAGAATGCTATTCGAAAAAAATGTTGTTTTTTTTAGTATATGTGAGGGGGTTAGCTCGGCAGCGGGTGTGTGTGACCCCCGGGATGGGCTCCCCACACAAAACAGGCCCAGCAAACGGAGGTTGTGGTTTTCAAAATCAAAAAAAGGTGCGGTTTATTTTCTATTTACAGTGACAAAACACAGCAAAGCAAAAGAAACATAACCAAAATAAATCCTGGTCAAGTTGACCTCTGACTAAACATACAGGTTTCCTAACTAACAACTGGGATCAGCCTAGTGCTGTCCTAGTCCCTAAGTCCCTGGTTTAGTAAAAGTCCAAACAAATAGCCACACAGGCTTTGCCTCACCGCACAGGGGTTCACTCTCCCTAGACAGTCCACACGGGTCTGGTTCCAGGCATGAGCTAACATCTAATGAAGCTGGGAGTTCTTATAGAGGCCTAAATGAGCTGACAAGCTTCAGCTGGCCTCATCAACTCCCTGTCTGTACGACGCCCAGCCCTCTCCCTAGAGGTATGAGTCATCCATGAGCCCACTAGCCTTATACAACTCTCCACCTAGTTGTATAAGTCGGCGTAAAGCCTGAATCTGGGCGAAATATATCTACCCCCCTGGATGCAACCAGGTGACTTTACCTTCCTGCTGTCACATACCCCCCCCTCTTGTTTTAACCTCGGGGTTGGAACACCAGCAATCAGGCATTCATGTACTCGAGACAAAGCATCCACATTCCCCATTTGAACGCCAGGGCGATGCTTTACAGTGAAGTTGAATTCCTGGAGGGCCAGGAACCACCTATTCACTCTTCTATTTGTTTCCTTGTTTTGAGCCATCCACTTTAACGGAGCGTGATCCGTAACCATGTCAAAGTGCCTACCTAGCAGATAGTACCGAAGGGAATCTAGAGCCCACTTCACCGCTAAACACTCCTTTTCAACGGTGGCGTAATTTACCTCATGGGACTTCAACTTCCTGCTGAGGTAAATGACTGGGTGCTCTTCCCCGTTCCAGACCTGGGACAATACTGCTCCTAACCCCACATCTGACGCATCACTTTGTACGACAAAGTCTTTAGAGAAGTCGGGTGAGTACAACACTGGCTGGCTACATAAGGCTTGTTTCAAGAACTGGAATGCTGCCTCAGCCTCGGGGGTCCATTTAATCATGACCGACCCTTTCCCCTTCGTCAGGTTGGTTAGGGGCACAGCCTTAGAAGCAAAGTGGGGAATGAATCGCCGATAATACCCAGCGATTCCCAGAAAGGCTCGTACCTGCTTCTTGCTGTTGGGACGTGGCCAACTCTGGATGGCCTCGACTTTGTTGAGTTGGGGTTTTATTACTCCCCTCCCAATGGTGTACCCAAGATATTTGGCCTCCTCCTGCCCAATGGTACACTTCTTGGGGTTAGCCGTAAACCCCGCTTCCCGAACAGAGTCCAGGACTGCTTGCACTTTTGGCAGATGTGAGGCCCAATCTGTGCTATGGACAATTACGTCATCCAGGTAAGCCGCAGCATACTTCCGATGGGGCCTCAGCATCTGGTCCATTTTCCGCTGGAATGTGGCCGGCGCATTCTGTAACCCGAACGGCATTCTTTTATATTGGAACGCCCCGTCTGGGGTTACAAATGCGGTTTTCTCTTTGGCCGACTTGGCCAGGGGGATTTGCCAATACCCTTTTGTGAGGTCAAGAGTCGTCATGTATCGGGCTGTTCCCAGCCGGTCGATCAACTCATCTATACGTGGCATGGGGTAGGTGTCAAATTTTGTAACTTTGTTCAACTGACGAAAATCGTTACAAAATCGCCAGCTCCCATCCGGTTTAGGCACCAACACGATGGGACTAGACCAATCACTTTGGGACTCCTCTATCACCCCTAAGTTCAGCATTTTCTGTACTTCCTCCCGTATTGCCTCCCGTCGAGCCTCTGGGATCCGATAGGGTTTTAACTTCACCCTTTCACCGGGCGGGGTAATGATGTCATGCTCTACCCCAGATGTTTGTCCCGGCAGCTCAGAGAATACCTCCTTGTTGCGAAGCACAAACTCCTTAACCTCCTGTTGTTGGGGTTGTGACAAGGTGGCTGCTATTCCAACCTCAGGAATCACGCAACCAGTTTGAGCTGGTGACCAAGTGTCTGCGACTAGGGACTCTCTATCCCTCCAGGCTTTCAACAGATTAACGTGATAGATCTGTTCGGGCTTTCGCCTTCCTGGTTGTCTGACCTTGTAATTCACTTCGCTCACTTTTTCCATTATCTCGTAGGGGCCTTGCCATTTGGCAAGGAATTTACTTTCAACCGTAGGGACAAGTACCAATATCCTATCCCCCGGGGAAAAGGTACGGGTCTTGGCTCCACGGTTGTACACTCTCTGCTGTGCCAACTGCGCTTGGGCCAAATGTTCCTTCACGATGGGCATTACCTGTGCAATTCGATCTTGCATCAGGGCGACATGCTCAATCACACTCCTGTGGGGAGAACTCTCACTTTCCCAAGTTTCCTTGGCAATATCCAACAGCCCTCTTGGGTGTCTCCCATACAGTAACTCAAAGGGGGAGAATCCCGTAGAGGATTGGGGCACCTCCCTAATAGCAAACATCAAATAAGGAAGTAAACAGTCCCAATCCTTTCCATCTCTATCCACCACTTTCTTCAACATTTGTTTTAGGGTTTTGTTGAATCTTTCAACCAGCCCATCGGTTTGGGGGTGATACACAGACGTACGCAATTGCGTCACTTTGAACAATTTACACAGCTCTTTCATAACCCGGGACATAAAGGGTGTACCTTGGTCCGTAAGCAGTTCTTTACAAATACCCACCCGGCTAAAAACAAGAGATAGCTCTTTGGCTATGGTTTTGGCCGAGGTATTTCGGAGAGGGATCGCTTCTGGATAACGGGTGGCATAGTCCATTATAACTAATATGTACTGGTGCCCCCTAGCGGACTTGATTATAGGACCTACCAAATCCATGGCGATCCTCTCAAACGGGACCTCAATGATGGGTAGAGGGACCAGCGGGCTACGGAAATGTGGCATCGGGGCCAACCTCTGACACACAGGGCAGGAGGAACAATAATTTTCTACGTCCTTCATCACCCCCGGCCAATAGAATCTCTGTAATACCCTCTCTCGGGTTTTCTCTGTCCCCAGATGACCTCCAAGAATGTGCCCATGGGCCAACTCCAACACCAACTTCCTGTAAGGTTTGGGCACCACAAGCTGCTCAACGGTTTCTTCTGCCCTTTTTGCCACCCGATACAGTAGGTCCTTCTCTACGCTGAAGTATGGGTAAGTGCAGGTATTATCTGGGTTCACTAACTCACCATCTATTTTCACTACGTTTTCCCGTGCCTTTATTAGGGCGGGGTCTTTCAACTGTTCTGTGGCAAAGTTTTCCCTGTGAACCTCAAGATCAGAAAACTCCACAGACGGTAGGTTTTCGTCTGAGGAGGTGGGCTCCTCTCCAGTTTCTTGAGTCTCCCCTGCCAATACTGATAAGGGAAATTCCGGAGAGTCCTCACCACTCTCAGGGGAGTTCTGGCTATCACATTCCTGGTACATAGGGGCACCAGTGAGGGGCTCAGGATCATCCCACAGTTCCCAGAACTTCGGAAAATCCCTTCCCACAATGGCGTCATGCGGTAACTGAGATACTAAGCCCACTGGATGAGAGAGGGTACCTTTGGGGGTCTCGAAACACACTGTAGTCACTGGATACTCTCGGGTGTCCCCATGCACACAAATAACAGCTACCTTGCTATTCCCAGAGACCTCTGTTTTAACTAACTCAGCCTTTATCAGGGTCACAAGGCTACCTGAATCCAGCAATACCACAACATTTCTACCATTAACACACATTTTGCATAAATGTTTCTCAGTTCCTCGAATGGCAGTGCATGCGACTGTCGCACACAGCGACTGACGTCTGCCCGTCAGAAAGTCACACTGCATGGGTTCCTCCACAACCGGGCAATTGGCTGCAATATGTCCCGCTTGCCGGCAGCGGTAGCAAACGATCCTTCTTGCCGCCTCTTGAGCCGCTGATTTCCCAGGCTGTTCTCGCCAAACTTGGGGTAGAGCTCCCACCCTCTCACTCTCTCCACCCTCACCCCTTGGAATCCTCTTATCCGCCCCTGGGGATGGTCTGGTCTTAGGGTGGAAAGTCCGAGTGTCTCTGGAAGAGGCCGTCAGGTTCTCTGTAGCCAAGTATTTCTCCACACGATCCACAAGACCATCGGCCGTCTCTGGGTCTCCATGGCTTACCCACTTTTGGATGGCAGTAGGAAGAGCTCTCAAAAACCGATCCATTACAACACGTTCCACAATCTTTGGTGCGGACAAAGTCTCTGGCTGTAGCCACTTTCTGCTCAGGTGAATGAGATCATACATTTGAGACCTGGGGGGTTTTCCAAGCTGGAAAGTCCAGTTATGCACACGCTGAGCCCGGACAGCCTGGGTGACACCCAGCCTTGCCAATATTTCAGCTTTTAGCATCACATAGTCTTTTGCTTGGTTAGGCTCTAGGTCATAGTAAGCTTTCTGCGATTCACCAGTTAACAGAGGAGCCACCAGTCCAGCCCACTGCTCCTCAGGCCACTTTTCTCTTTCAGCGGTCCTTTCAAATGTGGTCAAAAATACCTCTGGATCATCCTCTCCAGTCATTTTTGTCAATAAACGACTCACCCCAAAGGACGCGGTATTAGTGGGACGGCTTTCCTCACTGGTCTGCGGACGTTGCTGCATTACTGCTTCCATCTGTTGTTGTAGTCTCTGCTCTTGCTTCTGCAACAGGTCTATGAAGCGGGCCTCAGATTGCTGCTGGGCTCGTTGCTGAGCCTCCAGACTCTGTTGCAAAGTTGCGTTTGTCTGCTGCTGGGCTGCAAGGCTCCTTTGCAAACCTGCATTTGTCTGCTGTTGATTGGCATTTGCTAGAGCCAGCTGCTTCAGTATCTCCTCCATGCTGGCTTAAAAAAAACTGCCACTGGTTCTCCACCAACTGTGAGGGGGTTAGCTCGGCAGCGGGTGTGTGTGACCCCCGGGATGGGCTCCCCACACAAAACAGGCCCAGCAAACGGAGGTTGTGGTTTTCAAAATCAAAAAAAGGTGCGGTTTATTTTCTATTTACAGTGACAAAACACAGCAAAGCAAAAGAAACATAACCAAAATAAATCCTGGTAAAGTTGACCTCTGACTAAACATACAGGTTTCCTAACTAACAACTGGGATCAGCCTAGTGCTGTCCTAGTCCCTAAGTCCCTGGTTTAGTAAAAGTCCAAACAAATAGCCACACAGGCTTTGCCTCACCGCACAGGGGTTCACTCTCCCTAGACAGTCCACACAGGTCTGGTTCCAGGCATGAGCTAACATCTAATGAAGCTGGGAGTTCTTATAGAGGCCTAAATGAGCTGACAAGCTTCAGCTGGCCTCATCAACTCCCTGTCTGTACGACGCCCAGCCCTCTCCCTAGAGGTATGAGTCATCCATGAGCCCACTAGCCTTATACAACTCTCCACCTAGTTGTATAAGTCGGCGTAAAGCCTGAATCTGGGCGAAATATATCTACCCCCCTGGATGCAACCAGGTGACTTTACCTTCCTGCTGTCACATATAGCACTGTACAATATATAGAAATTGTTTATTTTACACACCTCCACATGTGTATTTCACACTGCAAAATATTTTCTGTGGCCCTAAATGGCGTTTTTTGGAAGAGCACAACACATCCACAGTATTTAACCACTGAATCACACAGCTATAGAAGTGCAGAGAATGCTATTCCAAAAAAATGTTGTTTTTTTTAGTATAGCACTGTACAATATATAGAAATTGTTTATTTTACACACCTCCACATGTGTATTTCACACTGCAAAATATTTTCTGTGGCCCTAAATGGCGTTTTTTGGAAGAGCACAACACAACCACCGTATTTAACCACTGAATCGCACAGCTATAGAAGTGCAGAGAATGCTATTCGAAAAAAATGTTTTTTTTTTTAGTATAGCACTGTACAATATATAGAAATTGTTTATTTTACACACCTCCACATGTGTATTTCACACTGCAAAATATTTTCTGTGGCCCTAAATGGTGTTTTTTGGAAGAGCACAACACAACCACAGTATTTAACCACTGAATCGCACAGCTATAGAAGTGCAGAGAATGCTATTCGAAAAAAATGTTGTTTTTTTTAGTATAGCACTGTACAATATATAGAAATTGTTTATTTTACACACCTCCACATGTGTATTTCACACTGCAAAATATTTTCTGTGGCCCTAAATGGCGTTTTTTGGAAGAGCACAACACAACCACAGTATTTAACCACTGAATCGCACAGCTATAGAAGTGCAGAGAATGCTATTCGAAAAAAATGTTGGTTTTTTTAGTATAGCACTGTACAATATATAGAAATTGTTTATTTTACACACCTCCACATGTGTATTTCACACTGCAAAATATTTTCTGTGGCCCTAAATGGCGTTTTTTGGAAGAGCACAACACAACCACAGTATTTAACCACTGAATCGCACAGCTATAGAAGTGCAGAGAATGCTATTCGAAAAAAATGTTGTTTTTTTTAGTATAGCACTGTACAATATATAGAAATTGTTTATTTTACACACCTCCACATGTGTATTTCACACTGCAAAATATTTTCTGTGGCCCTAAATGGCGTTTTTTGGAAGAGCACAACACAACCACAGTATTTAACCACTGAATCGCACAGCTATAGAAGTGCAGAGAATGCTATTCCAAAAAAATGTTGTTTTTTTTAGTATAGCACTGTACAATATATAGAAATTGTTTATTTTACACACCTCCACATGTGTATTTCACACTGCAAAATATTTTCTGTGGCCCTAAATGGCGTTTTTTGGAAGAGCACAACACAACCACAGTATTTAACCACTGAATCGCACAGCTATAGAAGTGCAGAGAATGCTATTCCAAAAAAATGTTGTTTTTTTTAGTATAGCACTGTACAATATATAGAAATTGTTTATTTTACACACCTCCACATGTGTATTTCACACTGCAAAATATTTTCTGTGGCCCTAAATGGCGTTTTTTGGAAGAGCACAACACAACCACAGTATTTAACCACTGAATCGCACAGCTATAGAAGTGCAGAGAATGCTATTCCAAAAAAATGTTGTTTTTTTTAGTATAGCACTGTACAATATATAGAAATTGTTTATTTTACACACCTCCACATGTGTATTTCACACTGCAAAATATTTTCTGTGGCCCTAAATGGCGTTTTTTGGAAGAGCACAACACAACCACAGTATTTAACCACTGAATCGCACAGCTATAGAAGTGCAGAGAATGCTATTCGAAAAAAATGTTGTTTTTTTTTAGTATAGCACTGTACAATATATAGAAATTGTTTATTTTACACACCTCCACATGTGTATTTCACACTGCAAAATATTTTCTGTGGCCCTAAATGGCGTTTTTTGGAAGAGCACAACACAACCACAGTATTTAACCACTGAATCGCACAGCTATAGAAGTGCAGAGAATGCTATTCAAAAAAATGTTGTTTTTTTTGGTATAGCACTGTACAATATATAGAAATTGTTTATTTTACACACCTCCACATGTGTATTTCACACTGCAAAATATTTTCTGTGGCCCTAAATGGCGTTTTTTGGAAGAGCACAACACATCCACAGTATTTAACCACTGAATCACACAGCTATAGAAGTGCAGAGAATGCTATTCCAAAAAAATGTTGTTTTTTTTAGTATAGCACTGTACAATATATAGAAATTGTTTATTTTACACACCTCCACATGTGTATTTCACACTGCAAAATATTTTCTGTGGCCCTAAATGGCGTTTTTTGGAAGAGCACAACACAACCACAGTATTTAACCACTGAATCGCACAGCTATAGAAGTGCAGAGAATGCTATTCGAAAAAAATGTTGTTTTTTTTAGTATAGCACTGTACAATATATAGAAATTGTTTATTTTACACACCTCCACATGTGTATTTCACACTGCAAAATATTTTCTGTGGCCCTAAATGGCGTTTTTTGGAAGAGCACAACACAACCACAGTATTTAACCACTGAATCGCACAGCTATAGAAGTGCAGAGAATGCTATTCGAAAAAAATGTTGGTTTTTTTAGTATAGCACTGTACAATATATAGAAATTGTTTATTTTACACACCTCCACATGTGTATTTCACACTGCAAAATATTTTCTGTGGCCCTAAATGGCGTTTTTTGGAAGAGCACAACACAACCACAGTATTTAACCACTGAATCGCACAGCTATAGAAGTGCAGAGAATGCTATTCCAAAAAAATGTTTTTTTTTTTAGTATAGCACTGTACAATATATAGAAATTGTTTATTTTACACACCTCCACATGTGTATTTCACACTGCAAAATATTTTCTGTGGCCCTAAATGGCGTTTTTTGGAAGAGCACAACACAACCACAGTATTTAACCACTGAATCGCACAGCTATAGAAGTGCAGAGAATGCTATTCAAAAAAATGTTGTTTTTTTTGGTATAGCACTGTACAATATATAGAAATTGTTTATTTTACACACCTCCACATGTGTATTTCACACTGCAAAATATTTTCTGTGGCCCTAAATGGCGTTTTTTGGAAGAGCACAACACATCCACAGTATTTAACCACTGAATCACACAGCTATAGAAGTGCAGAGAATGCTATTCCAAAAAAATGTTTTTTTTTTTAGTATAGCACTGTACAATATATAGAAATTGTTTATTTTACACACCTCCACATGTGTATTTCACACTGCAAAATATTTTCTGTGGCCCTAAATGGCGTTTTTTGGAAGAGCACAACACAACCACAGTATTTAACCACTGAATCGCACAGCTATAGAAGTGCAGAGAATGCCATTCGAAAAAAATGTTGTTTTTTTAGTATAGCACTGTACAATATATAGAAATTGTTTATTTTACACACCTCCACATGTGTATTTCACACTGCAAAATATTTTCTGTGGCCCTAAATGGCGTTTTTTGGAAGAGCACAACACAACCACAGTATTTAACCACTGAATCGCACAGCTATAGAAGTGCAGAGAATGCTATTCAAAAAAAAATTTGTTTTTTTTAGTATAGCACTGTACAATATATAGAAATTGTTTATTTTACACACCTCCACATGTGTATTTCACACTGCAAAATATTTTCTGTGGCCCTAAATGGCGTTTTTTGGAAGAGCACAACACAACCACAGTATTTAACCACTGAATCGCACAGCTATAGAAGTGCAGAGAATGCTATTCGAAAAAAATGTTTTTTTTAGTATAGCACTGTACAATATATAGAAATTGTTTATTTTACACACCTCCACATGTGTATTTCACACTGCAAAATATTTTCTGTGGCCCTAAATGGCGTTTTTTGGAAGAGCACAACACAACCACAGTATTTAACCACTGAATCGCACAGCTATAGAAGTGAAGAGAATGCTATTCGAAAAAAATGTTTTTTTTTTTAGTATAGCACTGTACAATATATAGAAATTGTTTATTTTACACACCTCCACATGTGTATTTCACACTGCAAAATATTTTCTGTGGCCCTAAATGGCGTTTTTTGGAAGAGCACAACACAACCACAGTATTTAACCACTGAATCGCACAGCTATAGAAGTGCAGAGAATGCTATTCAAAAAAATGTTGTTTTTTTTGGTATAGCACTGTACAATATATAGAAATTGTTTATTTTACACACCTCCACATGTGTATTTCACACTGCAAAATATTTTCTGTGGCCCTAAATGGCGTTTTTTGGAAGAGCACAACACATCCACAGTATTTAACCACTGAATCACACAGCTATAGAAGTGCAGAGAATGCTATTCCAAAAAAATGTTGTTTTTTTTAGTATAGCACTGTACAATATATAGAAATTGTTTATTTTACACACCTCCACATGTGTATTTCACACTGCAAAATATTTTCTGTGGCCCTAAATGGCGTTTTTTGGAAGAGCACAACACAACCACAGTATTTAACCACTGAATCGCACAGCTATAGAAGTGCAGAGAATGCTATTCGAAAAAAATGTTGTTTTTTTTTAGTATAGCACTGTACAATATATAGAAATTGTTTATTTTACACACCTCCACATGTGTATTTCACACTGCAAAATATTTTCTGTGGCCCTAAATGGCGTTTTTTGGAAGAGCACAACACAACCACAGTATTTAACCACTGAATCGCACAGCTATAGAAGTGCAGAGAATGCTATTCGAAAAAAAATGTTGTTTTTTTTAGTATAGCACTGTACAATATATAGAAATTGTTTATTTTACACACCTCCACATGTGTATTTCACACTGCAAAATATTTTCTGTGGCCCTAAATGGCGTTTTTTGGAAGAGCACAACACAACCACAGTATTTAACCACTGAATCGCACAGCTATAGAAGTGCAGAGAATGCTATTCGAAAAAAATGTTGTTTTTTTTAGTATAGCACTGTACAATATATAGAAATTGTTTATTTTACACACCTCCACATGTGTATTTCACACTGCAAAATATTTTCTGTGGCCCTAAATGGCGTTTTTTGGAAGAGCACAACACAACCACAGTATTTAACCACTGAATCGCACAGCTATAGAAGTGCAGAGAATGCTATTCGAAAAAAATGTTGTTTTTTTTAGTATAGCACTGTACAATATATAGAAATTGTTTATTTTACACACCTCCACATGTGTATTTCACACTGCAAAATATTTTCTGTGGCCCTAAATGGCGTTTTTTGGAAGAGCACAACACAACCACAGTATTTAACCACTGAATCGCACAGCTATAGAAGTGCAGAGAATGCTATTCGAAAAAAATGTTGTTTTTTTTAGTATAGCACTGTACAATATATAGAAATTGTTTATTTTACACACCTCCACATGTGTATTTCACACTGCAAAATATTTTCTGTGGCCCTAAATGGCGTTTTTTTGGAAGAGCACAACACAACCACAGTATTTAACCACTGAATCGCACAGCTATAGAAGTGCAGAGAATGCTATTCGAAAAAAATGTTGTTTTTTTTTAGTATAGCACTGTACAATATATAGAAATTGTTTATTTTACACACCTCCACATGTGTATTTCACACTGCAAAATATTTTCTGTGGCCCTAAATGGCGTTTTTTGGAAGAGCACAACACAACCACAGTATTTAACCACTGAATCGCACAGCTATAGAAGTGCAGAGAATGCTATTCGAAAAAAATGTTGTTTTTTTTAGTATAGCACTGTACAATATATAGAAATTGTTTATTTTACACACCTCCACATGTGTATTTCACACTGCAAAATATTTTCTGTGGCCCTAAATGGCGTTTTTTGGAAGAGCACAACACATCCACAGTATTTAACCACTGAATCACACAGCTATAGAAGTGCAGAGAATGCTATTCCAAAAAAATGTTGTTTTTTTTAGTATAGCACTGTACAATATATAGAAATTGTTTATTTTACACACCTCCACATGTGTATTTCACACTGCAAAATATTTTCTGTGGCCCTAAATGGCGTTTTTTGGAAGAGCACAACACAACCACAGTATTTAACCACTGAATCGCACAGCTATAGAAGTGCAGAGAATGCTATTCGAAAAAAATGTTGTTTTTTTTAGTATAGCACTGTACAATATATAGAAATTGTTTATTTTACACACCTCCACATGTGTATTTCACACTGCAAAATATTTTCTGTGGCCCTAAATGGCGTTTTTTGGAAGAGCACAACACAACCACAGTATTTAACCACTGAATCGCACAGCTATAGAAGTGCAGAGAATGCTATTCAAAATTTTTTTTGTTTTTTTTAGTATAGCACTGTACAATATATAGAAATTGTTTATTTTACACACCTCCACATGTGTATTTCACACTGCAAAATATTTTCTGTGGCCCTAAATGGCGTTTTTTGGAAGAGCACAACACAACCACAGTATTTAACCACTGAATCGCACAGCTATAGAAGTGCAGAGAATGCTATTCCAAAAAAATGTTGTTTTTTTTAGTATAGCACTGTACAATATATAGAAATTGTTTATTTTACACACCTCCACATGTGTATTTCACACTGCAAAATATTTTCTGTGGCCCTAAATGGCGTTTTTTGGAAGAGCACAACACAACCACAGTATTTAACCACTGAATCGCACAGCTATAGAAGTGCAGAGAATGCTATTCAAAAAAAATGTTGTTTTTTTTAGTATAGCACTGTACAATATATAGAAATTGTTTATTTTACACACCTCCACATGTGTATTTCACACTGCAAAATATTTTCTGTGGCCCTAAATGGCGTTTTTTGGAAGAGCACAACACAACCACAGTATTTAACCACTGAATCGCACAGCTATAGAAGTGCAGAGAATGCTATTCCAAAAAAATGTTGTTTTTTTTAGTATAGCACTGTACAATATATAGAAATTGTTTATTTTACACACCTCCACATGTGTATTTCACACTGCAAAATATTTTCTGTGGCCCTAAATGGCGTTTTTTGGAAGAGCACAACACAACCACAGTATTTAACCACTGAATCGCACAGCTATAGAAGTGCAGAGAATGCTATTCCAAAAAAATGTTTTTTTTTTTAGTATAGCACTGTACAATATATAGAAATTGTTTATTTTACACACCTCCACATGTGTATTTCACACTGCAAAATATTTTCTGTGGCCCTAAATGGCGTTTTTTGGAAGAGCACAACACACCCACAGTATATAACCGCTGAATCGCACAGCTGCAGAGAATGCTATTCAAAAAAAAGTTTTTTTTTTTTTTTTAGTATAGCATAGTACAAGAAAAATATATAGAAATTGGTTATTTCACACAACTAGAGATATACACTGCAAAATATTTTTTTTGCCCAAAAATAGGTCTTTTTTGCGCACAACAAAGTGCCTTTTTTTTTTTTTTGCAACAGCACAATAAAGTGCCTTTTTTTTTTTTGGGGCCCAAAAATGGGTCTTTTTAGCAAAAGCACAATAAAGTGCCTTTTTTTTTTTTTTTTTTCTGCCCGAAATGGGTCTTTTAGCAAGAGCACAATACAGCCACAGTATGGAATAGGTGTATCACTCAACGTAATGCAGTGCTGGTGCACTGAGCTTGCAACACAAACAGATAAACCTATGCAGATCGCTGAGCTATTATATCTCTCAATCTGGACTCCTATCTAAATCTCTCTCCCTGAAAGCACAAACAGGATCCTGCCCCTACACTACACTACACTGTCTCTCTATCTTTTCTATCAGTAGATTGCAGAATCAGGACTAACTCCTATCATATAATTCTCTCCCTCACAGCAACAGCAGCCAGGATCCTTTCCCTACACTGTCTAAAAGCAGAGTGACGATCTGTGCTGTGTGCCTCTTCCTTATATAGAAGCTGGTCACATGCTGGGTCACATGTTGCACTGACCAATCACAGCCATGCCATTAGTAGGCATGGCTATGATGGCTTCTAAGGGCACACCAGCTAATCAAATGGTGATTGGCTGGCCCCTGAAGCATTTCTAACTGCGCCATTAAATTCCCGAATCCGGACCCGAACCCGGACTTTAGCGCAAAATTTGGGTCCGGGGTCGGGAAAACGCCAAAATTCGGTACGGACCCGAACTTTACAGTTCGGGTCCGCTCAACACTAATTGTGATGCATGTCAATGGCCCATTTAGACCCTCTTTAATCACTTGAGATCAGCGCTATAACTGATTGACGGCCACAACATGGTCCTCAATTGCCGGGAGTCCATCAATAAACGTCCTCCCCTGTGGTCACCGAGTCACTGAGACTCGGGTTATGACAGATCCAAGTAAGGGGCTGATACCTGCCCTTTACCATGTGATCAGCTGTCAGCCAATGACAGCTGATCACGTGATGTAAACAAAAGCTGGGTAATGGTTTTTGTTTTCTCCTTGTGCTGACAGTGTGAGCATAAAAAAAGGCAATCATCGGCTTATGTGCAAGGGACATCGGGCCCGAAGAGGAAGAGGCAACTCTGCATCATCTGTGACAATCAGTAGCCCCTGCCAGTGCCACCTATCAATGCCCACCACTGCTGCCAATCAGTGCTGCCTATCAGTGCCCATCACTGCCAACAATCATTGCCACCTAGCAGTGCCACTTCTCAATGCCCACCAGTGCCAACTAGCAATGCCACCTCTCAGTGCCCACCCTTGCCACCTTATCGGTGCCCATCAGTGCAGCCCATCAGTGCAGTCTCATCAGTGTACATCAATGAAGGAGAAAAATTACCTTTTTTTGAAATTTTCGAAATATTACCCACTTTCCTACCGCCCACCGTCAAATGACGTCCTTGGCTTTGTGCGGTGACATCTGAATGATGCCTGCAGTTGCAGGCATCATTCAGATATCACTCTTTTCAGCCGGCGATTCTGTGCACGATAAAAATGATCATAGCGGCAGTTCCGCCGCTTGATTGTTCTTATAGGCGGCGGGAGGGGACATTCCCCCCCCTCCCGCCTCTATCCGGTGCTTCTCCGGGCTCTCCCGTGCCATCTTGGGCATGGAGAACTATTTGGCCGGTGCCAGATGGGAAGCATAGAGATAACTGGTGACCAGATAGTCACCAGTCATCTCTATGACCGTCGGAGGCTCGGGCGCGACGTTATGACATCATGCCGGGTTCCCGTATGTAAACCAAGCCGTGATCTCGGCTGTCAGCATGAGATTGGTGAATTTTTTTGACCGATCTCATGCTTTCCAGCCTGGAGGAGAGATGTGGGGTCTTATTGACCCTGCATCTCTCCATAAAGAGGACCTGTCACAATAGATTCCTATTACAAGGGATGTTTACATTCCTTGTAATAGGAATAAAAGTGATCCAAAAAACAAAAAAGTTAAAAAAAGAGTAAGAAATACAAAAAAGTAAAAAATAAATAAAAAATTAATCCAAATAAAGAAAAAACGCCCATGTCCCCGGTAGCTCGCGCTCAGAAGCGAACACACACGTAAGTCCCGCCCACATATGTAAACACCGTTCAAACCACACATGTGAGGTATTGCTGCGTGTGTTAGAACGAGTGCAACAATTCTAGCACTAGACCTCCTCTGTAATGGCAAAATGGTAACGTGTAAAAAAATTTAAAGCATCGCCTAGGGCAGTGATGGCGAACCTTGGCACCCCAGATGCTTTGGAACTACATTTCCCATGGTGCTCCACTACACTGCAGAGTGCATGAGCATCATGGGAAATGTAGTTCCAAAACATCTGGGGTGCCAAGGTTCACCATCACTGGCCTAGGGAGATTTTTAAGTACTGAAGTTTGGTGTCATTCCATGAGTGTGCGCAATTTTAAAGCGTGACATGTTAGGTATCTATTTACTCAGCATAACAACATCTTTCACATTATCCCCAAAAATTGGGCTAACTTTACTGTTTTGTAATTTTTTTACATTCATGAAACCATTTACCGTATTTATCGGCGTATAACACGCACAGGCGTATAACACGCACCATAACTTTAAGAGGGAAGTTTCAGGAAAAAACTTTCCACAGCCCCCTGCGTATAACACGCAGGCACAGTTTACCCTCCATTTTCAGGGTAAAAAAGTGAGTGTTATACGCCAATAAATACAGTATTTACCAAAAAGAGGCATTGGAAAATTTATTGCGCAAATACCGAGCGAAATAAAAATTTGCAATGACCGCCATCTTATTCCCTAGGGTGTCTGCTAAAAAAAGATATATAATGTTTGGGGTTTTGAAGTAATTTTATAGCCATAAATGTATGATTTTTACATGAAGGAGAGAAGTGCCAGAATAGGCCCAGTGCTGAAGTGGTTAAAATATCCATTTTTTTTTTTTAACTCGGTCTTTTGTATTTATAGAAAACAAAACACTGCAGAGGTGATCAAATAGCACCAAAAGAAAGCTCTATTTGTGTGCCAAAAAATAATACATTTTCATTGGGTTACAGTGTTGTATGAGCGCGCAATTGTCATTCAAAGTACATCAGCGCTGAAATGTGAAAATTGGTCTGGGCAGGAAGGGGGTTTAAGTGGCCAGTGCGCAAGTGGTTAATATAAGGCTACATGCACACGGACGTTTTTCAAGCCGCTTGTTTGAGCGTTTTTTGCAGCTTAAAAACGTCTCTCCATGTTAGCCTATGGCCTCATGGCCACCATGGCGTTTTTGAGCTGTAAATGGCAGAGGTGTTTTTAGGCCCCATGTACACGGGACGCTGGTGCAAAGTGTTCAGAACTAAGTTTGAAAGCGGAGTTTAGAAAGGCGCGCTTTGTGGCGTTTGCATGCCGCGTTTTACCAGATTTGCGTCTATATGCGTTTAGTTAGGAAACATGATAAGGAGCCGCCCTAAGCTCCAAAAACAGTATTATTAACGATTTCAGCAATCTTTTGAGACCAGAGTGAGTATCAGCAGCTGAGAGAGCAGCAGTGTAGTTGTATTTAGCGTGTCACTTGCCACGTCACCTGCCCCAAGTTGTGGATTGTCCACTTGCCACGTCAGCTGCCCCAAGTTGTGAGTTGTCCACTTGCCACGTCAGCTGCCCCAAGTTGTGGATTGTCCACTTGCCACGTCACCTGCCCCAAGTTGTGGATTGTCCACAATGCAATGGAAGCAATTGCATTATTTTTTTGATATACCGGTATATATATATATTTTTAATGGTTTTTCCTCATTTGCCCTAATTTTTGAGTTTATCAATGTAAAAAAATAGGTCACCTTTAAAAACGCTTCTAAACTAAAATGCATCTAAACGCCGGTATCACGTCTGAAATGTGGAAATCTTTGGCGTCTGAAGGCATTTTTAGGCTTTAGGCGCAACTGCAGATTTTTTTTTCCAGGCCAAAAACAGTGTTTTGGATGTAATAGAATTCAATGGACCCGCATCCAAAATGCAAGTACCACGAATTTGCGGCAATTTTTTTTAACCTGCTTATAGCTGGTTGTTAAAGGAATCGTAAAAAAATTAACATTGCCGGCTCTAAAAAAAAAAAAACTGAAAAAAAAACAGCGTGGGGTCCCCCCCAGGTCCATACCAGGCCCTTGGGTCTAGTATGGATTCAAAGGGGACCCCCCCCACCAAAATGAAAAAAAAAATGGCGTGGGGGTCCCCCCAAAATCCATACCAGGCCCTTCAGGTCTGGTATGGATTTTAAGGAGAACCCCCGCCAAGCTTAAATAAAAATTGCGTGGGGGTCCCCCTATAAATCCATACCAGGCCCTTCAGGTCTGGTATGGATTTTAAGAGGAACCCTGCCAAATTTTAAAAAAATAGCGTGGGGGTCCCCTAAAAATCCACACCAGACCCTTTATCCGAGCACGCAACCTGGCAGGCCGCAGGGGAAGAGGTGGGGACGAGAGAGCGGCCCCCCCTCCCTCCTGAACCGTACCAGGCCACATGCCCTCAACATGGGGAGGATGTCCCCATGTTGATGGGGACAAGGGCCTCTTCCCGACTACCCTGGCCGTTGGTTGTCGGGGTCTGCGGGCGGGGGGCTTATCGGAATCCGGGAGCCCCCTTTAATAAGGGGGCCCCCAGATCCCGGCCCCCCACCCTATGTAAATGATTATGGGGTACATCGTACCCCTACCCATTCACCTGGTGGCAAAAAAAGTTAATAAAAAACACAACACAGGTTTTTAAAGTAATTTATTAGGCAGCTCTGGGGGTCTTCCTGCTGGGCGCCCCGCTATCTTCTTACAGCTCTTTTGCTAGCGGGGTCCCGGACTTCCTCGTCGTCTTCTTCCGACTTCGGGGGTCTTCCTGCCGGGCACCCCGCTATCTTCTTCCAGCTCTTTTGCTAGCGGGGTCCCGGGCTTCCTCGTCGTCTTCGGGGGTCTTTCTGCCGGGCGCCCCACTATCTTCTTCCAGCTCTTTTGCTAGCGGGGTCCCGGGCTTCATCGTCGCCTTCTTCCCTCTTCTCTTCGCCCGATGTTGCCTCGTCGCTGTCCGCCGTTACAATGCTCTGACCGCGGAGCGCGCCCACTTAAAATGGCATGGGCGTGGTCACCGGGTGATGCCACCGCTGACCCCGCCCCCGTAGCACGTCACAGTCCCATCATTCCTCGGGACTGTGACATCATACGGGGCGGGGTCAGCGGTGGCATCACCTGGTGACCACGCCCATGCCAATATAAGTGGGCGCGCTCCGCTGCCAGAGCATTGTAGCGGTGGACAGCGACGAGGCAACATCGGGCGAAGAGAAGAGGGAAGAAGGCGACGATGAAGCCCGGGACCCCGCTAGCAAAAGAGCTGGAAGAAGATAGTGGGGCGCCCGGCAGAAAGACCCCCGAAGACGACGAGGAAGCCCGGGACCCCGCTAGCAAAAGAGCTGGAAGAAGATAGCGGGGCACCCGGCAGAAGGCAGAAAGAACCGGAGATCGTGGAGAAGGCACCGGAGAGCGGGAGAAGAACCGGAGAGCGCGGAGACGACACCGGAGAACAGAACAAGAGACCCCCGAAGTCGGAAGAAGGCGACGACAAAGCCCGGGACCCCGCTAGCAAAAGAGCTGGAAGAAGATAGCGGGGCGCCCGGCAGAAAGACCACCGAAGACGATGAGGAAGCCCGGGACCCCGCTAGCAAAAGAGCTGGAAGAAAATAGCGGGGCGCCCGGCAGGAAGACCCCCGGAGCTGCCTAATAAATTACTTTAAAAACCTGTGTTGTGTTTTTTTATTGACTTTTTTTCCACCAGGTGAATGGGTAGGGGTACGATGTACCCCATACTCATTCACATAGGGTGGGGGGCCGGTATCTGGGGCCCCCTTATTAAAGGGGGCTCCCGGATTCCGAAAAGTCTGCCGCCCGCAGACCCCGACAACCAACGGCCAGGGTTGTCGGGAAGAGGCCCTTGTCCCCATCAACATGGGGGCAGGGTGCTTTGAGGTGGAGGGGCCGCAGGTCCCCCCCTGCCCCAAAGCACCCACCCCCCATGTTGAGGGCATGTGGCCTGGTACAGTTCAGGAGGGAGGGGGGGCCGCTCTCGTCCCCCCCTCTTCCCCTGCGGCCTGCCAGGTTGCATACTCGGATAAGGGTCCGGTATAGATTTTGGGGGGGGGGACCCCCCACGCCGTTTTTTCGGCTTAGGGGGTTTCCCTTTAAATCCATACCAGACCTAAGGGCCTGGTATGGACCTTGGGGGAACCCCCACGCCGTTTTTTTGGTTTAGGGGTTCCCCTTAAAATCCATACCAGACCTAAGGGCCTGGTATGCTCCTGAAGGGGAACCTATGCCGGTTTTTTCATTAAAATTCGGCGTGGAGTTCCCTTTCATGATTCATACCAAACACGGGACAGCGAGGCTGCTGAGAACCAGCGCGATGCCATCGCGCTGGAGACATTCTCAGGCCAGCTAGTCGCCTCTAGGACACGACTTGAGCGGCTGCTTCACGCTCAGGTCGTGTCCAAGTTGCCTCGCAAAGTCGCGCTGTCTCTGTGTCAGCCAGCACATGAGTCGCCCCGCGAGTTGGATCCGCTTCATCCGACTTCCCAGGCGACCTCTATTCAAATCAATGGGCTCCCATAGGGAACCATTCATTTTCAATACAGTAGAGCGCCGCTGACATTTGTATTTACTATAACAGTGCGCCGCTGTGCGCCGCTGGTTCCTGCGCCAAGTGAAGGAGTTATCCGGCGCACCAATTAAGGTTAGAACCAGCGCAGCGCACTGTTATTAGTAAATCAGCCCCACTGCGTTAAACATGCAGTAGTGCACTGTAATATACTGCATTAAATGTGCAGTAACGCACTATAATATACTGCGTTAAACATGCAGCAATGCACTGAAATATACTGCGTTAACCGTGCAGTAACATTTTTCCATTTCTACTGCATGGTGCAGATAATAGAACAGTATTACACTCATATAATTCTACAATCAGAGACAAGTAGAGATGTAAGTTTATTGAAGCCGTCAACAACAGCTACACAGTATCCATCCAATAATCCAGGATCATCAGAGGAGAAACACACCAGTTGGATGTTATCTGTGATTTTAAGATATGCTCTGAATCTGCTTACATCTGATGGAAGCTTATTGAAGCCGCCAACAACAGCTACTGAGTATCCATCCAACAATCTAGGATCATCAGAGGAGAAACACACCAGTTGAATGTCATCTGTGATTTTAAGATATGTTCTGAATCTGTTTACATCTGGTAAGTGAGTTTCCTTTGGGGATTTTCAGACAAGTATTGTGCGGAGGAAGATCGTTTGGGAACATTCATTCAGGATTTTTATGTTTTCCTGTTGCTGAAATTAACTTTCTTTTTATCCTAAACTCTGTATTAGCAGAGTTCTCACGGACTGTGCATTTATTTTAAAACTTATTTTTAGCGCTACTAATGTTTAAATAATTATTTATTTTATTTACACATATTTTTGATACAATACTAATTTTTATGATAGCAGCTCTCACCATTAATATATGTTCCCATGAGCGCTGAGGGAGAGATATTTACTAGTTAATTGTTTCTCATTTTTTTTTAAGTTAAACGTGCAGTAACCTGGCCAATACCATCCCTACAGTGAAGCATTGTGGTGGCAGCATCATGCTGTGGGAATGATTTTAAGCATCAGGAACTGGGAGACTAGTCAGGATTGAGGGAAAGATGAATGCAGCAATATACAAAGACATCCCTGATGAAAACCTGCTTCAGAGCGCTCTGGACCTCAGACTGGGGCGAAGGTTCATCTTCCAACAGGACAATGACTCTAAGTACACAGCCAACATAACAAAGGATTGGCTATGGGACAACTCTGTAAATTTCCTTGAGGGACCAAGGCAAAGCCCAGACTTGAACCCAATTGAACATCTCTGGAGCGATCTGAAAATGGCTGTGCCCCGACACTTCCCACCCAACCTGATGGAGATTGAGAGGTCCTGCAAAGACAAATGGGAGAAATTGCCCAAAAATAGGTGTAATAATACATTTTGCAGAAAATAGCAGGCATTGGACTGTGGGCACAGATTTTGCTAAATTGTGGCAAGCGTCATAAAATTAAGGATGCTTTAAAGGAATTGTTGAAGGCATTGTATGGTGTGACAAAAAATGTGTCCTTGTAACGAAAGACTAGACAGATGAAGAATGAATGCCCATATGAACTTGCAGATAGAATTAACAGTGTATTGGAATATGTATTGATGGAAATTCAGGTTTTGAACATGGTGGTTAGGGATGAGCTTCGAGTTCGAGTAGAACCCATGTTCGACTCGAACATCATCTGTTCGGCCGTTCGCCGAATTTCGAACATTATGAGCGCGTCACGGCCCATAATTCACTGCGGCATCGCAGTGCATTGCTGGCTGATGATTGGCCAAGCATGCACTATGACCGGCATGCTTTGGCCAATCACAGCGTGGAAAAAACAGAGAGCCATAATTTGCCAAAGCCAGGGTGGCTTTGGCCAATTATGTCTCAGGGGGTTTAGTACACGCCCCACACTATATAAGGCCGCCTGCGTGGCGGCCTTGTGTAGTGTGTTGTGGCGGTGGTTAAAGACAGACAGAGAGAGAGAGAGAGAGAGAGAAAGAAAGACAGTGGGGTGAAAAGTTTGCGCCATGAGTATCGGCGCATCTGCGTGCGCAACGGCAGTTTTGGTATTTACGAAACATTTGCGCCGGTAACGCAGCGCTATTCCCTATTTACTCCAGTGCTCAGTGCGCCACTATGGACCTGGTGCACGGCATCTTCAAATTAAAATATAAAGAAGCTGGAAGTGCCAATATAATGGGGTGATGTGAGGAAGTATAGTGACAACTGCCCAAGTAACAAATATGCCCAAAATAGAATGAGAAAGTAACTTTTTCTGAACCAGCCTGCTGCGCCGGCAATTACATTTATAACTGCAAGGGTTTTTTTGTGCTCTGGGCGGCAATTTCACTCATTCAAATGCGCCGGTTCACTGCGCCGGCAAAATCTTAGTAAATGTCAAGTCACGTAAATGCATTTGCATAAGTTGAAAAGGCGCACCTCCTAAACTTGCCATTATATAACAGTCCCTGCACAAAATGACATTTCTAAAGGAAAAAAAGGCATTTAAAAGCACTCGCGGCTATAATTGAATTCTCGGCTCCCGGCAATACAGAGAAAAGTCATTGAAAGGAAGAAGAAAAAGGAAGAAGATGGAAGAAAGGAGAAGACATTAATAAATTGTCCAAAACCGGCTATTGTCATTTTGAAAATTTTTGACACTTTTTTTTGTGAAATGGAAGGGGTACATTTGTACCCCATTACCATTTCACACAGGGGGGACGGGATCTGGGGGTCCCCTTTGTTAAAGGGGGCTTCCAGATTCCGATAAGCCCCCCGCCCGCAGACCCCCACAACCACCGGGCAAGGGTTGTGGGGATGAGGCCCTTGTCCCCATCAACATGGGGACATGGTGCTTTGAGGGGGTCACAGACCCCCAAAGCATCCTCCCCATGTTGAGGGCATGCAACCTGGTTCGGTTCAGGAGGGGGGGGGCGCTCTCTCGTCCCCCCCCTTTTCCTGCGGCCTGCCAGGTTGCGTGCTCGGATAAGGGTCTGGTACGGATTTTTAGGGTAACCCCCACGCCATTTTTTTTTAAAATTTGGTGCGGAGTCCCCTTAATATCCATACCAGACCTGAAGGGCCTGGTAATGGAATTTGGGGGGACCCCCACGCTTTTTTTTTTTTTTTCAAAGACTTTCACTGACTTATCTGTATTGACGGGAACCAGCAATTCATTACAGCCGAGAGTACTTTTAAATGACTATTATTTTACTTTAGAAATGTCATTTTGCTCTCAGACTGTTATAAACATGGAAAACATGCGCTACTTTACAGGCATACTATAGACACCCTCCAGGTATGATATTTAGGGCCAGTTCACACAGGATGCAGTGCGTTTTTTTGATGCATGAAAAACGCAAAGAAAGTTGATCACATTAATGCCAATGGCATAGTTCACACCATTGAAGTCCGTTCCAGTATGTTTCAGAAAGGAAAAAAAAATGGTCATGCTGCATTCTTTATGTACAGAACTGTACTGGACCGCAGTAAAACACATCAAAAACGCACCGGAATGTACCAAAAACACACTGGAACGCACCAGAATGCACCTAAATGCACCAAAGGTGCACTGCAACACACTTGTCCTTATTAGGGCCAGTTCACACCAGACGCAGTTCCGTGTGCTTTTTTTCTGCACAAAATGCATGCACAGTATTTTCCATGTATTCCAATGGCTCTAGTTGGCTCTAGTTTACACCATGCAGTCAGTTTCCGGTCAGTTTCTGCACCGGAAACTGACCGTAAACTGACTGTATGGTGTGAACTAGAGCCAACAAGAGCCATTGGAATACATGTAAAACACTGTGCATGCATTTTTAGTGCAGAAAAAATGTGCACAAAACTGAACGGAACTGCGTCTGGTGTGAACTGGCCCTTAAAAAAGTTAAGTAAAAAGAGGGGGAAAAAAAGCACTGGACTGCATCAAAAACACATCAGAAATGCACTGGAACGCGTCAAAAACGCGCATGCAGAAAAGCACCTGGAACGCATCCAGACTGCGTTTCTATGGTGCATAAGATGCGTTCCAGTGCATTTTTTGGTACGTTTTTGATGCAGTCCAGTGCTTTGTTTTCACCCCTCTTTATTATTATCCTTAAATAAGCACATGTGTGTTCCACTGCGTTTTTGGTGCATTTAGGTGTGTTCCGGTGCGTTCCAGTGCGTTTTTGATGCGTTTTGCAGTGTTCCAGTACAGTCCAGTGCAGGTAAAATGCAGCATGTTCTACTTTTTTTGTGGAACTCGAACGCACTGGAACAAACACTGCCATTTAGAACCATATAACCAACTTGCCATGCATTTTTGATGCATAAAAAACGCAATGGACTGCATGTGGTATGAAATGGCCCTTAAGCAATTTGGCATATTTAAAGGCACTTCTCCTTGTTTTGTTTTTGATGTTGTCCAAATTGGTGACATTGATATATGTCCCTTAGGGTGGGACCTGGGCCCCCATTTTAAGGCCAATAACTAGAAGATAAGCCAGCCAAGTGGGGACTAGCAAAATTAACAAGTCAGTTCCCATAGACTGCAATGGTATTTGTTGTATAACTTTTGCCCATGTTAGGCTCTTTGTTTGCCCCCCGGACCGGGGGGTGTTTGTCCCGCCTCTAATTTTGTAGCATGCTGGATGATGTGCTTAATTTTGGACAGGGGGGGGGGCTTATTTTCTGCTAGCTGCATTTGTGTTGGTCTGAACATGCTCAGGAACTTAGGTTGTTTTTTTTTTGGTGCTTTTTGTGTGTGAACAGCACCTGGATATTACTGGGCATGCTCAGAGAGAGTGTGTTTTTTGGGTTAGTAATTGAAGGACATCCTTAACAGGTGTAGCCACTTTGAAGTTCAGTCTCTACATTGGGTGAACTTGCATTTTGGGTGTTTCATGGACTGTGCGTGTGTTTTCAATTGCCTCATTAGCACACAAACCTATGTTATATAAAGCTTGCAGATAGCATTCTCTCCCTTGCCCTGAAAAGAGGCAAGATTGTGTGTGGTGCCAGCTGGCAAAATTTACATTTTGGTGTCCTTATCAAGTTTGTAACACATGCATTTTATTTGTTATATCTTTGCAAAACAGATGTGTGTTTTACTTTTGTTGATTGTATTTTGTTGCGTGGGGAATATGTTCCCCTGAAATATTTTTGATGTTGTTAATGTGTGTCGTTTGTTCACTTTGATTTAATTGTCTGTGCTGCATTATTTTGCTAAATCTTTTTCAAGATGCGACTAATGTTTAAAATTTACCTTCATGTCTTATTTATTTTTTTGCTTCCCTTTGTTTTTTCCAAGTCCTGTTTTGTTGACCAATAAAATTTGATGCAAAGTTTTGTAATAGATTGATTCTGGTCCAATACCAGAAACTATTCCCTTATTCTGCCGCTGGTTCGTATCTATGGTGATATGAGGGCATGCTTCAAGAATTACAAACTGAGAGCAGACGCATCAGTGTATCTTCTTCCCCATATGTGGCTCAACAGGAAGTTCTTTTATTTCAATTCAGCTTAAATAGACAAAGTGACATACGCAATTGTCATCACAAACGTATACATATGATTGGCTGTTTCCATATATGGTCGTCTTCCTCTCAAGTCTATTTCTTCCACGTGTCTTCACATTTCAGGACATGGGGGGCCATATTGTTTTACACGGTGGGTTGGGCCGGATGGAGTAAGTTGAAAGACTGCACAGGACATCTGTTTCTCATTTATCTATTTTGTCATTTTATGTAAGGGGAAATACTACTGTTGTAATAAGATTTACCAAAACACACAATATACTCTTGATAATACTCTTAACTAGCATACATTAACTTTCTTGTTCCCAATATGATCATCAATAAGCTTCTTATTGTACAAATATATCCCGGTGTGTCCCTGTGTCTTGTTCCTTGCAAACACATTCTCAGAAGGATGCTAATAACTCTAAATTCCTGAGGAGTTGGGTAGTAGACCATATGAGCAGCTGAATACAGGAGCCATTTAACCTATACTTAACTTCTAAACCCATATTTGAGTCGATAATAGAGAGATAACATACATACAACATAGTCATTTTATAAACTCCATCACAGTTTGATGGGTTTTTTTTTGGGTTTTTTTATGCAACAAATGTGACAGCTGTAGCTTAACTATGCTTATTGGCATGTCAAAACAAAACAGGTGTGATTTGTTTAACCTGGTGCCTTCATGGTAGCATATGCATGTATTGTTTACTGTCATGGATAGTCACCAGGAAATAAAAAACACAGGAGCAGTAAGTATCCAATTTTCCTTTTTACGTCAGTGGTTCTCAGCCTCAGTCCTCAAGTACCCTCAACAGGACATGTTTTGTGAATTTATCTTATCGAGAATTGCTGTCCAAAATACCAAACCATTGACTGTGATTTAAAGCACATGTGCAAGATGAAGGAAAACCTGCAAACATGGCCTGTTGGGGGTACTTGAGAAGCACTGATTTAGAGCACTGCACTTAAAAATAGATCAAGGCAATACGATTCTAATTGTGGGCATTCTGAGGGAAACCAAGTAAGTGTTAGAACCCCTGCTTGTTTTTTTTTTAGGTTGGGCTTTGTGTCCCTTTTTAGTAAAATTGGCTTCACTTCCTGTCACACAGCTAAACAGGAAGTGAAGGTAAAACCCTACCAATGTCTTTTCTTGGAGACACACAGATCAATCTAACTATTGCCCCCATTAAGCAAATTGCACTCTAGCACTTTGTTGTGTACACCCCAAATCATTGGGTAGTTTGGGGTTTAGTAAAGGCAAATCCACTCTGCAGTACAAGTGTAGTTGCTGAAAATCTGAGGGGAAGCACTGATGATTTTAACATCCAATCATGTAAAAGCAAAGATGGTGTTATTTTTGTTTCCTTGCAGTTCCCCCTCGGATATCCAGCAAGTGCACTTGTACTGCAAAGTGGATTTGCCTTTAGTAAATAAACCCCAAAGTCCAAAATGCCTAATAATTTGGGGTGTACCCCGCAAAATGCTAGAGTGCAATGTACATAATGGGGAAAGTATTTAGATTGACCTGTGTGTCCCCAAGGAAAGACATTGGTAGGGATTTCCCCTCACTTCCTGTGTGGCTATGTGACAGGAAGTGAATTATTTGGATGGATAAAGTGGCCAAATTTGGGAGTTGTCTTCACCCTATCAGGGGTGCAGACATCCCCAAAAACTGTCTAGACTTCTTATCCCTCTGCACTCTATCCCCAAGCAAAAATAAGAAAGGATTTCATTTAGTTTAACTTTGCAAAGACACATGCCTAAGTTGAATTGTGATGCGTGTCAATGGCCCATTTAGACCCTCTTTAATCACGTGAGATCAGCGCTATAGCTGATCAATGGCCACAGCGCGGTCCTCAATTGTCGGGAGTCCGTCAATAGACATCCTCCCCTTCGCGCGCTGTGGTCACCGAGTCACTGAGACTCGGGTGATGACAGATCCGAGTAAGGGGCCGATCCCTGCCCCTTACCACGTGATCAGCCGTCAGACAATGACAGCTGATCACGTGATGTAAACAAAAGTTCGGTAATGGTTTTTGTTTTCTCCTTGTGCTGACAGCGTGAGCATAAAAAAAGGCAATCACCGGCTTATGTGCAAGGGACATTGAGCCCGAAGAGGAAGAGGCAATTCTGCGTCATCTGTGACAATCAGTAGCCCCTGCCAGTGCCACCTATCAATGCCCACCACTGGTGCCAATCAGTGCCACCTAGCAGTGCTGCCTATTAGTGCCCATCACTGCCAACAATCATTGCCACCTAGCAGTGCCACTTCTCAATGCCCACCAGTGCCAACTAGCAATGCCACCTCTCAGTGCCCACCCTTGCCACCTTAATCGGTGCCCATCAGTGCAGTCTCATCAGTGTACATCAATGAAGGAGAAAAATGACTTTTTTTCTAAATTTTCTAACTAAATATTAACCACTTCCCTACCGCCCACCGTCAAATGACGTACTTGGCTTTGTGCGGTGACTTCTGAATGATGCCTGCAGTTACAGGCATCATTCAGATATCATTCTTTTCAGCCGGAAATTCTGTGCACGATAAAAATGATCATAGCGGCAGTTCCGCCGCTTGATCGTTCTTATAGGCGGCGGGAGGGGACGTTCCCCTCCCGCCGCCATCCGGTGCTGCTCCGGGCTCTCCCGTGCCATCGGAGGCCCGGAGAACGAATTGGCTGGTGCCGGATGGAAAGCATAGAGATGACTGGTGACCAGATGGTCACCAGTCATCTCGATGACCGTCTGAGGCCCCGGGGTTCCTGTATGTAAACAAAGCCGTGATCTCGGCTGTCAGCATGAGATCTGTGATTTTTTTTTACCGATCTCATGCTTTCCAGCCTGGAGGAGAGATGTGGGGTCTTATTGACCCCGCATTTCTCCATAAAGAGGACCTGTCACAATAGATTCCTATTACAAGGGATGTTTACATTCCTTGTAATAGGAATTAGAGTGATCAAAAAACAAAAAAAGTAAAAAACAAAATAAAAATAATAATAAAAAATAAAAAAAACGCCCCTGTCCCCGGTATCTCGCGCTCAGAAGCAAACACACACATAAGTCCCGCCCACATATGTAAACGCCGTTCAAACCACACATGTGAGGTATTGCTGCGTGCGTTGGAACGAGTGCAACAATTCTAGCACTAGACCTCCTCTGTAATGCGAAAATGGTAACGTGTAAATTTTTTTTAAAGCATCGCCTATGGAGATTTTTAAGTACTGAAGTTTGGTGTCATTCCATGAGTGTGCGCAATTTTAAAGCGTGACATGTTAGGTATTGTGAGGGGGTTAGCTCGGCAGCGGGTGTGTGAGACCCCCTGGAAGGGTTTACCACGCAAAATTAGGCACAGCAGACAGTGGTAGGAGAAAACAAAAGGGTGTGGTTTTATTTGAACTATATACAGACAAAAAATATAGCAGAAAACAAAAGAAACAGGAAAAGAAATCCTGGTCAACTTGACCGCTCACTGCACACATGGGTTCATCCACAACCGGGCAATTTGCTGCAATATGTCCCTCTTGCCGGCAGCGGTAGCAAACAATCCTTTTTGCTGCCTCTTGAGCCCCTGACTTCCCAGGCTGTTCTCGCCAGACATTAGGTAGAACTCTCACCCTCTCCACCCTCACCCCTTGGAATCATCTTACCCTCCACTGGGAATGGTCTGGTCTTAGGGTGGAAAGTCCGTGAGTCTCTGGAAGAGGCAGTCAGGTTCTCTGTAGCCAAGTACTTCTCTACACGATCCACAAGCTTATCGGCCATTTCTGGGTCTCCATGGCTTACCCACTTTTGGATGGCAGTAGGAAGAGCTCTCAGGAAACGATCCATCACAACACGTTCCACAATCTTTGGTGCAGACAAAGTCTCTGGCTGTAGCCACTTCCTGCTCAGGTGAATGAGATCATACAATTGAGACCTGGGGGAGTTTTCCAAGCCGGAAAGTCCAGTTATGCACACGCTGAGCCCGGACGGCCAGGGTGACACCCAGCCGTGCCAATATTTAATTTTTTAGCATCACATAGTCTTTTGCTTGGTCAGGCTCTAGGTCATAGTAAGCTTTCTGCGATTCACCAGTTAACAGAGGAGCCACCAGTCCGGCCCACTGCTCCTTAGGCCACTTTTCCCTTTCAGCAGTCCTTTCAAATGTGGTCAAAAACACCTCTGGATCATCCTCTCCAGTCATTTTTGTCATAAAACGACTCACCTCAAAGGATGCAGTATTAGTGCAACTACTTGCCTCACTGGTCTGCGGACGTTGCTGCATTAATGTCTCCACTTGTTGCTGTAGTCTCTGTTCTTGCTTCTGCAACAGGTCTATGAAGCGGGCATCAGATTGCTGCTGGGCTTGTTGCTGGGCTGCCAGACTCTGTTGATGAGCTTGCTGCTGGGCTGCGAGGCTCAGTTTATGAGCTTGCTGCTGGGCTGCGAGGCTCTGTTGATGAGCTTGCTGCTGAGCTGCGAGGCTCTGTTGATGAGCTTGCTGCTGGGCTGCGAGGCTCTGTTGATGAGCTTGCTGCTGGGCTGCGAGGCTCTGTTGATGAGCTTGCTGCTGGGCTGCGAAGCACTTTTGATGAGCTTGCTGCTGGGCTGCGAGGCTCTGTTGATGAGCTTGCTGCTGGGCTACGAGGCTCTGTTGCAAATTTGCATTTGTCTGTTGTTGAGCTGCAAGGCTCTTTTGCAAACCTGTATTTGTCTGCTGCTGATTGGCATTTGCTGGGGCCAGCTGTTTCAGTATCTCCTCCATGCTGGCCTTTAAAAAAAAAAAACTGCCACTGGTTCTCCACCAACTGTGAGGGCGTTAGCTCGGCAGCGGGTGTGTGAGACCCCCTGGAAGGGTTCACCACACAAAATTAGGCACAGCAGACAGTGGTAGGAGAAAACAAAAGGGTGTGGTTTTATTTGAACTATATACAGACAAAAAACATAGCAGAAAACAAAAGAAATCCTGGTCAACTTGACAGCTCACTACACACATTGGTGTCCCTAACTAACAACTGGGTACAGCCTTGAGCTGTCCCAGTCCCTAGCTCCCTGCTGTTAGAAGTTCTTAGCAATAACCACACAGGCTTTGGCTCATTACACAGAGATCACACTCCCCAGACTATCCAAACAGATCTGGTTCCAGGTTGGAGCATCTCCCTTAGCATGCTGGGAGTTCTTGTAGAGGCCCTAACGAGCCCACTTACTTCAGCTGGGCTCATTAACTCTTCCCCTGCAAGACTCCCAGCACTCCCCCTAGTGGTATAAATTGGCATAAAGCCTGAATCTAAGACATCCTGGATGCAACCTGGTGATTTTATCTGCCTGCTGTCACAGTATCTATTTACTCAGCATAACAACATCTTTCACATTATACAAAAACATTAGGCTAACTTTACTGTTTTGTTATTTTTTAATTCATTAAACCATTTTTTTTCCAAAAAAAAGGCGTTTGAAAATGTATTGCGCAAATACCGTGCAAGAAAAAATTAGCAATGACCGCCATTTTATTCCCTAGGTTGTCTGCTAAGAAAAACATATATAATATATATAACATATATAATGTTTGGTGGTTCTAAGTAATTTTATAGCCCACAAATTATGATTTAGGAGAGAAGTGCCAGAATAGGCCCGGTGCTGAATATTATGGTTAATCACTTCCCCGCCCAGTCAATAGGAGATTGACGTCCGGGAAGTGGTTGCGTTATCCACACTGGACGTTTATTGACGTCCTGCAGGACAATGCCTTGCGCGCGCCCACGGGGGCGCGCAGCGCAGTGATCGGGACGCCGTGTGTCCCTCAGACACAGCGCTTCCCCGATCACGGTAAACAGCCAATTTCATTGGCTGTTTACCATGTGATCGGCTGTGTCAAAGTCACAGCCGATCACATGTCACAACAAACGCGGCTGCACACTCCGTGCGCGCCACCAGAGGCTTGCAGAGTGGGGATCGGGGAAGGCGAGTGTCCCTTGGACACAGCGTGTCCCCGATCAGGGTAAACAGCCAATGAATTTTTTTATCCCAGACCAAAAAATTTGTGTGGACGAGTCCCTCATACATTTCACTGGCCGACTGCAGTTCAAGCAGTATATACCAAGCAAGAGAGCCAGGTATGGGTTAAAATTAAATAAATTATGTGATCGAGCCACTGGATACGTCTTCACATTCAGGATCTACGAAGGCAAAGACTCCCAGCTCCAGCCCCGTGATTGCCCCACATATATTGGAACCAGTGGGAAAATTGTCTGGGAGTTGGCATACCCCCTGTTCGGAAAAGGTTACCATTTATATGTTGACAATTACTATACCAGCCTGCCCCTTTTTCGCCACCTTTACAGTAAGCAAACCCCGGCCTGCGGTACCTTAAAAAAAAAACGGAAGGGATTCCCACAAAATTTATTGACCAAAAAATTGCGACCTGAAGAATCAGCATTCGTGAGGAACGAGGAGGTGTTGGCCATGAAGTGGAGGGACAAGAAAGATGTCCACATCCTCTCTACGATCCACAATGACACCGTGGTGGAGATCCAAAGAAGACACGGCCTCATTGTAAATGTGTCCACAACTACAATTTGTACATGGGGGGGGGGGTGGATTTAAACGACCAGATGCTACAGCCCTACTTATCAACCAGAAAGTCCCGTTATTGGCACAAAAAAGTTGCGTTACATCTGTTTCACATGGCCCTTTTTAATTCGTTTGTCTGCTACCAAAAGGCAACTCAAAATCAACAACTCCCCTACCTCCATTATATCGAAGATATCATCGATGCCCTCATTTACCAACAAGATCCCGCCCCAGGAAGCATTCGCTCTGATAGTGTGAGTCGGCTTCATGAGCGACACTATCCCTTTAGCATCCCCCCCATAGAATCTGGAAGAAGACGCCAAAAGAAATGCTGTGTATGCAGCAGAGGAGGAGTAAGAAGAGACACCACCTATTATTGTCCCTCCCAACCTGGCCTGTGCATCGGAAATTGCTTCAAAAATTATCATACATCCATTAGTTCCATTAGTTCCCCTTATTATTAACAGACTGCCATTTCCCCATTTGCCTGCTACCATGTTACTAACTACCTTCCATGGTAATTAACTGACCCTGGCCTGTTTACCGACGATGTCTTTGCTTGCCGATTTAAACAACATTTCTGACCTCCACGTGCACCAACCTCAGCCTGTTTACCGACGATGCCTCTGCCTGCCGATTTAGGGGCTTCAGAATAGCGTTCTGAGTAGAGAAAACCAGTTTTTCGTTTTCTGCGCTCCAAGAACAGGGTCTGATTGCCCGGAGGCTTCAAAGCGATTTGGGTGGGATTTGGGTGGGAGAAGCCTCTACCCCTGTCCCCCTGGCCCAAAGCTTGATGGTCCTTCCTGCTGCCTGGACCAATACTTTGGCTGTGCTGACCATATTACTGCCTGTAATGACCCATGACATTATGGACCATGTTTCTTCCTGCTGCTTGGACCAATACTTTGGCTGTGTTGACCATATATCTGCCTGCTGCCTCTACTGACTTTGGACAGCATTTCTGCCGGGACACCTCTGCCTGCTACCTGGACCTGTGCTTTGGCTGTGCTTTGGCTGTGCTGACAGTATCTCTGCCTGTACGAACTATGGACAGTATTCCTGCCTGCTGCCTGGATTATTGCTTTTGCTGTCGCTGACCTCATCCCTGCCTTCTGCCTGGACCGATGCTCTCCTCTGTAGACCACTGCACTTCTAAAACCACAGGTAATCTTTTGTTATTTGGTATGCACCTGCTATGTGTTAGATATATGAAGGGCCTTCAAAAATGTGATCGGTAGTCAGAAAATGATATGTGCAATTAATGCTGCTAGAATGCCTGGAGGTGCTACTTGGATGTTGGGCCTCTGTATGTGGCCAGGCTGTATAAAAGTCTCACACATGTGGTATCACCATACTCAGGAGGAGTAGCAGAATGCATTTTGGGGTGTCATTTTTTGCTATGTACATGCTATGTGTTAGAAATATCTTATAAATGGACAACTTTGTGCAAAAAAATGCATTTTCATTTTTTCTCCACATTTTCCAAAACCTTCTGGAAAAAAATGAACCGTTCAAAAGACTCATAATGCTTCATAGATTATACGCTGGGGTGTGTGCGTTCATTTTGTGGACAATTCCATTGTACTGGTGCTCCAGGGCCTTCAAAAGTGTAATAGGTGGTTGAGAAAGGATATGTGCAATTTATGCTTATAGAACGCCTGAAAGTGCTACTTCAATGTTGGGCCTCTGTATATGGCCAGGCTGTGTAAAAGTCTCACACATGTGGCATCGCTACACTCAGGAGGAGTAGCAGAATGTATTTTGGGGTATAGTTGCAATTATGCATATGCTGAGTGAGAGAATTTTTTTTTTAATATGACCAGTTAGTGTAAAAAAAAAAGAAAAAAAAAAAGAAAAATCCAAATTTCCCCAAGGATTGTGGGAAAAAAATACAACATGCCTCTTAGTAAATACCTTGGACTGTCTACTTTCCAAAAAGGGGTAATTTTGGGGTATTTGTACTTTCCTGGCTTGTTAGTGTCTCAAGAAATGAGATATGCCTTCAGTACATCAGGCGTGATCAATTTTCAGTGATTGGCACCATAGTTTGTAGACTCTATAACTTTCACAAAGACCAAATAATATACACTAATTTGGGTTATTTTTTACCAAAGATATGTAGCAGCATACATTTTGGCACAAATTTATGAAGAAAATGTACTTATTTGCAAAATTTTACAATAGAAACTAAAAAAAAGTGTTTTTTTTTTTTTTAATTGCTGTTTTTTTGCTTATATCGCAAAAAATTAAAAACCCAGTGGCAATTAAATACCACCAAAAGAAAGCTCTATTTGTGAGAAGAAAATGATAAAAATTTGTTTGGATACAGTGTAGCATGACTAGTAATTGTGAGAGTGCTGAAAGCTGAAAATTGGTCTGGGCAGGAAGGTGCATAAGTGCCTGGTATTGAAGTGGTTAAAATATCCTATTTTTTTTTTTTTTTAGTCTGTCTTTTGTATTTATAGAATTTTTTTTTTTTATAAAACGCAGAGGTGATCAAATAGCACCAAAAGAAAGCTCTATTTGTGTGCAAAAAATTATTACATTTTCATTGGGTTACAGTGTTGTATGACCACGCAATTGTCATTCAAAGTGCATTAGCGCTGAAAGTTGAAAATTGGTCTGGGCAGGAAGGGGGTTTAAGTGGCCAGTAAGCAAGTGGTTAAAATATAAGGCTACATGCACACGGACGTTTTTCCAGCCGCTTGTTTGAGCGTTTTTTGCAGCGTTTTTTGCAGCTTAAAAACGCCTCTCCATGTTAGCCTATGGCCTCATGGCCACCATGGCGTTTTTGAGCTGTAAATGGCATAGCCGTTTTAGGCCCCATGTACACGGGACGCTGGTGCAAAGTCTTCAGAACTAAGGTTGAAAGCAGAGTTTAGAAACGCGCGTTTTGTCGCGTTTGCATGCCGCATTTTACCGCATTTGCGTCTATAAGCATTTAGTTAGGAAACATCATAAGGACCCGCCCTAAGCTCAAAAAACAGTATTTTGTGAGACCAGAGTGAGTAGCAGCAGCTGAGAGAACAGCAGTGTACTTGTATTTAGCGTGTCACTTGCCACATCACTTGCCACAAGTTGTGGATTGTCCACTTGCCACAAGTTGTGGATTGTCCTCTTGCCACGTCACCTGCCACAAGTTGTGGATTGTCCACTTGCCACATCACCTGCCACAAGTTGTGAATTGTCCACTTGCCACATCACCTGCCACAAGTTGTGGATTGTCCACCAGGGATGAGCCGAACACCCCCCTGTTCGGTTCGCACCAGAACCTGCGAACAGACAAAATGTTCGTGTAAACTTTAGAACCCTATTAAATACAATGGACTCGAACGTTCGAAATCTAAAGTGTTAATTATAAAGGCTAATATGCAAGTTATTGTCCTAAAAAGTGTTTGGGGACCCGGGTCCTGCCCCAGGGGACATGTATCAATGCAAAAATAAGTTTTAAAAACGGCCGTTTTTTTGGGAGCAGTGATTTTAATAATGCTTAAAATGAAAAAATAAAAGTGAAATATTCCTTTAAATTTCGTACCTGGGGGGTGTGTATGATATGCTTGTGAAGTGGCGCATGTTTCCCGTGCTTAGAACTGTCCCTGCAAAAAATGTCATTTTTGAAAGAAAAAAATGCATTTAAAACTGACTCGCGGCTATTAATGAATTGTCGGCTCCCGGCAATACATACAAAAGTCATTGATAAAAAAAAAAAAAAGCGTGGGTGTTCCCCAGAATTCAATTACCAGGCCCTTCAGGTCTGGAATGGATATTAAGGGGAACCCTGCCGCAAATTAAAAAAAAAATTGACGTGGGGTTCCCCCAAATATCCATTCCAGGCCCTTCAGATCTGGCATGGATTTTAAGGGGAACTCCACCCCAAATTTAAAAAAAATATGGCGTGGAGTCCCCCTAAAAATCCATACCAGACCCCTTATCCGAGCACGCAACCTGGCCGGCCGCAGGGGAAAAGGGGGGGACGAGAGAGCGGCCCCCCCTCCCTCCTGAACTGTACCAGGCCACATGCCCTCAACATGGGGAGGATGTCCCCATGTTGATGGGGACAAGGGCCTCATCCCCACAACCCTTGCCCGGTGGTTGTGGGGGTCTGTGGGCGGGGGGCTTATCGGAATCTGGAAGACCCCTTTAACAAAGGGGACCCCCAGATCCCGGCCCCCCCCATGTGAATTGGTAAGGGGTACATTGTACCCCTACCATTTCACGAAGAAAGCGTAAAAAAATGTTTAAAAAAACACACAAACACCTTGAAAAAGTCCTTTATTTAAAAAAAAAAAAAACATTCCAGCGGTGAAATCCAGTGTCCCGCGGCGATCCCGATGTCCAGCGCTGTCCTTCATTGGTTGTGCCTGAGCGGACCTGATGGGGAACTCCCTCTCAGTATTTTAAATGTATAGACCCGCCCCTGCTAAAGTTCCCCATCAGGTCCGCTCAGCGGACCAGATGCGGAACATGAGAAGGGGCGGGTCTATACATGTATTACCAAAGTGAGAGCAGTCCCCCATCAGGTCTGCCCCCTCGGTATGTCAGACCCGCCTACGTCATTGGCTTGAGCGGGGAACTTCCTTCACTATGTAAATTTAAATTACACAGTGAAGGAAGTTCCCCACTCAAGCCAATGACGTAGGCGGGTCCGACATACCGAGGGAGTGGACCTGATGGGGAACTTTAGAAGGGGCGGGTCTATACATTTAAAATACTGAGAGGGAGTTCCCCATCAGGTCCGCTCAGGCACAACCAATGAAGGACAGCGCTGGACATCGGGATCGCCGCGGGACACTGGATTTCACCGCTGGAATGTTTCTTTTTTTGTTTTTTTTTAATAAAGGACTTTTTCAAGGTGTTTGTGTGTTTTTTTAAACATTTTTTTACGCTTTCTTCGTGAAATGGTAGGGGTACAACGTACCCCTTACCAATTCACATAGGGGGGGGCGGGATCTGGGGGTCCCCTTTGTTAAAGGGGTCTTCCAGATTCCGATAAGCCCCCCGCCCGCAGACCCCCACAACCACCGGGCAAGGGTTGTGGGGATGAGGCCCTTGTCCCCATCAACATGGGGACATCCTCCCCATGTTGAGGGCATGTGGCTTGGTACGGTTCAGGAGGGAGGGGGGGCCGCTCTCTCGTCCCCCCCTTTTCCCCTGCGACCGGCCAGGTTGCGTGCTCGGATAAGGGGTCTGGTATGGATTTTTAGGGGGACTCCACGCCATATTTTTTTTAAATTTGGGGTGGAGTTCCCCTTAAAATCCATGCCAGATCTGAAGGGCCTGGAATGGATATTTGGGGGAACCCCACGTCAATTTTTTTTTAATTTGCGGCGGGGTTCCCCTTAATATCCATTCCAGACCTGAAGGGCCTGGTAATTGAATTCTGGGGAACACCCACGCTTTTTTTTTTTTTTTATCAATGACTTTTGTATGTATTGCCGGGAGCCGACAATTCATTAATAGCCGCGAGTCAGTTTTAAAAGACTTTTTTTCTTTCAAAAATGACATTTTTTGCAGGGACAGTTCTAAGCACGGGAAACATGCGCCACTTCACATGCATATCATACACACCCCCCAGGTACGAAATTTAAAGGAATATTTCACTTTTATTTTTTCATTTTAAGCATTATTAAAATCACTGCTCCCGAAAAAACGGCCGTTTTTAAAACTTCTTTTTGCATTGATACATGTCCCCTGGGGCAGGACCCCGGTCCCCAAACACTTTTTAGGACAATAACTTGCATATTAGCCTTTATAATTAACACTTTAGATTTCTCCCATAGATTTTTCGAATTTGCCGCGAACACCCCAATTTGTTCGCTGTTCGGCGAACGGGCGAACAGGCAATGTTCGAGTCGAACATGAGTTCGATTCGAACTCCAAGCTCATCCCTATTGTCCACTTGCCATGTAGGGATGAGCTTCGAGTTCGAGTCAAACTCATGTTCGACTCGAACATTGCCTGTTCGCCCGTTCGCCTGTTTGGGGTGTTCGCAGCAAATTCGAAAAGTCTATGGGAGAAATCTAAAGTGCTTATTATAAAGGCTTATATGCAAGATATTGTCATAAAAAGTGTTTGGGGACCTGGGTCCTGCCCCAGGGGACATGTATCAATGCAAAAAAAGTTTTAAAAACGGCCGTTTTTTTGGGAGCAGTGATTTTAATAATGCTTAAAGTGAAACAATAAAAAAGTGAAATATTCCTTTAAATTTCGTACCTGGGGGGTGTGTATAGTATGCATGTAAAGTCGCGCTTGTTTCCCGTGCTTAGAAATGTCCCTGCACAAAATGTCATTTCTGAAGGAAAAAAAGTAATTTAAAACTCACTCGCGGCTATTAATGAATTGTCGGCTCCCGGCAATACATAGAAAAGTCATTGATAAAAAAAAAAAAACGTGGGGGTCCCCCCAAATATCCATACCAGGCCCTTCAGGTCTGGCATGTATTTTAAGGGGAACTCCACCCCAAATTAAAAAAAAATATGGTGTGGAGTCCCCCCAGAAATCCATACCAGACCCTTATCCGAGCACGCAACCTGGCAGGCCGCAGGGAAAGAGGGGGGGACGAGAGAGCGCCCCCCCTCCTGAACCGTACCAGGCCACATGCCCTCAACATGGGGAGGATGTCCCCATGTTGATGTGGACAAGGGCCTCATCCCCACAACCCTTGCCCGGTGGGTGTGGGGGTCTGCGGGCAGGGGGCTTATCGGAATCTGGAAGACCCCTTTAACAAAGGGGACCCCCAGATCCCGGCCCCCTATGTGAATTGGTAAGGGGTACATTGTACCCCTACCATTTCACGGAGAAAGTGTAAAGAAAAATTAAAAAAATACACACAAACACCTTGGAAAAGTCCTTTATTAAAAATAAATAAATAAATAAAAAAGAAAACCATTCCAGCGATGAAAGCCAGTGTCCCGCGGCGATCCGATTTCCAGCGCTGTCCGTCATTGGCTGAGCCTGAGCGGACCTGATGGGGAACTTCCTCCGCAGTCTATTAAATGTATAGACCCACCCCTTCTAAAGTTCCCCATCAGGTCCGCTCAGCCAATGACTAGGTGTAAGGCTAAGCGGACCAGATGCGGAACGTGAGAAGGGGCGGGTCTATTAATGTATTACACAGTGAAGGAAGTTTCCCATCAGGTCCGCCCCCTCGTATGTCAGACCCCGCCTATGTCATTGGTGCTCAGGCCAATGACGTAGGCGGGGTCTGACATACGAGGGGGCGGACCTGATGGGGAACTTCCTTCACTGTGTAATACATTAATAGACCCGCCCCTTCTCACGTTCCGCATCTGGTCCGCTTAGCCTTACACCTAGTCATTGGCTGAGCGGACCTGATTGGGAACTTTAGAAGGGGCGGGTCTATACATTTAATAGACTGCGGAGGAAGTTCCCCATCAGGTCCGCTCAGGCTCAGCCAATGACGGACAGCGCTGGACATCGGATCGCCGCGGGACACTGGATTTCATCGCTGGAATGTTTTTTTTTATTTTTTTATAAAAGGACTTTTCCAAGGTGTTTGTGTGTTTTTTTTTACATTTTTTTTACACTTTCTTCGTGAAATGGTAGAGGTACAATGTACCCCTTACCAATTCACATGGGGGGGGCGGTATCTGGGGGTCCCCTTTGTTAAAGGGGTCTTCCAGATTCCGATAAGCCCCCTGCCCGCAGACCCCCACAACCACCGGGCAAGGGTTGTGGGGATGAGGCCCTTGTCCCCATCAACATGGGGACATCCTCCCCATGTTGAGGGCATGTGGCCTGGTACGGTTCAAGAGGGGGGCGCTCTCTCGTCCCCCCCTCTTTTCCTGCAGCCTGCCAGGGTCTGGTATGGATTTTTGGGGGGACTCCACGCCATTTTTTTTTTAATTTGGGGTGGAGTTCCCCTTAATATCTATACCAGACCTGAAGGGCCTAGTAATTGAATTTGGGGGGACCCCCACGCTTTTTATTTTTTTTTATCAATGACTTTTCTATGTATTCCCGGGAGCCGACAATTCATTAAATAGCCGTGAGTGAGTTTTAAATGAGTTTTAAATGACGTTTTTTCCCTTCAGAAATGACATTTTGTGCAGGGACAGTTCTAAGCACGGGAAACAAGCGCGACTTTACATGCATATTATACACACCCCCCAGGTACGAAATTTAAAGGAAAATTTCACTTTTATTTTTTTAATTTTAAGCATTATTAAAATCACTGCTCCCGAAAAAACGTCCGTTTTTAAAACTTTTTTTGCATTGTGTGAGGGTGTGACTTTGTGCGACCTTCAAGAGGGTTGGTTATTGCCACATTTGGTAAAGAAAGACACGCTGATGGAACAGCTGTGTCTTGGGCTATTTAGTTCAGAGGTAATTATGGAACAGGGCTCCACCCAACAGAGAGGAAGTCTGTGTGCATGAGAGCCAGGTGGGCTCTCTTCCTCTGAAGTGGAGTCAAAGGCGGTGCATGTCTGCAGGAGGCAGACCTAGTTAGTGATATAGTAACAAAGGTGCTGACCAGGAGAAGCTAGGAGAAAGCTGAAACTCTTGGACACTGTGTGGGTCTGAGGAACAGACCGTCAGGCCTAGGCTAAAGGCCTGGATCGCTAGAAGGTAAAGCTACGAGGCTACTGTTAGTATGAAAGATACAGGAATGGTGGAATCCCCCTGTGAATACTACAGATGTGTTTGTGAACTTTCGTGCTTTTAAATAAAAATGGGCTACCATGCCCTTAAACAGAGTTGCTGACTGGCTTGTATTACTGAAAAAACGCATCTACTACGAGAGCTAACAAACCCCCAATCTTACAATTGATACATGTCCCCTGGGGCAGGACCCGGGTCCCCAAACACTTTTTAGGACAATAACTTGCATATTAGCCTTTATAATTAGCACTTTAGATTTCGAACGTTCGAGTCCATTGTATTTAATAGGTTTCTAAAGTTCACGCGAACATTCTGTCTGTCCGCAGGTTCTGGTGCGAACCGAACAGGGGGGTGTTCTGCTCATCCCTATTGCCATGTCACCTGGCCATGTCACCTGGCACAAGTTGTGGATTGTCCACTTGCCATGTCACCTGGCCACGTCACCTGCCACAAGTTGTGGATTGTCCACAATGCAATGGAAGCAATTACGTATTTTTTTTTAGATATATTTTTTATGGTTTTTTATCATTTGCCATAATTTTTGATTTTTTCAATGTAAAATAGGTCATCTTTAAAAAAGCTTATAAACGAAAACGCGGTTAAACGCAGGTATCGTGTCTGAAACTTGAAAATCTTTGGCGTCTGAATGCATTTTTTGGCTTTCTGAAAAACGAGGTTAAAATGCAACTGCCTAAGGGCCAGTTCACACCTTGGAAACGCAGTCCGGATGCATTCCAGGTGCTTTTCTGAATGCGCGTTTTTGATGCAGTCCAGTGCTTTTTTTCCCCAGCGTGGGGTCCCCCCAGGTCCATACCAGTCCCCTGGGTCTAGTATGAATTCAGAGGGGACCCCCCACCAATTTTTTTTTTTAAATGGGGTGGGGGTCCCCCCAAAATCCATACCAGACCCTTATCCGAGCACGCAGCCCGGCAAGTCAGGAAAGGGGGGTGAGCGCCCCCCCTCCTGAACCGTTCCAGGCCGCATGCCCTCAACATGGGGGGGTGGGTGCTTTGGGGCAGGGGGCGCCCCCCACCCCAAAGCACCCTGCTCCCATGTTGATGGGGACAAGGGCCTCTTCCCAACAACCCTGGCCGTTGGTTGTCGGGGTCTGCGGGCGGGGGGCTTATCGGAATCCGGTAACCCCCTTTAATAAGGGGGCCCCCAGATCCAAGCCCCCCACCCTATGTGAATGAGTATGGGGTACATCGTACCCCTACCCATTCACCTGGTGGCAAAAAAATGTCAATAAAAAAACACAACACAGGTTTTTAAAGTAATTTATTAGGCAGCTCCGGGGGTCTTCTTCTGACCCCTGGGGTCTTCTTCTGACCTATGGGGTCTTCTTCCGACCTCTGGGGTCTTCTTCCGACTAAGGGGGTCTTCTTCCAACTTCGGGGGTCTCTTCTTCTGCTCTCCGGTGTCGTCTCCGCGCTCTCTGGTTCTTCTCCCGCTCTCCCGTGCCTTCTCCACGATCTCCGGTTCTTTCTGCCTTCTGCCGGGCGCCCCGCTATCTTCTTCCAGCTCTTTTGCTAGCAGGGTCCCGGTCTTCATCGTCGTCTTTTTCCCACTTCTCTCCGCCCAATGTTGCCTCGTCGCTGTCTGCTGCTAAAATGCTGTGTGCGCGGAGCGCAACGACTTATATTGGCACGGGGCGTGGTCACCGGGTGATACCACCCGGTGACGCCGCCCCCGTATGACGTCACAGTACCATCATTCCCCGGGACTGTGACGTCATACGGGGCAGGGTCACCGGGTGGCATCACCCGGTCACCACACCCCATGCCAAAATAAGTAGTTGCGCCCCGTGCATACAGCATAGTAGCGGCAGACAGCGACGAGGCAACATCGGGCGGAGAGAAGAGGGAAGAAGACGACGATGAAGACCGGGACCCCGCTAGCAAAAGAGCTGGAAGAAGATAGCGGGGCGCCCGGCAGAAGGCAGAAAGAACCGGAGATCGTGGAGAAGGCACGGGAGAGCGGGAGAAGAACCAGAGAGCGCGGAGACGACACCGGAGAGCAGAAGAAGAGACCCCCGAAGTTGGAAGAAGACCCCCTTAGTCGGAAGAAGACCCCAGAGGTCGGAAGAAGACCCCATAGGTCAGAAGAAGACCCCAGGGGTCAGAAGAAGACCCCCGGAGCTGCCTAATAAATTACTTTAAAAACCTGTGTTGTGTTTTTTTATTGACATTTTTTTGCCACCAGGTGAATGGGTAGGGGTACGATGTACCCCATACTCATTCACATAGGGTGGGGGGGCCAGGATCTGGGGACCCCCTTATTAAAGGGGGCTCACGGATTCTGATAAGCCCCCCGCCCGCAGACTCTGACAACCAACGGCCAGGGTTGTCGGGAAGAGGCCCTTGTCCCCATCAACATGGGGGCAGGGTGCTTTGGGGTGGGGGGGCGCAGGGCGCCACCTGCCCCAAAGCACCCACCCCCCCATGTTGAGGGCATGTGGCCTGGTACGTCTCGCTCTCCCCCCCCTTTCCTGACCTGCCGGGCTGCGTGCTTGGATAAGGATCTGGTTTGGATTTTGGGGGAACCCTCAGGCTGTTTTTTCGGCGTAGGGGGGTTTCCCTTAAAATCCATACCAGACCTAAGGGCCCGGTATGCTCCTGGAGGGGAACCCATGCCGTTTTTTTATTTAAAATTTGGCGTGGAGTTCCCCTTCATGATTCATACCAAACACAGGGGACAGCGAGCGCAAGGCTTGCAGTACCCTGTCGCCGAGAACCAGCGCGATGGGATCGCGCTGGAAACATTCTCGGGCAGGTACTGGCAAAGGAGCCTGAACTGGAGGCGACTTCAAGTCGCCTCCAGGACACGACTTGAGCGTCTGCTTCACGCTCAAGTCATGTTCAATTTGCCTCGCAAAGTCGCGCTGCCCCTGTGTCAACCCACACACGAGTTGCCCCGCAAGTCGGATCGTCTTGATCCGACTTCCCGTGCTAACTCTATTCAAATCAATGGTCTCCCATAGGAAACCATTCATTTTGAATAGAGATACAAGCGCCGCTGACATTTTTATTTACTATAACAGTGCGCCGCCGGTTCACGCGCCCAATTAAGCATTTATCCGGGGACACCAATTAAGGTATGAACCGGCGCAGCACACTGTTAGTAAATCAGCCCCAGTGTCATTTAATTTGAGTTACATAGAGCAGGCAGGCGAGTCAGTTAGCTGCAGTTACAGTGTGTAGAGGATATATATACATCCTAGGTGTTGTGTGTGTATATATATTTACACTGTATTCAGTTTCGCTAGATCCGTTCCTGTTATTCTCTTCATAATATACTGACAGGCAGGCAGGTTATTGTGCTAGCTGCAGTATTTTCACTTAGTGTACTGTGTCATTTGCACAGTGTGCACCTAAAGCTTACCTGAATACAATTGCTGGTGTTCTCATACTAAAACAGGCAGGGAGCTGCAGTATTTTGCTTTAGTGTCCTTTGCACAGTGTGCACCTAAACCTTACCTGAATACAATTGCTGGTGTTCTCATACTAATACAGACAGGGAGCTGCCGTATTTTCAGTTAGTGTACTTTGCACAGTGTGCACCTAAAGCTTATCTGAACACAATTGCTGGTGTTCTCATACTAATACAGGCAGGGAGCTGCAGTATTTTGCTTTAGTGTCCTTTGCACAGTGTGCACCTAAAGATTACCTGAATACAATTGCTGGTTTTCTCATACTAATACTGGCAGGGAGCTGCAGTATTTTAAGTTAGTGTACTTTGTCCTCTGCACAGTGTGCAACTAAAGCTAACTGAAGACAATTGCTGGTGTTCGCTTACAAATAATACTACAGGCAGGCAGCTGATTCTGCTAGCTGCAGTGTAATCAATATATATATATACACATCCCAGCTTTGTGCAGCTAAATCTCCCTGCAGGCCATTAGTATGTCTGAAAGGACAACAAGGAGAGGCAGACAGTCATGAGCCAATAAAAGAGGGCAAGCAGGCTCTGTGTCTAGAGGCAACAGTGCTGGTCGTGGACACAGTCTATCCTCATCAGAACGTGGCCGTGGGACACACTTGTCCTTTTTTTCGGCAGCTGGCCGTGTTGAGCTGCAACATGCCGAAGACTTGGTAGAGTGGATGACCAAGACATCCTCATCCTCCTCATCCTCTCTCACCCAGGCTCAGGGTACATTGTCTGGCAAAGCAGCTGCCAAAGCGGCCTCTTCCCTCGGCTCAATGGTATCAGTCACTCCTTCCCTAGCCCCACCATGTCCCCCTGAGGAGTCCCCCGAACTGTTTGACCACAGTGTTGGGTACATGCTGCAAGAGGATGCACAGTGTTTTGAAGGCTCCGATGATGGTTGAGATGGAGAGAGGGGAGAGATGGAGAGAGGGGGTGCCCAAGAAGGACTGCAATCTGGCAGTCATGTTCCCCCAGCTGCAGCATACTGCCAGGCTTGCTACAGTAATGAGGAGGGAGGGGATGATGAGGTCACGGACTCTACATGGGTGCCTGATAGGAGAGAGGAGGAGGAGGAGGAGGCACATCTCCAACGTGGCAGGATGCCTTCCAGGAGCCAGCTTAAGGGCAGCACACCGACAGCATCACACCGCAAAGCTCCGCATGTGCAGGCCACTGCTGTCTCTGTGCATTATTCCAAAAGTTCTTTGGTGTGATCGCAGCGCTGCTATTTGCAACATATTCTCAGGCGTATCTCGAGTGGCCAAAACATAACCTGCTTGGGCACCCCATGCTTGATCAGACATATGTCGACCTGCCATGCAGTTTGTTGGCAAGCACACCTAAAAGACCCACACCAAAGAACAAAGCGGACCTCTCCTTGCTCCTCATCAGATGGGTTCTCCAACCCCACTATACCTTCAGTCCTCTGTGAAACCTGCACTAGAGGAATAAAGGTGTAGAATTCGGTGTGTCACAGCCAAGTACTTGCGGGCAATCTACTATCGGTACACCAACGTCAGATTGTACCAGGCAAATTTCCCTGCCCCAGCTGCTGCAACGCCGAAAGATGTTCGCTCCCAGCCATCCACATGCCCAGTGGTTGAATGCTAGCTTGGCTAAATTGCTAGCACTTCAACTGCTGCCTTTTCAGTTGGTAGACTCTGCCCCTTTCCGTGAGTGGCAGGTTCCCAAACGCCACTTTATCTCACGGAAGGCGATTCCGTCTCTCTACCGGCATGTGGAAGGCAATGTCTTGGCCTTGCTGGACAGGGCGGTCAGCGGTAAGGTGCATATTACCGCTGACTCATGGTCCAGCAGGCATGGACAGGGACGTTACCCATCTTTCACGGCGCATTGGGTGACTCTGCTGGCAGCTGGGAAGGATGCAGGACAAGGTGCAGTAGTGTTGGAGGTTGTTCCACCACCATGCCTTCAAAATGCTACCACTGGTGATTCTGACAAACCTCTCTCCTCCACCCCCTCCTCTTCTTCTTCCTCCATGGCCTCTTCCTGTGCTGATTTGTCCTCGGAACCAGCGGTGCTCCGTAGGCGTTCAAGGGGGCTACGCAAGTACGCAGGCAAAAAGATGCCATGCGGTGCTTGAGTTGGTGTGCTTGGGGGACAGGAGTCACACTGGGGCAGAGATTCTGTCAGCTCTGCAGGGGCAGACTCAGAGGTGGTTGACGCCACGCCAGCTTAAGCCAGGAATGGTGGTTTGCGACAATGGCACCAACCTCCTCTCTGCCCTCCGACAGGGACAACTAACCCATGTGCCCTTTTTGGCTCACGTCCTTCACTTTGTGGTGCAGCGGTTCTTTGGCAGGTACCCGGGCTTACAGGATGCCCTGAGGCAGGCCAGGAAACTGTGTGCATTTCCGCCAGTCATATAATGCCAGTGTTTGGCTGGCTGACCTCCAAAAGGAATACAACTTGCCCAAGAACCGCCTAATCTGTGACATGCCCACCAGGTGGAACTCAACGTTGGCCATGCTGGAGCGGTTGCACACACAGCAGAGGGCCATCAATGAGTATCTGTGCAAATATGCTTGTTTTTTTTTTGCAACGCCAGTGGGTCATGATCAGGGATGCATGCACTGTCCTGGCACAATTTTAGGAGGCCACGAGGATGGCGAGCAGTGACAGTGCATGCATTAGTGACATTGTCCCTCTTGTCCACCTGTTGGAGCACACGCTGCATGGAATAATGGACAGGGCACTTGAGGCAGAACAGAGGGAGGAAGAGGAGGACTTCCTTACCTCTCAAGGCTGCGGATCATGTCGTCCTGAGTGACCCAGAGGACTCCGGACCGAATGCCTGAGCAAACCTATGCTGCATGGCCTCCCTGATCCTGCAATGCCTGCGGAAGGATCCTCGTATTCGTGTGATCAAGGAGAGGGATCGTTACTGGCTGTCAACCCTCCTTGATCCACGTTACAAGAGTAAGGTTGCGGACCTTATCCTGCCGTCGCAGGAGGATGAAACATCTTCGGGAGGCCTTGTAGAAAAGTCTGTGCAACGCGTTCCCAGAGACTGGGAGGTTACAAAATCCTGGTCCTGGACAACGTGTTGCTGAGGCTTCGGTCAGTCAAAGAAGGAGCGGTGGAGAAGGTGGCCGTCTGACCGATGCGTTCAGACAGTTTTTTAGTCCGCAGCCCCAAGGTATGATCCAGCCCCAAGGTACCATCGCCAGCGTCTGTTTTACATGGTGCAGGAATACCTAGGGGCAAGATAAGACTTGGACACCTTTCCCACCGAAAATCCTCTGGGTTACACAGTATGCAATTGAGCTACTGGCCTGTCCTGCATCCAGCGTTCTTTCAGAACGCACATTCAGTGCTGCTGGAGGCTTTGTAACCGATCACAGGGTACGCCTGTCCACTGAATCGGTCGATTGGCTGACCTTCATAAAAATGAATCAGTCTTGGATCACCAGCTACCAAGCAACTGATGCTGATGTAACCTTTTTTTTTTAATGGGAGATCCCTTCAATACTGCCTATGTTGATGCTGAGTGACTATTCTGTTATGCTGATAGCTTGTAAGAACATTTTTGGTTCTGGGCACCGCCACCAGTGGCTAAGGCCCAATTTTTTAGCCCCTGTTTAACAGGGGCATATAATTACAATTTTTGATGCAATCATTTGCAGCAGGGCTCATTCTTGCACTCCAACTAAAGTTTATGTGAGGGGTTGCAGTGTTGTGGCACCAGCACCAGTCCCTAAGGCCCAATTTTTCTGCCCCTGTTCAACAGGGGCATGTAATTACAATTCTTGATTTAATATTTCACAGCAGGGTGTTCCAGCGCCCACCAAGAGTAACTGAGGGCTTACAGTGTTGTGGCAACACCAACACCTAAGGCCCAAATTTCTGCAGAGTATATAGGGCAGTCCCCTACTTTCAAACATCCAACTTACAAATGACTCCTACTTGCAAACGGAGGGAGACAACAGGAAGTGAGAGGAAATCTACTCCTAGGAAGGGAAATTCTCTCCCGTAAGAGCTAATATGGGGAAAACGTGTCTTCTCTCCACTTATGCTTTATCACCAATCCTTGTTTCACTAAAAAAAAACAAATTTTCAAAAAATTGTCATTGGGACAGAAAGTGAGGTGAAATCTTCTGAAGAGGTGCACAGACAGCAAAACAAATGTTACAGGGGTGATAACCCTTCCCTATGTTTTCCAAAAAGCTTAAAAACACATTTTTAAATTGTAGCTCCAGACAAAAAATCTAACAGTTCTAAATTACTAACAGATTCTGCAATGTAGGAAAGTGGGGGCACTTTTGGTCAAATCTTGTAGCACCACATCCCATGTAATTTGAAATTGGAAAAGAAGGGGGCAATGGGTATACTCAGTACCCTGGGATTTTCAAATACGGTGCTAAATAGAGACTGACAACAAGATCAAATCTTAAAAGGTTTGTTCATTTTATTAACATGAGAAAGACACAAGATATACATAAAATAAAATAACCATTCTTGAAAGCGTGTAACTCAAAGATCAAGGTGCAGTTTGCTAGGTCGTCACTCTACTAGTTTCGCTAAAATAGCTTCCTCAGGAGTGATTGTGACAGTAGCAGAATTATACTGAAAACACAGAATACATGTGGTTAGCACAGAGGATGGTTAAGGATTAATGTTGCATCAACATATAGCATTGTTTAAATTAACTCACGGAAGTTAACGCATCAATATTGACATGATAATGGGGAAAAAATACATAACCAAATAAACATACATAGTTGATCAGGACCCATGCTGAACGCCAAACATACATATGTGTACATATGCACTCACCAGTTTGCAATAAAAACTTATCTAATATAAATGGAAGAAAGGATTCTCTCAGAGCCCCACAGTTCAAACGAGACAGCAATATTCCATTGCTCCACTCTACCAAACAGCAAAATCCAGTGGCCCACCTATTAGTATACGCAACCATAGGGGTATATTAAGTAGCATGAAATGGATACCTATAAACGGTAAGTAAAATGTGTTATAAGTACCGAGGCTGCACAAACACATTCAATTATTTAATACTTAAAATCGTAACCTCTTACCTTTATAGAATAGATATGCCAATGAATTGTCGGTAAATATCTGACATCAATGTTGCTCATAGGGGTACTAAGGCTAAGATGTTTAAATGGGGAATGAATGAGCCATCGGAAGTGCACATCAACCCAAAAGGAAGATTAGATGCATTGGAAGATATCTGTCAGCTAATAAAGCAAAAACAGAACATATAGATCAGAATGGAAAAGAATGAGTCCTGAAGAAACACATGAATCAAAAAGTCTAGGTGACAAAGCATCCATGCAATGCCTTACCTAGATGAATAAGCGTACAGCATGGTCCAGCTGGAAGGAGTGCAACTAGCCCCTTAATGTGGGGAGGAATCCTGGCAGAAAGTGAGCGGTGCAGACCGCGCTTAATATACCCCCACCGCGGCGGCGTCTGACCTCATCGCCGTGGTGCGGACGTCTGCTAGGAGGTCCATGTAAGACGCACGCGCCAGCCAATGATTGAGACTGGCGCATGCGTCAGTGAAGCAGCCAACGGGCGTGGCTTGTCCCACGTCAGAAGACGTGTGTGTTGAAGCCCTCCGTGCTGCTGAAGTCAGCCGCGCCATCTTGAAAAAGGGAACAGCCACACTATTACATGGGTAAAGTGGGAAAAATAGTTGGTAACAAAATAGGGATGGAAAATGAATGGAAATTCGAGGCTGACTGTACAAGGACCTACTAATAAAGGGCGACCTAGATGTGCATGAGATTGGCAAAACAAATGCAAAAAACAAATAAGGGCGCCCCGGCCGTCCGTATGGTTGCACTAAGGTGCGCCAAAGGATGAACTGACAAGGGAGAAGTGCTGCATGGAGTTAGCTGAATTATATCAACACACAAAAATGTGTATTAATATGTTTGAACAATCATGAGAATATATTGATTGGTGAAAAAAATATAAATAATGAAACAAATATATATTGATTGATGAAGAAATTCCATCTCCAATAATTTCGATTAATTAAAAAAATCACAGGGAGATACAATGCTATATTATGTAGCATAGCCAAAGTTAATAAACGGCATAGAAAAAGGGAAAACTGGTGAGATTGGAGGAGCACATAATGGGCCATGAGCATCACAATAGAGAAACAGTTTGTTGTCTATGATGCCACCGACACTGTGGCTACTACCGATTTGAAATAAATGATTCAACAAATTTAATGTTACAGAAACAAACATGCATAAATAAAAACAATATATTCATAGTGAGGCCACAGACATCCTGCGGCTACTGTTCAATAAGAAGTAAATACGTCAAAATTCATATAAATTGTAAATGATGAAACAAATATATAAAAAAATATATCCAACAAGTGCTGGGGGTAAATCCAATAAGCAAGCAAACAAACACACACAGAGAAAAAGGAAAGAAGAAAAAAGGAAGAAGGGGGGCCCTATAAAAAGGGCTTAAAACTGAATGCATCATTCAGACCAGGGTGCCTGAGGGCAGAGAGCCTATGGATCCACCTGGCCTCTTTTTGGAGCAGGATCCTGTCATAATTACTAGGCTTGTGCAATTCGTTTCGTAACGAATCAAAATTCGTCCGAATTTAGCAACTTTCGGACATTCGGAAGCATTCGAATTTCCGAACAGAGCAATTACGAATAAAACCGAATCCGAAATAAATTATACCGCAAAATAGCGAATGCCCGAAGGTCTTCGGCATAATTCGTTATGAAAAAAGTTACGAATGTACGAATCCATTCGAAGCACAATAACACTCACTCTGCTCTCTGCTTCTCCTTCACCATGCTGAACTCCCTCTTAAAATGGTGTACAGGGGGCGGAGGCTATAGCCGCATGAAAAAACGAAAGTAAAATACGAGATTTCGAATCCATTCGAAGCACAATAACACTCACTCTGCTCTGCTCTCTGCTTCTCCCTCACCGTGCTGAACCCTCTCAAAATGGTGTACAGGGGCGGAGCCTATAGCCGCATGTAAAAAACGAAAGTAAAATACGAGATTTCGAATCGTTACAAATAACCGCTATGTATTTAGAAAAGTACAAATCCATTCGAAGCACATTAGGCATAATAGGCAGCGTCGTTGTGAGAGAGACACGGAAAATTACGAATCAACGAACCCAAAAAAAGTTACGAAAGTAGGAGTTGTGTCCAGAATCAACGAAAAACAACGTACTCTACCGAAAGTACGAATTATAAAGCAACAAAAAATTCAACGAAAAATGTCGCTTGCAAAAATACGAATGAGTCCGAACACGAAAAATCCCGTCTAGCAAAATTACGAATGATTACGAATCAACAGGACCGGAAAGAAACGAACCGAAACGGAACAAATTTTTCCGTTGTGCACAAGCCTAATAATTACCCCCTCTATCTCCCGGGGGGACATGTTCCAAAGCAGAAAAGTGCATTACTGTACTGTCAAATTTATGGAAAAGGCCCACATGACGACTAATGGGAGTTTCCATTTTTTTCTTTTTGATCAACGAGACATGGTCTCCTATGCGATGAAAAAATTGTCGTTTGGTCTTCCCAATATAAAATGCATCACATTGGCACTGCATGAGATATACTATGCCAATGGAATTACACGTAACAGAAAATGAGGGTCTATGTACCTGTCCATTGGGAAGAATGACAGTAGATGATGAATGCACATATCTGCAAAACTTGCATTTGTGACAGGGCCTGGTGCCCCTGAAAGGGATGGTATTGGATAGTGATGAAGAGAAATGACTATGAACCAAGGTATCCCTCAGAGATCTGGCTCTCCTATAAGTAATTTCAGGATAAGGTTTAATCCACTTGGAAATTTGTTCATCATTTGTTAGTAGGTGCCAGTGTTTTTGTAAAATATGTCGGACTTCTCGATGTTGATTTGAGTATTTGGTTATTAGACGTACTCCCGGATCAGGTTTAACTCTCTTGGGGCCATGTAAAAGAGCATTTCTATCCTGTTTTTTAGTTCTAGCATATGCTTTTTTGAGGCTTTTGTTACTGTAGCCTCGTTCTAGGAAGCGTGCTCTGAGTAGTCTAGCCTCAGATTCAAAATCTTGTTGATTGCTGCAATTACGGCGAAGTCTAAGGTATTGCCCGTAAGGCACACTGGCAATTAGAGATTTTGGGTGTGCACTTCCTGCGTGAAGCAGGTAATTTCCTGCCGAGGATTTTGTTGTTTTGTTTCTTATTTGTGTTATATATTTTTCTTTTTTCTTTCTTTTTCTTTTCTTTCTCTTCCTTTTTTATGACCCAAAACAATTTTTTTCAATATGTCTAACTATTGTGGTAATGCATTTGAAGGATACATGGACAGAATCCACAAGGCTCAAAACAATGCCAGTGGAGGTCTTTCCATGGATCGATTCATTCTGAGACTCCAACGAATGTTGGAAAGGAAGTCCAGGCTGTTCTGGAACAGATGGTACTTCCTCAAATACATTGAGGACAACATTGTCCCATGGGGTCTCAGAGTACATATATTTCCCACCCTCAATTTAATTGATCCTTTATTTAAAGTGGAATGGGAGAAAAATCTCCAAACATGTTCCATCCAGATGATGGAACTATTGAACAAACAGTACACATCGGATCTAATTACAATTGATGGTGAGATTGAAGATTTATACAAAGCCAATGAAACCATTGTCTCTGACAAACTTTTTCCAACTAGGGAAACTACCCTCAAGGTTGAGCTTGAGGCGTTTGTTTTAGACATTCTCAAAACCAAAGAAAAGAAATTTGTCAGAGACAAGTTGGCCTATGACAACACCCAGGCCTATAATTGGGGCGCCGGTTTCAAAAATCGCAGACGAGTCAATAATACACAACGTCAACCCAATGAATCTTCTCATGACCCCAGTGAATCTGATTCCTCTGCTTCCTCCTTTTCTTCCACACAGGCACCGGATCCACCTCCCTTACTCAAAACTTATGGTTTCTTTAAAGCACGTAATGGTAAGGCGACCGCCAAATCCACCCCTTCCCAACGCACCACCTCTTCTCGGGCACCCATCACCACTAGGGCAACTGCAGCTAAGAACTCTTCGATCATTGCACTGGCACTCCCTGATCATCAACCTAGCACTTCTATTTCCACCTTGGTCGTCTCTCCCTCACTTCAGGCACAGGTAAGCAATCCATCCTATTCAGGTTTTTCTAATCAGGCGGATTTTCGTCTGGCCCAATCACTCCCATCACTGGCACTAGACCCAAGGAAGCAGTCAAATACAGATCCACCGTTGAGTCTAAAACTTCCCAAACTGAACTTGAGATAATAAATCTTTCGTCCTATCTTTTGACTCCAGACCAGATTTCAACTTTGAAGCTTGGTCTTACTTTCTGTCCCACCAAACCAATTGATAAGTTCGAACTTATCAAAGATTTAAATTTATTTTCAAGGAAACTGCTATTCCGAGTTCTCTATGACAAACCAAGGAATGTGCCTGAGACCATCATTCCTGGCAACCCTCTCTGGCAAGAGATGAGTATTGAGGACATTAAGGCCCTGGAGGATCTGATGGAGCTGTGGGAGGAGGGAGGCATTGACTCCACGGACCTTGATGAGGCAGACGCCCTAGAGGGGGAACTGGCTACTCTGCTTCCCTCCTCAACCCCACCTTCCTCGGATCCTCCAGTAACCAAATCAATTCAGAGAGAATATAGGCCTAAATCCAATCTGTTCCCACTATTGCAGGGAAATCCCAACATCTGGGCTTTTACTAAACAGGTAACCCAAGAAATAAACCAATCTCATTGGAAATCAAAGACTGAATCCAATTTAAGTGATTCCCAACTTGACGCATTGCGATCTCTACAGCTCAATAAGGACATCATTATCAAGCCCTCCGATAAGGGGGGCAACTTGGTGGTCATGAACCTTTGTGACTATGAACAGATGGTCATGAACTTATTGACCAACAAAGAATGGTACCGCAAGGTGTCTAATACTCATCTTGATTTAACTAATACACGTTATAAACACCTGATTGGTAATGCCTACCACGATGGTTTAATTACAAAAAAAACCTGGGAGTTTCTCAACATCACCAACCCCAGAACTCCAACTCTTTATGCATTACCTAAAGTTCATAAGAGTCTATCTTCCCCTCCAGGACGTCCCATCGTCAGCGGAAATAGTTCATTGACGGAAACCGCCAGTCAATTGGTCGATGACTTTTTGCGACCACATGTTGAAGGATTAGTATCATATCTTCAGGATACTACTGACCTCCTCAGGGCTTTGGATGGGCTCTCCCTGCCCAGGGGATCATGGTTGGTGGCGCTCGATGTTGAGGCCCTTTACAACTCCATACCACATCATCTTGGCTTGCGGGCTGTGGAGGGCTTCATCGTCGAGGACAGGAGCATCCCTCGGACCTACTTAAACTTCATTCTCAGTCTATTAGAGTTTATTCTATCTAACAACATTTTTTTGTTTGGAGACTCCCACTACCTCCAGATACAGGGGGTGGCAATGGGGACCAAGTGTGCCCCCTCTTATGCCAACCTGTATCTGGGGGGGTGGGAGAGACAACTTTTTTTCAGAGAAGACCTTCAGGACTCTCTGGAATTCATTCCAATATGGCGACGATTTATTGATGATATTTTTTTTGTATGGACCGGTCCCAGGGATGCCCTCACCACCTTCCTAAACCGCCTTAAGATTAACAGCTTTAATTTGAAGTTTACCTTCGAAATAAGTCAAACAAACTTGACTTTCCTTGATCTAAAAATTAGTGCCAACAGTGATGGCACTATTAGTACTTCTTTATATCGCAAATCCTTGGCAGGAAATTCCCTGCTTCACGCAGGAAGTGCACACCCAAAATCTCTAATTGCCAGTGTGCCTTACGGGCAATACCTTAGACTTTGCCGTAATTGCAGCAATCAACAAGATTTTGAATCTGAGGCTAGACTACTCAGAGCACGCTTCCTAGAACGAGGCTACAGTAACAAAAGCCTCAAAAAAGCATATGCTAGAACTAAAAAACAGGATAGAAATGCTCTTTTACATGGCCCCAAGAGAGTTAAACCTGATCCGGGAGTACGTCTAATAACCAAATACTCAAATCAACATCGAGAAGTCCGACATATTTTACAAAAACACTGGCACCTACTAACAAATGATGAACAAATTTCCAAGTGGATTAAACCTTATCCTGAAATTACTTATAGGAGAGCCAGATCTCTGAGGGATACCTTGGTTCATAGTCATTTCTCTTCATCACTATCCAATACCATCCCTTTCAGGGGCACCAGGCCCTGTCACAAATGCAAGTTTTGCAGATATGTGCATTCATCATCTACTGTCATTCTTCCCAATGGACAGGTACATAGACCCTCATTTTCTGTTACGTGTAATTCCATTGGCATAGTATATCTCATGCAGTGCCAATGTGATGCCTTTTATATTGGGAAGACCAAACGACAATTTTTTCATCGCATAAGAGACCATGTCTCGTTGATCAAAAAGAAAAAAATGGAAACTCCCATTAGTCGTCATGTGGGCCTTTTCCATAAATTTGACAGTACAGTAATGCACTTTTCTGCTTTGGAACATGTCCCCCCGGGAGATAGAGGGGGTAATTATGACAGGATCCTGCTCCAAAAAGAGGCCAGGTGGATCCATAGGCTCTCTGCCCTCAGGCACCCTGGTCTGAATGATGCATTCAGTTTTAAGCCCTTTTTATAGGGCCCCCCTTCTTCCTTTTTTCTTCTTTCCTTTTTCTCTGTGTGTGTTTGTTTGCTTGCTTATTGGATTTACCCCCAGCACTTGTTGGATATATTTTTTTATATATTTGTTTCATCATTTACAATTTATATGAATTTTGACGTATTTACTTCTTATTGAACAGTAGTCGCAGGATGTCTGTGGCCTCACTATGAATATGTTGTTTTTATTTATGCATGTTTGTTTCTGTAACATTAAATTTGTTGAATCATTTATTTCAAATCGGTAGTAGCCACAGTGTCGGTGGCATCATAGACAACAAACTGTTTCTCTATTGTGATGCTCATGGCCCATTATGTGCTCCTCCAATCTCACCAGTTTTCCCTTTTTCTATGCCGTTTATTAACTTTGGCTATGCTACATAATATAGCATTGTATCTCCCTGTGATTTTTTTAATTAATCGAAATTATTGGAGATGGAATTTCTTCATCAATCAATATATATTTGTTTCATTATTTATATTTTTTTCACCAATCAATATATTCTCATGATTGTTCAAACATATTAATACACATTTTTGTGTGTTGATATAATTCAGCTAACTCCATGCAGCACTTCTCCCTTGTCAGTTCATCCTTTGGCGCACCTTAGTGCAACCATACGGACGCCCGGGGCGCCCTTATTTGTTTTTTGCATTTGTTTTGCCAATCTCATGCACATCTAGGTCGCCCTTTATTAGTAGGTCCTTGTACAGTCAGCCTCGAATTTCCATTCATTTTCCATCCCTATTTTGTTACCAACTATTTTTCCCACTTTACCCATGTAATAGTGTGGCTGTTCCCTTTTTCAAGATGGCACGGCTGACTTCAGCAGCACGGAGGGCTTCAACACACACGTCTTCTGACGTGGGACAAGCCACGCCCGTTGGCTGCTTCACTGACGCACGCGCCAGTCTCAATCATTGGCTGGCGCGTGCGTCTTACATGGACCTCCTAGCAGACGTCCGCACCACGGCGATGAGGTCAGACGCCGCCGCGGTGGGGGTATATTAAGCGCGGTCTGCACCGCTCACTTTCTGCCAGGATTCCTCCCCACATTAAGGGGCTAGTTGCACTCCTTCCAGCTGGACCATGCTGTACGCTTATTCATGTAGGTAAGGCATTGCATGGATGCTTTGTCACCCAGACTTTTTGATTCATGTGTTTCTTCAGGACTCATTCTTTTCCATTCTGATCTATATGTTCTGTTTTTGCTTTATTAGCTGACAGATATCTTCCAATGCATCTAATCTTCCTTTTGGGTTGATGTGCACTTCCGATGGCTCATTCATTCCCCATTTAAACATCTTAGCCTTAGAACCCCTATGAGCAACATTGATGTCAGATATTTACCGACAATTCATTGGCATATCTATTCTATAAAGGTAAGAGGTTACGATTTTAAGTATTACATAATTGAATGTGTTTGTGCAGCCTCAGTACTTATAACACATTTTACTTACCGTTTATAGGTATCCATTTCATGCTACTTAATATACCCCTATGCTTGCGTATACTAATAGGTGGGCCACTGGATTTTGCTGTTTGGTAGAGTGGAGCAATGGAATATTGCTGTCTCGTTTGAACTGTGGGGCTCTGAGAGAATCCTTTCTTCCATTTATATTAGATGAGTTTTTATTGCAAACTGGTGAGTGCATATGTACACATATGTATGTTTGGCGTTCAGCATGGGTCCTGATCAACTATGTATGTTTATTTGGTTATGTATTTTTTCCCCATTATCATGTCAATATTGATGCGTTAACTTCCGTGAGTTAATTTAAACAATGCTATATGTTGATGCAACATTAATCCTTAACCATCCTCTGTGCTAACCACATGTATTCTGTGTTTTCAGTATAATTCTGCTACTGTCACAATCACTCCTGAGGAAGCTATTTTAGCGAAACTAGTAGAGTGGCGACCTAGCAAACTGCACCTTGATCTTTGAGTTACACGCTTTCAAGGATGGTTATTTTATTTTATGTATATCTTGTGTCTTTCTCATGTTAATAAAATGAACAAACCTTTTAAGATTTGATCTTGTTGTCAGTCTCTATTTAGCACCGTATTTGAAAATCCCAGGGTACTGAGTATACCCATTGCCCCCTTCTTTTCCAATTACAAACAGATTCTACTTAAACCTACAGTCCCTGTCTTGTTTGCACCGCCTGTATACTGCTGTACAGAGTACATAGGGCCCCACGCCTTTCCTTTTTTTAATTTGGGTGCAGGGTTCCCCTTAATATCCATACAAGACCCAAGTGGGCTGGGGGGGTACCCATGCCAATTTTCTCAATGATTTTCATCCACATTGCCGGGACCTCACATTACTTTAAAGCCGAAAGCAGTTTTAAATGACTTTTTTTCCTTTAGAAATGTCATTTTGTGCAGGGACAGTTCTAAACACGGGAAACATGTGCCACTTCACAGGCATACTATAGACACCCCACAGGTATGATATATAAAGGAATATTTCATTTTTTTCCACTTTAATCATTATTATTTTATTTTTTTGCATTGATACATGTCCCCTGGGGCAGGACCCGGGTCCCCAAACCCTTTTTAGGACAATAACTTGCATATTAGCCTTTAAAATTAGCACTTTTGATTTCGAACGTTAGAGTCCCATAGACTTTAACGGAGTTCGATAGTTCGCGCAAACTTTCGGTCCGTTCGCAGGTTCTGTTGCGAACCGAAGCGGGGGGGTGTTCGGTCATCCCTACTCCACATATGTGTATTTCTATTGTATATTAAGTTGTTTGCCTAGAGTTTACCTTTAAAACCCAGTTGTCTGAGATTTTTTTATTTATTATATGCAAATGTATTATACATTTAAAAAAACAGTTTAACCAAATTTTGGTGCTTAATAAAAACTAGATGTAATACATACATTTTTAGAAGGATATTAAAATATATTTTTTTCTACAATTGTATACATTTTGTGTCAGATTATGCTGCAGTGAATGTATAGTCTTAATATTACATACATTCCACTATAGAATGCTTCTTTTTATGAGGAAAATATAATCCACTAGAGGCTTTGCCTAAGGATAAGAAGTTGTTGTTGTACATGAAAATGTTAAGAAGATTAATTTATCTTTGTTCTATTGTAGCATTTGTTTAGATAATTATATCCTTGGGGACTTGCCATTCTATGTTTGCAGCTTAAAAGCCTAATTTTTCAACAATTCAGCGGTGTACTTAAAGGAAAACTGTAACATAAATATACATTGTTTACAATGTATATTTTATACTTCCAAATCACAAGCAATTACAATCATTTATAGTTATAAAAAGTATAAGGAAAATCTAATAATACTAAGGCTAAAATGTAATTAAAAGAAAATTTATTTCATACTGTAATTTGTTTTACAAAATGGGCTAATTCACTACATACATATAAAACTGTATAATCGCATGCATTATTGATACTTTTGTAGCTATGTATGATTTGTTCTGTTTGTATGCTAATTGTTTATGAATGTATGTCAACTCAAAATTAGAGAAAGCAAAAAATATTGTCAAATATTTTTTAGTTGATTAAATTAAGAAAGTGATACAAAGTAGTGCTAACCTGCAGCTGCCCTTTTAAGTGTCAACAACACTTTCAGTAGGTAGATTGTAAAAAGGTAGGTGCTACTCCTCACAAAATAATAAACTGTGCAAAAAGCAAAAATAAAAAAAACACCAATCAGGTCTTACAAGAAATCAGCAAAAAAAATAACAAAAAACAGCAAATGAAAAACTCCATACAAATCATGTGTCAATGAGTTATTTTTTTCTAATAATCAAAAGGTGCTTTATTGTTTGTTTTTTTGTTTACATGAGGTTTTATAAATCCTGTCCGCACATTTAACACTTCTTGTAGGGCAATGTACTGTATATTTTAGTCAATTTATACTTTTAGATTTTACTCTCTCGCAAATATGACATTTCATTTCATTATGAACGCATTCATATATTCTTTGTTGTAGATTGGAATGCAAAAATGCTGTCCTGCTGGAGTGTCACAATGACTATTAATTTTAAAATGGTGCTCTCTCTCTCTCTCTCTCTCAGAAACATGACCATTACTGTTGATCTGGCCAAAATACTTCTGATTAGCTGTTTTTATCAATTGAGAGGTTGTCTGTAGGTTTGCAGAGAAAGACTTGGGAACATTGTATTTAGAAGACTGGCTTTACAGTGGCTTGAAAAAGAATTCATACCCCTTGAAATTTTCCACATTTGTCATGTTACAACCAAAAACGTAAATGTATTTTATTGGGATTTTATGTGATAGACCAATACAAAGTGGCACATAATTGTGAAGTGGAAGGAAAATGGTAAATGGTTTTCCAATTTTTTAACAAATAAATATGTGAAAAGTGTGGCGTGCATTTGTATTCAGTGACCCTGATACCCCTAACTACAATCCAGTGGAACCAATTGCCTTCAGAAATCACCTAATTAGTAAATAGAGTCCACCTGTGTGTAATTTAATCTCAGAATAAATAAAGCTGTTCTGTGAAGCCCCCAGAGGTACTGTATGTTAGAGAACCTTAGTGGACAAACAGCATCAGGAAAGCCAAGAAATACATCAGACAGGTCAGGGATAAAATTGTGGAGAAGTTTAAAGCAGGGTTGAGTTATAAAAAAATATCCCAAGCTTTAAACATCTCACGGAGCACTGTTCAATGCATGATCCGAAAATGGAGAGTATGGCACAGCTGCAAACCTACCAAGACATGGTCTTCCACCTAAACTGACAGGCCGGGCAAGGAGTGCATTCATCAGGGAAGCAACCAAGAGTCCAATGGTAACTCTGGAGGAGCTGCATAGATTCACAGCTCAGGTGGGAGAATCTGTCCACAGGACAACTATTAGTCGTTTACTCCACAAATCTGGCCTTTGTGGAAGAGTGGCAAGAAGAAAACCATTATTGAAAGAAAGCCATAAGAAGTCTGTTTGCAGTTTGCGAGAAGCCATGTGGGGTACACAGCGAACATGTGGAAGAAGGTGCTCTGGTCAGATGAGACCAAAATTGAACTTTTTGGCCTAAAAGCAAAACGCTATGTGTAGCGGAAAACTAACACTGCACATCACCCTGAACACACCATCCCCACCGTGAAACATGGTGGTGGTAGCATCATGTTGTGGGATGCTTTTCTTCAGCAGGGACAGGGAAGCTGGTCAGAGTTGATGGGAAGATGGATAGAGCCAAATACAGGGCAATATTAGAAGAAATCCTGTATCCTGTAGGCCCCTTTCACACTGAGGCATTGAAAAAACGCTCAAAAATTATAAGATTTTGTACCTCGATTTTACCGCGATTTTACCGCGTTTTTACCACGATCGCGGTAAAAATAGCGCTAACGCGTATGCATTTTTGCCACGTTTTTACCACGTTTTTACCGCGTTCGTGCTAAAAATAGCGTGAACGCGGTAAAAACGCATACGCGTTAGCGTTATTTTTTAAAATAACGCTTATGCCTATGCGTTTTTACCGCGTTTTTACCGCGTTTTTACCGCGGTTCCCATTCATTTCAATGGGGATAGGCGTTTTTACAGCGCTATTTTATGCGCCCTAAAGTTGCTCTAAAAAAGCGGTTTGCAGGATTTTTTTCAACGCCCAGCCAGCACAACGCCTCAGTGTGAAAGCCCTCAGAGATTTCACATTGAGAATGCTGGGGCAGGATTATTTCAGGCGTTATTACAGCGCTATTTTTACCGTGAAAACGCGGTAAAAATGCCTCAGTGTGAAAGGGGCCTAAGAGTCAGCAAAAGACTTGACATGGGCGGAGATTAACCTTCCAGCAGGACAACGACCCTAAAGATACAGCCAGAGCTATAATGGAATGGTTTAGATCAAAGCAATTTCATGTGCTAGAATAGCCCAGTCAAAGTCCAGACCTAAATCCAATTGAGAATCTGTGGCAAGACTTAAAAATTGCTGTTCACAGATGCTCTCATCCATTCCGACAGAACTTGAGCTATTTTGCAATGAAGAATGGGCAAAAATGTCACACTCTAGATGTTCAAAGCTGGTAGAGACATACCCAAAAAGACTTGCAGCTGTAATTGCAGCGAAAGGTGGTTCTACAAAGTAGAGGCTGAATACAAATGCACGTCACACTTTTCACATATTTATTTGTAAAGAATGTTCAAAACCATTTATAATTTTCCTTTCACTTCACAATTATGTGCTACTTTGTGTTGATCTATCACATAAAATCCCAATAATATACATTTACTTTTTGGCTGTAACATGACAAAATGTAGAAAATTTCAAGGGTTATGACTACTTTTTCAAGGCACTGTATGTAGATTGGGTAACAAGTCCTTGGCTATTTTTTATTGGGATTAGAGAAAATTATAGTCTGGATTCAGTTGTTTCCAGGCTGCTGGTTGTATTTAATAAGCAGCATGACTCTGTGGATTTGGCCATCAATGCAGTATTTTGTGGCATGTACCCATGGTAATAGTGCAGGGCCAGGCATGACAGTGTGTTTAGGGGATACAACACAAGGGTTAACAAGAAAGTCTGAGTGGGGAGGTGCCAGAGAAAAAGGTTTTAGTGGGAGCGGCATTATTTAAGTAAGAGGCGGTACCAGGAGGGGAACAGTAAGCTGGGGAAGAGAAAGGAGGAGGCAGTTTTTTGTCACTGCTCCTCCACAATGGCCGACATAGATGTTATTTTAGCACGTTTGCGAGCAGCGGTGGCTAGCAGGGGACTGGAGTGGCTTCACAGCCAGGTTGAAGCTCTAATCTAGGACCAGGCAAGTGGATCGTGGCTGGGAGGGGATGTGCCATCCCAGGAGCCCGATGGGGGAACAATCTGCTCCCCCGGGGAAACAGAGATAGCAGTCTGCCGGAGCGGGGCACCACAGACTTACCGCCACCAGCCTAGCTCTGTGGGCGGGGCCACGGGCCGTCATGGCACTGCTTCCCCGCCCGCGCTTCATGGGTCTATCGATACATCGCCCCCCCTCTGCCTCGGTAGCCACAAGGGGGGGGCTCGGCAAGGGAGAAGTGCCAGCACAGCAGTTGGGCCCTTGCCAGACAGGGCCGGCGGCTACACGGGTGGGTGTGGCCTACCTGGAAGGCGGGACGCGAGACAAGATGGCGGAGGTCAGGTGGAAGTTGGCAGCCACAGTTGTGCACGGGTCCGCCTGCGTGGTACCGGGGCAGGTTGCGGAGCTTCGGGGGCCTCTTTGCCTGGGGAACTGACATCTACACTGGTCCCGGTCCAGGATGACAGGTTGGAGGGAGAGCGGTCGGTTTCGGAGGAGGAGGAGACACAGGAACGCGAACCGCCGAGGGAGGTCCATGCAGCGGCTGTTGGGGGTGTCCCTGGTCAGCCCGGTAAGTCCACTAACATTTCTAATACTGCCTTGTCTGATGCTTTGTTTACTTTGTTAGGGGTCGGTAAAGGGGGTGCATCTGGGGCAGCTATTCCGCCGCCGCATGCAGCGGTGGCGGATGCTGGCCCACAGGTGGTGGGCAGTGGGCCCACCAGTTCGGGGTCAGAGGCCCAGATGCGGGATTTGTTGGGGGGCCTGTGGGACTTGGGACGTTTTGCAGGGGGACAGGGGCAGCCCCCTCAAGTTGCCCCGTGGGCACCGGCCGTGGGGGATGGCGGGGGGCCTGCCTTGGCCGAGGGGTCAGGGGCGTCAGCACCCCCTGCGGTGGCACCTGCTGGGCTCTCAGGGGCAGTGTCAGGCACTAAGAAGGCAGGTGGTACTGGGGGTGCCCCAGAGGCTACTGTTAGGATGGATGTGGTGAGGATTGCGGAAGCAGCAAAATGTCAGCTGTACGTGTGCTTTGATGGTCTGCTGGGAGCACATTTGGAGCAGGAGGTCCGGGATAAGATTTGCAAGGGCGAGTATGTGGAGATATTCTCACTTTTGCCATTGGAAAAGTTTTACTTGGATAGGGTCAAGCCGGATGATTCCTAGAAGGAGGATGAAGAAAAAAGGGAGGTACAGGTTGTTCCCGCGTACCTTTGTTCACTGGCTGCAGGCATTTTCCATTATGGGGAGTGTCATTGGAGAGATAAACCCCGAACATTGTTCGGCGTTGTTCTGTTATATGGATGCCATTGGGGAGGGTGTTTGGGGGTTCTGCTTGGTTGAGATATGATGAACAGTTCAGACAGAGCAGGGCGGTCAGGCCGTCTCTTCGCTGGGATCATAAAGACATCAGCCTCTTGATGCGGCTTATGTCCTCGGCAAGGGCCCCCACTAAGTTTCCTCAAGGGGGGCCGGGGGTCCACCCTCGTCAGGACTGCCGGCCGGAAAGAAATGGGGGGTGTGTTGGCAATTCAATGAGAACTCCTGTAAGTTCGGGGGGTCTTGCAGATTCAAACATGAGTGTTCGGGGTGTGTGGGATCCCATCCCTTGTCCGGGTACTTTAAAAAAAGGTAAGCGTGCCAGCGAGCCTGCTCAAAAAAGGGACGACTCCGGTGAAGGGGGAAAGGATGCAGCCTTTCCTAAGTAGGTACCCAGACAGGGAAGCAGCAAGGCTGCTTGCCTCGGGTTTTCGGGACGGTTTCCGGATCCCATGTTCATTGGCGGTGGTTCTGCCGGTGGCGCGGAATTTGAAAATCGGCCTTTCAGCATCCAGGGGTGGTGGGGGACAAATTGGCAAAAGAGGTGGCGCTGGGGTCGCATGGGGGAGCCGTTCGCGGTTCCACCTTTGCCGGCCTTGGTGGGGTCTCCATTGGGGGTGATGCCTGAGAAGGAGCCCAACAAGTTCCATCTCATTCACCACTTATCTTTCCCAAAAGGGGGTTCTGTCAATGATTTCATTGATCGTGACGCGTGCACAGTGTCCTATACTTCCTTTACGCAGCTGTCAGGTGGGTTAAGCGTTATGGACAGGGGGCACTGATGGCCAAGTCAGACATTGAATCCACATTCCGCTTGCTGCCGGACAGCTTTCGGCTGCTGGGATGCTGCTGGCAGGAACAGTTTTATGTGGATTGGTGTTTGCCCATGGGTTGCTGCATTTCCTGTGCTATGTTTGAGGCTTTTAGCTCCTTCTTGGAGTGGGTGGTTCGGGACGTGTCGGGCCTGATTTGGTCATACATTACTTGGATGACTTTCTCTGCATGGGGCCACCTTCCTCTGGTGTGTGTGCGATTTTCCTATCCACGTTGCAGCACATTGCAGGACGGTTTGGGGTGCAGTTAGCGGCAGACAAAACGTAAGTCCCCACGACAGAGATTCGATTTTTGGGCATTGTGATTAATTCCGTAGCAATGGAGTGCAGCCTGCCGAGGGACAAGTGGGAGGCTCCACAGAGGGAGATTCGGGAGATTCAAGGTTTGCGGAAGGTGCAGTTGAGGACTTTGCAGTCTTTGCTGGGTAAGTTCAATTACGCTTGTAGGATTATCCCCATGGGTAGGGTTTTTTATCAAAGGCTGTCGGCTGCTACAGCGGGGGTTCAGGCCCCGACCCATATTATTCGGCTGACTAAAGAACACAGGGAGGACTTGAAGGTATGGTATGAGTTTCTGGCCTCTTACAACGGCAGATCGGTGTGGATGTCTGGCCCGGTGAGTAATTTTGATGTGGAATAGGTCACGGATGCGGCAGGATCCACGGTCTATGGGGCGTTCTTTCAGGGGAGATGGAGTGCAGAATCTTGGCCCCGGTCTTGGGTGGAAGTGGGGTTCCTTCACAACTTGGTGCTATTGGAGCTGTTTCCAGTGGTCCTGGCTATGGAGCTGTGGGGGGAGTCTTGCTGCAACCTGAAACTCTGACTGAATTGTGACAACATGGGTGTGGTTCAAGTGGTCAACCGCATGTCCGCGTCATCACAACCAGTGACACGGCTGCTGCGGCATTTGGTGTTGAGGTGCTTGCAGTTGAACATTTTTCTATATGCTGTTTATCACCCGGGCATCGACAATACTCTAACTCCTTGTCTCAATTTCAGTGGGGACGAGTTCAATGAGCTGGCTCCGGCCGCGGAAGGGGTTCCTTGCCCGGGCTGGATTTGGGAGCTGGCCTTGGAATCACCGTGGGATGGATCCGGTAATCAGTGAGTGAGTCCACATGGGCAGCTTATGCAAAGGTATGGAGGGAATGGTTGGTTTTGAGACAGGGGTCTGGGGTTGTAGGTAATGGGTCTGAAGTGAGGTTGATGGTTTTGTACTTTGTGTCCAGGAACATGAGGCCAGTCACTTTTCTAATCTCCTATCCATATGGAGGCTTTGGGGGGGTGTACTTCGAGGTACGAAGGTCTGCTCTTTACAACAGCCTTTTTGTTGGCGTTTTATGGGGCGTTTCGCATTGGGGAATTGGTTGGCCCTTCTAGGTGTCTGGCAGGAGGGTTGTTGGAACATGACGTACATGTGGGGGAGTACAGGGTGTGTTTGAGGCTGCGCAGGTCCAAAACTGACCAGAGGGGTAGAGGGGTGGATGTGTTACTGTTTGCATTACCAGGGTCCAGGGTGTGCCCTGTGGAAGGGGTACGGGTGTTTTTGGTGGGGGCCGTTCTTGCAGCATGAGGATGGATATTTGTTACGGTTTCAATTTGTATCAGTGTTTAGGAAATGTCTAAAGGGGGCTGGGTTGGATTGTGCCGCTTACGCTTCACACTCCCTCCTCATCGGGGCGGCTGCTGAAGCTGCCAGATGTCGGTTGGATGAGGCGACGGTGAGGAGGATTGGGGAGGTGGGAGTCGCAGAGATTCCGTTCTTATATACGCCCACACCTGGTGGTTGGTTAGATATGACTGTATGCATATAAGAAAAAAAAAAGATGGGAAACGCATGCATGCATGGGGAGGATGGACACACATGCTGTGCTGTGGTGTGTTGGGTATATTGTTGTTATGTCAAATTGGTGTTATTTGGTTTGTTCGTTTTTCATTTCAGATGGAGGGTCTGTACGCCTCGTCTGGATTTTTGATCACTCGTATGTCTGGTGGGGGGCCAGGAGAGCAAATGGGAGACCTAACGGCAGACAGTTGGGAATCTCAAGGCGGAAAGCATATATTCGCTGGGTAGGGGTACAAGGCATGAGGTGGGGTAGGGTTGTAGCTGAAGTCGCCCATTATGCGCGGCTGGATAGACTGCCAGACATTTTGATTGTACATGCGGGGGTAACGATTTGGGGGTTCATACGATCGGGGATCTGTTAAGTCGGATATTGTAAAACTTTGCACGGCCTTTCCTAATAATCTGCTGCTGTGGTCCGACATTGTGGCGCGGACGACGTGGTGCATGGCAAGGTCCGTGGCGAGAATTAACAAGGCACGCATCCGTTTCAATAGGGTGGTGGGGAGGTTTGTGGCTAAACAAGGGGGCATGGTCATTAGGCACGTAGAGTTAGAGTCTAATGTGGGCCTGTATTTGAGGAGTGATGGTGTACATCTCTCGGCAGTGGGGATCGATCTCTGGGCGCTGGGTTTGCAGGACAGGATCCTTGCGGGCTATGGCAGTGTTTTTGTTGGTCTTTGACGTGGCAGTAATGCCAGTAAACAAATGTGATGGAAAGGGGTGGGGGGGCTCATCAGTAGTATGTGCCCCTCCGGTGTATTCCAGCTGAAAGGTTGATGGAATACTGTAATGGTTGCACTGCGGGCGGGGGTTGTCTCCGAGCTGATTCTACGGCTGGAGGCCTATTATGATATATGAGCCCGCAGTGTATTGGTGGTATATGTGTTAGAGTTCGGAGTGCGGTCAAAGACCAACAGAATGGGGTTAAACAAGTTGTTTACAGATGTGATATATTTTGTTATATTTGATATTGGAGTTTTATGTATAGTGTGTTAATAGGCTGTTATGGCCATTTTACTCCAAATTTAAGGTGTGGTCTCATCCTTTTAAGTAAGTAAGATATGGGGGGTGCTGGAGTATAAGTGGTATAAGTAAGAGGTAGGTTGCGTACCTCTGGACTACACTGGTCATGTGTGGTCATTATGCACCCTGTCATATTATTACTATCTCTAAGTATATTTTCAAAGCAGAAATTATTGAGATAGTATGAATATTGTGAGCTGTAAAGCTGTTTGTGTCGGTAAGGTACAGTTGTAGAAAATACTGCCAGGCCACAATATTGTCTTCATTCTGAACATTAGAATATAGAGACTCAACATCCACTGCAGTCATGTTGGTGCCTTCTGGAAACTGAGCTCTAAAGCCCTGTACACACGATCGGATTTCCTATGGATTCTAATCCGATGGATTTTTCCATCGGAAATCCGATGAAGCTGACTTCCATCAGTCTTGCATACACACCATCAGTCAAAAATCCGGCCGTCCAAAACGCTGTGACGTAAAACACCCCGACAAGCCGAGAAAAATTAAGTTCAATGCTTCTGAGCATGCGTTGACTTGATTCTGAGTTTTTTGTCCGATGGAGTTCCACACAGACGATCGGAATTTGCCCATCGGATAAATGTAAAACATGTTCTATTTTTTCTCACCGATGGAAAAAAGACCGATGGGGCCCATACACGATCGGTTTGTCCGATGAAAAAAGTCCATCGGACTGTTTTCATCGGTCAAACCGATCGTGTGTACACGACTTTACAGTTCCTGCAGGACCAAACACAGAGTAAAAATTGAATCTTCAGCCAAGGCACTCTCCATAGCCAGACAGGTAGCTTAACCTCCCTGGCGGTATGATTCGGTCAGATTTTAGGTGCTGAAAGCGATACAATTATTTTGCATGAAAATTTGGCGTTTTATATTGTAGGCCTGCAATTCTTAGGAATAACTCACTTAAATCTGTCCAAACAAGAGTCTAGTAGAAATCCCAGGTATGGGGGGCAGGGCGACACCAGCGGTGACAGACATGCCCTGCTGAAGCTCCGTGACTCTCGGGACTCCACAGCCGAATAAAGCGCCCGTTCAGCTCGGTTCTCGGTGGAACCAGGTGTGGGAACAGCTGGTGAGACAAAAGAGTCTATTTATGCTTAGAAGGGATGCAGGCTTGAACTGGAAAATATCTAATTTCAAAGTCAGTCAGCCCAGAGCAGCATTGAAAATGGCACCTCCCCCTTCTCCTCGCACAAGCACGTCACGAGCTGCTAAACAAAGACAGCAGAAACAGCAGAGGCAGCAATCCCAGGCTGCTCTTGTGGAGAATGACACAGATAATGATAATGACTATGAATATACTGACCCACTACAGGTCACCAACACAGATACCATTAACCCAAACATATTAAAGCAGTTTGAAAAGATGCTTCAGAAGGCACTTAAGAAAACTTCAGACCACATCACAAGCAGTTTGTCAAAGGAAATTAGGGAATTAGGTCAGCGCACTTCTGACCTAGAAGATAGAGTAGATGACATTGAAATTGATGTACAGTCCCACCTGCATGAACTAGAGGATTTAAAAGCAGAAAATCTCATTCTAAACTCGCGTTTAGAAGACTTTGAGAATAGGGCCCGTCGTTCAAACTTGCGCATTCGTGGAATTCCTGAGGCAATTATTGATCTCCAGTCCACAGTAACTGCCCTATTTCAGGAGCTGCAGCCATCAATCACTATTGACCACCTGGAGATAGACAGAATTCATAGGGCAATGATCCCTCTTAAAGCTACAGGACCACCACGAGACATTATAGTGAAACTTCACCATTTCCGTACAAAAGAACAGCTTCTTGCCGCAGCCCGTATAAAAGACTCTTATATTCCAAGGCAATCCATATAAAAATTTTACTGACTTGTCTCCAACTACGGTTGCTAAAAGACGGGCACTGAAACCCCTCCTTCAGATCCTACAGCAAAACCAAATATTATATCAGTGGGGTTTTCCATTTTCCATACGATTTACACATCTAAGTTCAAAATATAGATGTAAATCAGCTGACGAATTGCAAAAGGTACTACAGGACCTTCACCTATTGGACAGATCATTCTGCTTGTCAGATACTTTACACAAGCAAACTGCATGCTACAAAGCAAATGAAACTTCTAACTCCAAAAGCAATAGAAATCATCACAGTCCTACTAAACGCTTTTGCTTCATCTCGCCTGACAGGAATCCTGCAGACACTATGGACTGAGAAACAGCTTTTTCATGTTTTATTTTGGAACTCCTCTCCACGGGAGCTCTGAGATTGCTCAATTTTCCTTTTTTTTCCCCCCTTTTTTGTGAAGGCCTATCGGCCATTATCAGCACTATTACTTATAGTTCATCCCTATTTAAGCACGTTCTCTGTTACATTCTTTTTTTTTCCTCTTGAATCTACCCTACACCACATATATATATTTTTTTTAATATATATAGACGGGTGCTAAAAGTTTTTTCTTCATTTTTCTTTTTTTCAATAAATGATTAAGTGGCTGTTTCTCACTTCAGACAGAGATCAAAGATACTGAAGGGTGGTATCTCATACTTACTGGGCATATAACTGACTCTCTAGTTACTGTGGTGTCATACTACGCCCCAAATAAAACACCTTCATCCTTCCTCTCTCACTTGTTACAGGTAGTTGAAACTCATAAAACTGGCACGCTACTAATTTGTGGAGATTCTAATCAAGTCCTTTATCCATTTTTAGACAAATCCCCTATTCCTAGCACACCTATCTCCCGTAAAAACACATTTCAACAATTACTCCAGCAACATCACTTATTAGATACCTGGCGAGAAGCAAACCCAGCTAAGTGACAATTTACTTTCTACTCACATCTTCACAATTCACTCTCCCGAAGAGACCACATACTTATAAATGTACCTATGGCCCCTGAACTTCTCTCTTCCTCCATTATACCCTTCACATGGACTGATTATAGTGCAGTGTTAACCTCATTCACCTCTGCAATTCCAAAAGCACAAGACCCCACTTGGCAGATAAATAACTTCATGCTATCCCACCTATCCCACTATGCAGATTTAGAGACAGCCTTAAAAGATTATATTTCTTTTAATAAAACCTCTGATATCTCTCCTCTGAAATTGTGGGATGCTCATAAATCAGTGCTCCGTGGAGCATGTATTCAAAAAGCCTCATACCTCAAAAAAGGAAAAACGGCTGCTCCAACATAAAACTAGAGGCAGAATTTAATTCAACCCATGCAGTCTTTCAGGCAAACTCTAATCCTACTACGAAATCACACCTGGATAGAGCACGGCTAGACCTTGACCTTTTTCTCTCAAACTCTGCTGTTAAAACGCTAAGTAAATATAGGCATTCATTCTATCTTAAAGCCAATAAACCTACGACACTCCTTGCCCGGGCCCTTAAAAAATCAATACACTCCTCCAAACCGATATGTCTAAAATTGTCCCACGACACCTACACCAGTAACCCAGTAAAAATTCTTCACACTTTCCAAAAACATCTTGCCACATTATACAATAAAGAAGAACCCCTAAATCAGGCCTCTGCAGATTCCTTTTTTTCCCACAACACACTTCCATCTATTCCCTTGGTAAACCGGGATAGCCTTGAAAGCCCTATAACCACTGATGAAATTAACATGGCAATAAAATCTCTTAAGCTAAATAAACGTCCAGGCCCAGATGGCTTTTCAGCCATGTATTATAAGAAATTTGCACATATATTAACCCCACTATTGACCGAAGCCTTCAATTCTATACTTTCTGGGCATTCCTTCTGACCTGAAACACTGACAGCTATTATTTCCATGATCCCTAAACTAAATTCAGATGAATCAGCTCCCTCCAATTACAGACCCATCTCTCTACTTAATTTGGACATAAAGCTTTTAGCAAAAGTTTTGGCAACACGTTTAAATAATATAATAGGATCTTTAATCCACAAGGACCAAGTAGGCTTTATCCCAAAACGCCAATCTGGAGATGCGGTACGTAGAGTGGCCTTACTTACCCATATTGCCCAAAAAAGATGGATACCTCTTTGCCTGTTATCCCTAGATATCAAAAAGGCTTTTGATACTGTATCATGGCCCTACCTCCAATTTGTCCTACAATGCTGGGGATTTGGTCCCCACTTCCTTAGGTGGATCTCGTCACTGTATAACCACCCCAAAGCCTATGTGAAATATGCAGGTTATAAATCCAACCTATTTAACATCCTTTGAGGAACCCGTCAATGTTGTCCTCTTTCCCCAATTCTATTTGCCCTTCTCATTGAACCCTTAGCTCAATCTATCTGTTCTGATCCATCTATTAAAAGCCTTGAGATAGCTGGACATCAGCATAAAATTTGCTTATTTGCTGACGACATTTTACTTTTTATGTCCTCTCCCCATATCTCTGCTCCTAACTTAATACAGAAGTTAGACCAATTTGCCCGTATTTCAGGTTTGCACGTCAATCTGCAAAAATCCTCAGCACTCAATATCTCCTTATCTTCCTCAGAATTACAACAAGCACAGGTATCCCTTCCCTTTTCCTGGTCCACTACGCATCTACCCTACCTGGGAATCAACCTCACGTCTCATATTACAGGACTCTTCTCAGCCAATTACCCACCTATATTACGTCATATCACCTCTTTGTTAACACATTGGTCTTCTCTTCCTATATCGTGGATAGGTAAAATGAATATTATTAAAATGTCTATACTTCCCAAAATTCTGTACTTTTTTCGAGTTTTACCCATCTCTCTACCGGCATACTTCTTAAGAATACTACAAAGTAGAATAACAAAATATGTTTGGGGTACATCTAAACCCCGTTTACCTAAGCATACTCTTTACCTCCCTAAATGTAAAGTTGGTCTGGGATTTCCTAATTTATCTACCTACTACTACGCGGCCCAACTAGCACAATTAACCAAATACCATGCAACCTCGGTAATTCCTCTTTGGGTAACTCTAGAATCAATAGATTGCGATCCTTATTCTATCTCCAATCTTTTATGGCTGAGACCTTCTGATCATAAAAGAATCACTAACCCAGTTACCAAAAACTCATTAACTATTTGGAACAGATTTAAAATAACAAATGAGTTACAATCTCCTCACACTCCACTTTTATCATTTATTAAAAATCCCCTTTTTTATCCTGCCTGGAAATTCCCCAAATCTTTTAAAGCCTGGACTAACTCTAAATTAATCCATCTTCATGACCTGACATCCCAGACTACCTTTACACCATTCCCAGATTTATGTGAAAAACATGGTCTTCCAAACTCTGAGCTTTTAAATATCTGCAGATTAAAAACTTTTTTACACCCTGTATCCAAAGCAGAACCAAACTTAATAAATTATCACACTTTGAAAACAAATGTAAAAATGATCCCCATGCAAATGGACTGATCTCTAACCTCTATGCTCAACTCATCACTAAACCTGTTTCTGACCCTCTTTCTTATGTAGCTAAATGGGAGGCAGATCTCAATCTTACTCTTGAAATATCTGATTGGGCTGAAATCTGGAATAATACAAAATCTTCCTCACAAAACATAACAGCTTTGGAAACTAATTACAAAGTACTCACCCGCTGGTATTTGGTCCCTTCCAGAGTTGCAAAATTTGCCCCCAATTACTCCTCATTATGTTTTCGTGGCTGTGGTGATCTTGGCTCCTATCTACACACTTGGTGGGATTGTCCGGTAGTTCAAAAGTTCTGGAGTGATATATTTCTCATACTCTCAGCCTTGTTTGCAATATCCATCCCTCCAGTAGTTTCAATAGCACTCTTAAATCTCAAACCGGCAACACTCACCTATAAAACAATTTAAACTTTTATTGCAGATCACAACAGCCGCGAAACAGACCATAGCTAAAGCCTGGAGAACTGACAATTTGGTATTAAATGAAACCAAGCATAGAATTAACCAAGCTATGGTCCATGCCAAAATGGAAGCCGTAATTCAAGATAAAATAAATTCCTTTAAAGATATTTGCCAACCATGGATAACTCAGTTTTTGCCACCAAACTTTGATGACACCTTGTTGATGCCTTGATGTTTTACATTCTCTCGCAGTAACTATCTATAAGCAAATGCCTATTAATGCATTTATCCCCGGGGATTCTTCCTGTCACTTCCTCTTCTCCTTTTCTTCCTGCTCTTCCCCTTCTCTTTTTCTCAACTTGTTTATATGTTTGTTTTTTTGTGTTTTTATTTTTATTTTTTATTTTTCATATATATATATTAGGGCTGGGAAAAAAATCGATTTTAATCTTGAATCGAGTTTTGAGCTCAAATCGATTCAGTTTTGAAGAAAATCGATTTTTTTAGATTTTTTTTTTTTTTTTGAAAAAAAAAAAAAAAAAATTTTTTTTTCCTTCAAAGTTTCCGTAGCAGGACTGCAGGGGGCGTATCCGGAATGGCACTGGGCAGCGTTACCCCAATTACATCTACTCGCTGCAGCCGCCGTCTGCCTACCTGATCAGCGTGTCATGCAGACAGACGGCGGCCATTGCAGTGTTCAAAAGCCGCACCTCCCGAGTCCTCGTCGTCTGTGATAGGCGGAACACTCAATTTCACAGCAGGCAGTATTCAGCCTATCACGGACATCCTCTCATCCTCGTCTGTGTTATGAGGATGACCATGATAGGCGGAACACTGAATGCTGGGAAATTGAGTGTTCCGCCTATCACAGACGAGGAGGAGGCGTGGCTTTTGAATACTGGAATGGCCACCGGTGTAGCAGTAAAATCCGTATACCATGAAAATCTGCATCAGGTACGGGCACAGTGATTGAAGCACGGGCACAGTGAGACACGGGCACAGTGAGACATGGGCACAGTGAGACACGGGTACAGTGAGGCATGGACACAGTTCAATTCAACTAAGAGTAACCTCATGATTTTTTGTTGTTTTATTAGCTAAATCCAAATACAGTATTAATAATTTGGATGTTTAACAATCTTTGTTGCACACTGCAAAAAACAACAAAAGGTCACAAGCGCTAAATTGGTGGATAAAGAAAAAAATATAATGGATGATAATAATAATAATAAGAAAAAAATCCCAAATATTTTGGGAAGTACAAAGTATCCAAAAGGGGGAAAAAATAGGATCCAGCGCAGCAAGAAAAAATCCGTACCCAGAAGTACAAAATACACAACATGCACACAATATAATCCAGCGCTCATGGAACATACATTATTAACTATTGAAAACTCTTGAAGAATTGATAAAAAAGCTTAGTCCATTTATTACAATAAAGAGAGGGATCCAATCTCAAATGTGCAGAGGGCAAATGAATCTTAACTCTCCAGTTGCCAGTGGTGACAAACTTGTTAAACTTGCAGTGACATCCGTGGAGCAAGGAGGGGTTAAAAAAGTCAAAACAAAGCCTGTGGCATGATCTCCGTGTGAGCACAGTACCTTGAATGATGGACAACAGGCAGACCAGCGTGTGGAGGGCCCTCCAACCCAAAAGGATGCAGAGCCAGGATCGCAGCAAGGCTGGGACAGAAGGAATCACACACAGAGTTTCAAGAGTTTTCAATAGTTAATAATGTATGTTCCATGAGCGCTGGAAAATATTGTGTGTTTGTTGCACACTGACTTTGCAGTTAGAGAAAGGCCTTTGCAATTTTGTTTGTTGATGCACTTTAATATAATAATAAAAAAAAAAAATCGAATCGAATCGTAAATCGAGTTTTTTATAAAAAAATCGCAGATTTTTTTTGGGGGGAAAATCGCCCAGCCCTAATATATATATATATATATATATATATATATATATATATATATATATAGGTTCAACAAGTATACCTACATATGTTCCTCTCAATTTTTTTAGGCACAGATACTTGATTTTTAAGAGTTATATAGTAGCGATCGTTCTGTCTCATACCTTTTGAGGCTCTAATACATTTCTTTTTCCTCCTTAGGTGTTTACCTTTAAGGCTTCAATTGTAATTCTCATTCTGAGTCTATACTTTATTTAGACTAAGTGAAGTAACTCACTCTGATTATTGAGTGAAGCAATTGTCTCTTGATCCATGATATATATATGATTTCATATGCAAATTTTAAACCTATTGTAGTGATTACTGTGATTGTTGCTTTATTTATTTATTTTTTTGTTATTATTTCTCTGTAATTTGATAAAATTCAATAAACAAATTTGAACAGAAATCCCAGGTATGATAAAGTTTGAAACACAAAATCATAAATTATAACATAATAAATAACTATAAATAATTATAACAAATAATAATATAATAATAATAAAAAATATTAAGTGTTCTTGCATAGCAAGAGCACTTATTGTCATCTCACATATATATTATTAAGTGTTCTTGCCTAGCAAGAGCACTTACTGTTATCTCACATTAAGTGTTCTTGCATAGCAAGAGCGCTTATTGTTATCTCACATATATATTTATTATTATTAAGTGTTCTTGCATAGTAAGATCACTTATTGTTATCTCACATATATATTATTAAGTGTTCTTGCATAGCAAGAGCACTTATTGTTATCTCACATATATATTATTAAGTGTTTTTGCCTAGCAAGAGCACTTACTGTTATCTCACATATATATTATTAAGTGTTCTTGCATGAAGAATGGCAAGTATTCAGGAGAGGCTGAAAATACTGTGACCTGTGGTTAGAGCCTGCATAAACAAACATTGGTTTCCTTGGCAACGCTGAGGGAATTATAGCTTCTCCCACACAGCTCTGAGGGGAATTGTAGCTCCTCCCACACAGCTCTGAGGGGAGATTCTGTATCACAAATTGTTGTAACATGGAGGTTGGCACAGACACAGTATGTTCCCAGTTGGTGTGTCTGGGGGGGAAAGACAATGCACGTCGCCTCTTATTTCTCTAAGGCATTTCTAATGTTCAACTTTGCTTACTCTTTTGATTCTGTTATCTGTAAAATAATTACTATGTACCTCTACTATGTACTGTAATACGACGTATACTGCTTTCCGCTTTTTATGAGCCCCCCATGATAAAAAAATTAATAAATTTAGAAAAAAATATATAATAATTAAAAAAAAAATATATATATATATATATATATATATATATATATATAATTTTTGGGAAAACAACTGATTTAAAAAAAAAAAAAATATATATATATATATATATATATATATATATATATATATATTATATATATATATATATATATATATATATATATATATATATATACACACACACATACATATATATATAAAATATATATGTATATAAAATAATTTTTGGAAAAATAAAAAAAAATTGAAAAAACAAAACAAAAAAAAACATTTTAAAAAAAAATATATTTTTTGAAAACAAATCATTTTGAAAAAAAAACATTTTTGAGAAAAAAAAAATTGTTCCGCTCTTTCAGCTAATGATGGGACTTCTTCAATTTTTTTCTACCATTTCTACTTTTTAAAATATTAAGCTTTTTAACACTTTTCACAGTTACTCCAGCCACTCCAACCACACAACAGTTGCTCAAGCCACTCCACCCAGTTACTCTGCCCACTCCAGTTGTAGACTACTGGTGGAGGCAAGAACACTTCACACAATTTCCCCAGAAATTGCAGCTTTTCTAGTTATTATTCTTATTATAGCCAAATTTACCACCCTAACTCCTCCCACAGCTTTTACACTACATAGACAAGTAATATACCGAAATGTGTGGATTGCTCCCGATTGGTGTGGTGAAAGTTGTCCCATAGGAATGAATGGCGAAACTAGAGTGTGAGCTGACAAAAGCTGAAAAATCAGGACATGATTTCTAAACTGCCATCACTCCCTCATTTCCCACCTACACAAATTTTATATCAAAACGTTCAGCTATCCCTGCTGCCACTACACATGTCGATGGCTAAGCTATAGTCCTGATATCACAATATGATAATTTGTTTGCAACTCACGCCACCCATTTACATTCATTGAAACTCCCCTCTAGCCACTTCAAATTTGAAGGGCAATTTCTTAACTGCGACTGTGCCTTCGATTTTAATATTTCAGAGACATACTATATATCAAAATGTAGGACTGGGTCTTGTGATTCTCACAATGTAAAGCTCTTCACTGTAGGATTTATAGTTTTTAAAATACGAATTTGAAGAATGGCAAGTATTCAGGAGAGGCTGAAAATACTGTGACCTGTGGTTAGAGCTTGCATAAACAAACATTGGTTTCCTTGGCAATGCTGAGGGAATTATAGCTCCTCCCACACAGCTCTGAGGGGAATTATAGCTCCTCCCAGACAGCTCTGAGGGGAATTGTAGCTCCTCCCACACAGCTCTGAGGGGAATTGTAGCTCATCCCACACAGCTCTGAGGGGAATCGTAGCTCATCCCACACAGCTCTGAGGGGAATTATAGCTCCTCTCACACAGCTCTGAGGGGAATTGTAGCTCCTCCCACACAACTCTGAGGGGAATTATAGCTCCTCTCACACAGCTCTGAGGGGAATTGTAGCTCCTCCCACACAGCTCTGATGGGAATTATAGCTCCTCCCACACAACACTGAGCGGAATTATAGCTCCTCCCATACAGTTCTGAGAGGAAGTGTAGCTCCTCCCACAACGCTCTGAGGGGAATTATAGCTCCTCCCACACAGCTCTGAGGGGAATTATACGTCCTCACATACAGCTGAGTGGAATTATAATTCCTCCCACAAATATCATCATGCCATCTAAAGGAAAGAGATCTAAAGCTGCAAAGATACGCTGGACTAAACTGGACCTTTCAGACCCACGCTTTTGGGATCCAGAGCCCCACAGCAGCATAGTGGAAATGGAGTTTTGTGACAGTAAATGTGCCCAAGAGGTACATAGTGAACCTGTGGTGTCATTCCCATATTCAACTCAGTGTCAAGTTCAAGAGCACAGTGACAGTGTGATGGGCACTTCTGAAAACCATGGCATGCAAGAACCATGTGTACCAAGTGAGATATCTGTGCAGGCATCATTTCATCAGGGTCATCATGGCTATGGAAGGTTAAGGAACAAACAGTGTACATGCATGGCTCTGACATTTTTGGCATACCACAGTGAGCTTGATGATGTGAGGAAGGATGATCTTGATCAAATACTAAAGAAGGGCAACAGCTTATATGGCACAACAATAAAACAGATAAAACAAAGAAATGTCTATCAGCACCATCACTTGACAATGGAAGAAGTGCCCCTCAGAGTCAACACTGACAAATATGAGTATATCGTTGTTAAATCTCCAGTGTTATCGGGATGTGTGAGAGCCACGGTAGACGGTGACAACCAAGGTTGGTTTGTTGACCTCCCCACAAGACTTCAGTGCCTCAATGCAGATGTTATACATGCACTTTTTATAGTAGTGCCATATTGCATTGCATTGTTCAGAGACAAGTCTGGGAGATATGGACTGTTTGATTCTCATAGTCGAAATAAGGATGGACTTCCTGCCACTGGAAAAGGAAATGCTGTTATGATCACTTTTACACATTTGAGTGATATGGGGGCAAGGATTTATAAGTTGTATGAATTGCTCCTTACAGGCACCAGAGGCCCCATTGATGGACTGCAGTATGACTTCATGCCAGTCTCATTTTATTGTGCAAGACGTCTGTCAGATGGTTTGCTGTCCCCATCGGTGAAATCTGACAAACCACATAATGGAAAGCATGTGGAGAACAAAGTGACACATATGACCAAAGATGCAACACACACTGGATTTCCAGCCAGCAATAGACATGTGCATTCGTTTTCGTCCGAATGCAATTTAGTCCGAATTTCAGCTATTTTCGTTATCGTTTTAACAAACGAAAACGAAAGCACAGAATCCGAAAACCGAAAGATCCGACATAAACAAATGCTTTATTTTCGTTTTCGTTGCTACAACAGTTCGATATAGATAGGAGATTCGACGTGACGCTGACAATAACAATCTGTGTCTATCGAACCTGTGGTCGAATGTGCCTAACCTTAACTCTATTAGTCCAAGATTATTCTACATAGGAGAGAAAAGATTCGACATTATAGAGAGAAAAGATTCGACATAGGAGAGAAAGATTTGACATAGGAGAGAAAAGATTCGACATAGGAGAGAAAGATTTGACATAGGAGAGAAAAGATTCGACATAGGAGAGAAAAGATTCGACATAGGAGAGAAAAGATTCGACATAGGAGAGAAAAGATTCGACATAGGAGAGAAAAGATTCGACATAGGAGAGAAAAGATTCGACATAGGAGAGAAAAGATTTGTTATTATAGAGAGAAAAGATTCGACATAGAGAGAAAAGATCACTGCTGGAATTGGGTGGGGGAAGTAAAATAAAAATAAAGTTGATAATGAATGTTATTGGCTGATTGTAACCAAAGAGGAGGAGCAGTAAAATAGCTAGAATGACGAAGATTCGACAAAGCATCGAAAGTTAGAAGATTCGACGGTGCAGCAAAACTGTACGACGCTGCAATCGTACATTTCCGGTCAAATGCATCCGCCCATAGGCTATAGAAGAATTCTAATGTTGGTTGACTAGTAATAGTAATGAATAAATATAATTATTACTAGTCATACAACATTAGAATTCTTCTATAGCTTGTGGGCGGAACATTCGACCGGAAATGTATGATTGCAGCGTCGTACAGTTTCACTGCTCCGTCGAATCTTCTTTGAACATTCGACAGACACCATAAGCCTTCAATGACAGATTCGACCTTAATTAATTCAGATTTTTGGACGAATGCAATTTCTAACGAAAAACGAAATAAATAAAAACGAATTTCGGGAGTAACTAAATAAATTTATTTTTCGGACAAAAACGAAATTCCAAAACGAAATATTTCAGTGTGCACATGTCTAGCCAGCAAGCATTCTCCACGGTCACTTGATGCAAAATACTCACAGGGCATGTGGAAGGACAGTAAGGCATTTTCCATATTAAATGCACAGCGATGACAAAAACAGAAGACAAGACACAGAAATGAAAGAAGGCATGATTTCAAGGCTACAAAGATGTCTGTCACCAATAAGAAGAGGAAATACATCACCAGCCGATACAGAGCAGATGCTGATTTTAAGTTGAAACAGAAGCAATATATCATTCGCAAATATGCGACAGATGCCAATTTCAACTTTAAGCAGAAGCAATACACAACCAGCAAATATGCGACTGATGCCAATTTTAAATTGAAGAAGAAGCAATACATCACGAGAAAATATGCGACAAATGCCGATTTCAACTTGAAGCAGAAGCAATACATCACCAGAAAATATGCGACAAATGCCGTTTTCAACTTGAAGCAGAAGCAATACATCACTGGAAAATATGCGACAAATGCCGTTTTCAACTTGAAGCAGAAGCAATACATCACCAGAAAATATCATAATGATCCTGCTTTCAGAAAACGTCACTTGCAACATTGCATGAGTTACATGAAAATGAAGCGTCACACTCAAGCAGATTTTTGCATAACCCATAAGATGCAATGTGCCTTCAAAATAAGAATGAAATACAGATGATGGACTCATGTCATGTGGGAATGCAGTCAACCAGTGGACAACAGCCTAATGCAGACAGCTATATCCACTTTCCATGAATGCATTAAAGCTGGGCCAACTTGTGTGCACGATGTGTCATCGCACCCTTTTCCCTAACCAAGTGAAACCTTGCATTCACAGCAATTACAAGAAGAATATACACATTGTTGCTGCCTGTTTGACAGGGAAATATGTCCATCTGTGCAACAATCACTGTCAAGGCCCTGAACAATGCACCATACCAGATGAAAAGACCAAAGAATGGATTTGTCACAACTGTGATTCACATTTAAAAGCAGGACACAAATCATCCATCGCTGTGGCTAACAACATGGAGCTGGCGCCCATTCCCCCAGAGCTCTGCGATTTGAATGTGCTGGAAAGACAACTTTTGGCCAAAATTCTGCCATTTGCCAAGATCACCACACTTCCCAAAAGGTCGACAGGCAGCGCTGTAGTGTGTGTGCCATCCGAGGTGGAAACCACGGTCAATACTCTACCAAGATCGCACAGCACATCCCAGTTACACAGAGTGAAGCTGAAAAGACATCTGACTTACAAAGGCCACCAGCTGTTTCACAATGTCAACATGAGAAATGTAGTAGCAGGTCTGTCAAAACTCATTGACACACACCCCGACTACAGTGACATTTCAATCAGACTGGATGAGACAATCGATGATGATGATTATGATGCTGATGGGATGGAACTCGACAGTTGTGATGAAACTGAAATGATGGAGATACTTGAACGCATCGAAAATTGTGATCCATCAGAGGTACAGTCTGCATGTTTACCAGCTGCTTCTGAGCAACAGGAAGGCTATGACCAACAACCTCCAAATGCAGAGGATGAGAAGGATGCACTAAGACCTGGAATTGGCCTAGACAGTTGTTTGCAGCCATCTGACCTTGGAGAGGAAGCACTGACACACGGTGATGGAATATTCAGCATTGCACCTGCACAAGGAAACACACCTGTCAGCTTATTTTAAGTTCCTAGGCTTGAGGCAATGGCTTTCCCTGTTCAGTTCCCTACTGGACAGAATACATTGGACCAGGCAAGACAAGTCAAACTGTCCCCGAGCATGTATTTCAATGCAAGGCTTTTTTGTGTTGATACTTGTTTTGCAAGAGACACAAGCTACCTCTTCTTTGCGCAGTTTGTCACAGAAACACACATGGCCAAAAGCAGCATGTCCATCCAGTTAAGGAAAGAAAAACCCAATACCAGGGATGGACGGAAAATATCCAACAAGCTGCTACAGGACAAGCGTGAGGATGAGCGGTTGGTGCGAATACGAGATGCCACAAGGTTCATGCAACCACTGAGAGGGAGTCCAGCTTACTGGGATAAAAATCTGAAGAATTTGCTAGCCATGGTCAGACAATTGGGTAAGCCAACATTTTTTCTTACCTTCTCTGCTGCAGAATCGGGATGGCCAGAGGTAATAACGGCAATAAAGGCACAACAAGGTCAAAAGGTGGATTTTTGCAGAGCTAGACTGGGCTGAAAAGTGTGACATTCTTCGAGGCAACCCAGTGACCACCATGCGCATGTTTGACAAACGGGTTGATGCTCTGATGCAAGAGCTGCTGTTGGGTCCTGCACAGCCAATCGGTGAAGTTATCGATTACTTTTACTGGGTTGAATTTCAGGCGAGAGGGAGCCCTCATATACATTTTTTCTGTTGGGTAGCAGGAGCTCCTATATTTGGACAAGACAGTGATGACAAGGTGTGTGCCTTTATAGATCATAACATCTCATGCCAGCTGCCTGATGAAGCCAAACAGGCCTTACTTCACAGATTTGTAAAAGAACTTCAAATGCACAGCAGATCTCATTCAAAATCGTGCAAGAAAGGTAACAGAGTATGCAGATTTGGATTTCCAAAGCCACCTATTAGAAAAACGAGGATAACTTACCCGATGCCAGAAGAACAAGGAGATCGTGCAATGAAACCACAAGCAGCCAAAAACAAACTGAAACCAGTCTGGGATTTGCTTAATAACCCAAAAGTGCAGCTTGAAGACATGTCACAGCTACTGGCACAGTGTGATAGGACTTTGAATCAGTACAACTCGTACATTGAGGCATTGACATCCTCAAGCATGATTCTAATGAAGCGTGATGTCAAGGACTGCTGGGTGAACAACTACAATCCACATTTGCTGACGGCCTGGAATGCCAACATGGACATCCAGTACATTCTTGATGAGTATGGTTGGATCATGTACATGTTGTCCTACATATCCAAGCCAGAAAGCGAGCTGAGTGACTATCTCAAAACAATAGTCAAAGAAATGAGCCCAGAGACAGAACGAGAAGAAATTAAAGAAGTTCTTCGGGCTTATTCAAAACACAGAGATGTCAGCGCCCAGTAGTCTGTGGCCCGTACTTGCAGCCTGAACATGAAGTCTTGCTCACGTGAGGTTGTTTTTCTGCCAACTGGTGACAACGCACTGAAAATTAGTCTCAGTGCGTTGCAGAACAAACCAGCCGATTCTCTTAATGTGCGGATGACGAGTTTTGTCGACAAATACAGAGCCAGACCCGAAACACCAGAGTTTGAGTCCATGTGTCTGGCAGACTTTGCTTCCCATTACAGGGTTGTCTATAGCAAGCAGAAGGAAGATGACAAGCAAAAGGAAGACGGCAAGCGTGTCAGCCTATTGAATGAAATGGGAATGATTCAAAAACGCACGAGAGGGAAGCCTGCAATCATCAGGTACGCACGCTTCTCAGAGAAGAAGGACCCCGAGAACTACTACGTCAGACTGCTTAAACTCTACCTCCCCCACCGTTCAGAGTCATGACTGAAAACTTTAAGGTTCCCAACACACCAGGATTTTTACAAAGGCGCCTATGTGAGCTTACCAGGAGAATAAGCACTCCGAGCAGTGTCTGCAATTGTTACCAGCAACCAAAAGAAGTTCGAACAACACAACAAAATTGTGGAACAAGTCTTGGATGACTTAGTAAAAAACGGCCCTGTTGAAGATGCTTGGAATACCTTTGCCCCAGAAGCTGAGTTGGATAGGTTGGAAGGTATAGAGGAACGCAAAGAAGGGGAGCCGCTTCATGAGAATGAACAAGATGATGTTCCGGAGTATACACATCACAAACAAACAGGTGGAATTGCGCTTACTGTGAAGGCCCCGCAAATGTGCCCTGATTTCCTTCGGAAAATGTACAGAAACCTTAACCGGACACAAGCTCAGACATTCTACTCAGGTTGTGATTGGTGCACTAACCGTGTGCGTGGCCTAAATCCTGACCCATTCTATTACTTTATCACTGGTGGCGCAGGGACAGGCATCAACGCTGAGGCGACAAAGATACTCTGTAAACATACCAGACTGCGTGAGGAAGCAGACATATACATGCCCAGCGTTTTACTAACTGCATTTACAGGAACAGCAGCTTTCAACATTTCAGGCAACACTTTGTATTCTCTGCTGAAGTTGCCAAGAAGCTTGAAGCCACCCTACCAAGGACTTGGAAATCTCATAGATGAAGTGAGGGCAAAGCTGTCAAATACGGAGATCATTGTTATTGACGAGGTGTCAATGATTTCAAAGCCCCTGTTTGCCTACATCAACTGGAGATTACAGCAAATCAAAGGTAGTAAGAAACCTTTTGGTGGTATGTCAGTACTAGCAGTAGGAGACTTTTACCAGGTCCCCCAGCTGGGAAAAAGTAAGCCACTCTATGTGTTTGAGGAAAATACCAATGACGTCTGGAAAGACTACTTTCAGATGATCACGCTGACAGAGATCATGCAACAGAGGAATGACATTTCATTTGCTGAGCTTTGGAATAGAATCAGAGTCAAGCAGAAGACTGGCACCTTAAGCAATGATGACAAAGCTCTGCTTGCTCAGGCTTTGACAGATCCCACCCACTGCTCTAATGACGTGCTGCACATCTTTGCCACCAACAAAGAGGTTCACAAACATAATGCCGCAACTGTGTCTGTTCTCAATTCAAAAGGTCACCAAACATAGATGCCGACGATTACAGAAAAGACCCTAAAACAGGAGTGATGCTGAGGCAACACCAACCTTTCAAAAGACACAAAGACAATCTGATTGACACACTGCAAGCAGCTGAAGGTGCCCGTATCATGATCACAAGAAACATTGATGTTGAAGACGGGCTTGTTAACGGGACATTTGGCAAAATTGCAAGAATAATCATCCAGACTGAGAATGGTGCTACTACGGTAAACAAGCTCGGGCTTGTGCTGGACAATCCAAATGCAGGACAGAGATACCGTAACAAGTCGTCTTGTGATGCTGACAACTTGGTGTACATAGAAAGGGTAGAGGAAAACCTGAGACAGAAAGGAGTTGTTCGCAGGCAGTTCCCCCTGAAGATGGCTTTTGCATGTACGATTCATAAGTGTCAGGGGATGTCGATACAGTCGGCAGTGGTCTTATTGAAACGGGTCTTCCAACCGGGAATGGAATATGTTGCTCTGAGTAGAACGACTACACTGCAAGGACTGCACATAACCGACTTTGATGAGAAGATCTTTGCTGATCCTGAAATCACAGCCTCCCCGGAGTCAATGAAGAATGCATCACTGGAAAGTGTTATGCCCCTCTTAAAGTTTCTACAGACAACAGACAAAGAGCAAACATTAACAATTATCCATCACAACACGGAAGGATTACCAGCTCACATTGAAGATATCAAATCTCACCACGAGTTGACACTTGGAGATAAAATAAGATAAAAGAGGACAGCCGCACTCCAATCCAACGTGTGTTTAATGAACAGGCACTACAAAAACCAGCTAGAACAGGATAGCTGACGCGTTTCGCACAAAATCAGTGCTTACTCATAGCTAACTTAAACCAAAATGAACCACAGTATATATAACACTCTTAAACAAAACATGTGATCAAAAACAAGTGTGTGTTAAGTGACTCTTAATTCTAAATTGAAAAGACAATTGAAAAAAGCAATTATTTAGAATAGGCAATTAGACAATTATAAAAGAGTGATGGAATCAGTGCAATCAGTAAAGTACTTGAAAATAACAGATGTCATACATATATATATCACTATTGCCATACTTTGTTTGGCCCCGTTCAGAATTGAAGTGCAACTAATGCATTATAGTGATCACATAGATAAAAATTAATAAATTAAATAATATAGTGATTTAATGACCAGTGCATAATCATAATCTAATTGAAAAAAGGGGGGGGGGGGGAAATAGTGCTAATCATGGTGTGCAATGTGAAGCAAAAATTAAATATATTGTGAATATTATAAATATGATGACATATGAAAATGACAGTTTATATATGTATAGTGACTTTTCTGAAATAATTTTATGTATTGTTTTTTCTTTTATTCTTTTTTCTTCTTTTTTCTATTTTTCTTTTTTCTTTCTCTTGTTTGAGGAAATATGTTTTGTGCGATATTATTTTACTATATTTGTATGTATTGTGTTGCTTATTTTGTAATGAAATAGATTGATTATTAGTGTACAAGTAAACTGTAATTTTCATATGTCATCATATTTATAATATTCACAATATATTTAATTTTTGCTTCACATTGCACACCATGATTAGCACAATTCCCCCCCCCCCTTTTTTCAATTAGATTATGATCACTATAATGCATTAGTTGCACTTCAATTCTGAACGGGGTCAAACAAAGTATGGCAATAGTGATATATATATGTATGACATCTGTTATTTTCAAGTACTTTACTGATTGCACTGATTCCATCACTCTTTTATAATTGTCTAATTGCCTATTCTAAATAATTGCTTTTTTCAATTGTCTTTTCAATTTAGAATTAAGAGTCACTTAACACACACTTGTTTTTGATCACATGTTTTGTTTAAGAGTGTTATATATACTGTGGTTCATTTTGGTTTAAGTTAGCTATGAGTAAGCACTGATTTTGTGCGAAACGCATCAGCTATCCTGTTCTAGCTGGTTTTTGTAGTGCCTGTTCATTAAACACACGTTGGATTGGAGTGCGGCTGTCCTCTTTTATCTTATTTTTTCCTCAATTGCTACGTGCATTGCCGGCACCCAAGGTCTCCGAGAGAAGTACCTCCCTTATCCCATCTGCCTTGAGCGGCAATTTTTGTTTTTGTCTTTGGATCTTGCACCTTGCTTTGCCTGCTCGGAGATTTCATTTGGACTTCTATCTTTTATACGGATTTATCCATCCGCTCAGATACCCGTATCTATATGGATAACACCACGGCAACTACATCTACAGCTGAATCAGGATTTAGCAGAACCCTTACAGCACTTTCGGACAATCCTTTAAGATCGGGTGCACCAGCATATACCTCACAATCTACTGACGATAATGAGGTATCATTAATCAGCATGTTTAAAAAACTGGAAGGACTTTTAGCCAAAGAGATCAGATCCTTTTGGGATGTCCATTTTCTAACCGAATATGTCTCTCTGCTACGTTTACCACGAGGATTGCGGATAAAGAAGTTTCCCACCTCAGAATTGTACAACGAGGACTTCAAAAAGGAATGGACAGACACCCTTAGTTCCTGCTCCCTGAAACTAATGAACATACTGTGAGGGGGTTAGCTCGGCAGCGGGTGTGTGTGACCCCCGGGATGGGCTCCCCACACAAAACAGGCCCAGCAAACGGAGGTTGTGGTTTTCAAAATCAAAAAAGGTGCGGTTTATTTTCTATTTACAGTGACAAAACACAGCAAAGCAAAAGAAACATAACCAAAATAAATCCTGGTCAAGTTGACCTCTGACTAAACATACAGGTTTCCTAACTAACAACTGGGATCAGCCTAGTGCTGTCCTAGTCCCTAAGTCCCTGGTTTAGTAAAAGTCCAAACAAATAGCCACACAGGCTTTGCCTCACCGCACAGGGGTTCACTCTCCCTAGACAGTCCACACAGGTCTGGTTCCAGGCATGAGCTAACATCTAATGAAGCTGGGAGTTCTTATAGAGGCCTAAATGAGCTGACAAGGTTCAGCTGGTCTCCTCATCTCTGTGTGCACGACGCCCCACACTCTCCCTAGAGGTATGAGTCATCCATGAGCCCACTAGCCTTATACAACTCTCCACCTAGTTGTATAAGTCGGCGTAAAGCCTGAATCTGGGCGAAATATATCTACCCCCCTGGATGCAACCAGGTGACTTTACCTTCCTGCTGTCACATACCCCCCCCCTCTTGTTTTAACCTCGGGGTTGGAACACCAGCAATCAGGCATTCATGTACTCGAGACAAAGCATCCACATTCCCCATTTGAACGCCAGGGCGATGCTTTACTGTGAAGTTGAATTCCTGGAGGGCCAGGAACCACCTATTCACTCTTCTATTTGTTTCCTTGTTTTGAGCCATCCACTTTAACGGAGCGTGATCCGTAACCATGTCAAAGTGCCTACCTAGCAGGTAGTACCGAAGGGAATCTAGAGCCCACTTCACCGCTAAACACTCCTTTTCAACGGTGGCGTAATTTACCTCATGGGACTTCAACTTCCTGCTGAGGTAAATGACTGGGTGCTCTTCCCCGTTCCAGACCTGGGACAATACTGCTCCTAACCCCACATCTGACGCATCACTTTGTACGACAAAGTCTTTAGAGAAGTCGGGTGAGTACAACACTGGCTGGCTACATAAGGCTTGTTTCAAGAATTGGAATGCTGCCTCAGCCTCGGGGGTCCATTTAATCATGACCGACCCTTTCCCCTTCGTCAGGTTGGTTAGGGGCACAGCCTTAGAAGCAAAGTGGGGAATGAATCGCCGATAATACCCAGCGATTCCCAGAAAGGCTCGTACCTGCTTCTTGCTGTTGGGACGTGGCCAACTCTGGATGGCCTCGACTTTGTTGAGTTGGGGTTTTATTACTCCCCTCCCAATGGTGTACCCAAGATATTTGGCCTCCTCCTGCCCAATGGTACACTTCTTGGGGTTAGCCGTAAACCCCGCTTCCCGAACAGAGTCCAGGACTGCTTGCACTTTTGGCAGATGTGAGGCCCAATCTGTGCTATGGACAATTACGTCATCCAGGTAAGCCGCAGCATACTTCCGATGGGGCCTCAGCATCTGGTCCATTTTCCGCTGGAATGTGGCCGGCGCATTCTGTAACCCGAACGGCATTCTTTTATATTGGAACGCCCCATCTGGGGTTACAAATGCGGTTTTCTCTTTGGCCGACTTGGCCAGGGGGATTTGCCAATACCCTTTTGTGAGGTCAAGAGTCGTCATGTATCGGGCTGTTCCCAGCCGGTCGATCAACTCATCTATACGTGGCATGGGGTAGGTGTCAAATTTTGTAACTTTGTTCAACTGACGAAAATCGTTACAAAATCGCCAGCTCCCATCCGGTTTAGGCACCAACACGATGGGACTAGACCAATCACTTTGGGACTCCTCTATCACCCCTAAGTTCAGCATTTTCTGTACTTCCTCCCGTATTGCCTCCCGTCGAGCCTCTGGGATCCGATAGGGTTTTAACTTCACCCTTTCACCGGGCGGGGTAATGATGTCATGCTCTACCCCAGATGTTTGTCCCAGCAGCTCAGAGAATACCTCCTTGTTGCGAAGCACAAACTCCTTAACCTCCTGTTGTTGGGGTTGTGACAAGGTGGCTGCTATTCCAACCTCAGGAATCACGCAACCAGTTTGAGCTGGTGACCAAGTGTCTGCGACTAGGGACTCTCTATCCCTCCAGGCTTTCAACAGATTAACGTGATAGATCTGTTCGGGCTTTCGCCTTCCTGGTTGTCTGACCTTGTAATTCACTTCGCTCACTTTTTCCATTATCTCGTAGGGGCCTTGCCATTTGGCAAGGAATTTACTTTCAACCGTAGGGACAAGTACCAATATCCTATCCCCCGGGGAAAAGGTACGGGTCTTGGCTCCACGGTTGTACACTCTCTGCTGTGCCAACTGCGCTTGGGCCAAATGTTCCTTCACGATGGGCATTACCTGTGCAATTCGATCTTGCATCAGGGCGACATGCTCAATCACACTCCTGTGGGGAGAACTCTCACTTTCCCAAGTTTCCTTGGCAATATCCAACAGCCCTCTTGGGTGTCTCCCATACAGTAACTCAAAGGGGGAGAATCCCGTAGAGGATTGGGGCACCTCCCTAATAGCAAACATCAAATAAGGAAGTAAACAGTCCCAATCCTTTCCATCTCTATCCACCACTTTCTTCAACATTTGTTTTAGGGTTTTGTTGAATCTTTCAACCAGCCCATCGGTTTGGGGGTGATACACAGACGTACGCAATTGCGTCACTTTGAACAATTTACACAGCTCTTTCATAACCCGGGACATAAAGGGTGTACCTTGGTCTGTAAGCAGTTCTTTACAAATACCCACCCGGCTAAAAACAAGAGATAGCTCTTTGGCTATGGTTTTGGCCGAGGTATTTCGGAGAGGGATCGCTTCTGGATAACGGGTGGCATAGTCCATTATAACTAATATGTACTGGTGCCCCCTAGCGGACTTGATTATAGGACCTACCAAATCCATGGCGATCCTCTCAAACGGGACCTCAATGATGGGTAGAGGGACCAGCGGGCTACGGAAATGTGGCATCGGGGCCAACCTCTGACACACAGGGCAGGAGGAACAATAATTTTCTACGTCCTTCATCACCCCCGGCCAATAGAATCTCTGTAATACCCTCTCTCGGGTTTTCTCTGTCCCCAGATGACCTCCAAGAATGTGCCCATGGGCCAACTCCAACACCAACTTCCTGTAAGGTTTGGGCACCACAAGCTGCTCAACGGTTTCTTCTGCCCTTTTTGCCACCCGATACAGTAGGTCCTTCTCTACGCTGAAGTATGGGTAAGTGCAGGTATTATCTGGGTTCACTAACTCACCATCTATTTTCACTACGTTTTCCCGTGCCTTTATTAGGGCGGGGTCTTTCAACTGTTCTGTGGCAAAGTTTTCCCTGTGAACCTCAAGATCAGAAAACTCCACAGACGGTAGGTTTTCGTCTGAGGAGGTGGGCTCCTCTCCAGTTTCTTGAGTCTCCCCTGCCAATACTGATAAGGGAAATTCCGGAGAGTCCTCACCACTCTCAGGGGAGTTCTGGCTATCACATTCCTGGTACATAGGGGCACCAGTGAGGGGCTCAGGATCATCCCACAGTTCCCAGAACTTCGGAAAATCCCTTCCCACAATGGCGTCATGCGGTAACTGAGATACTAAGCCCACTGGATGAGAGAGGGTACCTTTGGGGGTCTCGAAACACACTGTAGTCACTGGATACTCTCGGGTGTCCCCATGCACACAAATAACAGCTACCTTGCTATTCCCAGAGACCTCTGTTTTAACTAACTCAGCCTTTATCAGGGTCACAAGGCTACCTGAATCCAGCAATACCACAACATTTCTACCATTAACACACATTTTGCATAAATGTTTCTCAGTTCCTCGAATGGCAGTGCATGCGACTGTCGCACACAGCGACTGACGTCTGCCCGTCAGAAAGTCACACTGCATGGGTTCCTCCACAACCGGGCAATTGGCTGCAATATGTCCCGCTTGCCGGCAGCGGTAGCAAACGATCCTTCTTGCCGCCTCTTGAGCCGCTGATTTCCCAGGCTGTTCTCGCCAAACTTGGGGTAGAGCTCCCACCCTCTCACTCTCTCCACCCTCACCCCTTGGAATCCTCTTATCCGCCCCTGGGGATGGTCTGGTCTTAGGGTGGAAAGTCCGAGTGTCTCTGGAAGAGGCCGTCAGGTTCTCTGTAGCCAAGTATTTCTCCACACGATCCACAAGACCATCGGCCGTCTCTGGGTCTCCATGGCTTACCCACTTTTGGATGGCAGTAGGAAGAGCTCTCAAAAACCGATCCATTACAACACGTTCCACAATCTTTGGTGCGGACAAAGTCTCTGGCTGTAGCCACTTTCTGCTCAGGTGAATGAGATCATACATTTGAGACCTGGGGGGTTTTCCAAGCTGGAAAGTCCAGTTATGCACACGCTGAGCCCGGACAGCCTGGGTGACACCCAGCCTTGCCAATATTTCAGCTTTTAGCATCACATAGTCTTTTGCTTGGTTAGGCTCTAGGTCATAGTAAGCTTTCTGCGATTCACCAGTTAACAGAGGAGCCACCAGTCCAGCCCACTGCTCCTCAGGCCACTTTTCTCTTTCAGCGGTCCTTTCAAATGTGGTCAAAAATACCTCTGGATCATCCTCTCCAGTCATTTTTGTCAATAAACGACTCACCCCAAAGGACGCGGTATTAGTGGGACGGCTTTCCTCACTGGTCTGCGGACGTTGCTGCATTACTGCTTCCATCTGTTGTTGTAGTCTCTGCTCTTGCTTCTGCAACAGGTCTATGAAGCGGGCCTCAGATTGCTGCTGGGCTCGTTGCTGAGCCTCCAGACTCTGTTGCAAAGTTGCGTTTGTCTGCTGCTGGGCTGCAAGGCTCCTTTGCAAACCTGCATTTGTCTGCTGTTGATTGGCATTTGCTAGAGCCAGCTGCTTCAGTATCTCCTCCATGCTGGCTTAAAAAAAACTGCCACTGGTTCTCCACCAACTGTGAGGGGGTTAGCTCGGCAGCGGGTGTGTGTGACCCCCGGGATGGGCTCCCCACACAAAACAGGCCCAGCAAACGGAGGTTGTGGTTTTCAAAATCAAAAAAGGTGCGGTTTATTTTCTATTTACAGTGACAAAACACAGCAAAGCAAAAGAAACATAACCAAAATAAATCCTGGTCAAGTTGACCTCTGACTAAACATACAGGTTTCCTAACTAACAACTGGGATCAGCCTAGTGCTGTCCTAGTCCCTAAGTCCCTGGTTTAGTAAAAGTCCAAACAAATAGCCACACAGGCTTTGCCTCACCGCACAGGGGTTCACTCTCCCTAGACAGTCCACACAGGTCTGGTTCCAGGCATGAGCTAACATCTAATGAAGCTGGGAGTTCTTATAGAGGCCTAAATGAGCTGACAAGGTTCAGCTGGTCTCCTCATCTCTGTCTGCACGACGCCCCACACTCTCCCTAGAGGTATGAGTCATCCATGAGCCCACTAGCCTTATACAACTCTCCACCTAGTTGTATAAGTCGGCGTAAAGCCTGAATCTGGGCGAAATATATCTACCCCCCTGGATGCAACCAGGTGACTTTACCTTCCTGCTGTCACAATACTTATATCATCACGGCAGAAAGAAATGGAAGCTCTACAGATGGAGATCGAGCATACACAGAAGGATCTCACCACCTTACAAACACTTCCTGAATTTGTCCAGTTTGATGGACGACTCAGTAAAAAATTAGATAAGATGGAAAAGGCTGTCATTTCCAACAAAAAGAGCAAAATGACAAGAGATCGAATCGATTATGAGAACAACACAGTCTATACCTGGAAAAAGTCATCTTTCACCCCTGGCAGATTCCGGAAACATCACGGCAAACATGTCAGTTTTTCTGATCCAGAAAATGACTTAATTGATGACACACTAGCATTTACAAGATCTGATTCATCACTTGAATCATCTGAACCTAGCAATAGACTGTCCAATTCTCAACAGATCGGCGAAGGACACTCTGGAAACCCTCAGTTATTACATCAAAACACCAAAATGAAAAACACAAAAAAACAAGGAGAGGAGGGAAGAGGCACCAGCACCCCAAGGAAGACCCACTATTCGTTACGGGGGAAGAAAAAGTAACCACTTGGAACATATTGAACATTTCCAGCAGAGTTTTAAATGAAGATGAGAACAAGCTCCTATCAAAAGGACTCAATTTTTGTCCAACCAGACATTTCGACTTATTCAGTACACTTTTGGACATTAACAAATTCTCAAGAAGTTTAACTCTAAAAAAACATTACTTTAAACCCCCCACAGAAGAGGGTGGATCTTCATCCGACATTCGGGAGGTGGGTGAGTCCTTGTCTTCCCCTATTTTATTTCCAGATACATGTGCATTACAAGATCTGTATGATCTTGCACTAGAGTCGGATCCTTGCCTCATTGATCCCACAGACGCTCCCAACAAAGTGTCTTTCAAACTTAGGTCTGATTTTTACCCTATAGGGTCAAGGGGCAAGGATCTTGACTTGTTTCAAAAAATGGTGGAGAGGGATCTTACCCATTTAGCCCATAACTGCCGTAAGAAATCCATGGTTTCCAACTTGTCCATGACTGAACGTGCCGCCCTTGATAACTTGGAATTAGATACCAACATAGTTATTAGAAATGCAGACAAGGGGGGCACGATTGTAGTCCTGGACTCTGACATGTATAAGAATGAGGCATTGCACCAATTATCAGATACAAATACATATCAGAAACTTGGAAGCGATCCCACAGCAACTTTTTCCAAAATACTGTCTTCACTTTTAGACAGGGCTGTTGATGTGGGAATATTCTCTGCTGCAGAGAAGATCCTCTTCATCCCAGACAGTCCGATTATGCCCGTGTTTCATCATCTCCCTAAAATTCACAAGGGTCTCAATCCCCTTGTGGGGAGACCCATTGTGGCGGGCATCGGCTCTCTGAATGAGCGCTTGGGAGAATGGGTGGATAACCAGGTCCAACCCTTGGTATGCAATCTTCCCGGTTATTTAAAAGATACCAAACAACTTTTGATTAAACTACAGAACTTTAAATGGGAAGACAACTACAGGTGGGTTACATGCGATGTAACTAGCCTGTACTCCAGCATACCACACCAATTAGGCGTTCAAGCTGTGTCGGTCTTTTTGAAAGAGTCTGGAAAGTTTTCCCTCATCATGCAGGAATTCATTTCACAATCTTTGGAATACTTGCTCACACATAATTTTTTTATGTTTGACGGGGACTATTACCTCCAGAGATGCGGGGCTTCTATGGGCGCCAAATTTTCGCCCTCCCTGGCAAACCTTTACATGGGTCTCTGGGAGAGGTCCCGCATCTTTGGATGTGATAGTCCCCGCCGCGCTGATACACTTTTCTTTTGTCGCTACATAGACGACCTGTTATTTATCACCACAGACCGCACTGTTTGCTTAGACTCTTGGCTTGCATTCTTTAATGACAACCTTTTCAATTTGCGGTTCACGGGAAACATACAGTCTACAAGTATAGATTTCCTTGATGTCAAGCTTTACAACTCAAATGGTTTTGTAGCCACCAGTCTACATAGGAAAATCACTGCAGGAAACTCTCTTTTGAGAGCAGACTCTGCCCATCCCAGCCACACCATCAAGGGGGTCCCCTATGGCCAGTTCCTGCGACTTAAACGCATATGCAGTGAGCCATCCCACTATGATCTGGAAGCCAGTCTAATGGCACAGAGATTTAGACATAGGGGTTATCCTGATAAAACCATCAACAAAGCATTAACGGCTGTTAAAGCTATTTCCAGATCATCCTTGTTATCTCACAAATCCAATGAAAGAAACCAGGACACAGCCAATCTATTCAATAATAACATACCTGTTTTTTCTACCCTGTTCAGCCAAGAATATAACCAAATAAAACATACTGTCATTAAATATTTACCTATTTTATTTAATGACCCCGTTTATCAGGATATTTTGAGCAAGGGCATAAAAACAGTTTCCCGTAGAGCACCCACCCTGGGAGGACGTTTGTCACCTAGTTTATTTCAGAGCAAAACCTCAGGTACCAACTGGCTCACCTTTAAGGGCACCTTCAAGTGTGGGTGCAAAAACTGTAATTACTGCAAACACATCAAAGGCGGCCACATTGTACATTCCTACACCAGTAACAAGGATTTTGAAATCCATAATTTCATCAACTGTAACAGTAAATTTTTGGTATATGTAATTAATTGTGAGGATTGTCATATACAATATGTAGGGCGCACTATCCGCCGACTTAGAGATCGGCTGTACGACCACCTTCATGATATTGAAAAGAATCACAACACTAACGTAGCCAACCATTGGAATTCTGTACATAATAAAGATGTGACTAGCCTCACCATACAGAGTGTAGAAAAAATCATTCGCCCTGCCAGGGGTGCCGACAAATTTAGGTTATTATGTAAACGCGAAGTGTTTCATATTTTTTCGCTTAATACCAGAATTCCAGCTGGACTTAATTTTGAATGGGACGTGTCCCATTATTATGACTGAATCCCGCTGTTCACCATTCTTTATACTCTTTTACTTTCTCTTTACTCTTCATTTCTCTCTCTTTTTTCAGCATTTCCATTTCAACCGTTTCTATGTTTCCAGGTGTCATCATTTCCTCCCGCCATTCATCTCCGCTTATGTTCAGGCTTCCTTCCTTCCATTCCATTTTTTAATTCATTTTACTCTACTTTTACATTAACATATATAGATTTATGTTAGTGTATATGTTGTCACCCATGCTTTGCGACGTCTCGTCAGCAAACATCTTGTCCATTATAGTCATGATGCCTACTGTGAGGGGGTTAGCTTGGCAGCGGGTGTGTGTGACCCCCGGGATGGGCTCCCCACACAAAAACAGGCCCAGCAAACGGAGGTTGTGGTTTTCAAAATCAAAAAAAAGGTGCGGTTTATTTTCTATTTACAGTGACAAAACACAGCAAAGCCAAAAGAAACATAAACAAATTAAATCCTGGTCAACTTGACCTCTGACTAAACATACAGGTTTCCTAACTAACAACTGGGATCAGCCTAGTGCTGTCCTAGTCCCTAAGTCCCTGGTTTTAAATGTCCAAGCAAATAGCCACACAGGCTTTGTCTCACCGGACAAGGGTTCACTCTCTCCAGGAAGTCCACACAGGTCTGCTTCCAGGCATGAGCTAACATCTAATGAAGCTGGGAGTTCTTATAGAGGCCTAAATGAGCTGACAAGTTTCAGCTGGTCTCATCAACTCCCTGTCTGTACGACGCCCCACACTCTCCCTAGAGGTATGAGTCATCCATGAGCCCACTAGCCTTAGCTGGGCTTATACAACTCTCCACCTAGTTGTATAAGTCGGCGTAAAGCCTGAATCTGGGCGAAATATATCTACCCCCCTGGATGCAACCAGGTGACTTTACCTTCCTGCTGTCACATACCCCCCCTCTTGTTTTAACCTCGGGGTTGGAACACCAGAAATCAGGCATTCATGTACTCGAGACAAAGCATCCACATTCCCCATTTGAACGCCAGGGCGATGCTTTACTGTGAAGTTGAATTCCTGGAGGGCCAGGAACCACCTATTCACTCTTCTATTTGTTTCCTTGTTTTGAGCCATCCACTTTAACGGAGCGTGATCCGTAACCATGTCAAAGTGCCTACCTAGCAGGTAGTACCGAAGGGAATCTAGAGCCCACTTCACCGCTAAACACTCCTTTTCAACGGTGGCGTAATTTACCTCATGGGACTTCAACTTCCTGCTGAGGTAAATGACTGGGTGCTCTTCCCCGTTCCAGACCTGGGACAATACTGCTCCTAACCCCACATCTGACGCATCACTTTGTACGACAAAGTCTTTAGAGAAGTCGGGTGAGTACAACACTGGCTGGCTACATAAGGCTTGTTTCAAGAATTGGAATGCTGCCTCAGCCTCGGGGGTCCATTTAATCATGACCGACCCTTTCCCCTTCGTTAGGTTGGTTAGGGGCACAGCCTTAGAGGCAAAGTGGGGAATGAATCGCCGATAATACCCAGCGATTCCCAGAAAGGCTCGTACCTGCTTCTTGCTGTTGGGACGTGGCCAACTCTGGATGGCCTCGACTTTGTTGAGTTGGGGTTTTATTACTCCCCTCCCAATGGTGTACCCAAGATATTTGGCCTCCTCCTGCCCAATGGTACACTTCTTGGGGTTAGCCGTAAACCCCGCTTCCCGAACAGAGTCCAGGACTGCTTGCACTTTTGGCAGATGTGAGGCCCAATCTGTGCTATGGACAATTACGTCATCCAGGTAAGCCGCAGCATACTTCCGATGGGGCCTCAGCATCTGGTCCATTTTCCGCTGGAATGTGGCCGGCGCATTCTGTAACCCGAACGGCATTCTTTTATATTGGAACGCCCCGTCTGGGGTTACAAATGCGGTTTTCTCTTTGGCCAATTTGGCCAGGGGGATTTGCCAATACCCTTTTGTGAGGTCAAGAGTCGTCATGTATCGGGCTGTTCCCAGCCGGTCGATCAACTCATCTATACGTGGCATGGGGTAGGTGTCAAATTTTGTAACTTTGTTCAACTGACGAAAATCGTTACAAAATCGCCAGCTCCCATCCGGTTTAGGCACCAACACAATGGGACTAGACCAATCACTTTGGGACTCCTCTATCACCCCTAAGTTCAGCATTTTCTGTACTTCCTCCCGTATTGCCTCCCGTCGGGCCTCTGGGATCCGATAGGGTTTTAACTTCACCCTTTCACCGGGCGGGGTAATGATGTCATGCTCTACCCCAGATGTTTGTCCCGGCAGCTCAGAGAATACCTCCTTGTTGCGAAGCACAAACTCCTTAACCTCCTGTTGTTGGGGTTGTGACAAGGTGGCTGCTATTCCAACCTCAGGAATCACGCAACCAGTTTGAGCTGGTGACCAAGTGTCTGCGACTAGGGACTCTCTATCCCTCCAGGCTTTCAACAGATTAACGTGATAGATCTGTTCGGGCTTTCGCCTTCCTGGTTGTCTGACCTTGTAATTCACTTCGCTCACTTTTTCCATTATCTCGTAGGGGCCTTGCCATTTGGCAAGGAATTTACTTTCAACCGTAGGGACAAGTACCAGTATCCTATCCCCCGGGGAAAAGGTACGGGTCTTGGCTCCACGGTTGTACACTCTCTGCTGTGCTAACTGCGCTTGGGCCAAATGTTCCTTCACGATGGGCATTACCTGTGCAATTCGGTCTTGCATCAGGGCGACATGCTCAATCACACTCCTGTCGGGAGAACTCTCACTTTCCCAAGTTTCCTTGGCAATATCCAACAGCCCTCTTGGGTGTCTCCCATACAGTAACTCAAAGGGGGAGAATCCCGTAGAGGATTGGGGCACCTCCCTAATAGCAAACATCAGATAAGGAAGTAGACAGTCCCAATCCTTTCCATCTCTATCCACCACTTTCTTCAACATTTGCTTTAGGGTTTTGTTGAATCTTTCAACCAGCCCATCGGTTTGGGGGTGATACACAGATGTACGTAATTGCGTCACTTTGAACAATTTACACAGCTCCTTCATAACCCGGGACATAAAGGGTGTACCTTGGTCCGTAAGCAGTTCTCTACAAATACCCACCCGGCTAAACACAAGAGATAGCTCTTTGGCTATGGTTTTGGCCGAGGTATTTCTGAGAGGGATCGCTTCTGGATAACGGGTGGCATAGTCCATTATAACTAATATGTACTGGTGCCCCCTAGCGGACTTGATTATAGGACCTACCAAATCCATGGCGATCCTCTCAAACGGGACCTCAATGATGGGTAGAGGGACCAGCGGGCTACGGAAATGTGGCATCGGGGCCGACCTCTGACACACAGGGCAGGAGGAACAATAATTTTCTATGTCCTTTATCACCCCCGGCCAATAGAATCTCTGTAATACCCTCTCTCGGGTTTTCTCTGTCCCCAGATGACCTCCAAGAATGTGCCCATGGGCCAACTCCAACACCAACTTCCTGTAAGGTTTGGGCACCACAAGCTGCTCAACGGTTTCTTCTGCCCTTTTTGCCACCCGATACAGTAGGTCCTTCTCTACGCTGAAGTATGGGTAAGTGCAGGTATTATCTGGGTTCACTAACTCGCCATCTATTTTCACTACGTTTTCCCGTGCCTTTATTAGGGCGGGGTCTTTCAACTGTTCTGTGGCAAAGTTTTCCCTGTGAACCTCAAGATCAGAAAACTCCACAGACGGTAGGTTTTCGTCTGAGGAGGTGGGCTCCTCTCCAGTTTCTTGAGTCTCCCCTGCCAATACTGATAAGGGAAATTCCGGAGAGTCCTCACCACTCTCAGGGGAGTTCTGGCTATCCCATTCCTGGTACATAGGGGCACCAGTGGGGGGCTCAGGATCATCCCACAGTTCCCAGAACTTCGGAAAATCCCTTCCCACAATGGCGTCATGCGGTAACTGAGATACTAAGCCCACTGGATGAGAGAGGGTACCTTTGGGGGTCTCGAAACACACTGTAGTCACTGGATACTCTCGGGTGTCCCCATGCACACAAATAACAGCTACCTTGCTATTCCCAGAGACCTCTGTTTTAACTAACTCAGCCTTTATCAGGGTCACAAGGCTACCTGAATCCAGCAATACCACAACATTTCTACCATTAACACACATTTTGCATAAATGTTTCTCAGTTCCTCGAATGGCAGTGCATGCGACTGTCGCACACAGCGACTGACGTCTGCCCATCAGAAAGTCACACTGCATGGGTTCCTCCACAACCGGGCAATTGGCTGCAATATGTCCCGCTTGCCAGCAGCGGTAGCAAACGATCCTTCTTGCCGCCTCTTGAGCCGCTGATTTCCCAGGCTGTTCTCGCCAAACTTGGGGTAGAGCTCCCACCCTCTCACTCTCTCCACCCTCACCCCTTGGAATCCTCTTATCCGCCCCTGGGGATGGTCTGGTCTTAGGGTGGAAAGTCCGAGTGTCTCTGGAAGAGGCCGTCAGGTTCTCTGTAGCCAAGTATTTCTCCACACGATCCACAAGACCATCGGCCGTCTCTGGGTCTCCATGGCTTACCCACTTTTGGATGGCAGTAGGAAGAGCTCTCAAAAACCGATCCATTACAACACGTTCCACAATCTTTGGTGCGGACAAAGTCTCTGGCTGTAGCCACTTTCTGCTCAGGTGAATGAGATCATACATTTGAGACCTGGGGGGTTTTCCAAGCTGGAAAGTCCAGTTATGCACACGCTGAGCCCGGACAGCCTGGGTGACACCCAGCCTTGCCAATATTTCAGCTTTTAGCATCACATAGTCTTTTGCTTGGTCAGGCTCTAGGTCATAGTAAGCCTTCTGCGATTCACCAGTTAACAGAGGAGCCACCAGTCCAGCCCACTGCTCCTCAGGCCACTTTTCTCTTTCAGCAGTCCTTTCAAATGTGGTCAAAAATACCTCTGGATCATCCTCTCCAGTCATTTTTGTCAATAAACGACTCACCCCAAAGGACGCGGTATTAGTGGGACGGCTTTCCTCACTGGTCTGCGGACGTTGCTGCATTACTGCTTCCATTTGTTGTAGTCTCTGCTCTTGCTTCTGTAACAGGTCTATGAAGCGGGCCTCAGATTGCTGCTGGGCTTGTTGCTGAGCTTCCAGACTCTGTTGGTGAGCTTGCTGCTGGGCTGCAAGGCTCTGTTGATGAGCTTGCTGCTGGGCTGCGAAGTTCTGTTGTTGAGCTGCAAGGCTCTTTTGCAAACCTGCATTTGTCTGCTGTTGATTGGCATTTGCTAGAGCCAGCTGCTTCAGTATCTCCTCCATGCTGGCTTAAAAAAAAACTGCCACTGGTTCTCCACCAACTGTGAGGGGGTTAGCTTGGCAGCGGGTGTGTGTGACCCCCGGGATGGGCTCCCCACACAAAAACAGGCCCAGCAAACGGAGGTTGTGGTTTTCAAAATCAAAAAAAAGGTGCGGTTTATTTTCTATTTACAGTGACAAAACACAGCAAAGCCAAAAGAAACATAAACAAATTAAATCCTGGTCAACTTGACCTCTGACTAAACATACAGGTTTCCTAACTAACAACTGGGATCAGCCTAGTGCTGTCCTAGTCCCTAAGTCCCTGGTTTTAAATGTCCAAGCAAATAGCCACACAGGCTTTGTCTCACCGGACAAGGGTTCACTCTCTCCAGGAAGTCCACACAGGTCTGCTTCCAGGCATGAGCTAACATCTAATGAAGCTGGGAGTTCTTATAGAGGCCTAAATGAGCTGACAAGTTTCAGCTGGTCTCATCAACTCCCTGTCTGTACGACGCCCCACACTCTCCCTAGAGGTATGAGTCATCCATGAGCCCACTAGCCTTAGCTGGGCTTATACAACTCTCCACCTAGTTGTATAAGTCGGCGTAAAGCCTGAATCTGGGCGAAATATATCTACCCCCCTGGATGCAACCAGGTGACTTTACCTTCCTGCTGTCACACTACATATGCTATGCTGATTGCAAATCTATTTGCCAATTTGCTGTACTGCCTTTTCAGCCTATATACAGCATACATTCACGCATTTTAGCTTCATCTCTATATTTTTGTTGCTGGTTCTGCCATATAACCATCTATATATTTCATGTGTTCCTCTTCTTCTTCATACAGTACACGGCCCTCTGCCCTATACCAGAATCATGAAGATTACACGAACACCTGTTTAGATGGTTTCTTTATACCAAAATATCACCTTTACTTTCCAATATTCAGTGTAATTGGGTATTATCACGATTAGTTTCGCTTTGTTTTCTTTTAATGTTTTATGGTGTCATGTCAATTCTGGTAAAAGTTTTGTATACAGATGTGTTTTGTGGGTTGAAACAGCGAAGTATAGTCCATACTTTGTTTGAATCTACCTCTCAGACCTGGACATCTAAATTTACGTCCGCTGTCCCCACACATATACACACATCCTTCCATCTTTATCGGTTTTAATAGGCAATCTAGTGCAGATCATATATTCCGTTATTATAAACCCTCATTTTTACAATAGATTGCTTTAGTGCTTCACACTGATTTTGGCATCTATACACACTTTATCTATGATGGGTGAACATATATGAATTCAACACATTTGGTCACACATTTTTGCAATTACTGCATTCCACATCAAATTAGATCGCCTTATATCAATACCGATATAGACAAAATCATATCTTCATGGGTCATCATTTTAGATACTATACAACACTGGGGAGAGCAAAGCTTGGGACTTTTGAAGGGGACGTGAGGAGAGTTCACGTTCCCATCCCTGGAACATATGATAAAAGGGGGGAAGGTTTGGGACTTTAGATGAGGCGTACATGGTGGGACCAGACAAATTCACATAGGTGCAAACATATGTATGTTTATTGGACCAATGATCGACATGATATGAGAAAAACGTAGTTGCATACATACACCAGGGGTAATGTTCTAGTACAAACATGATAAACAGCATATATAACAACATGGCACATCAGGTGATACAATAATAACATGTCCTTCATGTAATGAAAGTGAACTAAAAATATCAACAGAGGGTAAAGCCATCTAAAAATGATCAATGTGTGTTGGATGCATCAGAGTAAGGCTCGACGCGTTTCATGGACTTGTGTCCACTCCTCAGGAGCCAAGTGCATCCATATTCTATAAAAAAGAAAGAAACAGTAGATACCCAGATGATATAATTAGATTGCCCGGATAAGGGATGAACAACAAAAATGTATATAAATATTAAAAATTGGGATGTGACTGGCCATGCCAAAGGGTACTCACATATGACCCAGAGGTTGTGTCCATATAGAAGCACAGGTCAGGGACAGGCCAATCAAGTCTAGCCCGGGAGCAGAGAGGGGGACCCAACGGGAAATCCGGAGAAACGCACACCATCCCTCATGAGTAGATCGAATTTCTATAGTATAAGGAATACATACTAATGGATATCTATGGTAATGAACGTCAAAGGAGTAAACTAAAAGTAACTGGTGACCCAGAGCTATAGTATTAAGATGGGTTTACCTGGTTGGGTCCAACGAGAGTACAAAGCCCAATGGGAACAGGGAGGTCTGGATGTAACTACTGCTATGCTGACTCAACAGCAGAGTGTGGATGGATGGGGAATGGAGCGCGGCCCCAGGAAGCCCCCAAACTCCCCCTCAGCATCACGCTGGCACGACAATGCAGGAGAGACGTCACGGCTGGAAGCCTGTGTGTCTCACCGCATGTCAGCCAAGTTTGTATGCCGGACGCGTGCGTGACTGACCGTCAGTCAAGACGTCACACGCACAGCGCCAGGGGCGTGATGCCGATGCGCTGTGACAACGCCCCCCGCCCCCACACACACACACACACATCCAAGTGACGTGGAGGGGAGGAGGAAGGGAGGGCGCAACAGCGCGCATCGCAGCTCCCGGGTAAACAGGCATGAGCCAACCCCCCGGCCGTGGATCAAAGGGAGCAAAAAAAGGGGCTGCAAAGAGTAAGAAAGTACAAAACTAGATGAATATATATGGTGGATGCAAACTGGGTTCTAATTCTGACATGAGGAATTATGGTCTGACACACTTAAGGTCAGCCATAAGAAAATGTAAGGTCCCACCGTATAGTACACCTCCATCCCTATTTCGCGATACAACACTGGGGAGAGCAAAGCTTGGGACTTTTGAAGGGGACGTGAGGAGAGTTCACGTTCCCATCCCTGGAACATATGATAAAAGGGGGGAAGGTTTGGGACTTTAGATGAGGCGTACATGGTGGGACCAGACAAATTCACATAGGTGCAAACATATGTATGTTTATTGGACCAATGATCGACATGATATGAGAAAAACGTAGTTGCATACATACACCAGGGGTAATGTTCTAGTACAAACATGATAAACAGCATATATAACAACATGGCACATCAGGTGATACAATAATAACATGTCCTTCATGTAATGAAAGTGAACTAAAAATATCAACAGAGGGTAAAGCCATCTAAAAATGATCAATGTGTGTTGGATGCATCAGAGTAAGGCTCGACGCGTTTCATGGACTTGTGTCCACTCCTCAGGAGCCAAGTGCATCCATATTCTATAAAAAAGAAAGAAACAGTAGATACCCAGATGATATAATTAGATTGCCCGGATAAGGGATGAACAACAAAAATGTATATAAATATTAAAAATTGGGATGTGACTGGCCATGCCAAAGGGTACTCACATATGACCCAGAGGTTGTGTCCATATAGAAGCACAGGTCAGGGACAGGCCAATCAAGTCTAGCCCGGGAGCAGAGAGGGGGACCCAATGGGAAATCCGGAGAAACGCACACCATCCCTCATGAGTAGATCGAATTTCTATAGTATAAGGAATAAATACTAATGGATATCTATGGTAATGAACGTCAAAGGAGTAAACTAAAAGTAACTGGTGACCCAGAGCTATAGTATTAAGATGGGTTTAAATGGTTGGGTCCAACGAGAGTACAAAGCCCAATGGGAACAGGGAGGTCTGGATGTAACTACTGCTATGCTGACTCAACAGCAGAGTGTGGATGGATGGGGAATGGAGCGCGGCCCCAGGAAGCCCCCAAACTCCCCCTCAGCATCACGCTGGCACGACAATGCAGGAGAGACGTCACGGCTGGAAGCCTGTGTGTCTCACCGCATGTCAGCCAAGTTTGTATGCCGGACGCGTGCGTGACTGACCGTCAGTCAAGACGTCACACGCACAGCGCCAGGGGCGTGATGCCGATGCGCGGTGACAACGCCCCCCGCCCCCACACACACACACACACATCCAAGTGACGTGGAGGGGAGGAGGAAGGGAGGGCGCAACAGCGCGCATCGCAGCTCCCGGGTAAACAGGCATGAGCCAACCCCCCGGCCGTGGATCAAAGGGAGCAAAAAAAGGGGCTGCAAAGAGCAAGAAAGTACAAAACTAGATGAATATATATGGTGGATGCAAACTGGGTTCTAATTCTGACATGAGGAATTATGGTCTGACACACTTAAGGTCAGCCATAAGAAAATGTAAGGTCCCACCGTATAGTACACCTCCATCCCTATTTCGCGATACAACACTGGGGAGAGCAAAGCTTGGGACTTTTGAAGGGGACGTGAGGAGAGTTCACGTTCCCATCCCTGGAACATATGATAAAAGGGGGGAAGGTTTGGGACTTTAGATGAGGCGTACATGGTGGGACCAGACAAATTCACATAGGTGCAAACATATGTATGTTTATTGGACCAATGATCGACATGATATGAGAAAAACGTAGTTGCATACATACACCAGGGGTAATGTTCTAGTACAAACATGATAAACAGCATATATAACAACATGGCACTTCAGGTGATACAATAATAACATGTCCTTCATGTAATGAAAGTGAACTAAAAATATCAACAGAGGGTAAAGCCATCTAAAAATGATCAATGTGTGTTGGATGCATCAGAGTAAGGCTCGACGCATTTCATGGACTTGTGTCCACTCCTCAGGAGCCAAGTGCATCCATATTCTATAAAAAAGAAAGAAACAGTAGATACCCAGATGATATAATTAGATTGCCCGGATAAGGGATGAACAACAAAAATGTATATAAATATTAAAAATTGGGATGTGACTGGCCATGCCAAAGGGTACTCACATATGACCCAGAGGTTGTGTCCATATAGAAGCACAGGTCAGGGACAGGCCAATCAAGTCTAGCCCGGGAGCAGAGAGGGGGACCCAACGGGAAATCCGGAGAAACGCACACCATCCCTCATGAGTAGATCGAATTTCTATAGTATAAGGAATAAATACTAATGGATATCTATGGTAATGAACGTCAAAGGAGTAAACTAAAAGTAACTGGTGACCCAGAGCTATAGTATTAAGATGGGTTTACCTGGTTGGGTCCAACGAGAGTACAAAGCCCAATGGGAACAGGGAGGTCTGGATGTAACTACTGCTATGCTGACTCAACAGCAGAGTGTGGATGGATGGGGAATGGAGCGCGGCCCCAGGAAGCCCCCAAACTCCCCCTCAGCATCACGCTGGCACGACAATGCAGGAGAGACGTCACGGCTGGAAGCCTGTGTGTCTCACCGCATGTCAGCCAAGTTTGTATGCCGGACGCGTGCGTGACTGACCGTCAGTCAAGACGTCACACGCACAGTGCCAGGGGCGTGATGCCGATGCGCGGTGACAACGCCCCCCCCGCCCCCACACACACACACACACATCCAAGTGACGTGGAGGGGAGGAGGAAGGGAGGGCGCAACAGCGCGCATCGCAGCTCCCGGGTAAACAGGCATGAGCCAACCCCCCGGCCGTGGATCAAAGGGAGCAAAAAAAGGGGCTGCAAAGAGTAAGAAAGTACAAAACTAGATGAATATATATGGTGGATGCAAACTGGGTTCTAATTCTGACATGAGGAATTATGGCATCCACCATATATATTCATCTAGTTTTGTACTTTCTTACTCTTTGCAGCCCCTTTTTTTGCTCCCTTTGATCCACGGCCGGGGGGTTGGCTCATGCCTGTTTACCCGGGAGCTGCGATGCGCGCTGTTGCGCCCTCCCTTCCTCCTCCCCTCCACGTCACTTGGATGTGTGTGTGTGTGTGTGGGGGCGGGGGGGCGTTGTCACCGTGCATCGGCATCACGCCCCTGGCGCTGTGCGTGTGACGTCTTGACTGACGGTCAGTCACGCACGCGTCCGGCATACAAACTTGGCTGACATGCGGTGAGACACACAGGCTTCCAGCCGTGACGTCTCTCCTGCATTGTCGTGCCAGCGTGATGCTGAGGGGGAGTTTGGGGGCTTCCTGGGGCCGCGCTCCATTCCCCATCCATCCACACTCTGCTGTTGAGTCAGCATAGCAGTAGTTACATCCAGACCTCCCTGTTCCCATTGGGCTTTGTACTCTCGTTGGACCCAACCAGGTAAACCCATTTTAATACTATAGCTCTGGGTCACCAGTTACTTTTAGTTTACTCCTTTGACGTTCATTACCATAGATATCCATTAGTATTTATTCCTTATACTATAGAAATTCGATCTACTCATGAGGGATGGTGTGTGTTTCTCCGGATTTCCCGTTGGGTCCCCCTCTCTGCTCCCGGGCTAGACTTGATTGGCCTGTCCCTGACCTGTGCTTCTATATGGACACAACCTCTGGGTCATATGTGAGTACCCTTTGGCATGGCCAGTCACATCCCAATTTTTAATATTTATATACATTTTTGTTGTTCATCCCTTATCCGGGCAATCTAATTATATCATCTGGGTATCTACTGTTTCTTTCTTTTTTATAGAATATGGATGCACTTGGCTCCTGAGGAGTGGACACAAGTCCATGAAACGCGTCGAGCCTTACTCTGATGCATCCAACACACATTGATCATTTTTAGATGGCTTTACCCTCTGTTGATATTTTTAGTTCACTTTCATTACATGAAGGACATGTTATTATTGTATCACCTGATGTGCCATGTTGTTATATATGCTGTTTATCATGTTTGTACTAGAACATTACCCCTGGTGTATGTATGCAACTACGTTTTTCTCATATCATGTCGATCATTGGTCCAATAAACATACATATGTTTGCACCTATGTGAATTTGTCTGGTCCCACCATGTACGCCTCATCTAAAGTCCCAAACCTTCCCCCCTTTTATCATATGTTCCAGGGATGGGAACGTGAACTCTCCTCACGTCCCCTTCAAAAGTCCCAAGCTTTGCTCTCCCCAGTGTTGTATCGCGAAATAGGGATGGAGGTGTACTATACGGTGGGACCTTACATTTTCTTATGGCTGACCTTAAGTGTGTCAGACCATAATTCCTCATGTCAGAATTAGAACCCAGTTTGCACCACCATATATATTCATCTAGTTTTGTACTTTCTTACTCTTTGCAGCCCCTTTTTTTGCTCCCTTTGATCCACGGCCGGGGGGTTGGCTCATGCCTGTTTACCCGGGAGCTGCGATGCGCGCTGTTGCGCCCTCCCTTCCTCCTCCCCTCCACGTCACTTGGATGTGTGTGTGTGTGTGTGTGGGGGCGGGGGGGCGTTGTCACCGCGCATCGGCATCACGCCCCTGGCGCTGTGCGTGTGACGTCTTGACTGACGGTCAGTCACGCACGCGTCTAGCATACAAACTTGGCTGACATGCGGTGAGACACACAGGCTTCCAGCCGTGACGTCTCTCCTGCATTGTCGTGCCAGCGTTATGCTGAGGGGGAGTTTGGGGGCTTCCTGGGGCCGCGCTCCATTCCCCATCCATCCACACTCTGCTGTTGAGTCAGCATAGCAGTAGTTACATCCAGACCTCCCTGTTCCCATTGGGCTTTGTACTCTCGTTGGACCCAACCAGGTAAACCCATCTTAATACTATAGCTCTGGGTCACCAGTTACTTTTAGTTTACTCCTTTTGACGTTCATTACCATAGATATCCATTAGTATTTATTCCTTATACTATAGAAATTCGATCTACTCATGAGGGATGGTGTGCGTTTCTCCGGATTTCCCGTTGGGTCCCCCTCTCTGCTCCCGGGCTAGACTTGATTGGCCTGTCCCTGACCTGTGCTTCTATATGGACACAACCTCTGGGTCATATGTGAGTACCCTTTGGCATGGCCAGTCACATCCCAATTTTTAATATTTATATACATTTTTGTTGTTCATCCCTTATCCGGGCAATCTAATTATATCATCTGGGTATCTACTGTTTCTTTCTTTTTTATAGAATATGGATGCACTTGGCTCCTGAGGAGTGGACACAAGTCCATGAAACGCGTCGAGCCTTACTCTGATGCATCCAACACACATTGATCATTTTTAGATGGCTTTACCCTCTGTTGATATTTTTAGTTCACTTTCATTACATGAAGGACATGTTATTATTGTATCACCTGATGTGCCATGTTGTTATATATGCTGTTTATCATGTTTGTACTAGAACATTACCCCTGGTGTATGTATGCAACTACGTTTTTCTCATATCATGTCGATCATTGGTCCAATAAACATACATATGTTTGCACCTATGTGAATTTGTCTGGTCCCACCATGTACGCCTCATCTAAAGTCCCAAACCTTCCCCCCTTTTATCATATGTTCCAGGGATGGGAACGTGAACTCTCCTCACGTCCCCTTCAAAAGTCCCAAGCTTTGCTCTCCCCAGTGTTGTATCGCGAAATAGGGATGGAGGTGTACTATACGGTGGGACCTTACATTTTCTTATGGCTGACCTTAAGTGTGTCAGACCATAATTCCTCATGTCAGAATTAGAACCCAGTTTGCATCCACCATATATATTCATCTAGTTTTGTACTTTCTTACTCTTTGCAGCCCCTTTTTTTGCTCCCTTTGATCCACGGCCGGGGGGGTTGGCTCATGCCTGTTTACCCGGGAGCTGCGATGCGCGCTGTTGCGCCCTCCCTTCCTCCTCCCCTCCACGTCACTTGGATGTGTGTGTGTGTGTGTGGGGGCGGGGGGGGGCGTTGTCACCGCGCATCGGCATCACGCCCCTGGCGCTGTGCGTGTGACGTCTTGACTGACGGTCAGTCACGCACGCGTCCGGCATACAAACTTGGCTGACATGCGGTGAGACACACAGGCTTCCAGCCGTGACGTCTCTCCTGCATTGTCGTGCCAGCGTGATGCTGAGGGGGAGTTTGGGGGCTTCCTGGGGCCGCGCTCCATTCCCCATCCATCCACACTCTGCTGTTGAGTCAGCATAGCAGTAGTTACATCCAGACCTCCCTGTTCCCATTGGGCTTTGTACTCTCGTTGGACCCAACCAGGTAAACCCATCTTAATACTATAGCTCTGGGTCACCAGTTACTTTTAGTTTACTCCTTTGACGTTCATTACCATAGATATCCATTAGTATTTATTCCTTATACTATAGAAATTCGATCTACTCATGAGGGATGGTGTGCGTTTCTCCGGATTTCCCGTTGGGTCCCCCTCTCTGCTCCCGGGCTAGACTTGATTGGCCTGTCCCTGACCTGTGCTTCTATATGGACACAACCTCTGGGTCATATGTGAGTACCCTTTGGCATGGCCAGTCACATCCCAATTTTTAATATTTATATACATTTTTGTTGTTCATCCCTTATCCGGGCAATCTAATTATATCATCTGGGTATCTACTGTTTCTTTCTTTTTTATAGAATATGGATGCACTTGGCTCCTGAGGAGTGGACACAAGTCCATGAAACGCGTCGAGCCTTACTCTGATGCATCCAACACACATTGATCATTTTTAGATGGCTTTACCCTCTGTTGATATTTTTAGTTCACTTTCATTACATGAAGGACATGTTATTATTGTATCACCTGATGTGCCATGTTGTTATATATGCTGTTTATCATGTTTGTACTAGAACATTACCCCTGGTGTATGTATGCAACTACTCATATCATGTCGATCATTGGTCCAATCATACATATGTTTGCACCTATGTGAATTTGTCTGGTCCCACCATGTACGCCTCATCTAAAGTCCCAAACCTTCCCCCCTTTTATCATATGTTCCAGGGATGGGAACGTGAACTCTCCTCACGTCCCCTTCAAAAGTCCCAAGCTTTGCTCTCCCCAGTGTTGTATCGCGAAATAGGGATGGAGGTGTACTATACGGTGGGACCTTACATTTTCTTATGGCTGACCTTAAGTGTGTCAGACCATAATTCCTCATGTCAGAATTAGAACCCAGTTTGCATCCACCATATATATTCATCTAGTTTTGTACTTTCTTACTCTTTGCAGCCCCTTTTTTTGCTCCCTTTGATCCACGGCCGGGGGGTTGGCTCATGCCTGTTTACCCGGGAGCTGTGATGCGCGCTGTTGCGCCCTCCCTTCCTCCTCCCCTCCACGTCACTTGTATGTGTGTGTGTGTGTGTGGGGGCGGGGGGGCGTTGTCACCGCGCATCGGCATCACGCCCCTGGCGCTGTGCGTGTGACGTCTTGACTGACGGTCAGTCACGCACGCGTCCGGCATACAAACTTGGCTGACATGCGGTGAGACACACAGGCTTCCAGCCGTGACGTCTCTCCTGCATTGTCGTGCCAGCGTGATGCTGAGGGGGAGTTTGGGGGCTTCCTGGGGCCGCGCTCCATTCCCCATCCATCCACACTCTGCTGTTGAGTCAGCATAGCAGTAGTTACATCCAGACCTCCCTGTTCCCATTGGGCTTTGTACTCTCGTTGGACCCAACCAGGTAAACCCATCTTAATACTATAGCTCTGGGTCACCAGTTACTTTTAGTTTACTCCTTTGACGTTCATTACCATAGATATCCATTAGTATTTATTCCTTATACTATAGAAATTCGATCTACTCATGAGGGATGGTGTGCGTTTCTCCGGATTTCCCGTTGGGTCCCCCTCTCTGCTCCCGGGCTAGACTTGATTGGCCTGTCCCTGACCTGTGCTTCTATATGGACACAACCTCTGGGTCATATGTGAGTACCCTTTGGCATGGCCAGTCACATCCCAATTTTTAATATTTATATACATTTTTGTTGTTCATCCCTTATCCGGGCAATCTAATTATATCATCTGGGTATCTACTGTTTCTTTCTTTTTTATAGAATATGGATGCACTTGGCTCCTGAGGAGTGGACACAAGTCCATGAAACGCGTTGAGCCTTACTCTGATGCATCCAACACACATTGATCATTTTTAGATGGCTTTACCCTCTGTTGATATTTTTAGTTCACTTTCATTACATGAAGGACATGTTATTATTGTATCACCTGATGTGCCATGTTGTTATATATGCTGTTTATCATGTTTGTACTAGAACATTACCCCTGGTGTATGTATGCAACTACGTTTTTCTCATATCATGTCGATCATTGGTCCAATAAACATACATATGTTTGCACCTATGTGAATTTGTCTGGTCCCACCATGTACGCCTCATCTAAAGTCCCAAACCTTCCCCCCTTTTATCATATGTTCCAGGGATGGGAACGTGAACTCTCCTCACGTCCCCTTCAAAAGTCCCAAGCTTTGCTCTCCCCAGTGTTGTATCGCGAAATAGGGATGGAGGTGTACTATACGGTGGGACCTTACATTTTCTTATGGCTGACCTTAAGTGTGTCAGACCATAATTCCTCATGTCAGAATTAGAACCCAGTTTGCATCCACCATATATATTCATCTAGTTTTGTACTTTCTTACTCTTTGCAGCCCCTTTTTTTGCTCCCTTTGATCCACGGCCGGGGGGTTGGCTCATGCCTGTTTACCCGGGAGCTGTGATGCGCGCTGTTGCGCCCTCCCTTCCTCCTCCCCTCCACGTCACTTGGATGTGTGTGTGTGTGTGTGGGGGCGGGGGGGCGTTGTCACCGCGCATCGGCATCACGCCCCTGGCGCTGTGCGTGTGACGTCTTGACTGACGGTCAGTCATGCACGCGTCCGGCATACAAACTTGGCTGACATGCGGTGAGACACACAGGCTTCCAGCCGTGACGTCTCTCCTGCATTGTCGTGCCAGCGTGATGCTGAGGGGGAGTTTGGGGGCTTCCTGGGGCCGCGCTCCATTCCCCATCCATCCACACTCTGCTGTTGAGTCAGCATAGCAGTAGTTACATCCAGACCTCCCTGTTCCCATTGGGCTTTGTACTCTCGTTGGACCCAACCAGGTAAACCCATCTTAATACTATAGCTCTGGGTCACCAGTTACTTTTAGTTTACTCCTTTGACGTTCATTACCATAGATATCCATTAGTATTTATTCCTTATACTATAGAATTTCGATCTACTCATGAGGGATGGTGTGCGTTTCTCCGGATTTCCCGTTGGGTCCCCCTCTCTGCTCCCGGGCTAGACTTGATTGGCCTGTCCCTGACCTGTGCTTCTATATGGACACAACCTCTGGGTCATATGTGAGTACCCTTTGGCATGGCCAGTCACATCCCAATTTTTAATATTTATATACATTTTTGTTGTTCATCCCTTATCCGGGCAATCTAATTATATCATCTGGGTATCTACTGTTTCTTTCTTTTTTATAGAATATGGATGCACTTGGCTCCTGAGGAGTGGACACAAATCCATGAAACGCGTTGAGCCTTACTCTGATGCATCCAACACACATTGATCATTTTTAGATGGCTTTACCCTCTGTTGATATTTTTAGTTCACTTTCATTACATGAAGGACATGTTATTATTGTATCACCTGATGTGCCATGTTGTTATATATGCTGTTTATCATGTTTGTACTAGAACATTACCCCTGGTGTATGTATGCAACTACGTTTTTCTCATATCATGTCGATCATTGGTCCAATAAACATACATATGTTTGCACCTATGTGAATTTGTCTGGTCCCACCATGTACGCCTCATCTAAAGTCCCAAACCTTCCCCCCTTTTATCATATGTTCCAGGGATGGGAACGTGAACTCTCCTCACGTCCCCTTCAAAAGTCCCAAGCTTTGCTCTCCCCAGTGTTGTATTGCGAAATTGGGATGGAGGTGTACTATACGGTGGGACCTTACATTTTCTTATGGCTGACCTTAAGTGTGTCAGACCATAATTCCTCATGTCAGAATTAGAACCCAGTTTGCATCCACCATATATATTCATCTAGTTTTGTACTTTCTTACTCTTTGCAGCCCCTTTTTTTGCTCCCTTTGATCCACGGCCGGGGGGTTGGCTCATGCCTGTTTACCCGGGAGCTGTGATGCGCGCTGTTGCGCCCTCCCTTCCTCCTCCCCTCCACGTCACTTGGATGTGTGTGTGTGTGTGGGGGCGGGGGGGCGTTGTCACCGCGCATCGGCATCACGCCCCTGGCGCTGTGCGTGTGACGTCTTGACTGACGGTCAGTCACGCACGCGTCCGGCATACAAACTTGGCTGACATGCGGTGAGACACACAGGCTTCCAGCCGTGACGTCTCTCCTGCATTGTCGTGCCAGCGTGATGCTGAGGGGGAGTTTGGGGGCTTCCTGGGGCCGCGCTCCATTCCCCATCCATCCACACTCTGCTGTTGAGTCAGCATAGCAGTAGTTACATCCAGACCTCCCTGTTCCCATTTGGCTTTGTACTCTCGTTGGACCCAACCAGGTAAACCCATCTTAATACTATAGCTCTGGGTCACCAGTTACTTTTAGTTTACTCCTTTGACGTTCATTACCATAGATATCCATTAGTATTTATTCCTTATACTATAGAAATTCGATCTACTCATGAGGGATGGTGTGCGTTTCTCCGGATTTCCCGTTGGGTCCCCCTCTCTGCTCCCGGGCTAGACTTGATTGGCCTGTCCCTGACCTGTGCTTCTATATGGACACAACCTCTGGGTCATATGTGAGTACCCTTTGGCATGGCCAGTCACATCCCAATTTTTAATATTTATATACATTTTTGTTGTTCATCCCTTATCCGGGCAATCTAATTATATCATCTGGGTATCTACTGTTTCTTTCTTTTTTATAGAATATGGATGCACTTGGCTCCTGAGGAGTGGACACAAGTCCATGAAACGCGTTGAGCCTTACTCTGATGCATCCAACACACATTGATCATTTTTAGATGGCTTTACCCTCTGTTGATATTTTTAGTTCACTTTCATTACATGAAGGACATGTTATTATTGTATCACCTGATGTGCCATGTTGTTATATATGCTGTTTATCATGTTTGTACTAGAACATTACCCCTGGTGTATGTATGCAACTACGTTTTTCTCATATCATGTCGATCATTGGTCCAATAAACATACATATGTTTGCACCTATGTGAATTTGTCTGGTCCCACCATGTACGCCTCATCTAAAGTCCCAAACCTTCCCCCCTTTTATCATTTTAGATACTGGTTCCGTTGGATACTGAACTTTTTTTTTTTTTTTTTTTGCATAATCTAATGTTCTTAAATTGTATACATGACATGTATATTTACACCAACATACAAGAAATATGCATGTTACTATTTTGAGACAATTCTGAGATGCATTTTTTATGTTCTCATTCCATCCAACTATAATCTCCCACTGTTAGTACCCAAGACACATGCGAACATACATATGTGTATTTGAATTTTGAATTTTGACCTTCTAAATATACATATGCTTGCACCATTTTATTGATTGTATCTCAGTAATTTTCCAGCATTAAGGGGATTACAATTGTGTATATCTCTATCCATAACTTATGCCCCTATCTGATCTGCACATTCCTTTATCTTTATTTATATTTTTATTGGTGCATTCTTTTGCTTAATAGCACTTGTACCATACAATTATTCCATGGTCATTCATGGTAGCTCATATGAACTTTCGCATCGGCTGGTTGATCACACAATTACATCACATTTATGTGATGCTACTATTTAAACACCTATGCCTCTGCGGTCCATATGCACTTTATTTGCGATCAGCTTGCTATGCAAAATGCCCAATAATTATTATTATTGTTACAATGTTATCATTATACATTATCATGCTTGTGCAGTCAGACACTTACACTTTATATTTTCATACTATATCTTTACACTATATATCAGCGCACATTGATGCGCGACACACTCACTAATTTTGACTTTATATTTCATTTCACACCTACTTATTATTTTTTTGATTGATTCATTTATACTTTGTCTAACATAATCGGACAAAACTTGTACACTAATAATCAATCTATTTCATTACAAAATAAGCAACACAATACATACAAATATAGTAAAATAATATCGCACAAAACATATTTCCTCAAACAAGAGAAAGAAAAAAGAAAAATAGAAAAAAGAAGAAAAAAGAATAAAAGAAAAAACAATACATAAAATTATTTCAGAAAAGTCACTATACATATATAAACTGTCATTTTCATATGTCATCATATTTATAATATTCACAATATATTTAATTTTTGCTTCACATTGCACAGCATGATTAGCACTATTTCCCCCCCCCCCTTTTTTCAATTAGATTATGATTATGCACTGGTCATTAAATCACTATATTATTTAATTTATTAATTTTTATCTATGTGATCACTATAATGCATTAGTTGCACTTCAATTCTGAACGGGGTCAAACAAAGTATGGCAATAGTGATATATATATGTATGACATCTGTTATTTTCAAGTACTTTACTGATTGCACTGATTCCATCACTCTTTTATAATTGTCTAATTGCCTATTCTAAATAATTGCTTTTTTCAATTGTCTTTTCAATTTAGAATTAAGAGTCACTTAACACACACTTGTTTTTGATCACATGTTTTGTTTAAGAGTGTTATATATACTGTGGTTCATTTTGGTTTAAGTTAGCTATGAGTAAGCACTGATTTTGTGCGAAACGCGTCAGCTATCCTGTTCTAGCTGGTTTTTGTAGTGCCTGTTTATTAAACACACGTTGGATTGGAGTGCGGCTGTCCTCTTTTATCTTATTTTTTCCTCAATTGCTACGTGCATTGCAGGCACCCAAGGTCTCCGAGAGAAGTACCTCCCTTATCCCATCTGCCTTGAGCGGCAATTTTTGTTTTTGACACTTGGAGATGTTTTATGTTTCAATGGAACTCATCTCTCAGGCTCTTCTGTTGCTGAAAGTCTCCAGCTGGAGGGCTACAACCTGTTCAAACGCAACAGACACCTC